>JARHVA010000204.1:6122500-6737500 GCA_037957365.1 Torreya grandis | reverse complement strand
ACATGATTTAGCATTGGCATGAAAAATGTATAGGGTTTCATCCATAAATTCACCCAAATAATGAAAAGGATCACTCCAATAAGGAAGAGGCATCTATAAGTAAGAGGTAAGTTATTTAAAGACCTAAAAATCAAGTGTCACAAATGGAGAAGCTACTCAAGCACCCCAAATATAATAGGTAGCAAATGAAAGAGCCCACATATATAAGGAATAATCTATGAAGAAGGAGTAACCCTTAGATGACCACCCATCACCATCGCCAAGAGGTAAACATGATAAGAAATGAGATCTTAGAAGGTTATTTTTAAAATTCAAATTTTGATTTGAATCTGAGTGAATAGCTATCCAAAATGTAAACCATCAAGAAGGATCAGCCCATAATAGATTCATCATCACCATTGCAATTGGTTAATGGTAAGAATTTATTATTGATTTCATGGATAAAGTATGTGCATAGCTGAGCTGCTATAAACACCTCTAGATTGGCTATTATGATCCATTATTGAAAGAAGCAAGATAACCTCATTTTTATGATAAAACATGGAGGAATTCCACTCATTTAGGGTGGATTATGGAGTAACCATATAATTCAATTTTACAAGCACATGTATGGGCAACCCATACATCAAAAAAGTTGTATAATTTTCAAATTTATCATGTTCATTTGTAATTTGTCATGTTTTCCTTACCAATTTCTTGTAGCATATGACAATATGGGTAGAAGAGGCACTCTATGTTGAGAGAAATCTCCAAGCACAAGTTGAAAGCCAATGTATCATAAAGGTGGTAATATGTTGGTTTACTTTTATTCTCCACACAAATTCAAAATTACATTGTGTGTAGCATGTCTATTTTTTTATCAATATTGTAGCATGAATTTGATAACTCACATGATTTTAGAATGGAGGTATAGGTTAGTTTTCATACATCATAACTAATATAACATGCCTATGTTGGTTATGATGTGCACATGATAATCATAACATAGTTGTAGAAAGTTTGTAGCATGTTTTTGAATTGTTATATACACATGGAATAAGGTTGAAATAGGTTATATAAAACATTTTTTTATATGATAATAGTTGGCATGAAATGTTTTTGGTCATCTTGTTGCATGCACATGAGCTCAAGGGTTTTTCCATGAAGGGGAAGAAATGGCATGATATCGGGTCATTAGGATAAGGTGAGAAGTGTGTCCATGGTGAGTATAATTCTACAAGAAGATTGCTATCTTTTATGGATGTATGTTTTGACATCCATAATCCTTAATTGAATAAATTTCCATTAACGTATGTTGTATTTGTTTTGATGCAAACTTTTAGTTGCAAGATACAAGTAAATTTTGTAATGGAATTATATGCTTCAATCCATTTACGTTGAATTATTGAATTGTAAAACCCAAGATAAGATACATTTTTAAATGTGGTGATTTTTTGTATCACTAATTACATAATGAAATATTTTTTCTCACTTGTTGAAATAATTTTTAGCAACAAGGAGGATGTTGTATAAGCATCGCCTTGTGTAGAGCTTCACCATAGCTACAAGAATGTATATCACAACAAAGGGGATACGTGGAATATCCATGAGGAAGACCAAGACATAAAATAGTGAAATAAAGTCAGTTGGTGGAGATTTGAAGGATCCTTGGAATCTTAATCAACTTGGGTTTGTAGGTTTCATAATTAGGGAGTCACTCTCCAAGAGAGAAGGAAAATGTACACGGTCCAAGAGGATGATAGAATTGGTATTCCACTTGAGAAGATAGAAGGTAAATCCTCATATATATATTTTTTTATGGAGATTTTTTGGTATAAAAATCCTTCAAATTTGGGACATAGGATCAAAAATTTAGACTAATAATATCATCTAATTCAATTGATAAGATAATCAGTTGTAAAATAGGGGTTATTTACAATAAACCAAGTCTTGGAAAATAAATTGTTTCTATTGTAAGGGATTAAATAACATTTGGTTGGAATAAAAATCACCTTTAGATTACATATTTAGATTCCTCTTAAAAATTCATGAAATTTAAAAAAATAACATGTGATATTGAGTTTATATGCAAAAGTTATAGCCTCTAAAAGTTAAAAAATTGTTCGTGGTTATGAAACAATCAGTTTATATAGGTGGAAGTTTCACAACTACCTCAGTGTTTTTTTAAATAGCTACAGTTGTTTCACACCTACCATGGTAGTTTTTAAAACTAAAGTGGTGGATTCACAACTAACATAATAATTTTTCAACCTTAAGTGGCAGTTTCATAATTGCCTCAACGGTTTCACAACTGTCCTAACAGATTCACCTTGAATATCATAGTAGGTTTGCTCGCACAAGAATTTAAAGAGACATAGAGGCATTTGGGATTTATTTTTTGACTCTTTGGATTATTTTGAGAGCCTAAGGGTTGTTTTTGTGTATATATATAAATTTGAATAGTTCATATAGGATTTAAGCAAAGGTATTTCAATAATTCATTTGATTATTCCTATATCAACTTATTGTCCTATGTATTTGATTGAATTGAAGACTACATAGTGTTTAACCCTAAAATGTTTGTTTCTAAGTTGATATTACTTAGAGATTATTATTAGGGTTATATAGAAATGAATAAGTACAAGGGTGATAATCAGATCTACATCAAGCCAATTGGGTGATAAAATCAGATATAAACATATACCAAATTTATTATGCTGAGTTACGCTAAAAAAATTTAAGTAAAATTATGCTATATATGTTAATGAAAAAGAATTAATGTACTTATCTTGTTCTGATGCTAATACAATTCTATATCTGGAACAAGTATTAAGCAGACTGGAAAAGGATACTAGAATAGTCATCATATTCTAGATTGGATGCTCTAGAGCCATGGATACTAATGCCATCCTGGGATGGTTTCATTGATGCTACTATTTGAACTCGATGTAAGTGTCATATAAGTAATAATTACCAGAAAAATAGGTGACCACCTAGATGCTTATGGGTTTGACTTTACCTTTTCCCTGGTGCATTCATATATGGGCCATGGACTATTGCTCCTCATGAAATTTCAAAACCCTAGTTCTTCATCTTCATATTGACCTTAGGGGGAAATGGGCTAGTGGGCACATGGTGTCAATCTAACTCCAAAGACCCTATTATTAATGAGTGTTGCCTACATATCCAATACTCCAAATAGAGCCTTAGATTGATGTATTTCTTCCCTATGTGTGAATCATACAATATGTGATAAGCAAGTACAATAGTGACCTAACTTGTAACTTGGAAAATATGGTTCTTGGGCTACTCTTTCAGTATTTTAGACCTATAGATTGTTGTTCTTATGACTCATATGAAAATAGAAGAGAATAGGTAAGATTTGCTCAATTAAATACTCTTTGGTATGAATGCTAGGTTTTTCCCAGGTGAGGAATGAATGAGGGTTGATCTTGTATTTATATCGATCCCTTTAGAGAAGTAACTTGCATCAAAACACTTAGGCCGACCATTAGGATACATTTCATTTGAAAATTGGATTACTTTAAGGAACTAGACACTTGCATTAGGGTAAGACACTAACATCAATGTACTTGTCTATCTTGGACATTAGTTTTTAGGAAGTAGGAAAATAGGTATAGACTCAGAACTTATAGAGGTGAAAAATAAGTAGGTTTTAAGCATTCTAGGAAAGATAAAAGGTTTGGGTCATCAATATAAGATGGTCAAACTGAGAGATATGATAAGGGGCATAAGATAGAGCATATGTGAGACTTTAAAAAGTGAGAAAGGTCCAAAATAGAGAAACATAAATAAGGTCTAATTTTTCTAAGAGTAAAAGACCGAGGTGCTATATAATTCATAAATAGTGTCTAAATTTGCCTTTCTCCTTTATATAGTAATGAAATTTCTAGTTTAAAGGAAAGGAATGCATAGCTGGGTGTGTATAACACACCTTATCTTTACTTGATTCCAACTTGAGTGCTTTGCTAGTGACTAACCTAAAACCAAGAGCATTTTATAGTGTATAATCAGTGCATATAATCTAGAATTGAAAGTATTGAAAATATTGTATTGAAAGATCAAGGTTTAAGAGTATACCTATGTGTCGATGTAATCACCTTGCCTATTGGCAAGTTTGATTTAAAAATATGTATCATTGTAAAGCTCTGAAACTAAGATTAGGACAAATATATAAATCTAGAAAGTGAATATATATGAGGATATATTTAGAGAGAGAGAGATATTGGAAGGCACATGCCCCCAACCTTGGTGAAAAGGTGAGTTACCCCCCAATAGTTTACACTAGCTCTACCATGAAACCCAATTATACTTATAACATGGTAAGGCTGGATAATACAAACAAGTCTAAATTGAAAAATTGACAAGATTGAGTGATTTAATCACCCTAACCATGCCAAAAAAATAACCAAATACTATAGTATATTGGCTCAGTATAGTCCATAAAAGTTTGTCATGAGTATCAGTGCATAAAAGTCCATGATATGGTAATAGTCTATAGAAGAGTTTTGAAATATGAAACTAATTTAAATTTTTCAATATTAGGTGCACATTGCATAACATATGAACTTTAGATATGTCTCATGATGAAACTATGTATAATAATGGTACCAATGTATATAATTTTGCCATAACTATGAATATGAATCATATAATTGATCACTTTGGCCAATTCTAAAACTATATAAGTGTGAATAACATGCTTCCAAAGCATGCCCCCACTATATATGGAGAAATATAAAAAAATTCAATTAAGTACCAATGTGGAGAACATGTTTCCAAAACATGCCCCACTATAATTTAGAGATGCTGAATAGTGAATAGGTGTGGAAAACATGCTTCCAAAGCATGCCCCCACTGAATTTAAAAATTGATATAAGTACCATATATTGAATAAGTATGGAGAACATGATTCCAAAGCATGCCCCCACTAAATTTGAAAATTGTGCTAAATGTGAATAACATGTCTCTATGACATGCCCCCATTTTTGAGGTGATACAAAAAAAAAAATTGGTAGTTACCTCACCTCAAAAGGATAAGACAACTGTATAATCTGTGAATGTAACCATCTAGCATATAGAAGAAACATGTCTAGGTAAATGTAGCATTGAAGTACATAGAACAATGTGATCACATGAATTCCTAAGATATATGATAATGATCGTGGTAATATCTAGATAGTAACAGCACAAGCTCAATAAAAAAATCAATCACACAAATAAGAACACTCAAAATAAATCCAAAAGGCAATGTTCTAAAGAGACTGCAAACAAGGGGCATGTTCAAATACCACATAATTAAAGGGACATGACTTAGTCAAATGTACACAAAAGTAAGGATGGCATATTCAATGTGCATAAAACAAACAATGATATATTCAAATGTCAAATAAAGCATGCATAGGAACAGGGGCCACAAACAAAGGAGTATATTCAAATGCTTGAACAATTAAGATAATATCAAGACAAGGCACTCAAGGAAGTGCATAAAGGAAATCATAAGTAACCAACATAAACATATCATAGTATCCCATGGATTAAAATATGTTAGCAAAAAATTTTAATTGTATAGCATATCAAGTACCCTATGAACGATATAATCATGGATACAAGCATGTGTAAGTATATAAGTGTTGGAAATATTGTCATTGATGTCAAAGGTATAGCATTGGTGATAGAGGCCCCATTGCATTTAATGGTGTATTTAATATTCATATCTTGGCTAATATGTATTAATATTTATTTAATATTAATGAATATATTTTTGGTTGCATATAAGTCAAAAGAGGGCCCATGGAGAAGTTAAATATTCACGGGGTAAAGTCAAAAGAGGAATGGGATGCATTTTCTCATGAAGAGTCATCTTGAGAAATTCCAAGAGTCACCATGTGAAGACAAAAGAGGGTATAGCACATTTTGTCATGAAGAGACACTTTGAGAAATATGAAAAGTCACCAAGATAAAGATAAAAGAGGAAAGGATGCTCTTGGTTATGAAGGGTCACCATATGACTTTTCAAATGCAAGGATATAAAGGGTCATGCAAGTTTGGCACCATTTTTCATGAGGATTGAAGGGTCAAAAAGGGTGAATGCCAAAGGTCATTTGGAAAGCTATAAATAAAGGCTTGAGAAACTATTTGTAATATGCAAGAGAGTGCATAGTTTGTAATTGTTTTCAAAGAGAGAAAAGCAAGAGATATTGTAGAGTTTTATCATGTGTTGAGTAAGCAACATTGAGATATTGTTGTGTTTTATACACAAGAGGGGTTGGTACTCTTGTGGGTTGGTGCTTGGAAAAGGGGTTGGTGCTTCTACAAGTTGGTGCTCATTCATATACTTGAGATTGTTCTATGTGGTTTTTCCCACTTTGGGTTTCCATGTAAAAATTTGGTGTCTTTCTCTCTCTCTTGTGTGGTGCATATTATTGTTTCAGTTTTATTACATATCTTGAATGTGTGATTAAGTGGTTAAAGAAAAGAAATCAGATTAAGTAAAATATATATAATATACTAATTCACCCCCCCTCTCAGTATATTTGATGCTTAACAATTGGTATTAGAGCAGGTTCCTTTGAAAAAAGTTTTATAGCTTGAAGGTAGATCGGGAAAGCACAATGGCTAGATCACATGAAGGTTTTTATAAAAATAATGCACCTTTATTTGATGGGACAAATTATGCTTTTTGGAGCATAAGGATGAAGACTTATTTGATGGCCCTTGGATTCGACATTTGGCAAGTAGTGGTGGAAGAATATGAAGAGCCACAAACACTTGTAACTACTCTCGTAGAAAAAAAGGCAAGTGAAAATAATGCTAGAGCTTTAAATGCTATTTTATGTGGTTTATGTGAATCAGAATTTATTAGAGTTATGCAATGTAAATCTGATCATGATACTTGGGTAAAACTTGAGAATATTTACAAAGGTGATGAAAAGGTTCAACAAGCTAAGCTTCAGACTTTCAGAAGATAGTTTAAGAGTTTGAAGATGGAAGAGGAAGAAAATATAGCAAGTTATCTTTTGTAGGTTGATCAAATAGTTAATCAAATTCAAGGTCTTGGAGAAAAGTTAGAAGAATTAATTGTGGTTCAAAAAGTTTTGAGATCTCTACCATTGAGATATGATGCAAAAGTTTAGGAAATTAAAGAGATGAAGTTTAGCCAAGATAAATATGGATGAGCTACATGGTATTCTTAGGACATATGAGATGCGGAGCGAACAAGAGAAACCCTCAAAGAAAGAAGCTATTTTCAAGACATCAAATAAAGATAAGGCCAAGATTCAAGAATCAAGTGACAGTTCTAGTGATGATGAAGATGACAACGGAGCTCTACTCATTTACAAGTCAAAAAAGGGCACAGGTAAATATCAAAGAAAATTACCTTTTAAAATTTTTAATTATGGAAAGATTGGACATTTTGTAGCTAAGTGCCTAGATAAGGGCAATGGTGAAAATGAAGAAGAAAAATCTACATACAAGAAGAATTTCAAAGGAAAATTCAAGAAGAGATTCGAGAATAAGAGTTTGTATTCTAAAGATCCTAGTTCAACCGAAGATAGTGGAGTTAGTGATTCAAAAGAAGAAGAGATTATATTAATGGCCATACATGAAGATACCTCCACAAGAAAAAGTACAGATGATCAAGAAGAAGAACAAGATGAAGTTGAAGTGAATCTGGAAGGAGGACTTATTTGTGCCTTAGAATATTTAAAATCTCTTGAGAAGAAGAAACAAAGATTAAAGCTCCAGATCGAGAAAAATGAAAAGGAATCAAAGGAAACAATTAAAGATCTACAAGCACACTTTGAAGAAGCCAAGAAGAATGAAGATGATCTAACGACATAGTTACAAAAAGTAAGTAAAAAATGTGAAAGGTATGTTATTAAAATTGATTCTTTAAAAGTAGATCTTGAGAAAACAAATAAAGCAATCAATGATAGAGTAGCCAATAATTCAAAATTTGAGAATAACACTAATATGTTGAATAATATATTAGAAATTCAAAGATCAATGTCAGATAAGACATGTATCCAATTTGAAAAAGAGAAAGGGGAGGTCACTAATTTCACAGACAAGGAAAAATGAACGAGCTATGTTGAAACTCTTACAAAAGAGGAAATCAAAAGGGAAGAAGTTAAGAATATAGAGGACATCTCAAACAAAGAAGGCTTGAAAGAACAAAGCTACAAAAGGCAATCAAGTCAGAGATACACAAATAGGTCCTATTTTTATGGTTACTATTTTTATTGTAATAGATATGGTCATAATAAAATAGAATGTCAAAAAAGGGCTAACAATTTCAGAAATAAGAAGGAAAGTCATGCAGAGTCAAGTAGAAGCCACAACTCTTTTGATATTTTATTAGGATTTAATGAAGAGGCCATAATATGTTACAAGTGAAACAAATTTAGACACATATTTTGATACTGTAGAAGCATGTTCATGTCAGTCAAAAATGACCAGAGTTTCAAGGCTCCATTCATCAAGAAGAAAGTTTAGACAGGTTCATGGTAGAAGAAACAACCTAAAAAAATTATGTTGGTGCAGATAGCTTTGCATGCAAGAAATGAATAAAATCCATGGTTCATTAATAGTGGATGTTTGAGACACATGACACGAGACAAAAGTAAGTTCATAACCTTGAAGAATATCAATGGTGGCAAAGTGAAATTTAGAGATGATACTACTACCAAAATTGCTAGAAAAAGTTCACTAAGTTTGGATAATGGTAGAACTAAAACTAAAAATGTTTTGTATGTAGAAGGTCTTAAGCATAATATTTTGAGTGTACGTCAAATGTGTGATCAGGGGCACACCCTAAAGTTTTATGCAGAAGGTTATGAAATTAGGAGAAAAGATTCAAATGTGTTAGTTGTAGATGCTTAGAGAACATGCAATAATTTGTATATGCTATTAGACATCAAAGGTCAAAGGTGTTGTTTGAGTCAGATAGAAGAAAGTTGTCTATTACACAAGAGAATGGGACACATAAATTTTGATATTCTTGTCAACATCAGCAAGAATCAAGAAGTTAAAAATATTTCAAAGATTATAAATCCGTCTGACATGCTTTGTGAACTTTGTTAGCATGGGAAGCATGCAAGAAGGTGGTTCAAAACAAAAGAGTACTTCAACCACTCAGATGCTATAGCTTGTTCACACTGATCTGTGTGGACCTATGAGAACTCAAAGTACTTAAGGTGAGAAATATTTCATGTTGATTATTGATGATTTTTCACGTATGACTTGTGTAATATTTTTAAAGAAAAAATTAGAAGCTTTCAGACATTTCAAAGCATTCAAAGCATTAGTTAAGAATGAAACTAGTTTGAAGATTAAGTGTCTAAGATCATACCAAGGAGGAGAATTCATGTCAGATCAGTTTATTGAGTTTTGTGAAGACCATGAAATAAAGAGACATTATTTAGAAGCCAAAAATCTATAGCAAAATGGAGTACTTGAGTGGAGAAACATAATAGTTTAGGAGATGGTGAGGGCAATGCTACATGAATTCAAGATACCAAATAAATATTGGAGAGAGGTAGTTGCTACAATAGTGCATATTCAGAATAGAGTATTATTGAGAGTCAATAATGACAAGACTCCTTATGAACTATGAAAAGATAAACCAACAATAGTTGATTAGTTTAGAGTTTTCGACAATAGATGCTTCATAAAGAGAACCGATGAAAAGTTGGCAAGTTTGAATCCAGAGTAGATGAAGGTATATTTCTTGGTTATTCTTGAAAAATTAAAGCTTATAAATGTTATAACAAAAGAACTAATATTTTTTTTAAAAGTGCAAGTGTTAAGATAAAAGAAGATGGAACACAAAGAATTAGTGATCTAGTAAACATTCCTGAAATCATTGAAGAGGAAGATTTTGAAGAATCAAATGAAGATGAGAAAAATGAGAAAAAGGACACCAAAACTCCATCCAAATATGTTAAGATAAATCATAATAAAAGTGGCATCATTGGGGACATAAATGAAGGAATTCACACTAGAAGAATGATGGTAAGTGAATCTAAGCAAGTTAATTTCTTTTTATTATCCAAAATTTAGCCTAAAACTTTTTTAGAAGCTAGACATGATAAGTATTGGGTTAAGGCAATGGATGAAAAATTAAATTAGATAGAAAAGAATGATACTTGGGAATGAGTGCCTAGACCAAAAGATCACAATGTGATAGAAACAAAATGGGTTTATATAAATAAGTTGAATGAAAATGGAGAAGTGACCAGGATTAGAGTGAAATTAGTATGTAAAGGATATGCTTAGATTGAGGGAATATATTTTGAAGAAAATTTTGCACCAGTGGCAAGGTTAGAGGCTATTAGAATATTTATTGCATATGCAGTGTTTAAAATTTTCAAAGTGTTTCATATGGATGTCAAATCTGCCTTCTTAAATAGGAATCTAGAAGAAGAGGTCTATATTGAGTAGCCTGAGGGATTTATTCTCTCAAATATTAGTAGTCATGTATGCAAATTAAAGAAAGCACTGTATCAATTAAAATAAGCTCCTAGAGCTTGGTATGCAAGACTTGATAGGTACCTACAATATCAAGTTTTCAAGAGAGGATTTGCTAACAGTAACCTATACATCATAACAAAAGGTGAGCATCAATTGACTATTTTGGTATATGTTGATGACATCATTTTTGGAGAAAACATTGAAAAGATGACAAAATATTTTTTTGATAATATGAAAAAATAATTTGAGATGCCTATGCTTAGAGAATTGTCATTTTTCTTAGGATTGCAAATATTTTAGTTAGATAAAAGAATTTTCATATCTCAAAGTAAATATGCCAAGAAAATGTTGAAAAAAATTGGTTTTGAGGATTATGCACTAGTTGGCACACTAATGTGTACAGGAAATAAGGTGAGCAAGGATGAAGATTCACCTATTGCATATCAATATTTATTTAGATCTATGATTGGTAGTCTTTTATATTTGATAACATCAAGGCCAGACATCATGCATGCAGTAGGTATGGTTGCAAGATATCAATCAGCTTTAAAATATAGTCATATTCAATTGGTGAAAATAATATTCAGATATATCAAGGAGACATTGGATTATGGATTGTGGTATCCCATAGGTAGATATTTCACTTTGGTTGCTTATATAGATTCAGATTGGGAAAGATGCTTGGATGATAGAAAAAGTACAAGTGGAGTAGTTTTCTTCCTTGGTGATAGCTTAGTATCATGGCTAAGCAAAAAGTAGAATTTAGTATCACTTTCTACAGCTGAAGTAGAATATATTGTAGCAATATTGTGTTGTACTCAAGTGCTTTGGATGAAGCAAACTTTGGAATATATCAAGGTAAAATATAATGAACCTATTTATATTTTTTATGACTACATAAGTGCTATTAATATTTTGAAGAATCCAGTGATGCATTCAAGAAAAAAACATATTCCCATTAGATATCACTTTTTAAGAAAGCAAGTTGCAGATCAACATGTTAAGATGGAATATATCAATACTAAAAAGTAGATTGTAGATATTTTCACAAAGGCACTACCAAAATACACATTTAAGTATCTACGAGAGAAGTTGGGAGTAATTTCTTTTACTTCTTTCCATTGAGGTTCAACATTAGTTAAGGGGGAGATACATGTTGACTCTAGGTAGGCCCTTTACCATTGATGTCAAAGGGGAAGAAGAATAGAAATAGAAACAAGTATAAGTATAGGTGCAAAAATAGGTACAAGGAATAGGTACAGGTTACTATAGTAAAGGGGAGTTACTGTATGTTTTTTAGATGGTAGTATGTGTAGGTTTCAAGATATGGCAGTTTCAGTTTGAGGTTGCCATCAATGACAAAGGGGGAGATTATTAGAAATATTGTCATTGATGTCTATTGGGTGAATATTTTGTCACCAACTAACTGACGGAAAAATAGGTGCATCAACCACAACATAAGGAGATTTATACAACAAAATAGATGTGGTGGCCATAGCCAGATTTAGACAAATCTCTCCTCTCAGCAAGGGGAGGTTCCCTATAAACTATATTATACTATATATATGCTGAAAATACACACAGGGGTGAAATCATACCATCCATCTCTCTTTTTTCAGATATGATGTTCATAGAACAGAGGAGAATTTTGGTGTAATTACTGAAGGCACTTCTCTTCTTTCAGAAGTGATATTCAGCCAATAGCAGGATCCTTCCTGGGTAGTAACAAAAACCACAAGAAACCAATGAAAACACAAAGTCTTTCATTGTCTCTCCTATTGATTAAGACAAATGAAAATAGTAGTTTGAAGCGTAGCCCAAATTTTTCACTTCAACTACAACAGAGTAAAGGATTACAAAGGATAAAGAGAGCTCAAAGTCTCTCTAGTATCCTTTACACAAAACACAGACTGAAGGCAATTATGGTAGCACAAAGTCTCCCACAGTCAGCTTTAGGAAATCTTCCAGCTTACTTTCACTTGTGCCACTTGTTTGATTAAATGGACAAGACTGTATTTAGGAAATAGACATAAAAATAATTTCCTAGATGACACAAGCTTATTCCAACACAAAGTTTGAAAGGTCACTTGCTTCCTCATTCATTCAACAAAATATGATTAACAGTCTGAGCTCAAAGTCTCAGGGTTGCCTTTTAGTTTGGGTAGAGCTTCACTTTTGGTAACAGAGAGATCTCCCTTATACAAAATTAGAGATTACAATATATAGCATCTGAAAAAAGACTTGGGCACTTGTTTTCATGAAAATGGCCCATGCTAAATTGAATGCATTTGAAATTATATGAAGGGGACATGCTAGAATAGGTCATCAGCCTTATCTTTAGCATTTTAAATTATATCAAATATCATCTCCAAAGTATGGGCTGCCTGGTCTTCTTTTATATACTTATACGACTGTCCATTCGCCTTTACTCAACAAAGAAAAATAGGCTGCATCCTTGAATGTTTATGTTCCCTAATGTCCACCTGGTGGGCTGTTATACCTACTAGAAATAACTCTCCTATCAATATTTCTAGATTTCCTATAGTTGTTCTCTCTTTCCTTGCCATGTTTTGTCTTTCCTTGGCGATCTGAGCTCTCGGGGCTATCTGCTCACTTTCAGCTGGCTCTTCAGCTCCTTCCTTGGTTGGTCACCGAGTTTGTTCTCAGGTCTTTTGAAAACCAATGGTTATTCCATTAACCTGAAATTGACGTCTACGGGGACGTCATTGGTCTCCTTGAACCTCTTTGAACCTTGAACTCTTTTGGTTCAAAGGTTCAATGGTTTATTGGTTCAATCATTTTATGAAGGACCGCATTCGCTTTTTTTTTCTTCTTCAGTTGAACCATTTATTTAAACTTATTTCTAGAATATTCTACTTCATCCATTCACTCAAAGCTTCTGTTCAAACTTTGAACTCTTTGAACCCTTTGAACCTTTAAACCTTTGAACCATTTCGGTTTAAGGTTCAATGATTCAATGGTTCATTCTCTTTCTTTGAAGCCTTTTTTATTCTCTAAGTCTATCAAACTTATTGCACTCGTTGAGCCTTTGAACCATTTTGGTTCAAGGTTCAATGGTTCAACGATTCAATCTTTATTTCTTTGATTTCTTCAAAGCTTTGAACTCTCTGGATTTTCTAAGTCCGTCTAAGTCATTTGAACTTTTGAACTCGTTGAACCTTTGAACTCTTTTTGGTTCAAGGTTCAATAGTTCAACATTTCAATCTTTGCTCTTTGATTCATTCTTTTATTTAAGTCTTTTAGACTTATTGAACTCATTGAACCTTATCTCTTTGACTCCTTTTATTCTCTAAGTCCGTCGGAGTCGTTAAACTTTTGAACTCATTGAACCTTTTGGAGGCAGGGTTTAATGGTTTAATGGTTCAAAGTGGTTCATTCTAATTGTTTGAAACCTATTGTTAAGTCTTTTGAATGAACCTTTGTGTTGAACCATCCTCAAAACACTAAGGAAAATCCTCAAGTGTTTTGAACTTCCTTTGAAGAAAACCTGCCTGTTGAACCTGTGACTTCTTTAGCTAAAAAGGCTTGAATATTTGAAAAACTTAACTACTCAGAACATTTTTGAGAAAGAAAAGAGAGAGTTTTGGTCTGTAGGACCAAAATGGTTGGTATGTTGTCCACAAAATCAAGTGACAAATTTTGGGAACAATAATGTCAAAGGTCTAGCATTGATGATAAAGGCCCCATTGCATTTAATGGTGTATTTAATATTCATATCTTGGCTAATGTGTGTTAATATTTATTTAATATTAATGAATATATTTTTGGTTGTATATAAGTCAAAAGAGGGCCCGTGGAGAAGTCAAAGAGTCACAGGGTAAAGACAAAAGAGGAATAGGATGCATTTTCTCATAAAGAGTCATTTTGAGGAATTTCAAGAGTCACCATGTGAAGACAAAAGAGGGTATGGTGCATTTTTCCATGAAGAGACACTTTGAGGAATATGAAAAGTCACCAAGATAAAGATAAAATAGTAAAGGATGATTTTGCTTATGAAGGGTCACCATATGACTTTTAAAATGCAAGGATACGAAGGGTCATCCAAGTTTGGCACCATTTTTCATGAATATTGAAGGGTCACAAAGGGTGAATGCCAAAGGTCATTTGGAAAGCTATAAATAAAATCTTGAGAAGCCATTTTTAATATTCAAGAGAGTGCATGGTTTGTATTTGTTTTCGAAGAGAGAAAAGTAGGAGATATTGTAGAGTTCTATCATTTGTTGAGTAACATTGAGAGATAGTTGTGTTTTATACACAAGAGGGGTTGGTGCTCCTATGGGTTAGTGCTCACAAATCTTCGCAAGGGGTTGGTGCTCTTGTGGGTTGGTGCTCATAAATAGTTGTTATGTTGGTGCTTAGCAAAGGAGTTAGTGCTCCTACAAGTTGGTGCTTGTGAACTTTGTATTTTGAGTTGGTGCTCATTCATATACTTGAGATTGTTCTATGTGGTTTTTTCCACTTTGAATTTCCACATAAAAATATGGTCTCTCTCTCTCTCTCTCTCTCTCTCTCTCTCTCTCTCTCTCTCTCTCTCTCTCTCTCTCTCTCTCTCTCTCTCTCTCTCTCTCTCTCTCTCTTTTTTGTGGTGCATATTATTGTTTAAATTTTATTGCATATCTTGAATGTGTGATTAAGTGGTTAAATAAAATAAATTAGATTAAGTAAAAGATATATAATATACTGATTCAACCCCCCCCCCCCCCGCCTCTCAGTATATTTCATGCTTAACAATAAGATCTCAAGACATGATAATGTAGAGTGACCATAGAATGATATAACCTAGAAATATCATGATCATAGAGGTAGATTCCCCTAATATCCATATAATAAGAGTAGAGATAAGTCCCAACATCCAAAATAAGAATAAATCATGTATCTATGTTTGCATGTATCATATTCAAGTAGAAGCATGACACACATGTATGCATAAGTAACTGATATGCCATCTATTAACATGTAACTAACACATAAATTCCAAGGAGCCAATAAAACATGTAGGTGCTAAAAAATATTTTTATATTTTTGAATTTTTTTGGTATTTTTTGGGAATGTTTGAAGGATATAATCAAGTAGGTCCTTATTATAAAAATGTGTAGGACCACATAGAAAAGTTATCAATCTTTGTCTATATCATTGCACTACCATCACTTTAATGTTTTTGTTTAAAGGTTTACCTGAAGTCAATGGTGTAGGCAAATAGTCATTTCCATCATGTTGTATGCAAATCTCTATATCCATATCAAGAAAAGTAAAACACATGTTTTTAGTATCTAGTTTAGCATTCCACTTGATTAGCCAATTTCATCCAAACTTAAGTTTTAAATTTGGTTCATGGTCTAATATCCATATGGTGAAAGATTCCATCTTTGATCCACTAGCTATAGGTAGACGAATGTATCCTCAAAATTCTAGAATTAATGGAGAGTATATTAGTTCTTTTGTAGTATGTCCTAATTTTGTGAGAAATGTGGTGCCACTTGAGTTGTATCCCACTTTTTAATATCAAACTAGATGTGGTGGCAATATAACCCATCAATATTGGTAGTAATAGCTAAATATTCATACATTAGTATTTTTGGGAGATAATTATTTTTTTAAAGATAGGAAGGATTTTACCTTTTTCTCATGTAGACACAATGTGTATGCATCCTTTGTTCTTATATTTTTGAATTTGGATCTTCAATTTCACACATTGATTGGTATTATGGCCACTTATCTAATGATATTTATAGTATGGTATTGTGTCTTATGTGGGTAGAAGTCTACTACATTATATGTTTGTTAGAAGGTAAATAAATCATTTGATGTTCAAGTAACATAGATAACATGATATCTAAAGTATCTTGATATGTTTTTATCTATAAAATTTGTTGTGAAGCCTTTTGAGAAGACTCCATATTGTTGACATGATGAATTTGCATTTAAATCTTGTAAGGTTGACTCAATGTTTTCATCCAAGAGGGATGTATGGATTAATAAGCATTTACATGCTCATCTACTATTATTTTGCCCTTATTTGGATTTAGTTCTATATTTTCTAGAAGTAGATTTAGTTTATATGTGTCAAAACTCATACGCTCAAATAGGTTGTTTGATAGGTGATCAAATGGATAAAATTTTAAATTTTGCATTTTCTCATATGTCATATCATAAGTGGTATCATCATCGTTGTCATATTTATCTAAAACATGACCATATTTTTGTTCAGTATTAACCAATAAAATAAGGTCAAATGGTGTGCTCTTTTGGTTCTAGTAGATCCTTTAGTAATGGTTCTTGGTCTTGATGTGCATCTATGTGTACCTTAGTATTTAGTGCCTTATTTACATTTGGAGATAAAGGATCCATTTTACTTGACTCACATATTTCATATGTGTGTATGTGGTCAAGAGGAATGCATTATTTAGGTGGTACCATTATATGGATGCCTTCGATTTTAGAATGTATCATTTTTCAAACTTTGCAAGGCTCATAATCAACAAGCATGGATAATAAGGTACCATCATGTATTAAATTTTACACATCAGTGAAGTGTAGATGGGACATCTTCCATTGAATGTATCCAAGGTCTACCTAATAGTAAATTATAATGTAATGATTGAGACATGATCTTAAAGGTAGTTGAAACTATTTTTTATACGAATGTCAGATCCAAACTGATTTGACCAACCAAAGGGATATATGAATTATCAAACCCTTTTATGTGCATAACCAAATTTTGAATAAGATTGGTGTTAATACCATGTTGGTTAGAAATTTTATGCTGCAAATGTTTATGCCCAATACATTATCAATGAGCACCCTTTTGATGCCTTTATTTCGCATGGTCACTTGTATAAACAAAGGAAAATTTTGGTCAATAATGTCTTTGGGTTAGTAACTCTATTGAATCAAAGGGAGCTTAGCATTATTATTGAGATCTTTCATGCTATCCAAAAAATAATCAAGCTCAATATCACTTATAACTTGTGTCTCATGCAATGTTTTGTATAGGATATCCTTATAAACATTAGATTGATTTAGGATCTCAAGGATTGAAATTTTATCATGTGTATTGCTCAATAATGTCATATCCTTTTTATTTTATTACAAGCTTAGGTTTAGGAGGCACCTATTTTATATTAACAAGTGGCAGGATGGGTTGAGAAACCTTACCTCTTCGAGTAGTAATAGCAAGGATTGCATAATCTAATATAATCCATGGGCAAATAATGGATGTGGGATTGTATCTATAATTTGAATAAGACTTAGGTAAAATAAATGGTTGGGAGCATACAAATTAACATCTAAATACTATATCTATAGCATTGCAAAATGGAATTTTGAAGAGAGATCAAATGTTGTTTCTTTAAAACCCTCTCATGATTGGCACAAGTTCACTTAATATATTTGATAAGGCAACTAATATATAAAACTATGGAAACTATGACATATTAGAACCCAAAATGGGTGATAGATGCATCTATGTGCACATATTTTATAAAAATTAGGGATCATCAATAGAAAAATCAAAAAACCATAATTGACCTAGGGTTTGATGCTCAAAGATCAAGTTCATCAAATGTTTAACCCTAAAATGTTTGTTTCTAAGTTGATATTACCTGGAGACTATTATTAGGGGTATATATAAATGAACAAGCACAAGGGTGATAATCAGATCTACAATAGGCTAATTTGGTGCTAAACTTATATATAAACATATATTGAATTTCTTATGTTAATTTATGCTCAAAATAGTAAGTACAACTATGTGAGATATGGATATGATAAATAATTAATGTAATAAGCTTGTTTTGATGCTAATGTAGTTCTGGATCTGGAACAGGTAGGAAGTAGACTAAAAGAATATTCTAGAATAGTCATTAGATTATGGATTGAATGCTTCAAGAGTCATGGACACTAATGTCAATCTGGGATGGTTGCATTGACACTATTGTCTAAACTCGATACAAGTATCTTGTATAAAATACCTATTTTAAAAGGATACGACCACTTGGATGCTTCTAGATTTGACTTCACCTTCACTTTGGTGCATTTATATTTGGATTATGGACTGTCACTTCTCATGAAATTACAAAGCCCTAGTTATTCATCTTCATAGTGACCTTGGGTAAAAATGAGTTTTTGGGCAAATGATGTCAAGCTGACCTCAAAGATCCTATTGCCAATGAGCACTACCTATATATCCAATATTCTAAAGAGGGCCTAAAACTAATGTAATTCCCCTATATGTTGGATTTTGTGTGAATCAAACAATATGTGATAAACAAGTACAATAATGACTTAGCTTAGCACTTGGAAAAGATAGCACTTGGGATTCTCCTTCAATACTTCAGACCTATGAAAATGTTGTCCCTATTACTAAAAATAGGATAGAATAGGGAAGCTTTATTTAATTAAATGCTCTTTGGTATGAATGCTAGGTTTTCCCCATGTGAGGAATGAATGAGGGTTGATATTGTATTTATGTCAATCCCTTTGGAGAAATAACTCAAATTAAATCACCTAAGTTGACCATTAAGATACATTTCATTTACAAATTGGATGAATTTAGGGCAATAGACACTTGTTCAAGATAGGTCCCTAGCATCAATTTAGGTGTATGTCTTAGACATTAGTGTCTAGGGAGTAGAAAAATGGGTATAGACTTAGAGCTTGCAGAGGTGGAAAATAAAGAGGTTTTAAGCATTATAGGAAAGATAAAAGGTCTATGTCATCAATATAAGACTATTTAGACTAAGAGATAGGACAAAGGGCATAAGATAGAGAAGATGCGAGACTTAAGAAAGTGGGAAAGGTCCAAAACTGAGAAGAACAACCAAGGTTTGAGTTTGCCAAGTGTACAAGACTAAGGTTCTATATAATTCATAAATAGTGTCTACACATAGTTGATATAGCTTAGTTTAGTAGTGTCTCTTATTAAAGAGGAAAGTCTTCCATTGAATAGTCTATAGGTCATTATGAGTGCATGATACTTTTGAGGTTAGTGTTCTTGTAAGCAAAGAAGGCAAAAACTTGTAAACTGTAGAACATAGTGGAGATGAGGAAGTGTAGCTTCACTCTTGTTATATTTTTCACATGTTGAGTTTCTCTATGGTATGTCTTGTGTTATCTCTCTTTATTGATGTGTTTGTTTCCTTTTATAGTTTTTTTTATATTCCTTGCAACTAGTATATTAGCACAAACACTTAAGAGAGCTCAAGACTCATGTATCACAAGCATATAACTTGTTCATAAAGGTTAAAGAACTTCATATCAATATTTTACTTCTATGAAATCATTTCAATTGTATTAATTTATAGAGTAGTAGCATGTTTAGAGTGTGAAGGAATGTATTCAATGGATGTAGCATATGGAGATTGCATGTGAAGGGTTGTATATTATTTTATATGTTGTAGATGATAGTCCTAAGAGCTGGGATACATATTAAAATAAGATTTTGGGTATTATTTTATAGCATAAAACTTAAGGAAAACCCCTTATCTAAAATGATTCATGTTGGTGAAGATTAATATGGAATATCCACCTATCCAGACTCATCCATGTGCAAAGTAACAATCAATTTTTAAATTTAAATAATATTTATGGGTCAGCCCATGCATTTTGTATGTTGGTGGCATGAGAAATTACCTAAAAGATAAGTTATTTATATAAGTCAATCCTAATCCTATTATCTATATTTAAATCATCAAGTAAGCACTAAGCAAAACTATTATATCACTTACACATTGAGAGGTACTTCCCTAAACTCTCCAAATTAGAAATCCATCATAAGGAGTAGGTTCTAGCCAAATTTAAAGCACATAATCCCAGTCAAATTTTCCATTAATATGTGTTAAAATATAGATCATAGAATGCAGTCATACTAATAGATATTGATCATAGACATTCACTTAAATGGAAGAACTATGTGTGCAATGACTTTCCTCTTCATATTATCAGATTATTAGATACTCAAGAAATTATTGGCAAGTTGTTGGAGTCAGTGTAACCCATCACTTTTTATAATTTTACAAGTTAACCTAGTTTCAAAAGTGGAACCAGGGTTTCAAAGTGAAGGAGACATGTTTTATAGATATGCACACATAGAAAACTACTAATATCACACATGAATATGGTTTAAAAATAGGTGCAGTGATTTGTGCCAAAATTGTAGGCACATGGCACAGGGGTAATTCTTGTAGAATAAAAATGCTTATGTTTGATGTAGGCATCCACAGGCTTATGAACTCATCCAAAAAAGTTAGACTTTTAGTTTTTGGAGTTAAGTGACTATAGGTTTGCCTTTAGTCTTTTTAGCAACTTGTATGTTGTCTCAAACCTGCATAGACCTGAAACAAGCTAAGTATATTAATTCTCTTAGTGCTTTACATAAATAGTAAATTGTAATTATTTAATCATACTTTGTTGTAATATTTACATTTTTCTATTATTTTCATATATCATACAATATGAATAGTTCAAAGTTTTCTCTTGTTTAGGTTCACATTAATAAAAAAGGGTAAAATAGAGGGTGTATACACATAATATTTTCAAAATTTTATTTATTACTGACACTTTGTAGAACATGTCAATTTTCAATCTCTATGAGTGCATGCCTTAAGGGGTGCATTGGGAAAGGTGTGGGCAAACCATCGTTGCTTCATAAGATTGTTTTCCCCTTACCACTTGCCATATACAGACTCACCTCCTAAAAACCATTAACCCTAAGTTTATTCTTCTTAGTCCTACTTATTCTAGTCATTTTCCTCTTTCCATCCTCCTTTTCTTGTCTTAATTCCCTTTTGGACTATTGGTTGTACTAGGTCAGCCATGGACGACCCTGTATAGTTTAGGTTATTTTTCACTTTTTGGGTTTGTTAGCCTTTTAGCTGACCTAGCTCAAACCTAGTGAATTATTCCCAAAAACACATTAGGTCAACCATGGCTGACCATGCATAGCCAACATTTCTTGGAGGATTTAGGGCAAGATCTACCTATATATACAAGTTCATTTTCAACCATTTAAGATAAGAAAATCAAAGAAGAATAAGTGTGAATGAACATCTTCTTATTGACCATTCTACTTGAGGAATAAATCTTAGGGTTCATACTTTATTTAGAGATACAGATCTCATCTTTTGGAGAAGTATTTTGGATGCATAGATAAGTTGTGTAGCCTAGAGCTGATTTGTCTTTGTTATCCTTACATACCACAACAATCTCTTACAAAGCACCTTGGCCAAGGGAGAGATTGAGGCTCAGTAGGTTTGTCTTCAAGATAAGTATTCCTAACTTTATTTCTCCTTTGTAAGAGTAGATAGATAATGCAATTGTTCTTCTCTTCCCATGCATTAGGATTTTTTATATATTGAAATGATTATATGTCTTCTATGCATGATTAGTTTAGTTGTTTATTTTGTTTCTAACCCTAACTCTGTGTCACAAGCTTTGGTGTGCACTAGATTAGATTTACTTTCTTGTTTATTAGCATAGGCAAAATATTAAACCTTGGGATGTTAGACTTTAGGCTTTGGAACCCTACCTCACATGGTGTATTGTGACAAGTGATCCCCTAATTGGGTCTAGCATATCCCCATATTGGTCATGCTCTCACTTAATAAATGTATTCCCAATCGAAAGTGTAGGTATGTTCTAACTTCTTTGAGCTAGGATTGATTTATAGATATGATGCATTTTTTATTGCATACATTCTCATGAAAATGATGTCAAAATAACCCTTGTAGGATTTATTTCACTTTCTTTTATTCTTTTTAAGTTTATTTTTACCATATATCTATTAAACTAGATTGAATCTGCCAACCCAGTTCTAATATCTATGCACAAGTTTTCAAGAATAGGGAACTAGATTGACTCAAATGACCTAGTACAAGTTTCTAGAATTCTAGAATTCTAGTTCAAACTACTAGGTCAACATAGTCAACCCTATACACTTTTAGGCATCTAGAAAACATACTAGGTCAACCTGGTACATTTTTAGGCCTTAGCAATAGGTACATGCACATCTTTATCGACCTAATCGACCCAGTTAGCAGGTTTCATTAGTGTTATTCAAGGTTCTTGATCAAAAATATTTATTATTTGCATATTTGATCCACTAAGGTTCATTTCTATCTCTCTGTCTCTTTCTTTTACTATCTTTCCTTTCACAGTTTGTAATGTTTAAAACTACCCCTGCATAGTCAATTGGATCAACCCTGTTGACCCAATTTTATGTTCTATGTGTTGTCTAAAATAACTAGGTTAACCCTAGCTGACCTTGTACATTTTTAGACCTTACTTCCATAGTAAAATTTGACCTTGTTCTATATTTTGTGCATATAGTGTTAACACTATACTTTATTTCAAGTTGGAATTAATTTTTATGTGTTAGTAATTAGTTCACACCTTTCTTTTCTTGTTGTTTACATGATTAGAATAGTTCACATAGTCTAGTTAGGGGTTTTTAATTAACCATTTAGTTTCACTATTTCTATTTTATGCACACACAAACACATCACATAAATATAAACAAGCACTTTAACATTTGTCTACCTAAGGCCAACCTACTTGGATTTCATCACCAAGGGGGAAGCTGACTTGATACTCTGGCCAAGTATAAAACATGGTTAATGGTATATTCTAGCTAAGCATCTGACACCCTTATCATTATGGTGTGTGAAGTGAGGGGGTAGGCCCCAATACCAATCTTGTATCATTACCACTACAATCCTTTTCAAACCAAACTACCTGAAACCATCCTTAGATTGTTATTTAGTTCCTTGATTTATAGCCAACTTCCCATCACATTTAAAATCAGTTCTTAATAATCTAATAAAACATTCAAGTTGACCAATTAGTTATCTATTTACTTTTCAAGGTGATTACTTGATCTTTACTCAATTGTGTGTGCAAAAACTTGTATTAACCAGTGTTAGTTTAAGGTTTTGTATTGTGTGCCTCAATTGGATTAGCTAATGTTGATCTATATGACTATTTATTTTTCTTCAAATTTTAATTTCCTAGATTAACTAAAAAATTGTCTTGTTTCATTTCATAACTTGTTATCTTTCTTTTCATTTTCCCTATCTACTATACTCAGTCGACCCAATAGACCTTTTACCTTTTTCCAGCCCCTATGAATTATATAGGATTGATCCAGTTGACCCTGTACTTTCTACATCCCCTTTTACCTCTTTTTCTAGTCTCTATACACTGTAATAGATTGACCAAGTTGACTCTATATAGTTTTACAGTCCTTTTTTGTGTTAGGTCAACCTAATCAACCTTGTACTATTTCAAGCACTTCTTAATTCTTTTCTTTCTCATCTCACTTTATTTCCCTTCATCATGAACTTTCTATTTGACAGTGAAATTGAGTTGCAGTCAAAAAACATGATGAACTTTACCAATCCTCATAGGGTTTCCCATAGACAGAATAGGGATCCTCTCTTGGATGCTAGTAATGTTCATATTTCCACTTGCACAATAAACTATGGGACCCCTCTTAATACATCTTCATAAAATAATCCTCTTTTCTCATTAAAATATCAACCGAAGTTAGAGTATACTCCTAATATGCTCTTCTTTATCTCTGAATTTACTCAACATCGAGGAAAATATCCTTTTACCATTTACAATCTTATGATTAGTGGTCAAGTGGAAGAACCTCATTCACCTACTCCTACATTCTCAACTGGATTTAGGGGTACCACTTTCTTTGACTCTCAACCTCTTCCTTTGATTTTAACCCTTTCTCATATCATGACTTCTTCTTTTCTAACTTATTCTACCTCCATGCCCAGTATCTCAACTAACATGATAGGTTCTACATCTAGTGGGCCTCTCTTAAGATCCACTATTCTTAATCTATCTACTAGTGCTTCTTTTTCTAACCAAGGCAATCATGCTTCTAGTGCTTCTTCCTCTCAGCCATTCACTATTCCATTTTTTGCTACAGAAACAAATTTTATCGATAGTGTATCTCATTCTCATAATTCTTCTCAAGCTCCTATCAATACCAATAGTGGTCCCCAAGCCACTAATACTAGAACTAATGCCAACAATAATGCTTCTAATAATTATAATCAAACACATCTAATTTTGTTACAAACTCTCAATCAAATGAATACCTTTCAATATCATAACACAAATCAAATTATGAGAATGCAAAAACCACCTTCTTCACCTTCAATCTCATCTGCAACCAATGGATTGAAACACACACAACCTAAATGTTCCCCCTCCTCTTCTTCAATATTCTCAAGGAAATCTTATTCCTCTGGTAAATAAAACCATTAAGCATCTACAAAATGAACCTCTCACTACTCAAATTAATAACATTGACATATGAGGTATAACACCTATAGTTTATTATAATGGATCAACTGATCCCACCCTTTATCTTAAGACATTTGGAAATCACTATAAGGATTAGGTCAAATTAAACACCTTTGTTGTTTCCAAGATCCTTACCAAAACCCTCATAGGTGATGCCTTGGATTGGTATAACCAACTTAGACCTCATTCCATCACTAATTTGGAAGATTTAGTGAATGCTTTAGTGAAATAATTCTAAACTAGTGATCTTCCCAAAAACACTTTGGCCCATTTCATAAATTGAAAATAAATTAAAATGAAACCGCTCAAGCCTTTGTTAAAAGATGGAATACTTTGTCAAATAAATGTGAACATAATTGGTTGATGATAATATTTTCCATCTCTTTACCAATGCTCTATTTCCTAAATTACATTATTGAGTTTGGACTCTCTCTGTCCATGTACCTTAGAGGAGGATATTGACAAAACTAAATGAAAATATTTCCTTTTGCATCAATTTGAGCCACTCCAACTTTCTACAGGTCCTCATCTATTAATAAAGAACAAAAATCATAATGTTACCAATGATGGTGTTATAGATTCTTATGACACCATTCACAATGTTCAAGCTGTCATTCCTAACCAATCTTTGGAACCAGCTCCCCCTTCTCAACAATATACCAATCCTCATTTCTCTTCGCCAAACAACATCGATGTTCATAAAGCTCTATCCTTAGATAAATTTCTTAAGCATTTACCCAAGCCTCTTCCATGAGAGCTTGACCCTCCTCATCCTATGAAATACTGGTATGATCCTAACAAGTTTTGTTGTTTTCATGCTAGTTAGGGTCATTATCATGAGACCTGTAGACAACTTCATAATTTCAATATGGAATTTATTCTTGGACCTAATTTTGATCATGATTTTATCATTTGAAAGCATCAACAAGCTTATGAAATTGATTTAAAGGATCATAAAACACATGATAAATCTCAAGCCTTGAATCAAG
The DNA here is from genome assembly GCA_037957365.1 of Torreya grandis. Taxonomy (NCBI): domain Eukaryota; kingdom Viridiplantae; phylum Streptophyta; class Pinopsida; order Cupressales; family Taxaceae; genus Torreya; species Torreya grandis. The sequence goes on along the minus strand of JARHVA010000204.1, from coordinate 6,711,695 downwards.
AAAACACTTATTTTGCTATCTATAAAGACCATTTTCCTAATCACCAACTGATTCAAGACAACCAAGACAAGCCCACCCCTTCCACCAATAATGTATAAAGTCTTGTTGAACCAACTTCTAAAGAGAATGTGGTTAGCATGACTCATATGTGAAGGGCAGTGGCTTTCATTGATTCACAGTCTATCTACACTCCTTTGTCTCAAACATATCGTGTTATCCAGGATTCTTCTCTAACTCATTTAAATGAGTTGGGGAAATATGACCTTATTACCTTTGATGATCTGATTTACATTTCTCCCTTGGATGACACTTCCCATTCTATTTCTACCATTATTTCATCTTCCAATACTAATGATAATAAAATTTAGACTAACACTTCTTCTAATTCTCAAAATAAAATTAAATCAACTACTTCATCATCTCAACATGATTTTCAACCTTGTTCTAATTATCCTCATTCTTATCAAAAATCATTTCAATGCACTTCGGCTCCTTCTTCCGAGGACATCCTTAATCATTACACACCTATATCTAACAACCCTCTTATGGGTTATGATGTGTAGGATTCCACTATGGAGCTCACTAATCTCCCACACCAAATTCCATTCCTTGAGCTTATGAGGACTTCTCTCCATCATAGAAACTATCTTATGCAACTACTATTCAAGATGAATGTCCTTCATCCTCCCCTAGCAAGATGGGAGGCAACTTTATCTGGATCTAAAGATAGCATTTTACAATAATGTGAAGAGATGTCTATCAACATTGATGAAACTATATATAATTCTCTTTCTTTAAAATTTCCCATAGCTTCTATGATTCCCGATGATATTATGCTTCATGTGGATGATCATTCATTATTTATTAGCGCCCAAATAGGTGATATCCAAGTTAAGTGTGCATCGATTTATGAAGTTTCTGGCACGTGTGTTGCTTTTATAGATTTCATTAAGACTCTTATGTATTTAAAATGAAATATTAAGTATACATGCATCACATGCTAAGGATATGATAGAAGGCAAATGCCTCCTCTAGGTTGCATGTGGCTTCCCATTACCATCCCTCCTATCACTATCCATATGAATGTGATGATATTTAACTTACCCCTTTCTTATAACATCTTACTTGGTAGGTCATAGACTCACTGCATGAGAGCTATTACTTCTTCCACCTACCAATGCATTAAATTCCCTCATAATGAAGCCATTTATAGGATTTAAGGTGATACTAACCCTTAGAATTTCAAACAATTCTAAGATCATGGTGTCTTCAAGATTCCTACTCTTGAGCCTTTGCCAAGCGTTCCATTCCATGAGTCTTAGAATCTCAAATTTCCCATCAATTTAATTTGAGTTTATAGTGGGCATCCAAAGCTCATTGGTAATATTCCTCCTAACCTCTTAGACTCTGATGATGATGAGCCTGATGAGATTAACCTAAAAATCAAAACTTCTGATCTCTTGCCTCATCTTATCTCTAATCTTCCTTATTCCTTACAACCTCACTCTTGAAAGCCTCTTTGCGATGATATTCCCATAGTCTTAAACAATGCTGGGCATTCTATTCACCATACTTCATCAGATGATAAGGTTATCCCTACTTATGTCATTAATCTTCACACCCTGGATTATGATGATGGTTATTCCTTAGATGATCCATTGTTAGGTAGTATTATACAAGTCCATGATGCTGAGACTGTCCATTATCATTCTTATTTACTTGAGTCTTTTCATGCATCTCATCATTTTCCTTCACTTATAGTTCCTAATTTTTGTATTTTCCCCCTTTATCTAGCTTCTAATGAGCCACGTAGGATAATGGTCATGGATCATGTTATGGCTAGGCCTTACTAATTTTCTAGGTACTTGACCCTCATAGATGGTTTACCCTTGAGGTTAGTGCAACTCTCCTTAGACCTATAGATCCTACTCTTGCTATATTTGAGCCTGTTTCCACTTCTATTTTTTGCTAAGCCTACCCTTATTTTTTATTCCATTACTCCTATTGAGCCATGTTGCATTCTTTTCTCACCATCACCCTTCCTTGGTGATGGTTTGATTCCCTTTCCTAAGAAGGCTCTTGTGCCCACCAAATGGACTGATGAGTTTTCTCCAGATTCTTCCACTCCTATTTTACCTCCTTCTATGATTGATTCTACTAAAACCACTCACAAGCATATCCATTGCTTTCATGGGATATATAATAATTCTTCTACCCATTATCACAAGTTAGGATAATATATTTATACCTTGCATCTTTCTTACCCATCATTAGACAAAGCCATACCTCTCTTGAAGGTACTTCTTGAATGTCAACCTAAGTATGGTGAGGTATATTGTCTTTGGCATTTGTGTGGTACCCATCATACTGATCATTGTTGCATCTTTAAACATCTTAAGGATCACCTTATATCCATTCCTAGACCTTTTGCCACTCCTCCCATAGGTCTTTCCCATAATAAGGCTCCTTCTTCTCCCATGGCTCCACCTCCTATGGTTCCATCACCCCCTGTGGTCCCTTTGCCACCTTCTATGCCTTCACCTGTGATTCTATCACTTGTGGACCTTCCCTCATTCATGGATCCTTCTTCATTAGTGATTCTTGCATCTCTCATAGAGCCTACTCCCATGCATTATCCTAACCATCCCTTGCCTAATTTCCCTTAGCACAATCCTTTAATCATTCTTACTTTTTCTATGGAGGAGATTAGAAAAAAGTATTTTCCCAGTATTCACTAAAGATTGATGAGACATTAAAAATAGTCATCTCCAGCTTAATAGAGATTTATCTAATTTATTAGATAATTTGTATGGACAAATTCATCAATATTTATGAGCACATGAATGGTACTTTCACATTTTCATTTGGGTTGGATGTGTGCTCCAATTTTATCTTTATCTATCTATTATATCATTTGACACTGTGTCAAATGTTTCCTTATCATTTATGGTGATTTATTGCTTGTTGTACTATATCTTGACTATCTTATCATTTATATTTCACATATGATTATATTTCTTTATCATCACTTTCTCTCTCTTGCTTGAGTTTTTCTCAAAATTTGTTTGCTTTTTTATCTCTATTTTTTTCACAATTAATTATCATTATTACTTGGTTATATAAACCATGTTCCATTTGGTCAATTTATACATTTTACCATGTTATCAGTTAGAAAAAAATCCTACTCATTATTATCTCCTTACACCGGTCCACTTTTTGGATCTCCTTTTTCCCTTCTTTTTCTGTAAACTAAGCATATACATGGCTAAGACTTGAGATCACATGCTAGTTCATTGTTAAGCCTAAGTATCCTAATCAGTCTTTATTTTTGGTTACTTATCTTCCTTTAGCCTTATCCTAAAGCTCATTCATGTGTATCACTACATCGTTCATGATTAGTCATTCCAAATCCATATGGAGGAAGAATTTTAAAAATCCATCAAAATTTAAAATCCAAATCAATTAAACAAAAGGCAATGGTATAAAAGCCAAAATTATTCTTAAAAGTTAAATCACACTAAAAGACAAGATTCAAAGCACATCTCCTCCTTCTAGTCAAATCTCAAACTCCAAAATTGGACTCACATTAGAATTGAGTTCCTTTAGGGTGTGGTAGTCTAGTAGATTAGAAGAGGAGAATAAAAAAATATTCTAGTGTTACTGACTTTCTCATGCAAGTACCCAATCTTCATAGTAGATCGACGACACTATAAGGGGTCCTAAAGAATAAGGAACATGTTGTGGGAAGGTAGGTCCATTTTCTTTTTCTTATACCAATATACCTTCATGATTTGATCTTAGTATTATGCCTCATTGCCTAAAAAGCTTTGTGTCTATAACGAATAGGTTACCTTTGTACATAGATGACCACTAGTCACTTAGTGTCTTCTCATGTCCTTAATATGCCTCCTGTCTCCTAAGGTCTTCTCATAATATGCCTAAGTCTTGCTTCTTACAATCCCTTTTTCATTCCCTATATCCCTCATGTTTCCTCTTGAGAAATATTTTTTTGTCTACTGATCACTCCCCTTGGGATTTCATTTGTGAGTTACATTGTAAGACCGCAGATAGGACCCGACCATCCTCACAAATTACCATTCTTTTTTCTTCCTATAACCTACATCCTTGATTACCTAATTTTTCCTATTTATTCTACCCCAGTGGTGTTCTATTTTTGAGTTGCAATGTAAGATTATGGATAGGACCCGACATTCCTCACAAAATTTTCCAATACCCAAGTTACAATCCAAAATTACATGTGTCAAATATGAGATAAGATTTGATTGATTATGAAGTTACATGGCATTGACATGTTTTCTAGCTTGATTTAATATGTTTTATGCTTACTTAATTTTTCTTTCACCTTTTTTTATCTTCATATTTTTCAAGTGCATGTAATAATACAACCATTTTTTGAATTTTTCATACTTCTCACGTTGAATAAGTGTGATAAATCTAAGACTAATCATTTGCCAATTTTGTTTTTCTCTTATACTTCACAGCATGATGTAGTATAATTGATTGACTTAATTGATTTGTTTTTATACCATTTTTGCCCTTTTACATACCTTCCATTTTATTACATTATTTTTCATACTTTCCAATGTGAATTAGTCTGCTTTTACTTGTTTTAATTTGGTGCAAAAATCTCTCACTTTGGTTTAAAAATAAATCCATTTTTACCATCTTGTTTTACCATTTCTTGGTTCTTTATACTTAGTAATTTCTTGTTATTACACATTTCCCAGCTTGAAATAATGTATAGTAGATTTTCTTGATTGATTATATTTTTCCAAGTCCTTTTTGCCTATTTCTTTTTAACCATGCATGTGTTTTTCATAATGCTAGAAAAGAAACCACACCTCATATATTTCCTATAGCATATACAATAAAGCTAAATACATGTGCTAGAAAGAAATATATCCAAAGCATCCATATTCTCAACCATAATAAACAATAATGACAACATACACAAATAACAACAAATACAACCATATACAATGTTCTAGCTCTATGGTTGGGTCCCATTTTGTCTATCTCATGGCCTAGCCACGCTACCTATTGAGGCCTTAGTCTAACCCCTTTTAATAGTACACTATAAGGAGGCCACCCATGATCTTAGTCCCTCTACTTCTCCCTATAAGTGCACTACCTGCACCTATGACTTCATCAACTAGGTCTAGATCTCTGTCATCTACACCACTATGGCTAGATATGTAGCTCTCCCCTCAACTAGGGCTTGCCATGCCTACATCTCAGTTACACCCATCTTTATTGATTTCTGCATCCTCTTTCTTTATGCCTATATCTATCTCACTTCCTCCCTCGCTAGTCTAAACTAGCTCACCTGAGCTAGGGTAGATGGTACTCTAGGATCCTCCAATGTTGTAGGGTCATATGGCTGTAGAGTTTCAACTAAGATGTCATGGAGTGATCTACTCACTAGGGACCCCCATCTCTCCTTTGCATCCTTAATTACACCTACAAAATCATACTAGATGGATATTAGATCACTGTTATATCTCAAAAGATCTATCTCTACTTTTAAATAAAAAATTAAAGCAATAATTTAACTTTTTTTTCTTACTTGTCTATGTCTCAGCTACTATGGTCTCACCATCTGCATGATAACCTAACATAGTATCCCCATCTATATGGACTCCTAGTACCTCCTCTATAAGTTACATCCTCAACTCAAATCCCTTTATCATGGCTCACATCTATCTCATCCTAAGCCTACATGGTCTCTCTATCATCCATCCCTCCTCTGGATCCTCTACTAGCTCATCAAGGATGACCTCGATCTTTGTTATCTCTTACTGCCTCTATCATAATTATGTCCTCAATGGTCATATCTCCTCCTAATATAAAATTGGTAGTGGTAAATATGGTATATTTGCCTTTGCCTCCATGTCTTCCTAATCTGCTCCCCATCATGCTTGACTAGTCCATGGTCACTCATGACAAGTCTGAGTGTCGATCTCACTCTCTATGGTATGAGTCTTCTCCTTCCCCATGGCTCCCTCACATGCCAATCCCAATATTTAGGAATTAATATTAGTGTTGTTGGATGAGTTAGACTCATCTATCTTAGCACTTGTGCCACTAGATGTGGTTCTCTCCACAACATGTAGTGTCCAATAACCTCTATCCTCTTTATCACTGGTACAACTATGTGCTAGCTCACCCATGTAGTTGTTATGTCTCCATAAGCTACCATACTATGTCTATACATCTCACTAACTGTAGCACTAGAATGTGGGGCATGACCTATGATACCTGGTCCTCCCTCCATCTTCATACTTGAGGTGACCTATCATTGATCGCATGGGGAAACCCAACTTACCGATACATAGGAAACCTCTCATATATCCAAGCTATCAGTAATATGATCAGTCTTATGGTCTTTTACCCTCTGACCAACATCTCATACAAATCATATATGAATTAAACCAAGATGATAGATCCTAGATCATATAGAACTCACTCCTCTAGCATCATCCTACTCAAGGTTACCATGAACAATGGTACCTTGCCATTTGAAACTATGACAGAGCACTCATTGTGTTATAAGTCTTATCACAAATTTTTAGATATCCAAAATATATGATGTATATACATCATCCACACTAACTCTCCATCCTCCAAAAATCATCTTTAAGCCTGTAGCCCACATGGATAAGGCTATCCTCTCCTCTATGCTATCTAGTATCCCTATGGTCATCGATGCTCCTGCTATGAGCTGTTAAAGTATGTATTCTCATGTTTGCTAGTGTCTTTCTATCTATTTCCTCTTGTAGTGGGTTATTTTTCTATCCCACATTGGTTAGATTAGCTAGGTTTCTATTTTGCCTTGCCTATATAATCAAGTGCTTTGTAATAGCTTCTCGTCATTCTCATATTCTGAATATACATTTGGTTTTGCTTTCTAATGCATTCCATTTATCTACAAATATTGTGATGTTCTTGTTGTGAACACTTCTGATCTTGGCCTCATGAAATGCTTTTACCATTCCTAACATGGTACCAGAGCCTTGAAGAAGTTTCAAACATCCTTAGCTTGCAATTCAGAGAGAAGATATATCATAGCTTGTAATTTAGAGAGAATATATGTCAAAAGATCAAATATTTGATTTTGGCTTTGCCTTTGGTAAGATCTATTTTTTAGAGTTTTTTTCTTTTTTTCTATTTCTTGTTTCAGATCTGAGTTTTAGATTTAAGGCATTGAGGTTTGGAGGAGTGTAGCATTTTGATTTTAAGATCATCTTGTGGTGATTGGAGTTGAGTTTTTTTAGCATTGAGATCTTATTCTTCCTTTGATGCGAGCATTGAAAATTTGAGACCAACTTTATATTGACCAGACTATTACTCCCTTGGAGATAAATCTATTTATAGATTTGTGATAAGCTTTGAATCTATTATTTATTTTGGCATTGAGATCTTTTTTTAGTGTCATTGTTTTAGATCTGTCAAGAGTTATATTTTAACAACATTGTAGAAAAGAAAAAAAAAGAGAAGATTTATTTTTTACCTTTGCATCATTATTGTCTACATAGGCATTGATTTTGTGTCACCATTGTTACATTCCAACAAGTGGAATCTTGTTTTTTTTCTTTAGCAGTGTGGGAATTTTTTTCTACACTCAGGGAGTATTTTTCCTTGTCCACAAAGCCCTATTTTTCAGATCTATTGCACTGGAAGCCCTCAATCCACATGTTAACTTTGGCATCAATCTCTAAGAAGTGGCATTTGGAAGAAGATCTAGGAGGAAAGCATTGAAGTTTATTTTGTAGAGGCATTGGAAGCTTAGATAAGGAGGCATATTCTTGGCATCATTTTCTACCATTGATGCATTGTCTTCTATGCTCATATCCACTCTTGGTTTTGCTGCTAAGTGGCTGGGAGGTGTATTTAATTTGATCTTCTTTGGAGAGATCTAAATCTACATGTGATTTGCCTCTACTAATTGGAGAGAGAGTGGTGGATTTGAGGAGGTGAAGTGTTTTTGTTATTTTTTCCTTCTAAAAATTCTGCTTGGAAGGAGACAAAGAGCATTGAAAATTTCCATAAACTATCCAAACAGCTGGCTGGGGCGTAATTTTCCTTCATTTTTTGTTGCATTTGTCATTGCTGCTATGTAGGAGGAAGATATACATGGACCAACACCTTAGCATCAAGTTTATTATGCTTTAAACTCTCATCTGATGTGGACTAGTAACATGGATTTCACCCTGCAGCCTTGACATTGAAAAAAAAAGTATTTTGTCTTATTTTTGCAAATTTACCTTGATTTATCAGTTTGGCTTGATGCTATAGGAAAAATAGATCTGAGGCATCCCTATCTACTACATATGATTTGTATCTACTACTCAAAATCTTCCTTTTTCTAAATTATCTGTGCTTTGGATACATTTGGAGGAACTTGGCATCAAAATTTGTGAGAAAGAATCATTGGAGTTTTTGTTTTTTTCTCTCTGTGCATTAGATCTGCATTGGAAAATAATCCTAGCACCCCTCTTGGTAAAGAAAAAAAATATTATCCCTCTTTCTCTCTTTACATAGCTGGAAGATAATTATTTTTAGTAATATGTTGTATGTTTCTCTCAAAACATACAACTTATTTGTAGGTATCTCGAGGTAAGATGGAAAACTTATTTTAAACTTCCATTGACTTTTCTAAGTCCATGGTGAAATTTTGTTTCAATGAGTGGTTGCATGCATATGTTTGTTTTTTATTTGGCCTAAAAATCGAGTTTGTAGTGATTTTTAATTGTTTTGACCCATTTTTACGTGAAATCAAAACATTTAAAACTTTTGAACCATAACTCAAATTTTAGTTCTTTTGTTCCAAAAGTGCATGTTTTTTTATTCTCTATCACTTGGTGTTGTCAAATTATGAAAATTCACTACTTTAATAAAGTGTCAAATTGGGGGGCAAGGGTAGGGGGGTGGTCTTTTAATACATGTTTTTTTGGGGGGTTTACACTTTTTAGGGGGGTTTCTTTTTTCATTATCATTTGAATCAGAATTTATTCTTTTAGGGTGATTATTATTTTTGTTCCCAACTTATTCCTTGTATTTTGATAATGGAGCCTGATGAAAATTGATCTTACATAGCTCTAAAACCATCAACAAACTGATACAGACTTATCTAGATCATTCATTCTTTGTAGCCCTGTTCTCCTTGTTTATTGGCCATAACTCATTATAGGTTAACTCAATCATGAAAGTAAAACCATTTCTGGATACCCATTAAGCCCTTCTATAACATAATGTAAAATATCCTAAGATTACTTTGTACGAAATTGTACTTTCTTCTTTAGGCCCTGTTCTAATTAGCCCTCCTTTTGTGCAAAACGTCTTGTCTAGAGTGAAGTACAGACTTTCTAATCAAACCAGGCATCATTATAGATACCCATTACCTTCTTATAGGTTAATCAATCATTTTTTATGGCACTTCTTTGGAGAAATCCACTTTTCCTATATTGGCCTATGCTCTTCTTGTCACATACACCTAGGATCCACTTGGCAATTGTTATTTTCCATACTTCTCCATATTGTGACACCTTGAAACCACTTCCAACAGTTTACTAACATCATCAAGGTTCAGATTACAAAGTTTCAAGAGTTTTCAAGCATTAAAACTCATTTTGAAGGCTTGAACCTAATTTAGGATTTTCCCATGACTGTCACAGGCTGAGAGCATATAAATTGATTCTGGAAGTGTTTTACCATGTTTAAAGGGTTAAAATCAATTTCCTAGGGTCTTTATTAATTCCATACACCTTCTATAAAAATAATCAAGTCATTTGGATTAATATTTTAGGAGTTATGTCCTTTTTAGTGACTGGGAACACATTTTTTTTGAATTGTACCAAAACTACAGGTCTGTATTTTGACCATAAATTTTTCCACATTGCTCCATTATATCTTAAACCACTTGAATTATATTCTTAACTCTAAGGTGTATCTACACACAAAATTTCACAACTTTTCATTGGGTAAATCTCGATATATACCCATTTTTCCAACCATGGCCTAACTTTCTGTCCACACAGGCCGAGAGCACAAATAATTCAACTGAGAGAGTTATAATATGTTTAAAAGGGTCTAACCTATTTTTTGAGGTCTGTCTAAGTGTCATACAACTTTCTCATTTACCAACTTTGCCAAGATAGACCTCTGATCAATCCAACAAGGTAAATCTGGTTTCTTTCCACTGAGTATTCATGACAGTCAACAGGGGTGGAAGGTTTTCATCTAATCATTGATTCTAATAGCTGTTATGAATTACAAAGAGGTTATTATTCCTTCCATAACATATAAATATGCATAATAGATCTTAATTCATTCATTTTTCTATAGAGAACCATTCAAACACATACACATTCACATACATATACACATTCACATATGCAGGCCTGTCACCATAATTCATAAAGAGACCATATATGAAAAAAATACATTCATTCTCCTTAGATCAATTGGAAGACTTACATTTCAATATCAAAATCCATGGCTTTCAAAGCCTTTCTTGCTCCTTCACACATTCTCTTGTCTTTAATCAAATTTGTTCCTTCTCTTTAACCTTATCATCTCTTGAGTGAGGTCCTCCCTCACTAATTCTCCTCTTTATTCTTCATTCTTTCTTCTTTCCCTTGAATGAGAGGACTTTTCCTCTCTGTCCTTCTTCTCTTCTATGCCCCTCTCATCCTCTCTTCTTCTCTCTCCTTAATGAATTCTTTTTTTTTTTTTTTTCTCTCTTTTCAAGAATCTCCCTTCCAACTTCTACGGCCAAATTGGGCTTAAAGCAAAACCAAATGTTGTTTGTAAGTTTCAACAATATACTAAGGTTGAAAATAGTTTCAACCATTTCCCCCTGATTCCCTCAACAGCCTAACCATCACTTTTTACCTTTTTACTTTCACTTTTTGATAATTACATTTTACTTTGAAGATGAAATTTTGAAATCTACACAATTTGGAGGGAAAACCAGAATTTGAATTTTCATGCTATAATTTGAAACTATTGTAGATGCTCCAGCATCATACTCTCCCTCTAGAAAAGATTTGAACCTTAGTTCAAATGAGATGCTTCCTCCATGCTTTAGCCTTCATTCTATGCCTAGATTCCAAGGTCTTGTTGCCAATACCAATGCTTGTCTTTGTCTTTGTCCTTCATCTTGTTGTTCTTCCTCTTCTGGTATGTTCTTCTCCTCATCTCTTTCTCAGCTACCATGTTCCATGTCCATGCTTCTTCATCTTCATACATATCTTCTAGATCTTCTTGTTGTTCTTCTTGTTTCACAAATGTGTCCATGAGCTTGTCCAATGACTCATATATGTCATTCACTTTAGCAATCTTCATACCTGCATACAAAACATTCAAAGCCACCTTAGAATCAAAATCTTTAGGCCATAAAGCCTCTTGGCTGCCTCCACTTTTTTGCTTTTGTTCCTTGACCAAAACTGTCTTTGCCTCACTGCCTTGCTTTTGTCTTTTTCCACTCTTTCCAATGGTGTCTTCACCATGGCTTGTATCTTCCTTCATCTCTCTTGAATTACCAAACAACTCCTCCAACATCTTCAACTCTTCTTTTAGTGAGCTCTCATCTATCTCACTATTCTCTTCATCAAACTTGGGCTGATCACTCACAAGTATTACTTGCCCTTTACCTCTTATCTCTTCTTTTCTTAGCTTGTCTTCACATAAACCTACTTCTTCATCAACATCAATATACTTATCAAACACAATTGAAGTACCCTTACCTTGTGTCTCCTTGTTCTTTTCAATCATGTGAACTGATTTCACATCTCCACTTCCATCATACATCTTCTTGGAACTCTCTCCTTGCTGTACATTAGTTTTCATAGACATTTTCCATTCCTCATTTTCCATAAAAAGATCATTAAATGATTCAAAAACTTCATCATAAAGAACTTGTTTACCTTTTACCTCTTTGGTATACCTTTCAAGCATCCTGTCTTCATGGAATGCCTCTTCCATACTCACCATCTCACCTTCAATCCTCTACCATTTACTTCTTGGTGTTGCTGTCTCAACACTCACATCTTTTCTCTTTGTCTTCTTAGGCACCCATACTTGTTTCTCCTTCTTACCATTTGTCTTCTCAAACCATGTAGGCATCCTGCATCCATGCTCTTGTACCAGTACCTCCTCTTGCTTGGGATTTTGCTTCTTCCACCATTTAGGCATCACATATTCATGGTTAATTGGAAACTTCACCTTTCTCTTTGCTTCTCTAACATGCATATCAATAGTTTCATGCTTATAAGACAAATCAGTTTTTGAACTCACCTTTACCTCCTTAATGGGCTGCTCCATTAGTTCTTTGATTTGCATAGCTTCTTGATTACCTATACTTTCTTCTTCCTTTATGCTTGGCTGTTCTCTTTCTTCCTCTTGGCATTCAATGGCATCATGGAATTTAGCTTCATCTTCCATCTCTTCTCTTGATTGTATGGAATCATCAACACCTTTCTTATGCATTAACCAATGCATCTCTTCTTCTTTATCAATAGCAGCAAACTCTCTTCTCTTTCCTACACATTCACTTGTGCACTTGGTGTCTTCTCTTGCACCAATCTCTTCTTTCTTCAAGGCCTTTCTTTTGACCTCCATAAGGCTGCTCATACCTGCACTTACCCACTCAAAAACAGCATTAGATATAAAAACAAGAGACCATAATGTCTCCATGTGTGTCCTCTTAATGGACATTCTCATCTTTCCAAGTGCTCTTCCTGGCACTTCATCATTTCTTTCTTCTCTCTTTTTCTCCTCAATGAGAACCTTCTTCTCCACCTCTTCCTCTTTTTGTTGCTCTCTTGGCAACCTTCTTATCTTCTTCAAGCCTCTATGGGCTTCTCTCTTCATGGCAATCTTCTTTTGCCTTCTTCTCCTTTTCACTAGGAGATCTATCGGCCACTTCAACCTCTTCTTCATTGGACATACCCATGCTTGCCTATTCAACTGCATCCAAGACTCATATTCATCTACAAAATTAGCTAACTCTCTCTTCAACTTAGCAATTTCTTTATCAATTACAAAACTGTCCATACCTTTGATGCTTGCTTTCTTTTTCGTGTCCTCATGTACCTTGCTACTCTGTAGTGCCTTCAACAGTACTTCCATATCTAAGATCTTCACCCAAGTCTTTTCCACCTTGGTCTCTTGATCCCTTGTCTCACCCAAGCCTTTTCTCCTTGACTGGTCTTTTGACAATCTCCTTGATCTCACCTAGGCCTTTTACATCCTAGTCTTTTGATCCTCTTCTCAATCCTGCAGCAACTCATTGGAAATCATAGCCATCAACAAATTGCCAATTCTTAAGAGCTTCAAGCTCTGATACCAAATGATGAAAACTGATCTTACACAGCTCTGAAACCATCAACAAACTGATACAGACCTATCTAGATCATTCATTCCTTGTAGCCCTATTCTCCCTATTTATTGGCCATAACTCCTTCTAGGTTAACTCAATCATGAAAGTAAAACCATTTCTGGATACCCATTAAGCCCTTCTATAATATACTGTAAAATCTCCTGAGATTACTTTGTATGGAATTGTACTTTCTTCTTAGGCCCTATTCTAATTAGCCCTACTTTTGTGCAAAACGTCTTGTCCAGAGTGAAGTACGGACTTTCTAATCAAACCAGGCATCATTCCAGATACCCATTACCTTTTTACAGGTGAATCAATCATTTTTTAGGGCACTTCTTTGGAGAAATCCACTTTTCCTATATTGGCCTATGCTCTTCCTCTCACATGCACCTAGGATCCACTTGGCAATTGTTCTTTTCCGTACTTATCCGTATTGTGTCTCCTTGTTCTTTTCATGCTATTAAACAATTTGGAGAGAAAACCAAAATTTGAATTTTCATGCTAGAATTTGAAACTATTATAGATGCTCCTGCATCAGAGCCCCTCACAACCTCAAATTATACCCTTTGAAAGATCAAAATAAAGATACACCTTCAGTGAAAGGCATTTGGAGATTGGTATTTGGAGATCTTCCTAACTTCATTGATGAGAAATATATTGCCTTGAATTCCTATATAAAATATGAGGCTCTTTGTTTGATTCACCTCAATATTTTTGATAGCTTGCATATTCATATTATGGAAACCACATCACCTAAGGGAGCTTGGGATGACATTATAGCCTTATTTGAGAAGGATACTAAGTATTTTAGGTCTTTTTCACCCTCTTTTAATCCACCTACCTTTGTTCCACTTATTTCTTCTCATATTAGTGAAGATTTTGATGGTGACATGGATGATGATTCTCCATCTCCTTCTCCTCCTATCAGTGAGGTTTTATCTTCTAGTGATATACTCTCTCCTCCTACTATAATTTCTTATGATGACACATTCCTAATGGACATTGTTATTATTTTTTTCAAGACACCTCTATGGGATGAATTTATGCCATACTTGAGATGTCTATTTGTAAAACCTTCCTTTGTTCCTATGCATGATATTGAGTCACCATAGATTATCACTTTAGAGGATTCTACTAGTTTCAGTGAGAGTACACTTATTGATCATTATGATCCACTTTCCATGAACATTCTTTTAGTGAATATTCTATGTATTTATTTTGATTGGTTCATTTTCATGACATTACATCCAATTCTTGTGCATGATCTTGCTAGACCTATACCACACTTCAGCTTTGGATGTTATTTAGAGATATTTGTATTGTTTCCTTATTTATCTTCCATTATGGAATGAGAAGACTTATAGTACACCATTCATGTTCTTCCTTTATCAAAAAGAAGAAATATTATTCGATGCAAATGGAACTCCTACAGTCTTCTAGCCAAGGATCTCAACATCGACATTGGTCATCTTGTGATCTTGATGTGGAGTATCAATAGCTTCAGTATCAAATCATTTTAGAAGGGGAATTTTGTTCCTACGGGTTTTCTTCCATCATGGATATATATTGTACATGAGTACTTTATTAGGCCTAGTTTCCAGGACTCATTCTATGGATATGCCACTATTTCTTTTTTGGATTTTGTTATCCCCTAACTTCACTTGAAGGGGGGTGTTAGAGTATGTATTCTCATGTTTGCTAGTGTCTTGCTATCTATTTTATCTTTTAATGGGTTATTGTTCTATCCCACATTGGTTAGATTAGCTAGGTTTCTATTTTACCTTGCCGATATAAGCAAGTGATTTGTAATAAATTCTCATCATTTTTATATTTTGAATATACATTTGGTTTTGATTTTTGATTCTTTCCATCTGTCTATAGCTATTGTGATGTTCTTGTTTTGAACACAGCTGATCTTGGCTTCATGGAATGTTTTTACCATTCCTAACATGGGTAGCCTGAGGATGGCATGGACATCATCTAGTGTTATGGCCACCTCTAGCACATCCCCATCCATCTCCCATCTGAATGTGTTAGTCAGTCATTCCCATCAACTAAAGAACATGACTAATAGATCTAAACTCATGGGGATCCTACACATGCCAACTATGCCTCTTAGACCTATAGATACTAGTATAGATCTATCTCTATCTGATATTCACTCCAATAATCCTAGTAACTAGACCACATCCACCAATCTCTAAAACCTCTATCATCTTTACAACTAGGAAACACTAAAGGATGTATCAGTTTCTTCATGTCATGTATAGTCATAATACATTATTTTAACATTTTAAAGGTAAAAACAAGCCTAATTATTAGTAAACTTATTCATTTTACCCTATTTATAGACTACATGGTCATTCTTTCCCTCCTTTGGTCATTTTGGGCCATTATTTCCCTCTTTTATCCTTCTGCATGCTTTTTTATGCCTATTCTGGTTCTTTGGTCAACTTAGTTTGACCAAGATTTCCTATTTTTGCCTTAGTTGACTCCAAAATCTTAGTCAACCCTCTTATTTTCCCCTTCCTAGTGTTATGTTGTCATTCTAGACCTTTCAAATTATTTGAAAAACTACATTAAGGTTTTATCTTGTAAAATGTATAGGGTCAACCCATACCTACTAGTTTGGCACTATGGATTTTGCTCAGTTTCAGCCTACTAGGTCGATTGGGTCGACCCAGTTCATTTTACCTACCAACCCCTTGCATTTTACTTAAAAAGTGCATTTTCTGCTTTCTTCCTAATTCCTCTAAACCCATTTATTATCTTGTTATTTGCTACCCCTAGAATCTAAATTTATCTCATTTTAACCTCTAGAAATGAATAAAATTAAAAATTATAAAAAATACACTTAATTCAATACAAATTTCAAAAACTAGTTTGAGATTCTTAGCTGCATACCTGTAGTGCACCCGTTGCTGCCTCTGGAGCCTCTCCCTATCTAGATTGTCACCTCCTCACCATCCTAGCTCCTTTGATCTCCAAAGCTCTTTTTTCTTTCTTTTACAATTCAAAATAACCAAATGACTTGTCTTTTCCCCTATTTAAAAACACCTTTTCAAAATTCAAAATTTTCAATTATTGTCCTATTGATTCCTTGCTTTCTCTATATCTTTGTTTTTACTCATCCATTTTCAAATCCATAAAATGCATTGGATTCATGATTACGTAGAGATTAGTTTCCACTATCGTATGCCTATTTTCCAAAAAAAAATTATTTTTGGCTATTTTTTGCACTAACTTCTATAGGTTTACCTAGTATTCTTCACATTAGACACCTTCAGATCTCTTGTAGTATACTTATTTATCTATAGCATTAAGGTATGTTAAGGTATGTGTTTTTCAATTCTATCCTTTCCTTTATATTATTTTCTATTTACTCCACTTTACTTAGCATCAGCATTATGTGTTATCATGTTTTTTTTCTTGAAACACCATCTCATATTGCACTTAGGTGACACGTGATGAGCTTTGAGTGGGGCATATATATACATATAATATTTTTAAATTTTTATTGATTATTAACACTTTGTATCTTTCAGGAACCTATTGAGTCTTAATCTCTTTGAGTGCATGCCTTAAGGGGTGCATCGAGAAAGGGGTGAGAAGACCATTGATCTTCTTAAGATTGTTTTCCCTTTTACTACTTGCCATCTACACACTCATCTCCTAAAAACCATTAACCCTAAGCTTTTTCTTCTCAAGTATTACCTATTCCAATCATTGTCCTCTTTCCATCCTCTTTTTCTTACCTTAATTCCCTTTTGTACTGTCAATTGTACTAGGTCGACCATGGTTGACCTGTACAGTTTAGGGTATTTTTCACTTTTTGGGTTTGTTAACCTTTTGGTCAACCTAGCTCAGATTTAATTAATTATTCTCTAAAACACACTAGGTCGACCATGGCTGACCCTATATAACCAATGTTTTTGGGAGGATTTAGGGAAAGATCCATGTATATATACAAGTTCATTTCCAACCATTTAAGAGAAGAGAAATGAAGAAGAATAAGTGCAAAGGAACATCTACTTATTGACCATTCTACTTGAGGAATAAAGCTTAGGGTTCCATACTTTCTTTGGAGATATAGATCTTGTCTTGTGGAGAAGTCTTTTTGATATATAGATAGGTTATGTAGCCTAGATATAATTTGTCTTTGTTATCCTTACATACCACAATAATCTCTTATGAAGCACCTTATCTAAGGGAAAGATTGAGGCTCAACGGGTTTGTCTTCAAGATAAGTATTTCTAAATTTATTTTTCATTTATAAGAGTAGATAGATAATGTAGTTGTGCTTCTCTTATCATGCATTATGATTTTGTATGCATTGATGTGAGTATGTCTTCTATGCATGTTTAGTTTAGTTGTTTGTTTTATTTCTAATCCCCACTTTGTGCCACAAGCTTTGGTGTGCACTAGATTATATTTACTTTTTTGTTATTAGCATAGGTGAAATATTAAATCTTAGGACTTTTTTAGGGTTATTGCGTGATTGTGCTAGACTCAGGCTTTGAAACCCTACCTCACATTGTGTATTTTTATAAGTGATCTCCTAATCGGGTCTAGCAGATCTTCATATTAGTCATACTCCCACTTAACAAATGTATTCCCAATCAGAAGTGTATTTATGCTCTATCTTCTCCAAACCAGGATCGATTTATAGACATGATGCATTTCTAATTGCATATAGAGGGCAACTTCCATTGTGGCATTATCCATATTGGCATAATTTTATAGTAAGCAATGTGGGATTAAGTTTTATAATGAATGAGTATTTTTATAGTCATAGAATCAATTTGAAGATGCATTAAAGTGGTATATCTCAAGGAAAGTGGAAGTTGAATTAATTACACATCCTTACCCAACATAGAATCTAAAATACTAATTAATTCTTATTTTTGTCCTTTGATATCTTCTTGAAATACGAAAAATATAAGCATATTCATATATTTAGATTTTATTATGTATTGTAATATTTCATAGGATGTTAAAAAAATTAAACTGCATGTAGCGTAATTACTAATCACCAAATTAATTCTAGTTTACTTGAATTTTAGTCTATCATTTAAGACATTAAAAATAGACCACAAAATTATCAAATTCTAGTGTAGGTGGTGTTGGTTCCTAGTTGTACACCTCTCTAATCTAGCCTTACACACTTGAAGAAAATGACAAATAATGATGAGAAACCCATTATAATGTCATTGTATTTAGGGAAGGGTTTGTCATCGAGAGTGGACCAGACTATAGAAAATGTCTAGGAGGCACCTATAGAAGGTATGGTTAGCTCCCTGCTACTTTTAGCTCTACCTAAACCAAGGTGAGAGAACTTATGGGATAACATGCTCTCATGGAGGGATTTTACAATTAAATCTCCATGAGGATTCTTGGCATAAGGGATGAATATGACCAGAGCATAATCGAGTTTGCACACTTTACTCATGAAGGGCTGTCACACAAAATTTACACAAATGCTCTATGTCATACGCAAGCTACTAAAGATAAATAAGGGGATGACTGCAATATTCATTTTGAATAATATTCAACAGCAAAGGGACTAAATGAAAGGCTACAATTCTAGGATTTAAAGCACAAATTGTAAACACTTTTCAAATATACAAGATCTTATGCATTTTCAAGGTAACACTTATAGTATACAATAGGGTTTGTTATTTATAGGGTAGGATAAGGTATAAAAAGTTTATAGTTAATTATAAAATGGAAGGTGGCATTTTGGTGGCTTCCAAACAACAAATTATCTAACAATATTTCATGACAATGTTCCTTAGCAAAGATGGAGAAAACACTTCAAATGTAAGACAATGATAAACACTAAATGATCCTTGAGATACTGGGACATACACTGAAACTAGAATCCTAAATACTATATCCTTCTTTAATTCAAGAACCTAGGGAGTCCTTAAAAGGTATTCAATAATGCATTTTCAAATATAACTGTAGAAATGGATTTATAACTAAGGTATATGTTTAGAATGACAACCGGTAATGAAAATAGACCTAAATGTCCAATCAACAAAACTTGCAAAACATATTATTGTATTTCATTAGCAAGACACAATAAAGAACCACAAAAAATTTCCACCTAAATTGAAGAGAAGTATTATAGACATCAACACTTCAAAATAATACTATGGGGACAAGAATGGTAAGACTTCTCTTTTGACAAGGGAGACATGAACATGATCTCAAATCTTGCTATTAGTTGTATAGATGTAACCACCTTAGCGAGGGAGACAAAGTCTACACACAACACTTGATCCTAGAAAACATTATGTAGAACCTAGACTTAGAGGAAATGGATGCCTAAAATGACCTATATAAACCAACAACCAAAAATCTTGAAATAGAAGGCAAGCCTTCTATTTATACTTTTTCAATCCTTCCCAAATCTGGGACTATGGGCTACAATTTACAAAAATTGTATAACAAACTTTCCCAACCCTATCAAGATGCTCCCAGCCAAAAAATGCCTTTTGATACTCCTAAGATCTTCTTTGATTTTTAAGAAAAATCATTTTTGCAACTGCCTCTACAAAGAATGATGAGGACTTGCAACCACCTAGAGCATACATTTGATTTTTTGGTTGAAAAATGCCTTTCACGTGAGCTTAGAAAGAGGATATTTGCTTAAGAATCCAAACAAATTTTGTCTTAATGTGGAACAAATAAAAGATCCCCTTGATCACTCACTTGCATAGTTGAAGGAAGAAAATCATTTGAAGAGCCCAAATAGATTTTGTCCTCATGTGTAACTTATTTGGAAATGCTTTCCTATCACTCAACTGTGAATCATAGACATTTATGGACATGAAACCTCTTCTTTTTGCACACTAAGGGAAATCCCATTACCTTTAATAATAGCTTAGGAGTTGATCTGATTGTGACATGAAATAGGAAAAGATCCATGATCATGATTTGGAAATATTCACTCTAGAATAACTATTAGATTTTCTTTTACACTTCTACTCATTTCCACATAAATGAAAAAGCCATCAATTTTAAATTTTAACCTCGATACTTATCATCTCTTCATGCAATTTTGATCCCTTTGAAACGTATTTCTTGGCTCATACCATTAGATCTTCCTTTCTAAAGCAAACATGAGCCATAAATCCTATGTGAAATGCTCAAACTCTAACTTTGTGACACATACTTCTGTCACTTGTCATTCTTATATTTTACCATAAGATCCTTGACCTTTCAACCTTAGCTACACATCATTAGATCTAACCAAGGTAAACAAACATGCTCTATCAAATCATGATCTAAGGAGTGAGGCATGTTTGGACAATGCCTTTTACCTGGCCTTGGGGATATGCACTTGGTAGCCCCATAGGCTTCCTATATACTTTATAGATAATTGATATTACTTTGAGCATCCTTACACCATGTGAAAGTATCTTTCTTGATCTTGGGTCCCATTGAACAGTCAACCACTAGCTTGCACCATTAGATCTTTGGAACATGCTCAGACTTTAAAGCATCCCCCATGAGATCAAAAATTTTCATGCCTATGCTTGTCCTGAGTTACTTTGACTATTTATCTTTGATCATGCATCGTCAGATCATCTTGCTCTGAACAAATGCGTGTTATTGGATTTGCCCCATTTAAAAATAAATGGCTACTTCACGAGGTCTAAAATTAATGCTTGCATAATCATCCCATATATTTGAATCCCAATGTCTACTTAACATGGCTTAAAGTTGAAATTTGCGTGCTTTTCTTGGATCATTTGAATTCTAATGGCTAGTCCCTGTAGCTTAAAATTAACATCTGTACACTTGTCAAAAGACATCCATGAGACTGTCATACCTACAAGTTGGAAATATTATTTTGGGGACTTTTTCCATGGTAATTTGATTTGAGTCTTTATCTTCAACATTCCTAACCTTCAAGAATTCTTTCAAGCATTTTGAAGGGATAATTATTTAAAAAAATATATCTGAGACAATTTCCTTGAAGGATTTTACTTCACATTTTTCTTGCAAGAATTGAGTCTTTGATATTTTGTCTTCATCAAGATAAATTTCTAAAAAAATTTCCCCATATAAATTAAGCTCAACAATTTTCTTGAAGAAAATGATCTCTTGCACTTTTGTCGAAAGAATTAACACTTAGTTTCTTTTACCTTTGTCAAGATAATTGTTTCAGATAATTTATCTGAAATAATTCCTTCGAAGAAAATAGTTTTTTTGTAATTTTGAAAAAAGAATTGGACACTTAGCTCATTTGCTTTTGTTGGGATAATTTTTTTGGATAATTTGTTTGAAATAATTCCTCCAAAGGAAATAAACTTTTGCACTTTTGCTGAAGGAATTGGACACTTAGCTCCTTTGCCTTTATCGAGACAATTATTTCAAACATTTTGTCTAAAATAATTTCTCTGTATAAATTGAACTTGGTCTTCTGAAGAAATTCAATTCCTTCAAACTTTTTTCTCGGGCAAAATGTCTAAAGGAAATAAGACCTCTACTTCATAACAATTTAACTGAAAGAACCTTTCGGGCTTTGAACCTACCCTTTAGAGTTTTTGTTAAGGTCACATTCCCTATAAAAATGCCCTTTAGCCTTTTGGAATGGTCCTTTGATCTATTTGAAAGTGTCATTTAGAACTATTGAAAATGTCCTCCATCTTCTAAAAGGGCCCTTTATAACAATTGAAAGTGTCCTCCAAATCTAGAATTATCCTTCAAACTTTTTTGTAGTTACCCTTTAAGAAATTTTCAAAGGCAAAATGCTCGAAGTAAATAATCCTTCGAACATTTTACAAAAGGAAAATGATGATTCGAAAGTGTCATTTGATATTTTTGTAAGTGTCCTTTGCCCTTTGAAAGTGCCCTTTAGGAATTTTACAAAGGCAAAAACCTTGAAGGGTCTTGATGCAATTCATACAAATCATACATATCAGTTTGTTGTGAACCTGCAGGTGTTTTATTTTTTTTATCATTTCTTTTCAATACAACAATTTATTTTTTTATAAATGTGATTTAATTTCATGAATGTGTGATTTACTTTTTTTAAGAGTGATTTTCAATTTATGCAAGTGTAAAGTCTGGTTGAAGGGACCGTTTACCAGATATCTCTTTCTCTTATTACATATTGCCTTTGGGCACCAACCTTGGATTGACATTATTAAATGAAGAGGATTGATGACTCTCATCATTTTTGACACCGTTGCCAGTGAACACAATGTTATTATAATATTCTTAGTGAGAGGGAATACCTCTTTATAAATTTTTTGATAAGAGGTATTTAGTGGCAGTTTATTTAGAATTTATTTTTCTACAAATAGATTAAGATTTCTTTTCCTACAACATAGATTAAAATTTATTATTTTATGAAATTAGGAATTTTAGATTAAAAAACAAACAAAACCCTCCATCATATAATAACATTCTTGTGTAGGAAATATAATTTCTAACATCATGAAGGAAGATTTAGTTATATAGATTGGGAATTAAATTTTGAGATGGCTGAAGTTTACAAAGGGATGGATGAAGTTTATAAGGAGATGGCGTTACAATAATATAAAATATACAACTAATTGATTTTTCAAAAGAGAATCACACTACTAATCTCTGTTGAAATGAAAAACAATCTGTAATCAATTGTGTAGTTGTTAACGTGAGACACCTGAGCTGAAATAATGTTGGGTATTCAATCTTTTGGGTAAGAATCATTTATTTTCAACAAGTTATTGATGTAGAAATAATTGATCAAGACACTATAGTTGAAAGGTTAAAGCTGTAAAAAAAAAATATAATATGTTGAAAATAGAATTGTTTCTCCAACCAAAATACCCATGATTTTATATGGTAGTTTTGATTGTAGAAATTATTTCATTATGATCTGGTATGGCTGACAGAATTTATGAATGATAAAGGTTTTAATGACTTTTATGCTATATTTATTTCATGACTAATATGGATTTTGGAGAGATTCATGTAGATATTAGATAGAATTCACAAATATAGCCTCCTCAAATATTGCATCAAAATATATCACCATGTAGTAAGCTAGTTATTTTGGGTGAATTTTATGTGGATCAAACAAACTTGACAAGTTCAAAATAATAAAAATCACATGCAACATAGATCATGATAGAAGTGGATTATTTTGAAACCAAGATATCCTATTTTAGAAAAGCATAATTGGTTTGCATATATTTTTGGGGATAGTCAATGTGAAGAAATAGATAAAAACATCAAGCAAATATTGGAATGAGCCATGTGATGAATTTGGCATCACTACATGTAGAAAAAGGCAAATATTACACCAAATTTTATATGGATAAAATAACCACATCCAAATATTGAAGGCAAGTCATACATAATTGCTGATTTTATTTCACTACTTTCTAGCATATGCAATTGATAAGGTTATTGCACCTACATTGGAGGATCTAAAACATTTCAATTTTTATTTTTCCTTTAACTGATTGCTAAAATTTGTATATAATTTATTGGGGTTATTAATATAATATAGCATGTAATGATGTTTGATAGGAAATAAAAATATATTTTAATTGAAATATTCTCTAAGAATAGATTACAACCTTAAATACTCAAAAAATTTAATTAATCCAGTCTCAATGCTCACTGTTTATTATATTTTGTGTCTATTGTTAGTTTGTATGGCTATTGAAATTTCTCTAAATTAATTAAAAATAATAATGATTATCCAAAAATAAATATACTTTCATCCCAAAAATTACTAGCATGCAAACTAAAACATCAAATTTTCAAATTTACATATAGTAGCATAGGATCGAGTATTTAATCATTTCTGAGTAATGTAAATGCTAAAAATTAGTAAGAATTACATGTTTTCATCAAACTATGTAAAATAACACAAAATTATCAAAATATCTTCAATAATTAACATATTTATGGTTACAAAAGTGGTAAATTATTCTTGGCTTTGACAGGTGTTTCCCCTTGACCCCACCTTGTATCATGATAGGGAACACACAAGGGGCATTGCCCCTTGATCCCACTGGGGGATGCCACCCCTAAACCTCCACTTTTTGATTTCCCAGACAAAGAAGAAAATATTAGAGAGATTTCTTAGCATGATGAATATCCAAGACAAGTTATTGATAAAGAATATAGAGTTTTTAGTTGTAAGATGAGGCATACAAAATCTATTTGCAACAAGGAAACTAAGGACCTCCAAAATCCAGTTACCCATGTATGTTTTTCAACTTCTAGAATTTTAACAAGTTTTCATAAAATAATTTAGAAATGTAGCTTTATCTTCCCTATATAAATAATAATTAATATTTTATACATAATTCATAAATAAAAATAATTGATGACATTCAATTTCATTTTTTATCATCCATATTCAGGGATTAGTTAAAATCATATCCACTTGAATGATAAGATAACTTGTCTGAGGGAGTTCTTATTTTCCACAATAAAATCTTATTATCAATAATGTTAATTCCTGAACCATCAACCACTCCTAAGTAGGCTGAAATAAATTCTTCCATATATATTCAAATGTTCATATTAATATTTTGTTTGTTGACATTTATAATTATTTGATATTGTTGATATTATGCTTGTGTGGAAAGGTATTATTTATTTTGGATTTTTTAGGACAATCTTATAGTAAGGAGTCATTACAGATATTGTAATGGATAAATTTTTATCCATGATCAAGTAGTTGACACCTTATCTTGAGTCACCTTTGACAAAAAAATAAGCAATAGAATCAACAAGTATCTATCATGGTTATTGGTCATCACTACATAGACCAATGACGAAGAAATGTCAACATAAAGACAATTCAATGATATATTTGAAAGCAATATGAGGATGTATACAGTCTCTAGCTAATATTTTTTATGTCATCAGTTCTCATAAATCATTAAAAAAATTAACAATAGAAACATTCACGTGTTATTAACAGTCTTTGTTTGAAAACCAGCTTGTTGACAAACCAAGTGCTAGAATAAGAGCCTTGACTAGAAAACTAATTTTTTGACTAGTCAGGGGAAAAAAATAAAATAAAAATACAATATGTCAAATGAAATAGTTGATGCAATTTTTTTAATCAAGTGCATGGTTGCTTACTTTTGTGCTCTTATTTCTTAGCATAACAAGACTGTAGTTTTATCCATATTGTTCCCAACATATTTTATTTTGGCTACCATGGAAGAAGCAATGAATATTAAATTTATACCAAGATATTTTACTTTACTATTTTACATTTAAATTTACTTATAAGTTTTGTTACTACATGTAGATCCAATTTTCATTTCTTACAAAATCTTTGGTGTGGGGAAAAGGAAAAAAACTTACATTTGACTAGTCAGGTGAAAAAAATAAAATAAAAATACAATATGTCAAATGAAATAGTTGATGCAACTTTTTTAATCAAGTGCATGGTTGCTTACTTTTGTGATCTTATTTCTTAGCATATCAAGACTATAGTTTTATCCATATTGTTCCCAACATATTTTATTTTGGCTACCATGGAAGAAGCAATGAATATTAAATTTATACCAAGATATTTTACTTTACTATTTTACATTTAAATTTACTTATAAGTTTTGTTACTACATGTAGATCCATTTTTCATTTCTTACAAAAGCTTTGGTGTGGGTAAATGGAAAACAACTTACATTTGACCTATGTAATCCCCTCCCACTTCTTCTGGCATGCATGACATTAGGTGTGGGGAAGAATAGCTTCAAGAAAATAGAAATTGGACTTATTCAAATAAACAAGTTAATGATAATATATTTTTATCTCGATCATGGTACATAGTTTTGAAAGGAACACAAATTTTTTAATGTCAAAAGTTGTTTTGTGGTTAAAATAAATATATGTAGACACAATAGAAAATTCTTAACACAAGAACCTACTCTCACCTCATTTAATAAAAAATAATAAAAAAAGGAGAGCAGCATGAGAAATCCACACAAGAACCTAAAAAGAATCTAAGGATAGTAGGAAAAACCTCCACACAAGAACCTATCCTTTAAGAATTCATTATAATGCCCATTATCATTGGCCACTTTTGTTTGAAGAATTCAAGAGGATTTTAAAAGATAAATTTTATTATACTTATACAAATGAAATAAATGTGGAAAGCCCATTTTAAATATGAAGACTATATCTAACTCATGCATATATACCATGATGTTTTAGACAGTAGCATGCATGAAGACATGCATGATATTAGATGTGCAAAAGATGATGAAACCACAACATGGCTCATTATATCTAAGAAATATAATCTTTTTTATTGCATAGGAAGTGGATCTAAATGTAGTTTTTGAATTTATGGCTTATTTATAATAAAATAGAAAGTATATATCATGGTTATTTCTTTAGAATTGATTGTTATCCATTTATTAATTATTTTTAATGATTATCGATAAAAAAATGTCAATATGTGCATACATAGTCCATACTAAGCTATAATGATTCAAAGTATGAAGAGTAACCATTCAAGAACAATGTTGGAATAGTGTCAGAGTCTTCTAAAGTAGCTCTTAAAGAAGATCTAGCATTTTAGATGAACTATAGACTTATATCATGATTATCTGAATTCAGATATGGACTCACCTAGTAGCTTTGAACTTCCTAAAAATTATGGATTATATCATGTATGATACAGATTATATCAGGTTTGTTATAGACTACATTAGACTTGTTATGGACTGCATCAGAGCTTCTACAAACTGCATCAAGACTACTACATACTTCAACAAAACTTCTACAGACTTGTTTGAAAGTATTTCTAAATGTATTCTAATGATTGCTTGGTATATTCCAGCTTTCACAAGAATGGTTTCAATTTAGAGTCTTTCTATATATAGATTTATAAATATATACTTTCCATATATAGATTGTATTCAAATATATATTTATGTAATTTCATTCCAATAAATAGCTCTCTCCATATTTTATGGAGATTGAGAATATGTTGTAATGAATTATATTTTTATAATAAATATCTCTCCATATTTTGTGGAGATTTTTATAGGCTAGAATGTCTAGGTTGTTACTCCTAAATAAGGTGTTGGTTAGAAGCATGAGATTATAAATGCAACCTCTCACATCTGAATAAAATCAATCAATACATTTTTCTTTCCATCATTCCGAGTAATCTATTCTAAAGCTTGTGTTATAAATAAATCCTCTTCTAAGAAATGAGTTGACCACTCATTCCAAGGAAGATAGATCAATGCATTTTTACTTATTTATTTATTCTATAATTATCATTTTGGTATAAATTGTTATTTTATTTCTTTATGTCTGTAACTATTCTTTTTTATAATTTATTGTGAACTTATAGGTGTTTTACTTGTTTATCATTTCTTTTCAATACAATAATTTACTTTTCTACAAGTGTGATTCAATTTCATACATGTGTGCTTTAATTTCTATAATTGTGTTTTTCAATTTTTGCAAGTGTGGAGTGTGGTAGAAGGGATCGTTAACTAGATATCTCTTTCTCTTATTACATCTTCAAACACCAACTCTGGATTGACATTATTAAATGAAAATGATTGATGACCCTCATCAGCCTCTTTAGTAAAATAGATATTGACTGATTTACAGTAAAATCTTAGTTAGCATTGGTTTTAACAAATGCATATATTTAAATATGAAATCCATAAATAATCATCATCTTAATGACATTTATTTCATCACCTATGTTTGGTAAAGGGATCCACTTAACATACAAAAATGTTAACCATTTATCAGTAAAGATAGAAATAGTGAATTTAATAAAATATTTTAAATTTATCACCTGCTAATGTCTTCCATTAAAAATGTTATCTTGCCATTTTAATCTCTTATTGGTACATAATAGACTACACAACTTAAATTCTCAAACATTTAATCATATATAATTTATTTATTTTGAGACACTTCATTTGTATTCATTTTTTACAAGTGTAGACACCTAAAACTGGCTACCAATAACCGCCAACCAGGTTTTTGACCAATTTTCACCAAAATGCATAATTTGGCCTAAAATCACTAAAACACATTAAATAAGTTAAAATTGATATATTCGAGTGTTGATTTTGGTTAGAGTATCATTAAATTAGGTAATGTAATTTATGGGCCAACTAACTTTGATTAGATCATTTCGAGTCAAAATGTCAATTTTGCATTTGGGTGCTCTGAATTGTTCTTTTCTATCAAAATATCTTACAAAAGACACATGCCTTTGTTATTTGGTGTTGGTAACATCCTGAATGGGATAATAGATCCAATGCATCTGACATTGACTTTCAATTTCAATCTAGTCAAATTTTGGACCAATAACAAGGCATTATGAGCAATTTAAGTAATTTGTGCACAAAATGCTTAATCATGCTTAAGAGCTAATTAAACTAAATTAGAACCTAATTAATAATTTCATGAAAATTATTGAATAACTTATTTTTAGAAATGAATATTGAATATTTTCATCACCAGGTGACCCCATTTCTTGGGAAGACATCCCTAGGCCATAAATGCCAAAAATATTAGGATTCATGCCTCCCATGCCTCATCAAAGCCCTTCCATGCATATTCAATGACCCTCTATCCCAAATATTAATGGGAATATTTGTAAAATGAATTTCATATTTATATTTATCTTTAACCACACATCTCAATCTTGAGATGTGTTAGAATCTGAAAAGATTATTAACCCAAAAAACTAGTGCAAAAGAATGAATATTTAAACCATGAATGTAAATGATACGAAATCAAAATAGCAAAACAGAGTTAGTCTCCAAGAGAGTAATGCAAATACTAGAATTAAAATAGCATTAAGAGGATGAAAAATCAAAAAAGATACAAAATACAAGCCAGGTAGCATGCTTATATAGACTAGGAAGAGGGAGGAGGTGTCAACACTGACCAATCAAGAGCATCCATTTATCAAAATAAAGATAGCAAAGTATCTTCCCAAGATAGCTAATAGATGCTCACGTGTAGGAAAGTGACACCTCATAATCCTCTCACCTAATAAGACATGCTTTATTAACCTAAACAAGATTTATAGAAGTGTAGGAAAAAACTAGGAATATAGGGAAAAATAAATAACCCAACTAGGAGATAAAAACCTACACTAACACCCACCATAAGCGAAGCTTAGGTGGATGTAAAAATGGGTCCCAACAAATCAAGCCTGATGAGGTACCCATGTACATAAAATTCCCCTCCAAAGAGAGAGAGAAGAGACCCCCCCCCCAAAGTAGAGAGAGTCAGGACTCCGAGTGAGAGGAAGAAGCCCCCCAGAAGATGAAGCATCCCGCACCCCCAACAAAGATCACAAATGAAGGAACTTGCTCTCAGTGAAGGGTTTGGTGAAGATATTAGCAACTTGATCAGAAGTTAGATAGTAACGAAGGTCGATGATATGGCCATGGATGAGCTCTTAAATGTAGTGCATGTGGACCTCTATGTATTTGGTCTACTGATGATGGATCATATTCTATGAGATCTGAATGGCACTCTGGTTGTCACAAAATATGACTGATGGCCACCTAATCTAGATACCAAACTTAGTGAGAAAATTTTGAAGCCAAATGGCCTCAGTGGCGGCATTCACAACCCCTTGATACTCAGCCTTAGTAGAAGATAGAGCAATAGTAGACTACTTCTTACTCGACTAATAAACATGACCTGAACCAAGTGAGAAGTTGTAACCTGAATTAGACTTGTGATCTTGATAATTGCCCACTCAATCTAAATCGGTGTAGCCTACCAAGTCAAGCTCAATGCCCACTACGTAGTGAATCTGAAAACTATGAGTACCCTAAATGTAGTGAAAGATCTGCTTGGTTGCTTTCCAATACAACTCATGAGGCTCTTACATGAATTGAGAGACCATGCCTACAACATATGAAATGTCAGGTTTCGTATGAGTTAGATAAATGAGACTCCCAACAAGATGTCAGTACAAAGTGCCATCAACAAATGGAAAAAAGCATTGAGCCTCAATTTTGACTCCAAAAAGAAAGGGAGTCAGAGCAGGCTTACAGTCATCCATATGAAACCTCAAGAGAAAATCTCGAGCATACTTGGACTGTGTGATGGTGATCCTAGAAGAAGACTGATAGATCTCAATACCAAGAAAGTAATGGAACAAGCCCAAGTCAGTCATCTAAAACCTGTCATGAAGGGTAATTTTGACAGCCCCAGTGGTGGATGAAGTACTCCTTGTGATTAGCAAGTCATCAACATATAAAACTAGAAATAGGAGTGAATCATCCTACTGCAAAATATAGACATTAGGATTAGAATGGCACTGAGTGAACCCAGCTGATAGAAGGAAGGAGTCCATCTTGGCATACTAGGCCTAAAGAGCCTATTTGAGGCCATAGAAAGACTTTTGAAGACAACACACAAGTGAAGAATCCTGAAGGAACCCTTGTGGTAGCTCCATGTAGATCTTCTCCTAAAGGTCATCGTGAAGAAAAGCACTCTTCACATCCATCTGGTGTACTTCCCAATTATTAGCTATAGCAATAGCAAGAACAAGTCAGATGGAATTCATTCAGGCAACTGACGCAAAAGTCTTAGAGTAGTCAATACCAGGAACCTGGGAGAATCCTTTGGCGACCAAGCGAGCCTTATGCTTGTCAACCGACCCATCTGCTACAAACTTTGTCTGATAGATCCACTTACATCAAACAAGTTTTCTTCCTTTAGGAAGAGGGACAAGATCCCAAGTGTGATTCTTTATCAAGGAACTATACTCCTCTTGCATAGCTGTATCCCACTCAGGAATACCAGAAGCCTCATGAAAAGACTGTGGATCTGAGGTAGTAGCAATGAAGACATGTGGAGCATTTTGTAACTGTGAATGAGTCCACCTAGTGTCTAATGGATCCCCAACCCAATCACCTATAGAATACAATGTATGTCTAGTCCAAAGTGGACCAAAAGATGGAGAATCTGGAGGAGAATCATCAACCTCTGAATGATGACTAGGAGAGGAATGAGGTGAGTCCTCTAAATCACTCTTTGCATCAGAAGTGGAGGTAGAAGACTGCTCAGGTGAATCTGACTCATCAGAAGATCTGTCATGTATCCCAAGTGACTCCAATGTCAAAGGAGAAGGAGTTAGAGAAGTGATAGAAAGTGACCTCAAAGAGCCCTCCTCAAATTGAACACACCTCTCAATGAACAACTCATGTGTAGTAGGGTGGAACAATCGATAACCCTTCACACCATTAGGATAACCTACAAATATACAAGGTCTACTCTGTAGATCCAAGGCCTTGCATTTCTTTGCAAAAATGTGGGCCCATGTTAGAGAACCAAAAACTTGAAAGTGCTTAACTGATGGTTTTTTATTGTTCCAAGATTCAAAAGGAGTGACTCCCTTCAAGGTTCAGTGAGGAACATGATTCTGGATATGACAAGCATAGTTAATGGCCTATACCCAATTATGTGGTGCAAGAGATTTGGAGTGAATCATGCAATTTGCCATTTCCTTCAAGGACCTATTCTTTCATTCTGTAACACTGTTCTGTTGAGGATTGTATGGGACTGAATGCTGCAAATCAATCCCCTTTGAAGTACAAAACCTCTCCAACCGATGGTTGACATACTCACCACCATTGTCAATGCGTAAAACTTTGATGGCTTTCTTGGATTACTTCTCTACAAAAGTTTTGAAGTCCTAAAAATGATCAAATACCTCTAACTTCTATTTGAGAAAGTACACCCAAGTATATCAAGAAAAGCCATCAATGAATGTGAGGACATATCGGGTCTTGCTGAAAGAAGGATGCTGAAATGGACTAGCCAAATCACTGTGAACTAACTCCAGTATATGTGAAGCTCTCCATGCCTTCCCTTTGTCAAAATTTTCTTTAGGATTCTTACCAAGAATGCACCCTTGGCAGACACCACTTGAAAACTAAGTTGAAGGCAACCCTGTGACCATGCTCTGCTAGTTGAGCTGCTGCAAGTAGCAAAAGTTAAGATGGCCAAATCGCTCATGTCATAATCTACTCACATCATTAGAATGAGTGAGAAAAATAGTTGAAGGAGGATTAGGAACAAAGTGAGAAAATAGATAGAGTTGTGACTGATGATCTGCTCTCCCAACTGCAATTGTAGAACCACTGTGCAACTCATGAATCTCCACTGAATCAAGCGTGAACTCAACCCACTTGCCTGAACTTATGTGAGTGATCTGGTATACTGATAGGAGATTAGTTGATAATGAGGGCACACAAAGAACATCATGGAATGTGCCATCCCCCACATCAATAGACCCTCTCCCACACACCTCAACAGGAGTGTCATCACCCATCAAAATAGAAGGCATAGTACACGACTCTAAAGATGCAAGTTCTTCCTTAGATGAAGCCATGTGGTGTGAAGCACCTGAATCAAGAACCCAAGTGGATGGTGAAGAAGCAACTGCAACAAGGGCCTTGCCCTTTCCTTTACCCTTGCTATTTTCTTTTGCTTTATTAGACCCCTCATTAGAACTCTGTTTGATAGACTCAGGAACACTGATATTATTTTTCTCAAGAATATGTGTCAAGTGATCAATTTGTTTCTTCAAACATTTATGTTCATCATGACTGGGTTTTTTACAATAGGCACATTGGAACCTCTCTTTCTTAGGCTTGTCACCCTTGGAAGATTGGGTCTCATTAGTTGCTTTTGAAGCAACTGGTATCTGATCCTTCTTTTCCTTGTTATTCTTCTATTTCTTATCCTTACTATTATTGTTACTAATTTGTCCTTTCTATTCTTTTGTGCCTTGGTTGGCAGCCAAGGCATGTGACTTAGAGGACTTAAGAGTGCCCATCTGGATTAGCTTGTCCTATTCCCGAGTGAGACTGACAACAAAATCATCTAAAGATGGCATGGTGAATTGAGTACCAAGTGCACCCTTAGTAGCATAGAAGGTAGAAACAAACACAAAATATTCGGAACTTAGCTTAGAGAGAATACTGAGAATTAATTGTTCATCTTTCTTTTCAATTCCACATTATTTTAACTACAACCTTAGTGATTTTAATTTAGTGAAGAAATCTTGGATTGTGTTGAAATTGCCTGGACTTAAACTAATTAGTTCATTTTCCAACATATGACCTCTCATTGAATCTTGTGTGCCAAATAGTTTTTCTAGTTTTGTCTAGATTTCATTTGGTGTATTCAAAGACTGAATGTGAAAGAGCAAATCAAGAGAAATAGACAAACACAATGTTCCATATGCTTCATCACATTTGTTAAACCACTTAGGCTTATCTTCATCTTTAGCAGGTTTAGTTTCAAGTCCCATAGTTATCCTATTTAATCCAACATTCCTTAAGTGAATTGTCACGCGTGATTTCCACTCAAAGTAATTATATGGAGTTAGGATGGGTAGATTTGTTTGATCCATGATGAAGAAATGCAAAGAAGTGCTGAAAAGAAGAGAACCCAACCAAGATATTCCCCCCCTTTTTCACTCAATCAAAGAACCCCCCAAATAAAATATGATTTGGCACTTTATATTAGTGCATTTACAACTTCCACTAGCAAGAAATACTAAGTGGTCTTGATTTCAATGTATTACAAAACCCTCATGAAGAGCATATGCTGAAAATACATCTTTGGCATAATATCCAGAGAAATAAATAGCACCAATGTGATTTACTCAAAAAATCATGCACTTTCAAAAAAAGAATCTCCTTGATACGAGGTCGTATGTGAAAGTTATGATCCTCCGAAGTTCCCAAAACCAGAACTGTACAATGTCACTACTGATAATCTGCTATTTATAAAAAATATTAGCATCAAAATCAAAAAAAATCTGAACTAATGCGTATAACATGAAAAAATAGCCAAAATCAAAAAAAAATTCGTGGGAAAAGGAGTCCGTATGAGCAATAATGGAGCATTTGAAAACTGCCTTCAAAATTGCAACTGCCAACGGAGAGGGGTCTTGCTATATCTTTCTGAGTGTGTTTTTGAAAAATATATAGATTGTATTCAAAAATTGAAAGATACCTAGATGGTTTTTCTGTGCTGCGAACAAAACCCAAAAGACATTTTTCTTGAAAATGTACAGAAGATGTTGCTCTAGTGTAAATAGAATGCCTTTAGCTACAAAAAATGACCCCAATAACCAAAAAATGACATGCAAAGGCTGAATCAGATGATGGAACCTGAAATATTGATTCAAAAGATCAAATATGCAAGCTGGTTATCAGATTTAAGCTTGAAACCCCAGTTCCACAACTGTGTATGATGATCTCTGATTTTGGTGAAACGAAAGCCAAATCTGACTTTCTCAAGCGTCTTGGACGCATTGGAACAGCCAAAAATGCTGCCAATATAACTAGAAATGATGAAATCATCCAGATTTCATAAAACACATGTGCAACCCCAGAGATTAAAAAAGTTTCTGTCGAACTTTTCTAATTCTCACGATCATCCGAAGATGCAAGAGAAGAGCATATTGGGTTTCTCAAATAAGGAAACTAAAATCTACTCTTGCACATAGAACAACTCTGATACCATGTTAGAATTTGAAAAGGTTATTAACCTAAAACTAGTGCAAAAGAATAGATATTTAAACTATGAATGCAAATGACACGAAATCAAAATAGCAACATAGAGTTAGTCTCCAAGAGAGTAATGTAAATGCTAGAAGCAAAATAACATTAAGAGGGTGCAAAAGTAAAAAATATACAAAATACAAGCCAAGTACCATGCTTATATAGGCTAGGAAGAGGGAGGAGGTGTCAACACTGACAAATCAGGAGTAACCATCTATCAGGCTAAAGATAGCAAGGTATTTTCCCAAGATAGCTAATGGATGCTCACGTGTAGGAAGGTGACACTTCATAATCCTCTCACCTAATAAGACATGCTTTATTAACCTAAGCGAGATTAATAAAAGTGTAGGAAAAAACTAAGAATATAGGGAAAAATAAATAACCCAACTAGGAAATAAAAACCTACACTAACAAGATGGATGGTTCAGGTTGATTCTAGTCATTTTCAAAAATCTATAAATAGAGAGGCCATGAACATCATTTCTAAGATATTTTGGTGCAAATTTATTATGCTCAAATATCTTCAAGAAACTCTCACAGGCTAAAGTTATAATTCTAAATTGATTCTAAAGCTTCATGTAAATTAGTGTTATAATATCCAAATATTGAGCCAAGCTAAGCCAAACCAAAGCCAAAGGTGCCAAGAGGAGATGAAGGTAGCCACACTCCATTAAAGAAGATCTCTTGAAGCACAATCTGAGCAAGCCAAAGAAGGAGCCTTTTGGATAAATCAAGGATTTGGTAAGTAATTGGTATTTTGTGTTCATATTTCTCATTTCTTTCCATTTTTAGTTGTGTTTTCAAATAGTTTTCCCTCACTAAGCTCTCCCTAGGAACTAGGCCTAGAGATGTATGTTAACTAGTGTGCTGGTTTTTTCAATTTGATTTCATTTTGTCACTAACAAGTTACTAACACCTCTCTTGAGTCAAATTACTAGTCCACAACAAGTATTATTAAAAAAATTATGGCATGTGAAATTTTATTATTGAAAAGTTTGTGATTTGGGAAAAGAGAAAGGAAAGAGATATACGAAAAACTTATATCTACAAGATTTTAGGGTTTCCGTCTATTTTCACACCATTGATCTATTTGATTTAGGTGGGATTTATTGATAGTGTATTTACTATGTGGATTCAAGCTTACCATCTACCCTTTGGGTAGTTGGTCACCTTCCCTATATTAAATGGTTGTCTCCACCCCTTCTACATCTTTTGATGTAGGTATCACTGATGGGAACTAGAGAAGCCATGACTTTGAAATAAGCTCATAAGTTTGTTTTTAAGGTTTACCATGAGGTATTGATTATGACTCTGATGTTCCTCTACCATATGTGAATTGGATTTACTAGAGTTGTATAAAACCTGTCATTATTTTGAAAAATTTACCGTATTACTTACTTTGTGGGTCAAGTTCCTCTGAAGAGCCTTTTAAAATAATGGGTTCATAACCATTGGAAAGGCCATGGAGTGAAACTGGAAGGAGTCCAAAACCTCATTAAGGTCTTATTCCTATTTCATTTAACAAAATGTAAACATTATAAAGCCATTTTTAACCATGGCCCATGATTTATTCACAATACTTTGGTTATTTTTCCCATTAGACCTGAGACTTCCAAGTCTCTAAACAAGCTAAGCTTAAAATACCAATATGGGTAGAATTTCCAGGATTACCTCTTCCTTTGTGGAACTTTGTCAACCAACTTATCAAGCCTCTAGGCCAATTTATCTACCATGAGAAACCAAAGTTATATACATCCCAACCTCAGAGAAGGGTCTATGTCAAAATAGACCTTACCAAAGATCTCAAAGAGTCCATTGATAGTCAAGTGGGAAACAATTAATTCTCTTAATGTGTGCTCTTTATTAACCTCTTGAACACTTATTTCAGGTACTAGGATTTAGACCACATGATTAGATAATATCATCTAATGGTCCCTACTCCTTTGGTCACTCAATATAAAAGTGGGTCTGAGGCAAAAATCCAATCTTCTGATAGGTGGACCATGATCTATAATAGGAAAAATAATGCTACCCATGGTAATGTTAGACCTCAGCTAGCTATTTACCTGCCCATAGGGGGCCCAAGACCCTCATCCCTTACCAGTAAAGCTCTTACATCATCACAAGTTAAACCCCTACCTCCCATCTCTTTATCCCCATAGGAAATCACTTAGTTTGTGTCTTCCCCATCTCCCACTCCTATGGTTCCTTTGTCACAACCCCTTTCAGGGGTGAATGATTCAGATTCAAATCAGGGGATTGTAACCCTCAACCATTTGGCTATTATTCACCACTCATTTAGTCACTCTCCCTCTGTAGATGAGAATTATGTGCTAAATAAAAGGCAACCCTTCAATCTTGGATAATTTTCTCTTACATGCCCATCTTTTAATTGGATTGTAGCCCTCTCTAACTTTTCCAAGGGAAATGATATGAATTTAGATGTTTCCAAATGATAGTTTATTCTTTGAATATTTAAGGACTCACTAATCTAACTTGTAAGTATATAGTCCAAAATAGTTGTCATCATTTTGTTCACATAAAATTTGTATGCATGCAAAAAGTCAAAATTTTATGATTTTTACTCAATCTTCAACTCG
The DNA here is from genome assembly GCA_037957365.1 of Torreya grandis. Lineage (NCBI taxonomy): Eukaryota > Viridiplantae > Streptophyta > Pinopsida > Cupressales > Taxaceae > Torreya > Torreya grandis. The sequence goes on along the minus strand of JARHVA010000204.1, from coordinate 6,674,130 downwards.
CACTATCTATACTAGGGCCCTTTGTCAAGCCACCTATCATGATTCTGGTTATGGGGGAGTTTTCACCCTATTGGTACTTGACCTATTTCAAAATATCATTTCCTAGAGTTTTAACCCCACCCACCAAGTGGTCTGGACTCTTTTTGACTTTGATAATTGTATCATTGGCCTTGTTAGTCTATATGCCTCTAATGATGTTGTGGAATGAACTTTGTTCTATATATATTCAGATGATTCCCTCCCATATGTGCATTTGATTCTTTGTGGTGACTTCAACATGATCAAATTTGTAGAAGATAAAGAAGGTCACCTTCTCATGAGATGGTGTGTAGGAGAATATGAAGATTGGTTTTACATGCAAAATAAACTTAGGGCCTTCGACCCAAATCATTAAAGAAGGGGAGATTCAAATTCTCCATGGTTCACATGGTCAAACTTTCATCAAGGAGAAGATCAAGTCCTCAAACATCTTGATTGTGCCCTGATTGCTAAGTAAGATATTTTATTCTTTGCTCATGTTCATGGGTAGCCTATATTTTTTATTCCAAAGTCTTTCTTATCTAACCAACATCCCTTTTTTTATGATTATAATGGACCTCACCTTAGGTTAAACCCAAAGGTTCCCACTTTTACTTCAACACTTCCCATTTAAGCATGAGTAGACTATGGAGCATATCATCAAAATTTAGAAATGATTCCCAAACCCATAGGGGACATTGGGTAGATTGAGTGGTGGTTTGATGTTATATCCCATACCACTTCCTTCCTCTGAATCTATCATAAACAAGTGAATTTTTTAAGGTAGTGCATTCACAATGCTACAAACCATGAATACCTTAGGGTTTCACAAGAATTAGAAGTTTCACCTTTAAACCCACATTTTTAGACTTAGGTCACCATGTAGAGATATAAAATATAGGTTGCAGAGGCTTATAAGGCTAGAGGAGCTAAAATCCAAGCAAAGATGCATTGGTTGAAGGTAGGAGATAAAGTGACCAAGGAATTTTTTGCTTTCCTTCGATCAAGACAAACTACTAAAAAAATTAAAGCCATTATAAGTGCTTCAAACATGCTTACCAGACTTCTAGATATCCTCCAAGCCTTTGTTCATCACACCATGGCGTATTTGTGATATAATTGTCATATCTAGCTCATGAGTTTTCCCTCTCTCAATGTCTTATTGTGGTCCCATGTAAGTTCTCAGAAGCATAGAGAGTTTCTTGTGATAGACCTCTCAATGTTAATGACCTTAAAGAAGTTGTTATGCATATGGAATTTGATAAAGTTTGAGGTATTTATGGATTTTTCTATGAATTCTATCAAACCATGTGGGATATAATTGGACCTGATCTCCATAGAGTCTATTCTAAAGATGTCCTTACCAACTCTTTAGGTCATCTCATCAATTATGGAAGCATCAAATTCATTCCCAAGGTAGGGGACCTTGAGGTAGTTACCAACTGGAGACCCATCACTTTGCTCAATGTTTACTACAAAATCATAGCCAAAGCATTAGATCTCAAAATCAAACACTTATTTCTCTTAATTGTGTGAAGTGAGTAAACTAGTTTTATTTAACTTAGATGTATTATAGATAATGTTATTTCCATTTGTAAAGGTATGGAATAGGTTAGAATATCTAACTAGAAGGCATTTATCAAGATTGATTTTGAGGAAGCCTATGATAGGATTGAGTGGCCTTTTATTATAGCTATGTTATAGGCTATAGGGTTTGTCCCCAGGTTTGTTCACACCATCAATATGTTATTTATAGATACCAGGGCATGTATCACCATCAATGGCTTCATATATCAACACTTTGATCTCTATATATCCATCAGACTGGGTTTTGCCCTTACTCTTATACTTTGAATTTTGGATGCTAAAGGTTTTAATTATCTATTAGCCAATTATGCTTCCAAAGGTTTGGTCAAGGGGATATCTCTTTCTAATTTAGATCACTAGTTAATTAATGGACACTTTTCTCAAGAATCCTTCCACACTTTTCAAGAGGATGAAGACTCTATCTAATATGTCATGGAATGTTTAGATATTTTTTTCTTGCTTCTGGGTTTTCCATCCAATGCCATAAGACCCAATGTTATTTCCAATCTCTGTCACCCAAATCTCCTTAGATGGATGGATATATGTGGAAATGGATCCTTTTCAGGGTCTATTTTAAATTATTAGGCTTTCCATTTACTTTCAGAGCCTCTCCTATAGAATTATGGTCTTACGTGGTTCAAATAATTGAGAAAAAATCTCATTCTAGATCACTAAGCCTTTGGATTTGGATGCAAAGTTATAAATTTAGTCTAAGGTGTTCACTACTACTCATGTTTACTATTCATCTTATTGGTATCTTTATAATTCCTCCTATGCAAATCTTTAAAATCTTCTACGAGACTTTCTTTAGACTAATTATGAGGGTAACCAGGGTTTTCATTAAGTCTCATGGTCTATCTATTATCAACCTAAAGAAGTTGATGGGTTGGGGATTGTAACATCAAGATCCAAGGGCTTTCTCTTTGGTTTAAATGGATCATCATAATCTTGGAAGGATATGAAGCATGGAAAATTCTGCTAAGGCACTACATTTCTCAAGGTTGGTCACTCGACAAAATTTTTTAGCAAGGAATTGGCTTTCACAATGCACTTATCTTGTCAGTGATAGTCAAATTAGGGGGCACATTTGTCATGCAAAGTATTTGGAAGGCCTAGGAAAAGATCAAACCCCACCTCATTTGGGTGGGGGATGGGTTTAGAAGTGGTCTTTTTATAAACTCCCAATCATTATGGTGGCCTCCCTAGCTAAACTTCCACAATGTCCCCTTTGCCATGGTCCCCTGGATCAAAGCTTGGGGATATTTAAGAAATTTATTCACATGGTTGGTGATATATTTTGTAAAAACTCTAAGGATTGGCTTCCTTGGCCAATGCTAAAGTCTAAGCTTCATCTTAATAAGGAAGATGCAGAATCTATTTCTGAATTATAAAGTTCCATACCTAATGAATGCTTGCATAAGATTGTAGTTTCCTCTCTCACATCATGGTGGAAGGACTAGTCCTACCCTGTAGCCACACCATTTCATTGATACTCTCCTTGGTTGGGTTATAATTTGTTGGCTCCTTAGCATATTGACACTAATTCCCTTAACCACTAGTCATCTCTCCAATCCCTCCATCAGGTTTAGGCCTGGAGATTTGACAACATTTGGGTACCTTGTATTGAGCCTAAAAATCCCATTTCCTTTGGTGTATTTTATATTAGGGTCTACCCATGGGGAATAAGATCAAGCACATGGGGGTGTTAAATGCCACTTGCTTAGCATGCCATCACCCAAAAACCATCAAGCATCTCTTTTGGTTTTACCCTCATGCCCATACCACCTAGAGATGGATCCATACCCTTTTCAAACCCTTTAGGCCTAAAATTTTCACTTGGAAAATGGATCTCCCAGGGAAATCCACCCCTTTACCTACAAGATATAATAGATTCTATCAAATTTTTTGTACTGATATTTTGTTTCAAATTTGGAAATCTATAAATCAAGTATTTTTTAATAATGATATTATGGAAAAAAGTTACTTATAACTAATAAAGTTATAATTTTTAATGTTACCCTTCGAATTCAAAGTCAAATGGACAAGGTTTAGCTTGAGCTTCATTATTTATAGCTCCTCTTAGACCATTGTGAGAATATTCTTTGTGCATTTAGCCATGAGCCAATTGATCCCCTACCTCACCACTCTCCTCCTATGGGTTTTGGGCACGGGGTGAGGCACCACCACTCTCATAGATGGAGGTATCAAACTTAGATGAGCTCCTCTCCTCACTCTCACTAGCCATATCCTTTTAGAGGATCTGATAGAGACAATAGAGATAGTGATGGTAGGGGGTGGATACCCCCTCTACAAGATAAGTTCTCATGATTGGAATTAGCCATATCTCTTCCCCATCAAGATTCTTAGGTGCAGCATGCTTATAAAACTAAACAACAAGATGATGGTTAGGACCCCCTCCCATTTGATGAAGATCCCCAACCCAAGATGGTTGGGGAGGAAAGCCTTAGGACCCTTTACCTCTACCTCCTTCATTGACTACCATGTTCATAGATGTTGCTAAGTTATTTCCTTATTTTTGGTGTTATTCCATTTTTTTTATTGATGTGCACTTGAATTAGTTTAAATGTGGTTATTTGTTAGGTTGTGGGCTTTATTGGACTCTAGTTTCTCCTGATGCTCTCTTATCTCAGTTTGGCTTCTAGGGTGTGACTTTTCCTCCCTTTTTCTATGACTAGCATTGTACTATAAATTTTTTTAATTAATAGAAGTGCACAATTCAATCAAAAAAATGTGCCATGTCTTTTACAAACAAATCTAGCATCTTACATTGAGGAATACCTACCAATTTTTGTTTAATCCATGTTTTGTGTTAATTTTTTTCTTATGTCTCAAATTTTTGCTAAATTATTTTTGAAACCTATACCAATATTTCATAAGTTTGCCTGTACCACCAGTATAAAAAACATAATCCATGCTTCTTATCCTTCATGTAGTGGATTTCACCAAATATAACCTAGGTAACTTGCATCAAGAGCTTAGAGTCCTTGTAAAACATCCCTATGAGAATCTTGAATATCACCTTTTTATCATCATCTTGAATTATGTCATTTTTTTATCGGTTAGAATGATAGCATCATGAACATCACCTTCTTCCTAACTTGTGGTGTTCTTGTTGTTTGAATTGTCCTTGTGTTATCTTCATCTCCTCAATGACTTTTCAACCTAGGGTTTTATAGTAGCAAGTATGTATGTAGCTCTTTCACCCACCACTTCTATAATATCCTCCTCAATTTCTCATTATTTAACAAGGTGTGTTCTCATGGAAACTTACAAAATCCATGTGTATTCTCAGTAGGCATTGACTTCATTTCACCAAAATCAATGATAATTTTTCCAAGGCAATCAACTTTTCAACCATAATCCCTACTTGTGCTAAAACCAAAGCATTGAAATAGTGTATGAAGGTTCATAGCCTTGGAATACTAGCACCATTATTCATCACCAAAACTGTGATAGTGATTATGTTATTAATCGCCTCTGTAAGTTTTGTTTCAGTCAAAATTTTGTTGAAATAAGAGTAATATTATTTTCACATTCCATGTTGAATGTAGATAATTTTTATAGAAAAAATTGTATGAACATTTTTTGATCCAAAAATGTTAACACAATTGTTTACATAAGTATGCTTTACAGACAATTACGTTGAAGTTGTTAATCTCTATCCCTCCAACATGTGATCCAAAAACATTCGCACTATTCTTTCTAAAGAATTCTTTACATATAATTTTTTTGAAGTGGTTATTAATCTCTATCCCTCTAGCATGTTTTGTAACTTTAAAGGAAATGGCTAGTATTTTTATTAATGATTAAAAATATTGATGATTTCCCATAAAATTTGTGGCATGTCTTTTAAAAAATAAAGAATTTTGTTAAAACAAGTTTAATTTCAAATGTGTAGTAATAAAAATAATTATTTTTATCAATTCAAAGCTTTTTAATAGCTAAAAACATTATTTGAACATAAAATGTATAGAAAACATACTAAAATAATATCACAATGACTTAAAAATAGAAAAATAACAGTTGAATTTACAAGGACATAAAAATATCAACTCATTTCCTCATTTCCTTTTAAAGTTTTCTTATGTGATGAATAAGTTAATCTAATCCCATTTATTTTATTAAAATGTAACATGGATGCAATTTTATAGTATATATTATTTTTGAATAAATGTAATATAAGACAACCATAATTATTGAGAGGACGAGTAATCGAATGAGTGGATCCATAGTGGGTCATAACTTATTTATACTGGATTATGTAAATCGAGTGCATACATTGTAGCTATAAATATATTTCATATTAAAAATATAGCAAGTGAAAATATGCATTTGGCATATTATTCAATTTTTTCCATTAAATCTTTATTTTGGAGGACTGGCCCCAAGAAAACTATAGGTAATATTGAAGTAGTTTTCTAAATTTAGAAGAATGTGTGATGGAAGTTTGGACTTGACATTTATGATGAAATTATTTCATGTTTTTATATCCATTCTTATCATACAAATATTTTGTAAAAATGGGAATATTAAAAAATATTGGAGGAGCATGGAAACAGAGTGTAAAGGTTGGAACACAATGATATATTTTCTCTATTGGAATTTTATATGTTTCAAGAATCTATTGACTTTTTATATGCTTAGGAATTCATGAGAATTTTATCCATTGTCTTTTTCTATGTCATCTTGTATCACATTCAACTTTAAACGTATAATAAGTGTCAAGGAAAGTTAGTGCATCTTGTTTTATCTAAATTTGAATTAATGTTACAATTAACCTTAATTCACATAAATAAAATAAAATAAAATAAAGCATGGTGTTATAAATATAGTCATAAACAAAAAAATAAAGATAAATGATTAAAATAAACAAAGAAAAAAGGAAATGAACAAGACTAAACTATGAAAAAGAGAGATTAACTTGGTTTTTTGAATCATGAAAATAGAATGCAAGAACAAACAAAATGTAGGAAATCCAAATATATTCTAGAAGTTGAGCCTGAGTACCCTCAAGGATAGGAACACTAGTAGATGATAGGATAAATATTCATTATTATCCTTATTGGTCGATCTTGTATTTTTGTAGAAAATTAGAAATTCTAAACTAGTCAGGTATGATGGTGACAATTAGGTCTTCTTACACTGATTTGATCTTTGAAAGTTATGAGGACACCTGTATATACTTTTTGAAGTTTCAAACTATAGATTTGTGCTAAAAGGAAATAAATGGATGTAAAAGAGTAAAAATGGGTCAGTAGTTAGAGTTATTCTAGGCCTCAACATACCCATTGTGCTAAATGTTGCCTACACACCATTACTCTAAAGAAGTATCAAACCTCCATGTAGTTATTTTGCCTAAGTGATTTGTGTAATTATGCCCCTTTGACTATGTGAATTCATTTAGAATTGGCTTAAATACTTGATCATTATTAGCTAGGGTTTCATATAACTAAATTTAAACTTTTCTCATGTTTGCTTAAAGAACTTGAAAACTAATTCAGGAAGAATATGGAAATTTTGTTGAATGTGCACTTGTATATATAAGCTTTTGTAGTAGAATTGGTAAGATTGACAAGATGTGTGAATTGAATATGTTATTATAGTTGTTAAAGAGGTACAAAGACCCATTGGAGAGTTTAAGAATCTAAAGGTCGACACTAAGGATATTTTCCTTTTTGAAATTTTGACTATTTGGATAAAAGCACATAATTGACAAATAGGGATATGAACATTGGGTGTTCCTATCATATTGGGCATTCATGTCGCTTCAAGAAAGGTTTTGAGTTTTGGGTCTAAATTAGAGTGTAAAAATTCATAAATGTATATTCAAGAGTAATATCATTTCTATATGTGACAATAGATGGCCTTTTAATGAAAATAAGGTCTCCTCTTACACTTAGGATAGGTTAAAATAGTGAAATAAGTGGTAATTAAGTGCACATTTCAATTAATGGTAAAAGGAGATAAAATATGCATGATCAAGTATTCATGACCAAATTTAGGTTACTACATCCACTCAGTATATGAATGAAATTATTGAATTAAATTAAATCCATACCTTAGTGTGTAAACACACTTTCTCTTTGAATTGCATACTTCAATCTAAAAGGCACCGTATTATTTGGCAAACCCTACAAAGCACATGAATTAGTTATTTTACTCCTTTGAAAACTTGAATTTGAACATTTGAAATTTTTATTAAATGTTGGTATTTATATTTGAAATGAAATTCACTAAGTTGAAAATTTGCTTGCATTTAAATAACTTGAAAATTAAAATGAGAAAATAAAATGACTACACATGTATGTGTGGCATCCATGCTATTTTTTTAAATTTTCTCGGTGATGATGCTTCCTTGAAGCATTGGAGAATTAATGTCTCCCATGAAGCATTTAGATAATATGGTTCCTTAACCAAACCATTGGAGAAAATTAGGGGTGATCAAGCCCCAACTTGCATTTGCTCTTTTTAATGTGAAAATATTGCTCATTGAAGAATTTTGAAACTTGATTATTTATGTCCATCTTTGTAACCCTAATATGTAAACATTTTGTAAACCTAAAGAATTTACACACATAATATTAGAGTGCCTAGTGACTCTAAGTCATAAACTATACAATTAAAATGAATCAACCACTACAAATGGCTTGTAGATTTAATTGTAAAATCCTAGTTTGTCCCAGAATATTTTGGTATTTGAAATCATGATGAGATGATAATGGATTACACCCATGATACTACCATGTCCACAATTAATAAATTTGGCATAAAACTTTATCATTCCCCCATTGTAATTGTATAATTTGAAACTGTATGTAAATTCTCATTGAAATTTATTGCTCCTTAAAATTGGAAATAGGATTACATATGCAATGTCATATGCCCCCATAATATGTGTTAATAACTGAATTTACTAATTGAAACTTTGAAACTATGATTTCTCTTGAAAATGTATTATATCATGCATGAGAAGACTATTGAAATTCCCCACTTTTGAAGTAATGGAATTTTCTCCAAAAATGTCACCTAAAAAGAAAATTTAACTTGAAACATGCATAGTAAGATGTTGTCATTGAAAATTGTAGCATATGGAAGTGTTATCATAGTAAAATTTAAAATTTTGTATGGAATTTAAGAGGTAAGTCCTATAGACTATATCAATGAAACTCATGGAATTATTATTGTAATATGTTAGGAGTTCATGATATGGATCATGGCACTTATCAAACTCATCAAGCTCAACAAGCGCACACACAAAAAACATAAATGATAGAAAATTTACATAGATTGGGCCAAGGGATAAAATAAATGACATGTTCAAATGTCCTAAAGAGCATGCATAGACATGAGGAATGTTGAAAATAAGGTACATGTTCAAATTTTTCACATACATAGGGCTAAGGGCCAAATCAAGGACATGTTCAAATGTCACAAACCACATATAGGGCCAAGGGCCAAAACAAGGACATGTTTAAATATCACAAACAACACACAAGATATCATAAAGATGCATCAAAATAATTTCACACAATGGTTGAGGGACAAAAAAATATAAAATTGAAGTTATAATAAACTATGTACAAATAAGCAACATCAATGAAACATATAATTAACAAAGGTAGTATAAGGTATGCATATATCATGTAATCATATAACATGTAAGTTAGAAATTTTAGCAAGATATTTTTAAAGAATTGAAAGCTCAAAAATATAGGGGTTATAGAATGATAACACCTTCATATAGTCACCTATGAGTAAGAAGCCCCTAGCTTAGCATGACTAATGGGTATAAGAGAGTCCAACATCTTAATATGAGAAATTGTTTTTATGTCTTGCATAACTCTTCATAGATACCTGTGAAATGTATGTATGATATATAAATAATATGTTATCTAATAATCATGAGATAAATAACATATTACAAAGATGTAAACTAGATTGCTAACTATGTTCAGGTTTTGATTTTGGATTTTTGATAATATTTGAATGTTTTTGTATTTTTTGAAAATATATGATTTTTTTTCTATTTTTCAAATGTAAAAATCAGCAACCCCAGATATTGAAATGAAACAAAGGTATCAAAAATATAAGAAAGGATACTAATGTGGAAATTTCATAGTAGGTTTCAAATGAAATATGTGTTCCAACAAGGATTTGAATTTGGTCAAATATAAGAAACTTGCCTCGTATAGAATGTGAATTGAAACTGATGTGAATTTATAGGAGACTTAAAAATGTATACAAGTAACTGACTGTACATTTTCATTTCATCAAATGTAAATTTTTCAAAAGATGTCACATGTATGAATAATATGGCTTAAGACCAAAGATATTTTGTATGAAAAACTAGAAATTGCTTACTAATATTGCATGAATAATCTGGAAATTGATAGAATTAGAGATCTATGTTTTGGAAATTTAGGATCTGAGCAATAAGAGGTGAAGGATAGGATCAACCAATAGGATAGTCTAAATTAACATTTATTTCATATTATGGTTGATTCTATCTCGAGAGAAAAAATGATGAAATTCTAGAAAAAAATGTACATGAATATAGATTAATGTCACTGTTAACAAGATTGATCACTATTTTTAAAGTTTACAGACTTGAAAGGAAAAAACATAAGGGTCAAGAAGCCAAAAATTCAATGAAATCCAAGGGCATACAAGAATGGATCAAGTGATCCCAAACACAAAAAACTAGAAGAAGATGTAAAAGTTAAAATTATGTATAGTCAAGTTTTCTTCTGTTTTTTTTAATAATTATGTATTTTAACAATGTACAAGCTATACAATGATCCCATAAAGATTGGAATCAATCTAATGAATAATGATTGGTAAATGTCTTTCCTTAGTTGAGAAAAAAATATCTAGTTTGGCAATATAAGAATAAGAAATTATATCATATTCAGTTATAAATCTATCTAAATGACCATTCATGTGATTTTGAGTAGGAGAAATGGATCTAGGAAATGTAAGACTACCTAAATTCTTATGAGATGATGTGGAAAATTGTGTCAATTGTTGGATCTCTTGATATGCATGCTTAGGAGATGTTGTAAGTGTATGAGATTTTTGTAAATGAGATACTTTGTTTTTTTCTATGAACTTAATTTTGTTTCATTTTTACTAAAACCTTTTACACCTCTTTATTAGGAATATTTTGCTTAGATGCCAAAATCATACTTTGCTTATGTTTATATGCATCATCAAATTGTGGTGGTATATGGAGAGGAGGAGGTATCATGGAATGTGTATAATGCTCATACTTTATCCCCTAAAAATAATAACTTGATTAATAATAAATATATTTCAAGCATCTATGAACCGTAGAAGGTATAACATGAATTATTTGCAACTATGGGTGCTCCAATATCATATCAAAAAAATTATTTTGTGTTGAAGAAAAAAATTTAGTGGATAATATAGCAACACCTACTTGAATAGATAACATAATATGGCCCAAAGTGGCTTGTTGTTTACCTTTGAAAGTTATAACACTTTTAGTAGATATTTATATATCACTTTGTGTGTAGCCTAATGAATGAAGTAAGGTAATTTTACATGCATTTTCATTTGATCCATTATCAATTAGCACACTATTAATAGTTTGTTGATAAATATGAACTATTATACACATAGCATGAAAATAATAATCATCCTCAACTATTTCACTATCATAAAAAATAATCATAGGACATGATGTAACATTTGGAGTAACTATACCAATAATACCATCTAAAGGGTCATTATATAATGTAAGAGGTGGATAAGCATTGTAATTATAATGTATATTTGAAGTTTCCTTGTTGGTATCATTCTTAGGAAATGGATCAATGAAAATATTTAACTTATCGTTGTCATTTTTTAGGCTTTGCTTCCTCTATAGAGGGTCTACATGTATGACATTGTTCTCAATAAGATCTTGAATGAGATGTTTGAGTTTATAACACTTTTTCTTAGAATGACCATTGCATTGTTTATAATAATAATACACATTGTTATCAAATGAATTTATTTGTGTTTTATTCATGTCAACTTCATATGGAAGAGGAAAAGTGATTAAGTGGCATTCAATCAACTTTTATAGCAATTTTTAAGTTGTTTTAGTAACCTATAAAATTGCTTTTATGGTTGATTTGATAAAACAATTTTGTTAGCAGGTTGAGAAATAACATTGAATTATATATTTACTTCTACCTTAGTATCATTACCTTAGCTTTGTAATATGGTTTTATTTGAAATTTGTTTTTAGTAATTGCAGTAGGTGCAGAAGTGTAATTAAGCTTGTTCAAAGCAAAAAAAAATGACTTCTCTATCTATTATAGTTTGAAAAAGCTCTTCAAATAATTTGAACATATTAAATATTATTGAATCATGTAAGGATAAAATAAAAAAAATTTAAAATATATATATATTTCAATTCATTGTCTACCAATACATTAGTCATTTTATCCAACATAGTCTTGTAATGTAGTACATACTCACTACTAGGTTCATTTGTTCCTTGTTTTATCTTAGTAATTTATGCATATGAAATTTTCTCATCAATTTTAATAGAAAAGTTTTTTAGAAATAAATCCTTTAAATGGTTGAATGTTATCATAGATTGAGTAGGTAAATCATAAAACTAATATAAAACATAGTTTTTTAATCTTCTTGGAAAGAGTTTAGTTAGCACTTTATCATTAAATTCATAATCTAAACATGTTACCTGAAAAGATATTAGATGTTTTTTAGTATCTCCTTTACCCTCATATAAACTAATGTTAAGAGATACAAATATGGTGGGTAAAGGATAACATGTAATATCATGTGCTAAAGGCTTATGAAGTAAATCATGAGAATACAATGATTGGCTAGATTTTAGGATGCCTTTCTCTAATTGCAACAACTTATCTTATAAAAATACAATTGTTTGCTTGAAATATTATGAAATAGATAAGGTTTTTTTTTTTAGTATGCATGGCTATCAAAGGATTGGAACAGATTACTTGGTTAGGCATAGGCATAGAAATATGTTGTAAACCATGTGTTTCCCCCAAACAATAAATTAAAGATAAATTACTAAAATAGACAAAGAAAAATAGAAATGAACAAGGATAGACTATGCAAAAGAGAGATGAACTTAACTTTTTTAGTCATTAGGTGACTACACAAGAAAACATAATGTAAGAATAGACTAATACAAAAAACCCAAAAAAAACTCAAAAGTTTATCCCAAGTGCCCTCAAAGATAGGAATGCCCAATAGACAATAGGAGTGATGGTTGTTATCCATGTTGGTTGATCTTGTATTTTTTTAGAAAAATAAAACTTCCAAAGTAGTTAGGTGTGATAGTGACAATTATGTCTTATTATGTTGATTTGATCTTCAAAAGTTGTGTGGAGACCTATATATGCCTTCTTAAAGTTGTTAGCCCTATATTTATGCCATAAGGAGACAAATAAATGTGAAGGAGTAAAATTGGGTTAATGGTTGGAGTTGTGATAGACCTCAACACCTCATTATTTTGAGTGTTGCCTATATACCAATACTTTGAAGAGGTATCAAACCTCCATGTATTTCTCCCACCTAATTGCTTTGTGAAAATTTTCTCATTTAACTATGTGAATGCATATAAAATTAGACTAAATACTGGATCATGCTTAGCTAGGGATGCATAAAATTGATTTAGACTTGGTTCATGACTTTTTTAAGTTCTTGGAATCATATTTTGGAAGATTAAGAAACTTTTATTCAATGAGCACTTGTGTAGATAAGCATTTGTAATAGACTCAATAAGCTTGCTAAGATGTGTGAAGTGAATGAATTTAATGTTATTTTATAGTGCTTTAAGAGGTGAAAATACCATTAGAGAGTTTTAAGAATCTAAACGTTGGCCCTAATAATAATTTATTTTTTGAAATTTTTTCTATTTAGACAAAAGGATATAATAGACAAATACGGACAAGCATCAGGTGTTATTATCTTGTTGGGCATTCATGTCCCTTCAAGAAAGGTGTTGAGTTTTGGGTCAGAGTCAGAGTCTACAAATTTATAAAGGTATTTTTAGTAGTAATATCATTTCTATAAGTGATAGTTGATGGCCTTGTAAAGAAAATAAGGTCTTCTCTTATTCTTAGGATAGGTCAAAACAGTGAAATAAGTGGAAATTAAGTGCACGTGTCAATTAATGCTAAAAAGGGATAAAATAGGTATGATCAAGTATGGGTGACCAAATTTAGGTTACTACACAACTATCTGAAGTAACACACAAGCTCCATACCTATCGAATTGGTTTATAACATTCATCTGTATTCAATTAATTAAATTGAAAAAATGTACAAATGGAATGGAATGCAAACATTATAACGTCATATTTAAAATTATCTCATTTACAATTATCTCAAAAACTAACTATTCACAAGTAACTTCCTAACAACCATCCAAAAGGATATCTCCCACTATATAAATGTTTTTGGTGTAGATATGTGAGGGAATAATCACATTTTTTATGATTTTATAAACCTCAACATTAAAAACATTTATGTGTGTGTTTTTTAATGAATATTTTAGATCATGCCACTTAACTTCAGTTGTGATGTAATGAGTAAGTGGATGCATTCATACCTGGAGTAGAGCTCAAGTTTGATCTATAGTAGGGGACACCTATGATTAACACATTGGATGATTTTGAGTTTGGGGACTAGACCTATAGTTTTGTCCCAAATGAGCATGGGCCCTTTAAATCTTGACCATAATAGTGAAAAGACAGAGGTCTATTATTAGAACATTCCCTTGGTTAACCCACAATTATGAACCCAAATTCTTTAAGAAAATTTAACTCCATATGATAATGGAAAGTTAATGGTTTATTTTTATTAACCAATATGAAGGAAATGTTTGGTAATAAGAGCCTAATATACATTAATGATCAAAATATGCAAAATCATGAGTACTAAAACTACATGACTTGTACCAAAGTTAGGTGACTACATAATCTCCTCTTTAATGTGTGTGTGCATATACCATATAGTAAAACAAACAAGGATGGATATTGTTTTCATTGTATTCACCTCACTACCTATAATCTATGCCTAGTTCCTGATATGAAAATGATTTGAAAGTCTAAAATATGAGAGAAATCACCTTATATCAAAGTCCAATTCTATCAGCCTATAAAATGGAAAACCAAGTTTCCTTAATGTTTGTATAAATGTATTCACTACTACTAAGTATTTTTTAATGTTCCAATGTCAACATATAAAATTTACCTACAAATAATTGTGAATGTTTACAAGTATATAAATTATCAAAAGGAATGAATACAACTCGAAGTATGTGAACCATGTTGTCATCTTTGAAAAAGTCTAAAATTTTCATGGGCCTTAATTTCTCTATCCATGTGGTGAAATTTTTGAAAAGTGGATCCTATTGACCATTTTGAGTGATAATTTATATTTCATATTTTAAAAATCAAACATTTAAAACCTCTTAACATCTAGTAACAACTTTAAATACTTAACTGAAGATTAAATAAAGTTGACTATAATCACCTTTTTTGAGGTGCGAGAAGTTCCTACATATCATTAATCTCAAAATAAAAGGATTACACACACCATGTGTATCATATACAAAATTAAAAGTTTAATAATATTTAAAATCATATTTGTAAATGCATGTATATAATGATAGTGTAAACACCAAATTTTGGTAAATTCTTGATATCATAATATTTTTAATACTTATTTACAGATATGGTCATCACCTTGATTTAAAAGTTAATTAGTGATATTATATGTGTCTTCTCCTCTTTGTGTGATCTATTGGTCCTCTCTATTCTTTTATTTGTTATTTTATCACTTTTTTATTACACCCATGGGCATGTTTCTCTCTCCTCTCTATCCATTCTATCATTATTTCATCTTAGGTAGACTTGTAAGCTCTACATTTTTTCCCTACAAAGACTTGTATAACTTGCAAGTCTACCCATGTTACTTTTGTAGGCCTTTATTTTGATCTTATTTTTTATGTTTATACCCCTTTGTCAATCTTTTCCATTTTGTTTGTTTAGTTTTTGCATACTAATTATCCCTTAATTCAAATCAGGAGAAGCCTATAAATATAAATTGTCTATGAGCATTCTAAGGATCAAGGATTACATTGGACACTATAATATTCAAATTCATTTCAAGTTTAGGCTCATCTATAAAGTATTTATTTTTGCTTTAAAAACTTACATTACATCATTGCATCTTTTACCATGAGTAGGCCTAATAAAAATATATTTGCATCTCCACCTAGGGAGAGGAGATGAAAGAACTACATAAAACACATCATCTACATATTACATGAACTACAACGAGTTTGATTCCAATATGTGGGATATGTAGCTTATAACTCCACTTTTTTGGTTTCCTAGCCTAACTACTTCTCCCTTCTCTTTTTTGGATTGGAATATCATTGTTCTAAGCTAGGTCAAGAAGGAAAACAACTATTAAAATAGATAACTGAATATATAAGATTGAGCATCATCAGACATTATGGTATCCACTTTCAAACTTGGCATGTGAAATTTTCCAATGACAAGACTACCTAGGTCAAACCTATATTAGACAATGAGTATGTCAAGGAGACTCAGATTTCACACATATGTGGCACATACTCTACAAAGTCATATTCCAAGTTCACATTTCCAAAAATAATCAAGTTGTGGTCATTCCAACTCATTTACTCTATTTACATTACATTTATCATTTTTACGCTATACTTGAGCTATGTTCCTAATTTTGACACTAAATTAGATATGATTTATATAATTTACTATTATATATACTTATATCTATTCATTAGTTTGATTTTTTGTCCTTATTTTTCATGAAACTTTATTAAAGGTAAAAAAATCATGAATCCCAACTCTTACATCTATCCACCCTAGGGTTTAAAACCACATTCCATTAGAAATTACTTATCTCATTTAAAATATGATTTTTATATTTTCTTCTTACATTAAGGTTTACTTATTTTTTCATTATTTGATTTTAATTATGGTTCAAATTAATGAAATAAATAAAATATGTTTTATCTTCAAAAGGTAATAAATTACAAAATGGAAATGTTTTACATATGATTAAAAATTAAAATATACACTCACCAAAGGTTTTTGAGTGTAAGGAATCATCTTCCCAACACAGAATGAATGGTATACCTATAGATACTATCAAAAATAATATTCAACTCTTAAATTAAATCAATAAGTATTTTAATATACCTTTAAAATAAATTTTGTCCTTAATATATGTGGTAGGTGTCTTACAATGAAAGGTACATTATCAATCCATAGAAATCAATGCATAATAATTTTGGCTTGGTAACTAAATCGTATGAAAAATTATTAATTTTCCATTACTTCATGATTTCACAATACCAAAAAAATTATTGTTTATTACGAGTGATGACCCTTACCCATATCTCAAGTACTTTGTGGCTTCCATTGATAAATATAATAGGTTAATGACAAAATCTTACAAAAAAACATTATATATAATACTAATATTTCAAGTTTTATATTGGTTTTGTGGATCTAGGCATTCGACTCAAGAGAGGATGGCTAGTATGGTGTTAGTTTCAAAATGAAAAACAAAATGAAATAAACACACTAATAACATAACATCTCTAGGCCTAGACACTAGGAAGAGCTTAGTTAACAAAAGCAAATGATAAACACAATTAAAAATCAAGGAATGAAAACACAATAATCCCTTCACTTTCCTTGGATGTTCCAAATGCCTTTGTAGTGGTGGCTTGCTCGGCTTGTGCTCATGAAGTCCTTGGAAATGGAAGCTTGGCTACTTCCATCTCTCCTTGGCACCTTGTGGCTTTGGCTTGGAATCAATTTGGCATTATAACTTAAAATTATCAAGTCCTTTGAATATATTTGAGCATAATAACTTTTCACCAAAATAGCTTAGAAATGATGTGGTAAGGCCTCCTATTTATAGATTTTTGAGAATGTCTAGAATCAACCTGAACTATCCATCCTGAGATTGATATGTATGGTTGAGGATTAATTCAATTTTTGGAATTAATTTTGTAATTATCCTCATCATGAAATTGGAAGAAGGGGCAATTAAGAGGCATGGAGGGCATCATGGAAGGCATTGATGAGGCATAGAGGGCATGAATCCTGATATTTGTGGCATTTATAGCCTAGGGATGCCTTCCCAAGAAATGAGGTCACTTGATGATACAAATATTCAATACTCATTTCCAAAAATAAGTATTCAACAAGTTTCCATGGAATTATTAATTAGGCTCTAATTTGGTTTAACTAGCTCTTAAGCATGATTAAGTACTTTGTGCACAAATTACTCAAATTGATCAGAATACCTTGTTAGTGGTCCAAAATTTCAATGGATTGGAATTGGAATTCAATGTTAGATGTGTTGGATCTACTATCCCATTTAGGATGTTACCAACAAAAAATAACAAAGGCACGTGTCTTGTGCAAGAGACTTGATAGGAAAGAGCAATCCAGAGCACATAGGTACAAAATTGACATCTTGACTCGAAATGATCCGATCAAAGTTAGTTGGCCCATAAATTTCATTACCCCATTTAGGGATACCCTAGTCAGCTTCAACATTTAAATATATCAATTTCAACTCATTTAATGCATTTTAGTGTTTTTAGGACACATTTTACACTTTAGGTGGAAATTGGGAAAAACCGTATTTGGAGGTTATCGGAGGCCATTTTTAGGTGTCTATAGTTTGCCCCTATTTGGGAAGGCATTGAAAGATATAAGCATAGTGATGTCTTCTCAAATAATGAAAATTTCATGTATGCCTACAACTACAATGATGATTAACTAACTATATGATGCCCCCTCGAGGGAACGATTAACACAAGCAGGGTTGGCAAATGGTCCCTCAAAAAGAAAAAAGAGAAATGAGGGGACTAAAGAAAGGAAAGATGATGGGGTGAAAACACAATGATATTGAAAAAGTAGTGAAAATCATTGAAAATGTAAGTGGAATGGTGCACAATGATTTTCCCAAAGGTGATTATAAACATTGTACCCTGATAGTGGCAACATGGTATGATAACACAATAATTTGCCCAAAGGTGGTTATAATCATTGAGAAGATGGATCTGCCTCAGTTAGAATAGAAAAATAAGATAATAGCATGCCCTTGTATAGGTAGAAAAATTAAAATGGTGACAACATAATGATTTTCCCAAAGGTGGCTATAATCATTGAGAAATGCAAGTGGGACGGTGTGCAATGATTTGCCCATAGGTAATTATAATCATTAGACCCTGATTATGGAAAACATGATAAACTTGGTCAAGTATGATGATAAATTAACACAGAGGGTAATGATGAATTAGAACAACCTACTAGTAGAGAGATACTCATCTGAACTAATAAAGGTTGAAATTTTATCATGGTTAATTACTCTATTTGGGATATTATTGAGATTAAATCAAGATGTCGATGCTGAAGAGATGTTATCATTCTTGAATAGACTTCTTGAAGCTTAGGTTTTTTGTAGCACATGTTGGTAGGCATCATTGTATAACATCATGAGGACTTGGCTGAAATATGCATAAGGACTGACTCCCGTAATCCAATACTCAATAGAAAATAATGCACCAAGGATAGAAACCATGATGACAATGTAAACATATGAATATGGATGGATTAAAGTGTAAGTGTGGGAAAAGAATTACCCGATGAACACACATAAAATGAATAAAGGCAATAGTGCTAAAAGCAAACAAACAAATAGTAAAGAAATGCTCAATAGAAACCCTATGAACATTGCCCCTAGAAAATAGGTGAGAACTTAAAAAAAAACAAAATGGGGGAATGGAATAAAAAGAAGGGGGTGGCTGAGTTGTCTCCATATGCACTAGGCAAGTGGATGCTACCTACATAGTTCCATGGATGTAATATCCAATAAAAAAACTTCAAGTCAAATGTAGTTCTCCCAAGAAATGGGAAGAATGTGATAACTGAGGAAAACAGACATAATAGACGTGATAGAAGAAGAGAAATGGTCTCACAAAATGGTAAGTATATGCGAGAAAAGGCCAAAAAGGATGGGGAAACTAAATGACAAGTGATTTACTTGTAACTTAGTAAGGGTTCTTAGAATCCTTAAGGCAAAGAAGTGGTCAATGTTTTTTGTTCTTTTCTAATAAATTTTTAAATGTTTTTGGAATTTTTTGAAGTATCTTAACTCGATCAAGAATGATGAGACACTAAATAGTTCAAGCTTGAAAAATGGGGAGAGTGCGGCTTAGGTTGCTTGCAAAAATTCAAGAGCATTGGGAAAAGCATGACTGAGCTGACCTCAATAAGTATTGAGCACTACCTACATAGTCCCAAAGTAGGACCTCAAGTCACTATAGTTCCACCTTTACAATAGAGGAACTCGACTAGTGTAGCAATCAATTCAAACAAAATAGGCATAGATGGTAAAAAGGCACAATGACACATAGGAAGTGGCAAGTTGGTATATCAAGGATTAATGTTTCCCCTAGTTTTCCCATAGGTGGTTATAACTAGGACACAATAGCATAGATCAATGGTACTAATTTGCCCAAAGGTGATTAGAATTAGTAGCAAGATTAGTGGTAAGAAAAAACTAAAAAACAAAGGATGAAACTACCAAAACTTCTACCACACTATCCCAAAATATGCTCTCTATCTGAAGTACTTGAAAAAATTGATGAACTAATCAAATACCTTGATGTTAAAACTATGTAATGAATGACAAAAACCAAGGTCAATTAGGCTAGGCTTTAGAAGATACTAAGTCGATAGAATAGAAGCATAAAGTGGACATGATGAAGAGGATGAATAAGGATGGTATTTGTACAAATAAGAATAGTGGCAAAATGGCATAACTAAAATGGTCCTTACAGATAATACAACTTAGCATTCAAGCATAGTACCACTTGAGATGAATAATATTCATCAGCTCTAGAAGTTCATCACCATCTGGTATTACAAGCCTATATTCTCCTGATCCATAATCTATAGTGATGATGAAAGGCCCTATTAATTTGGTTTCAATTTCCCTTTATGCTTCTTCTCAGTCATGGTATTATTTTGGTTTTATTTAAGAACAAGATCACCAAGTTCAAATGTTTTATACTTAACACACTGATTATATTGGCCTTTGTGTTAGTTTTAGTGTGCTTGAAGATTGTTGAGCATGGCTATCAATTTTTCATCAAGTAGATCTAGTTATTGCAAGTGAGCTACATAATACTCATGATCATCTAGGACATGATTGAAAGAGATGCATAGCAAAGGTAATTCAACCTCAATGGGAAGGATGGATTTAGTACCATAAACAAATGAGTATAGAGTGGCTCCTATGGGGGTATAATGATTGGTACAATATTCCTAAAGGGTAGGGAATATCTGGAGGTGACAATCATGACCAGCATCAGTGACATTATTTTTTATAATGTTGACATTAGTTTTGTTGGATGCCTCAACTTAGCCATTACCTTAAGGGTAATATGCTATAGAAAAATGTTGTGTGATGTTGTATTCAGTACATAACTATTCTACATCATTGTTCTTGAATGATCCTCCATTATTCGATATAATTCCATAGAGGATACCATAGCGGCAAATGAGATTTTTGAAAATGAATTTGGAAATTTGCTTTCCAATCACGTGAGGGGTATAACTTCAACCCACTTAGTGAAATATTTAGTAGTAGTAAGGATATGTTTATGGCCATCAAATGAATTGGGGTTAATATTCCTAATGAGGTCAAGACCCCATGTATAAAATGGCCATGGTGTCAACATTGGTTTCAGAGTTTTGCTGGGGCATGAATCAGATCAGGATGTCATTGACATTTGTCACACTTTTTTACATAGGTAGTGGTATATGCATCTATTATAGGCCAATAATAACTAGTACATAAAATATTTTTAGATAGGACTACCCTGCTAGAATGAGCACCACATACTCCTTTGTGAACTTCTCTTAACACTAGTGTAGACTCTATCAAAGTTAAACAATGAAGCAGAGTTTCATCAAAACTACAATGGTAAAGGGTGGATCCAAGTAGAGTATAATGAGTGGAATGATGATTGAAAGATTTGGTTTGTTTTCAATATAGGTTAGGTGATATAACTTGGTCATGAATGTAGTTGTAAAGTTCTAAGTACCAGATAGAATTAGGACCAACAATATCATAGATCATGGCAATGGTTGAAGGTTCATGAGTTGGTGCTGATAAATTCTCAATGAGGAACTGATACTCTCTAGCTTTATCTATTTGTTGAATCAGAGAGCCAATAGTAGCCATGTCATCTATATTTCTATTACTAGCCCTTGGTATGTGCTCAAATTGAATATTGATAATTTTTTGTTTAAGAGTGTCGACCATGGCTTTATATAGAACCAACATGTCATCTTTGGTCTAAAAATGATCTGTGACCTGATTGATGATTAACTAAGAATCAACATAAACTTAGAGATGATATATATTCCAATGCACTACTTGTCTAATTCCTATAATAAGTGCTTCATACTCGGCCATGTTATTTGTACAAAGAAAGCTGATTTTGAATTATTTAGGGATTCTATCTCTTTGTGGTGTAATAAACAATAGGCCTGCCCCCGATGCATGTGTAGTAAATGAACCATCAAAATATGGCTTCCAAGGCTACTCCTCAAGTGGTGTGTCAATGACGATCATTATGGATTCATTAGGAAATTGAAATGTGAGTGGATGTGTGTCTATGAGAGGTGCTTTAGCAAGTTGATCTATAAGAACTTATCCCTTAATTATCTTCAGATTGACATACTCTATGTCAAAATCACTGAGAAGCATAATCTATTTAGCCATTATACCTTAAAAATCTATTTTAGATAGTAGATACTTGATTGAATCTACTTTTGAAATGACCATGATCTTATTATTCAATATGTAATGGCACAATTTTTGAGCTACGAAGACCATGGCTAGACAAGCTTTTTCAATAGGTGCATAGTTATGTTCATATGTAACCAAGGTATGAATTAGGTAGTATACAATGTGATCCTTTCTATTGTCATCATGTTGAGCCAAGAATGGACCTAGAGCATGGTTGGTATCTAATAGGTATAACAAGAATGGCTTTCCTGGCATAGGAGGTAATAAAATAGGTAGATTAAAAAAATAATCTTTGAGTTGTTGAAAATATGTTTGGCAGTGATCATCTCAGTGAAATGCAACTCCCTTCTTCAAAAGGTGTATGAATGGATGACATTTGTCCACTAACTGAGAGATGAAGTGTCAGATGGATTGGATCTTACCCTGCAAACTATGGAGTTGCTTTAAATTGGTTGGTGGTGGCATCTCAATTATAGCATGGACTTTAGCCAGATCAACTTCAATACCTCTATGAGACATGATGAAGCCAATTAATTTGCATAAAGTTACACAAAACACATTTATTTTGATTGAGTCTAAATTTGTACTCTCGTAATCTTTCAAATATCTTACATGATATTGTTGGATGGTCGACCCTAGTTTTATATTTTCCTAATATGTCATCGACATAGTCTTCAACAATATCATACATCATATCATAGAATATGATAGTCATGGCCCTTTGATATGTAGATCCAACATTATTAAGGCAAAATGACATTACCTAATAACAAAATGTTCCCCATGGAGTGGTTAATGTTATTTTATATTGGTCTTTTAGTGTTATTTTGATCTGGTTGTATCTTGAAAAGCCATCCATGAGTGGAAGCATTTCATAACCAGCCATGGAGTCGATGATCATGTCAATATTAGGAAAGGTAAAATCATCTTTAGGACAAGCTTTGTTGATGTCTCAAAAATTAGTACAAATTATGATCCCTTCAAGCTTTTTACTAATAGGTACCACATTAGAGATCCATTCTGAGTAGTCAATGGATCGGATACATCCTAATTTTAAGAGTTTTTCCAACTCTTTCTTTACCAATATAGTAATGTGAGGATGCATCTTATGTAACTTTTGTTTTACTAGTTTGACATTAAGATAACCATAAGGTGGTGCAGAACCAAGGCAAGATCTAAACCTGGCATGTCAGAATAGGCCCATGCAAAAATATCCATAAACTCTCTTAACAGAGTTGCAAAAATGTCACATTCCTCCTCAGTGAGGGACACTCCTAATTTTATCCATTTCAAGTCTGATGGAGTCACAGTATTTACCTCTATTGTATATTTTACTAGAAGGGCTGAACCATCTTCTAGGATAGTAGGCAATGACTTAAACTATTGAATTATGTCAAGGTCTTCTATTAAGACATGCTCTTCAACTTCTCCTAGGCATGATGAATCTGAGTCCCCTAATGGAAGATTTGGCCATGTGACAAAAATATTCAAATTGTCTTAAAGAATTTGATCAAATACTTGTTGTTTCTCAGAGCTAAACTCTGATACATAGTCAAGTTTATCGTTGGTGGTCTCCTGGTCTAAATTCAAAGAAGAATGAACACCCCTATCTAATGGTTCTTGAAATAGGTTTTCACCACTAGATTGGCCTTTATCTTTACTTTTTACCTGGTTAGAAAGTGCCTTAAAGAGGGTTTTACTTTGTGACTTCAATATTTTACTTTTTTTTTTTGGCTAAGGGTGTTCACTCACTCTCCAAAATAGGCTGTAAGATCCAATGGATTGAGAACCTTGATTTGTGATCTCCCAATGCAACATTGTTTCTAAGGCCTAAAAATTCATAATATGCCTCATCATTCTATAACTCATCAATCAATAGATTGGATTCTTGTTGGTCCCAATCTATCAGTTGGGGATAATATAATGGCAAATGGTTATGATGAATGGCCAAGGTAAGGGTACAAATGGCATTATTATCAAATAAATTATTTTTAGCTAGGTTATCAAAGGTGAGGCTATGATTAGAATATGCTTCACTATCGACATCATCATCATTAGTCACTGGTGATGGAGTTTGAATAAGATATGTGGGGTCATCCTCAGGTGGTTTAAATCTAAGTCTATAAGGTCTTTCATACTTAGTCATGGAAATTGGCTCGATGGTTCCTTTCTAATTTAGTTCAAGGCCTTTTCCTTCATAATTATGATGCCCCATGATCCTATTAGGAATAGGATATTTTTCACTTTTCTAATAATCAGCTTGGTTGTCATTATATAACCATGAGTCATCCCCTTCAAGAGGGTCAGTAACTAGGCCAGATGCTGATACAAATTTGATAAGTCCCTTATCTTTGTTCTTTTATTTCTAATGCATATGTGGGGTGACTTTAGGTCACCCAAAGGTTTTTAGATTCTGAGGAAGATTAGAAATATGAAATGTATCATGGGTCACATACTATCTCAATCTATTATCTGAAATGGTGAAATGATTAGAAGCTTCAAGAGGTGGCATGTGGGAAAGGGAATCCAAGGTTTAGGATCTATACAATTATCTAGTGAAGGATGAATAAGTATAGCTTTTCCTTTATCCTACTTGGAACTTGGATTCATACCATACTAATAATTATAGCTTTGAAATTTAGCCTGAAGATGCTTGCAGTGCTCATATGGGTGTAAATCTCCTAGAATATTCACTTCTATCTCTGAGTGGCAAAACTTGATACATTGGTGCAATGTTGACAGGACTGCAAGAATCTAATGTAACCAAGGCCTACCTAGAAGCATGTTGTATGATAACTCAATATCAATCACATGGTAAAGTGTATCATGGGTCAAAGGCCTAATGATAACTAGCAAACTAATGGTGCCTTATGATTCTCTTTCTTGATAATCATAATATTTGATGGTTATTATTTCTAATTGGAGATCTACCATTGTGTATCCAAAAATCTTGATGAGCTTTGGAGACACTATTTTGAGCCCTGATCCATTGTCTATAAGGACACATTTTACTTTATGTTGCTTTATATGAACTTCTATGTATAATGGATTATTATGGAGTGGGCCAAGGGAAGACATATCACTTTGGTTGAATGTGACTTGTTGGGCTGGAGCTAGGTGTCCAACCAAAGCTTGGAATTTATTAGGGGATATGTCACTAGCAATAGTGGATTGGGTCAAAAACTCATTCAAGATGTTTTTGTGGATTATTGACTTTTGTAGCAAGTCCAAGATAGAAATTTGTGTTGGTATCTTCTGTAATTGTTCCATAATATCAAATTTCTTGTCTTGGTCAGTAGTGAATGGTTTATTCTGAGGTTGAATGATTGGTTGGATGATAGGCAAAGTGGTTGATGGTTGTGGGTTTGGGATAGTAATCTTCAACCTTTGAGTTGTGATTGCATAATCAGGATTAAATAATGGACCTTTATTGATAACAAAATTTGGGAATGGTGTGGGACCAGACATGATAAGTTTCGATTGCCGGTGCACTTGTGGTCACATGGCAAGAATGAGTTTTTGATATAAGGTCCAAAAGGGGAAGTCCTAGTTTTCTGGTTTTCCTATATGCATTCCAAGGTCAAAAAGGATTATCCATGTAATTTGGTTGAATGTTGTTGTTTGGCAATGGTTTAGACTGATTAGTGTTTGTTCTAATATTAATGGAGATGGTATTAATGCTACCCCCTGCAATATGAGCTACAACCCTATTGTATTCATGTGTAACTACATGGTAGGTTTATTGTTTATTACCGTTATGACTTTGGTTTTGTCCATTTTTCTATGATTGTGGGTTCTACTAATAATTTTGTTGATTCTTTTATTTCAACCTTTGATTTTGATAATGTTGATTTTGCTACTACACTGGCCATTGTTGTTGTTGTTGATTATTATGTCAGGGAAAGGGGTTTTGATAGATCCCAAGAATTTGATTATAATTAGAAGCACCATTATCCAATTTTATCTCTCCATTCTCCAACATATTCTCAATTAAATGCTTGATTTGGACACATCTTTGTAGATTATGACCATTGACCCGATGATAGTCACAAACTTTATTTTCATGGTACCAATCAGGATAAGGAATGCCTTGTGGATAATGCTTTGGTATGGGCCAACTAATCAGATTAGTCGTATCAAGCTTGTGAAATATAGACTCAATAGGTTCTCCTAGGTCACTAAAGACACATCGTGTAGGCAAGGTTCCTCTAAGAGGAGGGGTTTGCAATGGTAATGGCTATTGTATTTGTTGTGTAGGTTTTGGTTGTTACACTTATGGCACTACTTGAGTAGGATTAAGTTGAATAGGTGGTATAAATGATGTTTGCACTATTTTCACATGATAGGATTTGGTTACTCCATTTCCTACAACATTCTTATTGCGGTTGAATTACTTCAGTCTTTCATGGTTATTGGTCTATACCAGTTGCAATGTTTGCTCTTAAATGGGATGTTGGTCATTTTCCTGATTGGTACTTTGATTTAGATTAGTTTAATTAAGCTTGATGACTCTTTTATTGATGAAATGCCCTCTCAATCAATAAACCTTTTCAATGATCTCCTTAAACGTATGCACACATTATAGTTCCAAGTGATAAGCTATCTCACTATGTAAATTTTTGATAAACACAGTGGCTAATTATTTATCTAGTAAACTATGGGTGAAATGGCTTGTAAGGGCTCTCCATCACTATAAATAACTTGTAAAACTTTCACCATATTTTTTATTTGCTTGCATTAAGTCCACTAATGAAATATTATGCTCAAGATTATAGGAAAAGTGTTGTGCAAACTTATCAAAATGATCATCAAAATCTGTTACTGAATTTCTGGGCAAATTCAAAAACCACTCCAAAGCTTGTCTAACTAAGCTCCTTGGAAACAAAAACAAAAGGTATATGTTGCTATATGCCACTAGTTGACATGCAACAAAGAATTCGGCCAAATGAGCCTTAGAGTCACCTTTCCCTTTATATTTGTCAAATTTTGGTGGTTCATATCTTGCAGGAAATGGTATCTACAAATACTCTAAGTTGAATGGATAATAACATACATCATCCAATTTGAAATTTTTAGTTTATTTACCAGCTTGAATGGTAGCAATTGCATCCTTCATCTGTTGCAATTCTTGGGATAGGAAACTGGATGGAATATTAGTTTAAGGGAGAATTTGGGTTTGGATAGATGGTTGGGAGGTCACAAGTGGAACACTTTGACCAAGGTACAATGGATCTACCTATTGGGGTACATTGGCTTGGTTGGGGAATAGACTAGGAATATGCATATGTGGATTAAGATGTACTTGAAATTACACACGTAGCTGCATGATATTCTAGTTTAGGTTGATGATAAAGGTTTGACCTAGATGATTTTGTGGTTGGGATGGAGGGATATGACTATAATGTGCTTGTTGTGGTTGAAAAGGGACATATTGTCGACTAATCAAACCTTGCTATTGAGTGGGAACTTATGGACCAAGATCCTATCTCTAAATTTGTGGCACATTTTAAACCAACAATTGTCTAGTAGATACCTAAGAAACATGGGGACCTCCTTGTTGCATGAATCCCTATGAGGAAGTGAAATTAGGTTGTAGGTTTGGCATCTGTCATTGACCAATATTTTCACATTATTGACTAGTCATTACTTGGTTTTGGATTAGCATATTAGTCTATGACTGAAGAGGTATGTTCATCGTTACCTAGCGAGGTGGAACATTAGTTGCCCTTGATTGAGGTGACAATGTATTTGTCCTTTTTTCCATTGATACACTAGATTGTGCCTATTTTTGTGAAATACTACTCATTACTTGTTGAGGAGGAGTAGGATTTGTCACATTCTATCATTGAGGCATGATATTGGTCATTATTTGATTACCTAATCCCATAAGTTTTACATTTGAGGAAGAAGTTGATTGAGGTTGGGGTGTAGAAACTCCTATTTCCTGGTATGATGACGTATTCATAGGATTAACTATAGGCACTTGTTGTTGGATAATTATTTGTGCATTAGTACCACTTTGATCGAGACTGGACATTGTTTGCACATTATCTACTACGTTTGGCTCACTATTTAGTGTAGAGGCTGAAGACACTTCTTTAATAATGGGCATATGCATCAAGTTACATTTGAAACAATTTGTATGAATGGGTTAAAATTTGGATTCTCTTGTCCAATTAACTCTATCAATGAGAGGCTTATTTACTATGTTCATCTAATTGAGATCACATGTTAGATTTAGATATGTTTGATATGTTGTTAGCATTTGGTTAAAGTTTTCTTCCATGATGTTTTTACCTTGATCAAATATATTAGGGTCTTGGTACATTGTTTAGACTAGAGCCATAGGATTGCTAGAAGAAGTTTGTTGATCATAAATGATATTGTGAGGCACTCTTACTAGACTTGGTAAATTTTCATGGGGGAAATCTACTAGAAACTTGGCCCCTACCTCGATGGCTCTAATCAAAATATCATCTTTACTCTCTAACATGTGTCACTAAAATAATGGATCATACGTGGAAGTTGTATTATTAGAATATGAGTGTTGAAGTACTAGCTCGTCCACTATAGGTATTGTATCTATATATTGCATGGTTTGCTCTTGGCCTTATTCTGAATAAGGTGGTGTGTTAACTAGATAGTTGGCCAATGGATCTTGTCTTTGTGCTCTTGATTGAGTATTATAAGAGGGATAAGAATCCATCTCATAAGAAATATTATCTTCATAGGGTTCTTGCACCATTTCTTCTTGTGCAACCACATTACTAATCCCTAGATTGTACATGAGTCCACTACAAGTGTAGGAATGCATGTTGGGATCCATAGTCAATGATTTGTGATAAAATGTCAAAGAGTTCTAAAAAATCTAAAAAGGATAATGTTTAAAATAGATGATGTTCGAACTTAGTCTAGATTTTCCAAAAGGATAAATAGGTTTATGCAAAGGTTTGTGAGGAAATAAGCTAATGTGAAGTATCTAACATTTCACTGTTCACACAAAGATAATCAAGTAAATGGTCTTAAAAATCAAAATGCCAAAATCTAAGGTCAAAGTGTTTCAAATCAATCTAATCTAAGAATTTAAAAGTTCCTAGGTCTTTTGGTTAAACGCGGTATCAAAATATAGGCTCAAACAAGGCATGTGCTAGGACTCTTGGCCAAATGGTGTTAAAAGCTAGAATTTAAAAATAGATAAAATTTTTTAATCTAACGGATTTGAAACACTTATAACAAACATTGGGAACTTGATTCTTAGACATGAACTTGATCAACTAGGTATAAGGTATGAAATAAAAGGCACTTTAGCAATAGTTTATTTTCTCACAAAAAATGGTATAAAACTTGGTTCTTTTGACAAACAAGCTATACAAAAGTGAATGGTATAAATGTGTTTTAGACAAAGGATCATAAAAGTACACTTGGATTAGTATGAAATTGTAGAAATAAGTTTGGAATTTTATGTAAAAATGTCTATGAAACAATATTTGAAATGTTTTGGGCAGCATAACGATGCTATACTACCCAAAAGGTGTGAACAAAAAGTTTGTTTCAAAAACTCTCTAAGGAAAAGATGTTTTCCTATAATTTTGACGTCATAACACTATTTTTCTTGACTCAAAATTTTTGGGGTGCATAGACTCAAATTGCAAGTGTTTATCACAAAATGGCTTAAGTCTATCAAGTTATGATAATGATTATGAGTCTATAAACGGACTTCAACCTAAATTGGAAAGTAAACCTAAGTTCCCTCAAATTTGGTGTAAATGGATAACCCACTTAACACATCAAACCTATGAAATTGCAAAGGTGTAATTTTGAATTTAGATTATAAGTGAAGGACTTAAACAACTTTGGTAAAGGTCTAGACTCAATTGGGTAGCATAAATACACCAAAGTGGATGATATGACTCTCAAACTTTTGTTTAACTTTTGAACAAGCTAAATTGATGATCTCATGCGGACAACATAATGCCTCTTTGTTCAAAATAAAATTTGGACTATGCGTTTAGTTTGAATTGTTTGTTTACACAAATTTTTGATTCCAATCAAGACTTTAAACTAGGATAAGACCAACTAATTAATCACTCTTAGATCCTAAACTGATAAGGTGCCTTGGTATTGTTGGAATCCATCAATATACACCATTTGAGAGGATTTTAAGTTTTCATCCAAAATTAAATTCCCATTATATAGTAGGGTTTTTATAACCCCCTTCTCTCAAATGATAGTACTATGACATAGACCTTGAGGCGCACCTTGAACCAACAATACTTTCATGGTAAGTGGGGATTTTTCTAAGATCTAAAAAGTTTTTGAATGATCTAGGGAGTCAATTACATAATGACTTTTATGCCAAATAATGCAAAATAAAATCATAGATTTTGGGTCTGTATCAGTTGGATTGTTGCAAAAAGGTCTAGTATTTTTTGTAACCACTACATCCTAATGTTCACTTAGTGTAGTGCAATGTCCAAAGTGCCACTATGTCCTGTGTGCAACTCCAAAGGAGCCAAATGAAGTAAATGTTGGGAGATGAAACCCTAGGTCAAAGCTTCCCTAAAGACCTTGTGGGAGGTGATGAAGTCCCCCTCATAAGACAAAATGCATAAAAATAAAGAAAGCATGAAAGTAGAAAGACTTTAGGGTCATTTTCAAGGTCACCTAAAATTTGATGAGTTTTTGGGGAGTGCTTTAGATGAATTTATTTCTAAGCCTTGGAATAGGCTACTTACAATAGGAATGGTGCTTTTGATTCTAAGGGTTCCTTGTAAGGTACAAATGGAAGAGCATACATGCAACATCCCTCTTTTTTCTAAACAAAAAAAAATTGATTAAAAAACTATTGCAAACAAGAATTCACAAGTGTGTTCAATTTCAAACCCAAAATGAAAGATTTGGTGTTCATTTGACCCCTTGGTCTTAGTTTTAAACTTTGAAAACATTCACCAAAAATATCTAAATTCTTTGTTAAACACCCAAAACAAGGTTCCTAATTGATTTTTAAGTATGCAAAGGTGATTTAAACATGTTCTGAATAAATATCAAGCTTGGTCCTACAGAAAAATTGTTAGCATGTCCTTTAGCTTTGAAGCTCTTTTTAGCTTGAAATAATGAACTTTGAAAAAGTAGCTCTCAGGTTTATGTTTTTGGAAAAACACAGTGACCGATGTCGGTTATTAACACTGACATCGGTTACTTTGGCTAACTAAGATCTAACCAATGTCAGTTTCACTAACTGACGTCAGTTAAGCCATGTAACTAATGTTGGTATTACTTGTTGATGTCAGTTACAATGTAAAACCATGGCAACTAAAAATACAAAATTAAAGTTAGAAAATCAATTTGCAAGAGTTTTAAAGGTTCAAATTGATATTTTAGAGTTGAAAAATGATCTTCTTCAGGTGTGAGATGTGTCCAGTCCCACCAGGTGTGCCATTATGTGGATCTAGGAATTTGACTCAAGAGAGGATGGTTAGTATGGTGTTAGTTTAAAAATGAAAAAAAAAATGAAATAAACACACTAATAACATAATATCTCTAGGCTTAAACACTAGGGAGAGATTAGTTAAAAAAGCAAATGACAAACACAATTAAAAATCAAGAAATTAAAACACAATAATCCCTTCACCTTCCTTGGATGATTCAAATGCCTTTGTAGTGTGGCTTGCTCAGCTTGTGCTCATGAAGTCCTTGGCAATGGAAGCATGGCTAACTCCATCTCTCTTTGGCACCTTGTGGCTTTAGCTTGGCTTGGCTTGGCTTGGAATAAATTTGGCATTATAAATTCACATTATCAAGTCCTTTAAATATATTTGAGTATAATAATTTTGCACCAAAATAGCTTAGAAATTATGTGGTAAGGCCTCCTATTTATACATTGTTGAGAATGTCTAGCATCAACTTGAACCGTCCATCCTAAGATTGAGATGTGTGGTTGAGGATTAATTTAATTTTTGGAATTAATTTTTTAATAATTCTCATCATGAAATTGGAAGAAGGGACAATTAAGATGCATGGAGGGAATCATGGAAGGCATTAATGAGGCATGGAGGGCATGAATCCTGATATTTATGGTATTTATGGCTTAGGGATGCCTTCCCAAAAAATGAGGTCACCTGATGATGTAGATATTCAATATTCATTTCCAAAAATAAATATTCAACAAGTTTCCATGGAATTATTAATTAGGCTCTAATTTGGTTTAACTAGCTCTTAAGCATGATTAAGCACTTTATGCACAAATTACTCAAATTGATCAGAATGCCTTATTAGTGGTTCAAATTTTGACTGGATTAGAATTGGAAGTCGATGTCAGATGTGTTAGATCCACTATCTAATTTAGTATTTTACCAAAAAAAATAACAAAGGCACATGTCTTATGCAAGAGATTTGATAGGAAAGAGTAATCCAAAGTACCCAGGTGCAAAATTAGCATTTTGACTGAAAATGATCGGATCAAAGTTAGTTATCCCATAAATTGCATTGCCCCATTTAGGGGTACCCTATCTAGAATTAGCATTTAAATATATCAATTTTAACTCATTTAATGCATTTTAGTGTTTTTAGGCCAAATTGTGCACTTTAGGTGGAAATTGGTCAAAAGCCTGATTAGAGGTTATCGGTGGCTAGTTTTAGGTGTCTACAGGTTTCATCACTTTCTTAGTGGTTCCTTGAATACATACTTTGAGTTGGAAGAAATGTTTTTAAGGCAATACATTCAAAATAAAGGACAAAAATTTACATTTAAATGTTTATAATCTTTTTACCAAGGCCAATCTAAACTAGTCAATGATTATGTATTAGATTTTCAGTCATGTTTGGAACAATTAATTTATCAACCAATTAATTTAGAGAGGAAATACATTTTTTGTAGATATGTCATTTTATCTTCTAAAGAGGAATTTTTTTACCACACTTTCAAATATTTTTAAATCCTTTATTATAAATCTATGTCATTAGAAAATAAGCTCGTGCATATTCAAAATGATATTCATACAAAAAGAATTTATATTTATACATCTCATTAAAAAAACCATGTAACTCAAAATAATACAACTTTTTATTGAATTAAGAAATAAGTGAAAATTAACACTAACCTTAGGTCACAAAATTGCCCTCAACTTTATGAATCTAAAATTATAATCTTAAAAAATAATAATAAAATTAAAATTGATCACTTTTTCTCATATTTGACCCACATAATATTCATAAAATTTGAATAAATCCCAATAAAATTGTGCTTATATTAGGTTTTATGTACATTCAATGTGGAAAAAAAGATTTGCCTTATAAAAAATGTGAAATTTGAATTTTAATACATCTTAATTACATTAAGATGTCTTATAATTAGAAGAACCCACCATGATAAATGTGCCATCTTATGCATAATATTTGACAAAGGAGGATTACCTAAACAAGAGGAACATAATAAGGAATTCATGTCTAAAAATCCATGCATGCTAAATGAGTATTTTAATGCACTTCCTAACATTCTAATTAATGAACTCATTATCATTTCTCAAAATAAAACAACCAATAATGAAGAGGATTATTCCATAGAGATTAGGTTACATCTTAACAAATTATAAATTGATATACACAATATTGATAGTGATGTTGACATGGAATAACAAATAAAAATTAACAAACCAATTCCAAAATATGGAAAACTTAACTATATATACCCTATTACAAATGAATAAGAAGAAGATTGGAAAGATATATAAAAATTAGTAGGCTTTAATTATCACTCTATTAGTGGTGAAAATTTTAATAATTGTGACATATTACATAAATACATCACCTAAAGTTTATTTTCACACTTCACAAAAAATAAGAAACAAACCTATTGAAGAACATGATCAAAATACACAATATTATTGAGTAAATTTCTCACTTACTTTCCATCAGATTAATTGAATACATATTTATTAATAAAGTTAGGTGATTTCAAAATATTACTTAAGCACTCAAATTAAACATGCAACAATAAATTTTCACAAATGACTATACATTTTGTTGTGTTGAACATTTAAATAAATTAAAAGACATTTAAAATAAAATAATGCATTAAATATAATAAATGTATTATAAATGTTTAAAAAAATTATAATATATATTATAAACATTCATATTATGTGTTTCCTTTAAGATTTATTATCACAAATTCAAATTAATCATATGGGTAAATATGTACATTTTACATGTTGGTTTGGAGTAAATTACCAAAATATTCAACTATATAAGAAAATCAACCCTAAGCCTTTTATAATATAGCAATCATATACCTATCACCATAAAATATAGTGCACATTAAGAAGAACTCCCCCAAAGCTCCTAAATCTAAAATATCTCAATATATAAATCCATAAGCTAAGTATGAATATAATTTTCAAGGTCAAGTCACAGGTTTTCAATTTTTTAATGTCATACATATGATTGCATGGCATTCTATCATTACACAGGATTATTCACACTCAACTAGGTGGAAGAACTACTTTCGGTTTAACTTAATATTTTAGAGTATTGGATGCATAGGAAACACTTAGTCATAGGGGTGTGTAATGTTAGTTCAACCCTTACCTTTCACTCAGTTTCCATGTTTTATAGTATTTCTTGAGTGCACATATATAGTTTGAAATAATGGAAAAGGATGATATATACATTTGTGTGAGATCGAAGAATTTTCATGCATAAGAACCCTTATCATGCATAAGCACAATAGTCATAAATTTCATAGATTAGTAAAATTACATAGGATAGCTCCACTCCCTAGAAAATAGTGTTTCACTACTCATGTGTCTATGAAGATTAGACTCGTATAGGCTCATGTAGACACTCAATCACTATTGATGATTATATCTTATCATAGACTTATACAAACCTTAAACAAGTTAAGCATTTGATTCTCCTAGTGTTTTCCATGAACATCAAGTTACTATATTTAGCTAATTACACTCAAATTTATTTGATTATTATGTATCTTAAGCTATTTGAATTGTCACATAATTTAATCTTATCAGGATCATGTTAATATAATAAGGGTTAAAACATATTCATGAACCTATTCTTTGTCTTGATCAAAGTAAACCTTAGATTCCTTAGGGTTTCATTTTATTTTTCTAGGGTTTCATATTTCAATATTTATTTTTTATTTTATCCATTAATATTTGATCATAATGGAAGGCACAATCAATGTTACCGATATATTTGATAGGTTTGATGAAGATAAATTCATTGAATATCTTCATATGAAGATTCTTTTGTATAATGCATTTTTACATGTAACTAGAAAAATACAAAAAAAATTAAGGATGTCACATCTGAGGAAAAACATGTAATATAAATTTTCAATATATTTTCAACAAATTAACTTATTCTAAGTGTAAAATCAAAATTCCATGAAAATATACAAATCTATCACAAGTTTGGACAAATTAGTCAACATAAAATTTGGTAATTTTATCACATAAACCCTTGAAAATTCTTTTAATTTATAAAATATGATTTTTGAATTGATATGAAATATTATAACATAAAATTATAAATAAAAAAAACTATGAAATATTAAAAATACTACATGAATACACCACACCAAAACTGTAAACTACACAACACTGTCAACACTATTTACCTTGATTTGATTGATGAATCTCCATGACTTTAAAAACTGATATAGAAGGGAAAATGAGTATAAAGTATACTAATTTATAATATTATAAAATTGATATAAAATATAAACACACTTCACATAATAAAATACCCACAAGTCTCCACATAACTTCATTGAAATACCTACAAATAACACACACACACAACACCTTGGATCTGCAACTCTGAAGCACATTCACAACCTATGAGTGAGATTGTCCTACTAAACCAAATCAGTTTAATCCTTTGATCTAAGAAATCAATGATTTTTCATCCAATTATCTCAATCTCTAATGGGTTTTCATCCATAGATGATGATTGAATGAACAAAAGTTCAAACAATGTCATAAAAGAGATATAATTTG
The DNA here is from genome assembly GCA_037957365.1 of Torreya grandis. Classification (NCBI taxonomy): domain Eukaryota; kingdom Viridiplantae; phylum Streptophyta; class Pinopsida; order Cupressales; family Taxaceae; genus Torreya; species Torreya grandis. Next base: position 6,637,589 of record JARHVA010000204.1, on the reverse strand, counting down.
GCAAAAGATTCTAAACTGATAAGGTCATTAGTCTTAAATAAGATTTGGGACACAAATCCAAACATCCCAAATATAATATTTCCATATTATATATATATATATCATATGTAATATAAAGTTTCTTTTTTATACATTTCTAATTTTACCCACAAAGATTCTCTACTCCTTGATTTGAGGAGACATGAGTTCAAAAAAGCAATAGTTTCCATCTTATTTTACTTGCCATAATTCACTTAAATCCTAGATTTTATTTCTTTGGTTTCTATTCTCAAACTTTCCCAAATTTAACCCACTTATAAAATAACAAGTTTCCTTGGAACCCCTATCAATATCCTCTCCTACAAAGCAATGCTCCATTTGGAAAGTTTCCTTAGAAACTCAAAATTAACTCCACCTATAAAACCTCACCCAACTTATGCAATAAAATAATAATATTTAATATTTAATGGCCCATTTTTTGAAAATATGAATTATGATGGACCACACAATATTAAACAATTATTTTTTAATTATTTAAATAGTTCTCTAAAATTATGGGAATGGAGCAATTTGGCCACCCTTTAGTTTTTTTGAAAATGGGACATGACAAATCCTCCCTTCCCAAAATTGATTGTCCTAAAGCAATCAAAAACCATAATTCTCAAGAATCATTATGCCCAAGTGTTGAATCAAACTGTAGTGCCCATGTAATCTAACCCCTATCCCTATCAAGTGAGACAACTTTTGCCAAAGATTAGTGTAAGATATATGTGGCCCAACATTCCCAACATCCTTGTGTCACTCATGTGATTTTATCATCAATCTAAAAAATATCTTAACCCCATGAGTATAAAATTCAAGTAAAGGTGCATGACTCACAAAAACATGAATGCAAACCTTCAGAAGATCCTTGATGTGAGTCATGAATTTACACCCTTGATTTGATTTAAGTAGTAGAAATTTGATTGTACTAGTCCCTTGATTCTAAATATTGTTAAGATTCAAAACAAATCTCCAAAACTTCCCACCCTATGTCTGTTGCACCACTTTGATAAACATCTAAAATTCCATAATCAAGTTAGCATTCATAACATATTTAACAACATTGATTGTGAATTTATCACAATATTTCCCTTGCTCATGCCTAAAGATATCTCTTGGATCCCATATTATGATGTTTAGGTTGTTTTGAACAAAAATATCTATGTGCTCCAACCATGGAATCCTATTATCATTCACCATATTTCCCTTAAGCTCAACTAAGGTCAATTTGGATTCTTTTCTTATTCTTTTGTATGGAATAATGAAATCACGAGTAGTAATGATGTTGAACTCAAAATTTATTTCTTGTAAATATTTAAACATAGCATCTATAAACCACATCATTGTGTATTGACAAGTTTGAGCCTAAATATCTAAATGCACTCTTTTACCCCCCTTAGAATGATGATAAAACTAAAATATATTGGTGATATCTTTCCCATATCTAAACATGAAACTGTGAGAGTGCTTACCAAATACCTTATACATACTAGATTGTATGATGGTAGGTGCATTGTTGAGTCTCAATGGTGTAACCAAAATCTCAAAGTATCTCTATTGAGCCCAAAAAATATTCTCCTAAGCATATTGTATTCTCATCTATGTCTGATGATATCCATACTTCAATTATTTCCTTGAATAATACTCATCACCATGTAGCTTATCCATTAACTCTTCTTTGTACATGTTGGGATGGAAATATGGAGTGATCATGATAGTCATAGAGCTTGATTCCACTATCATGATGATTCTTCTATCTGTTGGTAACCTATAGGCAAGTCACTAAACACCACACTATACTTGTTAATAAATTTACCAATATTATATGTATATTCCTTACAAGTCATCAACAAACCAATTATTTCCCAAACAACTCATCCATTGAGAGAAGATCTCTCCATTATTGTAACCATTTGTGGTGATCCATGAGAAACCCTTCTAAAGATCACATCTTTAACTTCAAATTTAAACTTGAGCTCCATGGAATTATGTGAGAAATAACCATTGAAGTGAAATCATTGCATACCAAAAATTATGTTAGTTCCTCCCAATCCCACAACAAATGAATCATCACATACCTCATGATCTTGGAGCTTACTCACCCAAAAATTCAAACTATTATGATATGCCTTCACCCCATTTCTTCCATAATCTAAGCATTGTCTAAACATGGCCACAACATGCATGACGGCTAGACTTTCCTTGTCTAAGTCTTCCAACTCCAAAGTTTCAAAAGTAATGGGATGCCTCTTATAAACTAATATGATTCCAAGTTATTCTCCTAAAGAATCATATTCTACAATAAAACAAAGTGATAAAGATGAAATAACAAGAACTTGACATGAGTTTATTACCTCCTTTAATTTTCCAAAGTGGTTGAATAATCTTCTTCCTTAGATTCCAATTTCATAGTGAAATTTCCCATAAAATGCACACCATGCAAGCTCCAAGTTTTGTTGATTTCTTCAAGACTCGTGATGTAGAACTCTTGTTCACCAAAAATAATGACTAATTGTATTTCCTTTATGATGTGAATAATTTTTAATATTTCCTCCTTCATGAATCCTGCAACTTGCTTATATCTTGATACCCAAAGTACCATAACAAACTTAGTCACAAAATTTTGAACATTAAAAAGGCACTTTATTAGCTTACCCACATATAGAATCAAGATTCCCCTAGGACCTATGTCCATTTGTTCATCATCCATGATCTTGTTTTCCCACAAGTTATCTATAACCCTTGAACATGGATCCTTCACAATGTGGTTAGAGAACACAACAAAATCTAGGTGTTTCCTCATGGACTTCCCTTCATTCCAAATGCAAAATATGGAGAACTTAAGAGAAATACCAATGCCTCTATCTACTTTTACTCTTAAAATATTACTTGGATGCCATTTGAAAACATAATGTGGAATTAAAAATAAATAGTCCTCTTGACTTATACTACAAGTTGTGTTTCTCACTCTATCACCCTTTGGTGCATTCTTTCCATGATAAAGAAAATTTTGTAGTAGAATACGAGGAAACAATAAATGATCATTATGGTCATACCTAAGGCTATCAATATTGATCTCATCCACCTTTGATAAGGAAGGAATTATTGATCTACCTTCAACATCTATATCCTTACAATTCATAATATCTCCTTCAAATGCATATCCATTCACCATGTTATTCTAATAACCAATCATTACCTTACCCTTTGAAAGTTTGGAGGTTAGTGAATGTTCCTCCATCTTGAATACTTTGCATCTATCAAGTAGATCATATTATTATTTGACTACATCACTAATTGGTTGACACATGCAATCATTAGAAGATAACAAAACCTCTTCTACTACCAAATAAGGTTTAAATTTACTCTATATGCTAGATTTGGCCAAAATACCCAGATCTCACACCATTAAGTATGAGACATATTGATGTTGAGAGAAAGGATCTCCCTTCCACTTTGTACCCTTCTTGTTTTAAATATTGTTAGAATACTTCTCATCATAACATTAATTTTTTAATGACATCATAAGTAACAAATCCTTGCTCCTACCAACATCTTTATTTTTCACATTGCAATCCAAGAATAAATCAAAATATTTACCATTATCAGCTGATTTGAAAGTCTCTGAGGGATTTTTAGTAGTAGTAGTAATATCACCCTTCTCACCATCAATAGAATAAGTCTTAACTTGGGAATCCTTACCAAATTTATGCTCATCAACATGGCTATTTGGTAGGCCATTCACATACAACCTTGGATCTTTCCTTGACTTCTTCAAGACAAACATTATGTGTAAATTCAACATTAGAATTTAATGAAATGTTTTCTCAATCCTTACCTTTGAATTTTGGAAGGTGTTGTTTCGATTGAGTGGTTATCAACTTAGCTCTCTTATCTCTTTCCATCCATTCATCAAAGTTTTTATGGGTCCTCATTAAATCCTCTATGATTGTATGCAATGTGGTTAGTTTATTTTTAACCACATTTTATGGTTGTATTCTTTTTTTATTTTTCAAGAAACATTTCTCCTAAAAATATTATATGGCAGATTCACCCAAGCCTTACTCTCTTTCATATTCTTGTAAGACTTTTTTCTCCTCCTAGTGTGCACTTAGATGCACAACCTCTTGAGACTCTGGTTATAACTTTTCTTCTTCTATAATGATACCTACAAAAATTAAATACTCATGAAAGGACATGGATACCTTAATGTCTTTAGATAGACCATGATACTCTTTATACTTATTATCAAACTTAGAAATTATGGAATTTTCTATTTCTTTTCTATCTTTTGGAAAATACTTGGGCTTTGTAGGCCCAAAGCAAACTTCCAAGATTCCTCACATGCTTCATGCAACTAAAAATATGAAAAATAAATCTTCGTAGGTTGGTAAGATCTTTCACATATAAATACAAAATCAAAAACCTTGCAAACACACACATGCATTAAACACACTAAATCTAAAACTTCATGACTATATTTAACCAAGTAGTTATATGTGAAGTGGATGAACATTTTTTAAGGAAAATTACCAAATGGGGCATATATTTATAGGAGAGAATAATAATGAGGTTTCAAAGAAACTTACTAAGTTATGTTGCATTCTTATCATCAAGTTAAGTAGGTCATATTTGGGCACATGGAAAATATTAGAATGGGCATTTTTATCAAAAAATTAAATTAATAAAAAATAATACATGGAAAGTCTTCCCTTCCTAAAAGTGCTAGTCCTCAAGAAATTGCAACCTAATCTACTCATGAATCACCATGCCAATGTGATGATTCATGCCATATTGTCTATAAAGTCTAAATATTGTACCCATGAGGTGTATCATCTCTTACCAAAGAATATAGTTCAAACCTTAAGACTCATATTATTTTATGAAAATTTCATGTGCCAAATATAAGTATCTATGTAATCTAAGCTCTTAGATATACAAATCTTTGGTGAATTCTTTCCAATACTCTCACAAAGATTTGGTAAACTTACCAAATGTAGTTTTGCCCATCCTCTCTCCTAGCAGTCTAAAAAATGTCAGAGTAGTGAATCTAAGCTGAGTGATATGGATGTAACAATCACCAAGATATAACCAAATGATCCATGATATCAATTAGTATTTAATATATCTCCCTTTATTTTACATCATATCCTTTCTCCCACAACTTGCCTTCTCAGTTGTGTATGTGCACTAGTATGTGAAAAGTCAATCCTAGAAATCTTTTAACTTATCCCACTGATATAAATATTAGCTTGAGAGATGGTATCCTCAACTTTATTATATAATATATAACAAAAATATATATTTTAAATGTGGAGATACACCCTGTTGAAAATAATTCTAATTATTCCATACCTTACCTCAATTTTAAGGCTATTAAATGCAACTTCAGGATATGATCTAAAACATAAATGGTATAATTAAGTAATACTGATTTTTATCATATAAAAATAGAAAATTCTCCACCCAACTCTAGATCTCAATTTTGTAAATAACAGTTCATTCTGATGGGAGACTATGCACTCTCTGAGTCCATCCACTAACACATACTGATCATCCAACCAAATCTCCAAAATGTTAGTGGTAAATGTAATTATATCATGGCCTATAATTTTTGGAGACCTTAAATCTCCATGAGTGATAAGAAGATACCATGAAGTAATCATTCTAAAAAACTCATCTACAACCATATTGCTAATTATCCATTTATGTGGCTCATCACTCCAATCATATTAAACCTAGAAGAACTTCCATCCAATGTAATCTATCTCCATCACATGTTCACCATAAATAATATGATGTCTAAATTATTTAAAATCATAAAATATCTCATCATACCTATAGAATTCATCTTTTGAATCTTTAAACTTCATGCTATCATTTTTCATGGGTTTCCACCTTTGCATTATAACCACAACAACTCCCTTTCCTAAAACATCACACCTTATAGAAAATTCTTGTGATAAATATGAAATTATTAGTACATGACATGAGTTTAATACCTTAATAAACCCCTTCAATGTTTCTTGTGTAGCAACCTCATGTATGCCTTATGTACTTATGACTTGACTCGAGTAAGTGATATCGATCTCCCATGTAGATACTCTGGCAAATAGATCATGTTGATGAATTACACCTATAACTATTTCCAAATGATACCAAATTTATACCCAAGTCTTGTTGAGACAAAAAAAATTAATCAACATAGACCAATTTTTTTTATCTGTATATATGTATTTATGTATGTATGTATGTATGAGGGAATATTATAGCCAAATCAGTTCTTAATAACTATGGGGAAAATTTGGTATGTTCATAACCAATTTTAAATTCTATGGCATGTTGAAATCTCCTTTCTAATAATGATCCTAGGAACATATATATGAACACCATTCTTTGTTGATTTAGAATCATTTGAATAATAGAATAAGGACTATGTTGCTCGCCACCAATAAAATATTTTTCATGCACTTCATCACCAAACAACTTGATACCCACAAGAATTAATCCTTGTAAAGAGTCCTCTTTTCTAAGACTACTCCCAAAGTTCCTTCAAAGACACCTCTAAACACTATATTTTCTCCTTCAGATGTAGACTCAACTTTTTTGGATTTTTTAATATGTAATAAATCATCATTAGAATGCAACCCTTATACATCCATAACCATGTCAATTTTTCCCAACCCATCAACATAGAAATCATCATTTTTTGTCCTCTCAAGAATTTTAGGCTTCAAGTGTTTCTAATTGGCTTCCCTCTGTAGTTCTTTAGATAAAGAACCAGGGTCCCATACACTCATGTACAAATAAATTTTAACTTTAGACAAATGATCTACCCTTTCTGAATTTCCTTTTAATATAATATCACCTGGGTCCCATATGCATAAATAATCTTGATTTTGAATTATTGAACTTATATGCTCTATGCTACAAATTATATCTTTGTCCATATCTTCCTTCTTAGAATACTTTTCATGATGATAAGAGTCTTGTAATGACATTGTATCAAACATTAATTTTGAATTATTTTCATGATTTAGGATGAAATAAACTTTCTCATCCACCTTTTCCATTAGAGACAGTGTTTGGATATCTTCAACAAATTTGTATTTATAACTTAAAGCTCCCATCTTAGGGCTAACCCAAACATTCTCCTTGGCTTCATTCCCAAAATCAGCATCCTCCTCTATTGAACCCTCTAAAATTATTCTTTTTACACCTTCATATTTTCATCTCCACTTTTTTAGCTTCTAAATATTCCTCTAAAAATTTCCCTTCTTCTTCCTTATGCTGCATTATCATATATAGTTTCAATTTTTCTTCACATATATTAACAACAATTCTAACTAGCATATGTGTGGCTAGAATGTTATGTTCTTGTCTTAGACCATCCAATATAATAGATATTAATGGTAGGTAGATATCATCACTCTCCCTTAGAGTCTCAGTCATAATGGTCTACATACAAATTATAATTTTTTTTGCATGACTCATACTAATAACAACCAAGAAATGTTGAAACATTTCAAGAATAAGATCTTCACAATCAAGATCTAGCATCACAACACAAAAACCAACTATTGCAACAATTTATATAATCTTTACCCTCTTATCAAAATAAATGTGTATCATATCATCCAAACCCCAAAAACTTTCCATAATTATCTTAAATACCTCCTTCATTATGCCATCCTTATAAGGAACTTCATGAGTTGTAATTCTTGTGATTTTACTAAGGCAAGAAGTGATTACAAGGATCACATATTTTTCAGGATGTCTCATAAACTTGGGTTGGACCAAAGTAACCATTAATAGATTTATAACCCATTTTAAAATTCCAAAATTTGATTGGCCAACCTTAGATAAACAATCTTCTATTTCCTTCAAATTGTTAAGCAGAACATCTTTTGGTTGATATTAAAACTCTAGATATTTTATTAATGCATAAAGCATATTTGCCACTTCATTTTGTTTTTTTAAAGGCCCAAGATTAAAAAATTTGGATGATTCTTTGAAATTTATTTATAAGGGACTCTTGTTTTGATTTAATCTAGGGACACTCTTAAACATAGATTCAAAGAAACTTCCCATGATTCACATTAACAAGAAAAATTGACCCTAGTCAACTAACATGTGATGGTCAACACCACACATAAAACCAGTGAGAATTTACATGAAATAATTATTATTTTTCAAACTAAACTATCACAAGTTAAATTATTCTAATTGTAAAATCAAAATTCCATGAAAATACACAAATCTATCACAAGTTTGTACAAACTAGTCAACATAGAATTTGGCAATTTTGTCACATAAACCCTTCAAAACTCATTTAATTTATAAAATATATTTTTTAACTAATATAAAATATTATAAAATAAAATTATAAATAAAACAAACAAATATGAAATATCAAAACTACTACATCAATACACCACACTAATACTTCAAACTACACATCACTACCAACACTATTTACCCTGATTTGAAGGATGATTATCTACAACTCTCAAAATTGGTGTAGAAGGAAAAATGAGAAGAAAGGACACTAATTTATAATAGTATAAAAATAATATAAAATATAAACACACTTCATATAATAAAACACCCACAAGTATCCACACAACTTCATTGTAAGACCTGCAAACAATACACACAGACTATACCCTAGATCTACAACTCTGAAGCACATTCACAACCTCTGAGTGAGATTGTCCTACTGAACCAAAGGAGTTTAATCCTATGATATAATAAATCAATGTAATTTCATCAAATTATCTCAATCTCCAATAGGGTTTCATTCACATAATATGCTTGAATGAACTGAAGTTTAAACAATGTCATAAAAGAGATATAATTTGGCAAAATATTCCAAACTGATAAGGTTATTTATCTTAAATACAATTTACGCCACAAATCCAAACGTCCCAAATAGAATATTTTTAATATTCTATATATATCATAGGCAATATAAAGTTTCATTTTTATGCATTTCTAATTTTACCCACAAAGATTCTCCACTTCTTGATTTGGGGAGACATGAGTTGGAAAAAGCAATAGTTTCCATCTTATTCCACTTGCCATAATTCACTCACCTCCTAATTTTTATTTCTTTGGTTTCTATTATCAAACTTTCCCAAATTTGACCCACTTATAAAACATAAATTTTCCTTGGAATCCCCATCAATATCCTCTCCTACAAAGCAATGTGCCATTTAGAAAGTTTCCTTAGAAACCCAACATTAACTCCACCTAGAAAACTACACCCCACTTGTGAAATAAAATAATAATAATATTTAATATTTAATGACCCATTTTTAAAAATTAGGAATTATGTTGGACCACACAATATTAAATAATCATTTCTTAATTATTTAATTAGTTCTCCAGAATTATGGGAATGGAACAATTTGGCCACCCTTTAGATTTTTTGGAAATGGGACATGACAAAACAACATGATATCTTTACGGCTATTAATACACTATTTATAGTTATCAATTCCACAATAGGTGTTGAGACTCCTATTACTGTTACTATTCCAATGTCTACACATTTGGTTACAAATGTGATGCCCACTCAAGTTATTAGACTAACACAATATTTTCCTCATATTACTATGACTATCCATACATAACATACCTGCATACCTTCTAAGATTACTACTCATGTCATGCCATCCAATGATACATACTTTTCTATGTTTATTCTTAAATACTTGTGTAAATAATTATTGATTCATAGAATAAAGTCTTATGATTTCAACATAATTCTTCTAGATTTAGCCATACCGCTAATTCTCATGCATTATTACAAGATCCACTAGCTCTTGACATCTCAACTTATCCTTTACCAATAGGTTTTAAAATAGCATCTTTGAGCCTTTCAAGTAGCATTTTTGGATTGTGAATCCAACAATAAGATATTTACTAAGTTATTTCCACTAAGTTTTAAGGACTATGCCTTGCATCATTTTTATGATCTCTCTTTCCAGTCAATTTATACCTTTAATCATTTGGATAATCAATTCATATCACACTTTTCAATCAACATTAGTGATAATATGTCTTATCCTTAAATTGAAAAAAATAAACAAGGCTTCAATGATCCTATCATTGATTATGTACTTTATTACAATAATATGCTCTCTAAGATGAGAAGCCAAATGGAAAAGAATCAATTATAATGCATATTCAAGAAAATTTTGCTTTCCCCTTTACATGAGTCTATGTGATAAAGAAATGTTAATCATTTGATGACCTATGTTAGACAATTAAGGATAGATAACTCAAACTTATTGCAATGAACAAGATAAAGTATGGGTTCATTCCTCCAACTACTTATAGTGCAAAGTTTACAAGTAAACCAAATTTCAAATTAAAATCCAACGATAATAATAATGATGCAAAAGGAACAATTAATCTAGTCTCACAACTAATTAATTTGCTTATTATCTCAAGCCAACCAAGGAGGCAATTTTAATGCTTACCAAAACATCATCATAAGATATTACATTTTTTTCTTGAGTGCAACCGAATAGCTATCCCTCCAAGAAATGAGGTCGATATGAGTAAGCCTTAGGATAATGTATTTGACAAAATTCATAGTGTAACTATTACCAATTCACATGGAATTCAATTAATAGATGCATCATTTTTCAACATATGATACAATATTTGATAGATGACAATGTAAATGATCTTAATATACCTAATATGAGTCATGGAAACATCCCAATTGGAATGATAAGTCAAATATATTTTCTAAACCCTTTCCCAATTATTATACTTCTAGAATCAAGAGAATCCTCTATTGGCACACTTAAGACTACAAATACACATAAACATATTATCACATTTGTTAAGCATGATATTTTTATGATGATTATTATAATAAGGCATTATTTTTATGCATAAACATAGATTCACATCCTATACACAATGTCATGGTAGATAATGGTTCGACTAAAAATATTTATACCATGATACTTCTTACTAGTCTTGGATATACATAATCAAATTTTATGGATACAATGAAGACAGTTAAGGGATTTTATGGATATAAAAATAATCTTCTTGGGAGAATTGTACCACCACTCAAGGTGGACCCTAATATAGTTTCTACCTTATTCCTAGTTCTACTGAGTACATGGGCATTTGACATGTTAGGATGTCCTTAGATACACAAGATGCATGTAATACCATATTTAGTACACAAATGTATGAAGTATATACATGAAATTAGGGTGGTCATAATTCTAGGTATTCTATATGAATAACCTCTTTATGAGGAGGTTATTCTTCCTTCACCCTGCCATTACCTAGTTAGTTGAAAAACCTACTACGGTCCATCTTGCTCAGATAACTCAAAGTAATATAGTGTATTTTCTTGATGAAGAGTATTAAAACATCCATTAAATTATATATTTATTCAAGACTCATGGGAGCCATTATATACTCCATCACATACTAGACTAGGGTTACATACTTATTCACATGTTCCATAATAAACAATGAAACATTCTTCTATTATAAATTAGACTCCACATAGAATTATGATACATAGAGTTATGCAACATATACAAGATCATATTGTTGATGATTATTATGATTGATATTTTATAGCACGATCAAATTTTCTATATTCTAACACATATACACATGTTTTTACCTAATCATGATAGATAACATTAGCCATGCTTGACACAAGACCTACATGTGATCATCCCATTGGTGGGATCATTGGTTAGAATTACATAACATTCTAAAAATCTCATTTATCATATATAGTACTTTATATATCTAATTTTCTATGAACTTGTGTGTCATGGTATATAAGGTACATTCCTACACCCAGTAGTTACATTCTTACACTGGGGGAACACTCTTACTATGGGAATATCTCTACTTTACATAGGTTTTTTTCACTCTATGACTATTTCCATTAATCATATTGAGATAATTTACACTTATTATACATGTTTTTCTCTGAATCATACTACTTTGATTAATATTTCAATAGATATTGTATTTTTATATGTGATGATGACAGGTGTTGATTATGTATATTTACCTTGCTTTTTTTAGACATTATTTATGTTGTTACATGTTACATGGTGTGATGTTTGGTTATTTATTACACTATGCAACTTTCTCTATTGTGTTTGACTCTAATTTTGTGTGCCATTTGATCATCCATTTTGTGTGTGACATATTATTTTCCATTGAATGTATAATTTTTCCTTGCATGACATTGAGTGTTGTTATGTGTGCTTTGTGTGTGCGTCATGGCCATGAAATTATGTGTGAATTGTTTTCTTTGTGTGGATAAATATAGGATTGTCTGTTGATTTTTTAGTGTTGTGATCTATATCATGAAATATTATTCTTGTTTTCTGTGCCATGATACATATCATGCACCTTCCATGTATCTATTAATCAATTTATAGATGCCCATTGACTATTCACTTAATTCCTCATTGATTTATTTAACTTTACATGACACTTATATGCCTTAAGATGAATGTTTCATATATACTCAAATGATCTATTCTTATGATTATGACATATCCTCCACATGTTACTATGTGATTTGTGCTACTTATATCTTTTCTATATAACATGATGCATCTAAATCCTCCTTTTGAGATGATCAATTTGTAGGCTGAATTCTTTACCTCAAAATGGGTACATAAACAATGGATTTTCTTAGATATTTAGCCTTTACAATTAGATAAAATTCAGATTTGGGCACATATTACTTCATGGTGGTATAGTTTTACGTAGATTATTACAATTTCACTTAGATTATGTAATGTTTGACAAAAATTATGAGAATATGAAAAGCATATGTCATTATTTTACAGGATTATGAGTTATATTTCACATATTATATGATATTACTATGTATATTACATTAATTTATATTACACGGGTTGCCAAATTGAGGGAAAATGTGAAGCATATGTTTACACTTTTGCATATATTATGATACTTTAAACTCATATTATTCAATTTATTAGATTGGAAACATATACAAACCATATGTGACACATTGTAAAAAACATTATACTCCTAGATCATTACTCATATTAAATTATGTAATCCATTTTTAATGGATGATTCAAAAACTTTATGAATATTATCAAGCATTATCCAAGAGTTTTGCAAATTCATTGGATCTCATAATGGAATCTATTAATTAGATATAGTGAGTTGTGTAGGGGTGAAGTTTTATGTGACTTAATTTTTAAGCACTTCTCCATTTCAAATGAGGATTGGGTCATATTCATCTCAACCCATGGTTTTACATAGACATATCCAATGGGGCATGAACACCCCATTCTCCATTGTCTCCAAAAGACAAGTATTTAGAAAACATCTTGGTTCACATCCATACAGGTGTAATCATTCCTTGATAATTTATTTTGTATATGTTTAATGTTTTGATAGAAATTGGAGGATATTATACAATGAATCAACTCATTCAAATGAATAATGGAGAGAGATAAACACAGTAGATTATTTTGATACAAATATATTATGTTATTCTCTCTGATTAATTCATTTGGGACATGTTACATATTTATAGGAAATGTATTTCCTATAACTTCTCTCCTAAAATCTTTCATACCTGAATCCTAAGCACACACCTAAATATGATATATTTTTATAACATGTAACAATATATCAACAATATAATATTATAACATACTTGCCGTATTAACCATACAGTTATAACAACTTACTAATTACTAACAAACTATTATTTATTTACCTCTCGATAAATATTAACTTTACTATTTAATTTTTACCATCCTAGTAAATATCCCATGTAAACATTATACATAACATTCACCCCCCTAATTTTGACATGGTACAACATAACTTATTTTTTCTACTATAACATGCTGCATAGGCTTGCCTCATAATCTGAATCAAAGAAAGGCATGTAAACTTCCAACTGGCTGACTGTCTTGTTACACATTACCAAAACTATGTGAAGGAATGCATCCTGCATTTACTCCATGAAAATAATGCATGTGAATCTAAGAATTTGACTCAAGACAGGATGGTTAGTATGGTGTTAGTTCCAAAATAAAAACAAAGTGAAAGAAACACACTAACTAGTATAACATCTCTAGGCCTAGACACTACGGAGAGATTAGTTAACAAACATGAATAAAACACACAACTAAAATGCAAAATAAACACTCGTTTACCTTCCTTGGATTCTTCAAAATTCTTGTTTTAGTGACTTTCTTAGCTTGTGCTCATGAAGTCCTTGGCAAAAGAAGCTTGGCTACCTCCATCTCTCCTTGGCACCTTTGGCTTGTGGCTTAACTTGGATTAGATTGGATTGAAATCAATTTGGAAGGGTAACACTAATTGAAATGAATTTTGGTATCATTTTTGAATTATAAGTTTGCATTATCAAGACTTAGAAATGATGTTCATGGCCTCTTTATTTATAGATTTTTGAGAATGTCTAGAATCAACCTGAACCATCCATCCTGAGATGTAGATGTGTGGTTGAGGATTAATTAAATTTTTGGAAATTAAGTTTATAATTAGCCTCATCATGAAATTGGAATAAAGGGCAATTAAGAGGCATGGGACATCATGAAAGGCATTGATGAGGCATGGGAGGCATGAATCCTGATATTTGTGGCATTTATGGCCTAAAGATGTATTTCCAAGAAATGAGATCACCTAATGATGCAGATATTCAGTATCCAATTCCAAAAAAAAAATCTAACAAGTTTCCATGTAATTATTAATTATGCCTTGATTTGGGTTAATTTGCTCTTAAGCATGTTTAAGCACTTTGTGCAGAAATTACTCAAATTGATCAAAATGCCTTATTATTGGTCCAAACTTTGATTGGATTAGTGTTAGAAGGCAATGTCAGATGCATTAAAACCATATTCCCATTTAGGATGTTACTAATAACAAAAAACAAAGGCATGTATCTTGTGTAATATAATTGATAGGAAATAGCAATCCAGAGTGCCCAGGTGCAAAATTATCATTTTGACTCAAAATGATCTGATCAAAGTTAGTTGGCCCATAAATTAAATTACCCCATTTAGGGATATCCTAGCCAAAATTGGCACTTGAATATGTCAGTTTCACATTATTTAGCATGTTTTAGTGTTTTTAGGCCAAATTCTACATTTTGGGTGGAAATTGGTCAAAACCCTGATTAGGGGTTATCGATGGCAAGTTTTAGGTGTCTAAAATTTGCTCTTATTTGGGAAGTCATTGAAAGTTATGAGCACAATAACATATTCTCAAAGAATTAAAAGGTCTTGTATGCCTACAATTGTAATGATGATAAACTAATTGTATGATGCACCCTCGAGGGAATGGTTGGCATAATAAAGTGGGAAAATGGTCCTTCAAAAAGAAATAAGCAAAACAAGGGGACCAAAGAAAGTAAAGATGATGGGGTGAAAACACAATGATACTGAGAAAGTATTCAAAATCATTGATAATGTAAGTGATATGATACATAATGGTTTGTCTAAAGGTGGTTATAAACATTATACTCTTATAGTGGCAACATGGTATGATAACATAATAATTTTCCCAAAGGCAGTTATAATCATTGAGAAGATGGAGCTTCCCTAGTTAGGACATAAAAACAAGATAAGAACATGCCTCTATATAGGTAGAAAAATTAAAGTGGTGACAACACAATAATTTGCCCAAAGGTGGTTATAATAATTGAGAAATGCAAGTGGGACAGTGTGCAATAATTTTCCCATAGGCGATTATAATCATTGGAACCCAATTATGGAAAACATGATAAACTTGGTCGAATATGATGATAACTTAACACATAGGGTAATGATGAATTGAAATAACCTACTAGTAGGGAGATGCTTGTCTGAACTAATAAAGGTTAAAAATCTTTTATGTTTAATTACTCTGTTTGGGATATGATTAGGATGGAATCAGGAAGTTGATATCGAAGAGATGCTACCATTATTGAATAGACTTCTTGAAGCTTAGGTTTGTTGTAGCACGTGTCGGTAAGAATCATGGTATAACATCATGAGGACTTGGCTGAAATATGCATAAGAACTGACTCCCATAATCTAATACTCAATAGAAGACAATGCAACTATGATAGAAACCATGATGACAATGTAAACATATGAATATGGATGGATTTGAGTATAAGTGTGGGTAAGGAATCACCCAACGAACACACATAAACTAATTCAAGGCAACCATGTTAAAATAAAAAAAACACGTAGACAAAATAAAATAAGTAGAAATAAACAAATAAATAATGCAATAGAAAGAATACGAACATTGCCCCTAAAAAATAGGTGACAACTGAACAAATGAATAAAATGGGAGAATAGAAGAAAAGGAAGGGGTGGATGAGTTGTCTCTATATGCACTAGGCAAGTGGATGTTGCCTACATAGTTTCATGGATGTAATATCTAATAAAAAACTTCAGGCCAAATGTGGTTCTAAAGAATGGAAAGAATGTGATAACTAATGAATACAAATAGAATGGATGTGGGAGAAGAAGAGGAATAGTCTTTAAAAATGGCTAGTTCATGAGATAAAAAGGCCAAAAAGGATGGGGAAACTAAATGACACATAATGTGCTTGTAACTTAGTAAGGGTTCCTAGAATCCTTAAGGTAAAGAAGTGGTCAAATATTTTCAATTTTTTCTAACAATTTTACAAATATTTTTAGAATTTTTTTGGAGTGTCTCAACTCAATCAAGAATGATGAGACACTAAATGGTTTAAGCTCATAAAATGGTGAGAGTGTGGCTTATTTTTCTTGAAAAATAATGATAGCATTCAAACTTAGGTTGCTCATAAAACATCGAGAGCATGGCTTAGATTGTTTACAAAATGGTGAGAGCGTTCAAACGTAGGTTGCTCACAAAATGATGAGAGTGTGGCTTAGAGTGATTGAGATGAACTCAAAAAGTATCAAGCACTACCTACATAGTCCTAGAGTAGGGCCTCAAGTCACTATTGTTCCACCCTATAGCAGAGAAATTTGACTAGTGTAGCAGTTAATTCAAACAAAATAGGCATAGTTGGTAAAAAGCACATTATGACATAAGAAGTGGAAATTTGGTACATCAAGGCTTAAAGTTTCCCCTAGTTTGTCCATAATAATTTATAACCAAGATACGATGGCATAGATCAATGGTACTAATTTTCCTAAAAGTGGTTATAATTAGTAGCAAGACTGGTGGTAAGAAAGGAATAATAAATGAAGGATGCAACTACTAAAACTTCTATCACACTACCCCAAAATATGATCTCTATCTAAAGTAATTAAACCAATTAATGAAACTTATTAGATACCTTGCTGATATAACTACATAATGAATGGAAAAAAGCAAGTTCAAATGGGCTAGGCTTTAGAACACATTGGGTTGATAGGTCAGAAGAAAAAAGTGGATACGGTAAAGAAGATAGATAGGGATGGTATTTGTACAAAGAAGAATAGTAATAAAATGGCATAACTAAAATGGTCCTTATAGATAATACACCTTAGCATTCAAGTATAGAACCACTTGAGATGAATAATATTCATCAGCTCTAGAAGTTCATCTCTATCTCATGTGGCAAGCCTATTTGCTCTTGATCCATAATTTGTAGTAATGATGAAAGGCCCTATCTAGTTTGGTTTGAATTTTCCTTTATGATTCTTCTTAGCCATGTTATTCTTTTGGTTTTATTTAAGATCAAGATCACCAAATTCAAAGGTTTTATACTTAACACATTGATTATAGTGGCCTTTGAGTCAGTTTTGATATGCTTGAAGATTGTTGAGTGCAGTTGTGCATTTTTCATTAAGTAGGTGTAGCTCTTGTAGGTGAGATACTCGATAGTCTTGATCATCTAGGACATGATTTAAAGAGATACACATTGAAGGCAATTCTACCTTAATGGGAAGGATGGCTTTAGTACCATAAACAAGTGAGTATGGAGTGGCTTTTGTGAGGGTATGATGATTGGTACGGTATGCCCAAAGGGTAGGGAATATTTGCAAGTGCTAATCATGATTGGCATCATTGACAATCTTTTTGAGAATATTGATAATGGTTATTTTGTATGCCTTGGCTTGGCCATTACCTTGAGGCTAATATACAATATAAAAATGTTGTTTGATGTTATATTTAGTACATAGTTGATCTACATCTTTGTTCTTGAATGATCCTCCATTATCAGATATAATGTCAGAGGGGATACTGTAGTGTAAAATTAGATGGTTGAAGATGAATTTAGAAATTGCTTTCCAATCACATAAGTGAAGGGTATAGCTTCAACCCACTTAGTGAAATACTCGATGGTAGTAAGGATATGTTTATAGCCATCAGATGAAGTGGGGTTGATCTTCCCAATGAGGTCAAGTCCCAATGTAGAAAATGGCCATGGTGTCAATATTGGTTTTAGATTTTTACTAGGGCATGAATCAGATTAGCATGTTGCTGACATTTGTCACACTTTTTTACATATACAATGGCATCTACATCCATTATGGGCTAATAATAACTAGTATGTAAGAGCTTTTTGGATAGGATTGCCCTGCTAGAATGAGCACCACATACTCCTTCATGAACTTTGCTTAATGCTAATGTAGACTCTGTTGAAGTTAAATAATTAAGCAAAGTTCAATCAAAAATATAATGATAAAGGGTGGATCCAAGTAGAGTATAAGGAGTGGAATGATGAATGAAGGCTTTGGTTTGTTTTTGAGATATGTTAGGCGGTATAACTTGGTAATGAAGGTAGGCGTAAAGGTCTGAGTACCAGATAGAATGAGGACCAATAATATCACAAATCATTACAACGATTGAAGGTTCATGAGCTGATGTTAATAAATTCTTGATGAGGAACTGATGTTCTCTAGCTTTATCTATTTGTCGAATTAGAGAGCCAATAGTATCCATAGAATTTATATTTCTGTTACTATCCCTTGGTATGTACTCAAACTAAATGTTGGCAATTTGTTGCTTAAGAGTGTCGACCATGGCTTTATATGGAACCATCTTGTCATCTTTGGTCTAAAAATGATCTATGACCTAATTAATGATTAACTAAGAATCACCATAAACTTGAAGATGATATATATTCTAATGCACTACTTGTCAAGGTCCTTAAACAAATGCTTCATACTCAGCCATGTTGTTTGTACAGGGAAAGTTGATTCTAAATGATTTAGGGATTAGATCCCCCTATAGTGTAATAAACAATAGGCCTACCCCTGATCCATGTGTAATAAATGAGCCATCAAAATACATATTTCAAAGCTACTCCTTAAGGGGTGTGTCAATAATGGTAATTATGGATTCATTAGGAAATTGAAATGTGAGTGGTTGTGTGTCTATGAGAGGGGCTTCAACAATTTTATCTACAAGAACATGTCCATTGATTACCTTCTGATTGACATAATCTATGTCAAACTCATTGATAAGCATGATCCATTTAGCCATTCTACATTAAAAATCTATTTTAGATAGTAGATATTTGAGTGGATCTACTTTTGAAATGACCATGGTCTTATTATTCAACATGTAATGGCACAATTTTTGAGTTGTGAAGACCATGGCCAAACAAGCTTTTCTAATAGGTGCATAGTTATGTTCATATGTAACCAAGGTATATCTTAGGTAGTATATGGCATGCTCTTTTCCATTATCATCATGTTGATCCAAGAGTGCCCCCAGATCATGGTCAATAACTGATAGGTATAATAAGAATGGCTTTTCTAGCATAGGAGGTAATAAAATAGGTAGATTAACAAGATAGTCTTTGAGTTATTGAAAAGTTGTTTGGCTATGATCATCCTAGTGAAATTTAACTTCCTTTTTCAAAAAAGTGTGTAAATGGATGGCACTTATCTACTAAGAGATGAAGTGTTAGATTGACTAGATCTTACCCTGCAAACTATAGAGTTGCTTTAAATTAATTGGTGGTGGCATCTCAGTTATAGCATAGACTTTAGCTGGATCAACTTAAATAGCTCTATGAGACATGATGAAGCTAAGTAATTTTCCTGAAGTTACACTAAACACACATTTATTTATATTAAGTCTAACTTTGTACTCCTGTAAGCTTTCAAATATCTTATGCAATACTACTAGATGGTTAGCCCTAGTTTTGGATTTTCCTAATATGTCATCGACATAGTCTTCAATAATATCATGCATTATATCATGGAATATGATTTTCATGGCCCTTTGATATGTAGCTCCAACATTATTAAGTCCAAATGGCATTACCTAATAACAAAATGTTCCCCATGGAGTGGTGAATGTTGTTTTATGTTGATCTTCTAGTGTTTTTCTGATCTGGGTGTATCTTAAAAAGACATCCATGAGGGAAAGCATTTCATAACCTTCCATGGATTCAATGATCATGTCGATATTAGGCAAGGGAAAATCATATTTAGGGAAAGCTATGTTGAAGTCTTGAAAATTAGTTCACATTTTGACCCCTTTAGGATTTTTACTAATATGTGTCACATTAGAGATCCATTCTGAGTAGTCAATGGATTGGATACATCCTACTTATAATATTTTTTCCAACTCTTTCTTTACTAATATAGTAATGTGAGGATGCATCTTATGTAACTTTTATTTTACCAGTTTGGCATCAGGATTAACCATAAGGTGGTGCAGAACCAAGGTGGGGTCTAAATCTAGCATGTTAGAATAGGCCCATGCAAAGATATCTAAAAATTCTCTCAATAGAGCTATAAAGATGTCACATTCCTCCTCAGTGAGGGATGCTCCTAATTTTATCCATTTTAGGTTTGATGGAGTCTTGATATTTACCTCTATTGTATCTTTGACTAGAAGGGTCAAACCATCTTCTAGGATAGTAGGCAACAACTTGAACTATTTAATTATGTCAGGGTCTTCTGTTATGACTTATTCTTCAACTTATCCTAGGCATAATGAATCTGAGTCCCCTAATGAGAGATCTATCCATGTGACAAAAATAATCATAAATTCTTGAAGAATTTGATCAAATAATTGTTGCTCAGATTTGAACTTAGATCTATAGAAAAGTTCATCGTTAGTGGTTTCTTGGTCTAAATTTGAAGAAGAATGAACACCCCTATCTAATGGTTCTTGAAATAGGTTTTCACCACTAGACTAGCCTTTATCTTTATTTTTTCCCTAGTTAAAAATTACCTCAAAGAGGTTTTCACTTTGGGACCTCAATTTTTTACTTATTTGTTTTTGGCTAAGGGTGTTCACTCACTCTCCAAAATAGGCTACAAGATATAATCTGATTGAGAATCATGATTTTTGATCTCCCAATGGAACATTGTCTCTAAGGCCTAAAAAGTCACATAATTCCTCATCATTCTTATAACTCATTAATCGCCAGACCATATTCTTGTTGGTCCCAATTTATTAGTTAGGGATAATATAATAGCAAAGGGTTGTGATGAATGGTCAGGGTAAGGGTACAAATGGCATTATTATCAAATAGGTTGGTTTCAGCTAGGTTATCAAAGGTGAGGCAATGATCAGACTATGCTTCACTGTCAACATCATCATCACTAGTTTTTGGTGATAGAGTTTGAATAAGATATGTGGGGTCACCCCTAGGCAGTTAAAATCTAAGTTCATAAGGTCTTTCATACTTAGTCATAGAAATTAGCTTGATGGTTCCTTGTTGATTCAATTTGAGGCCTCTTCCTTCATAATTATGACACTCCATGATCCTATTGGGAGTAGGATACTTTGTAATTTTTTAAAAACCATCTTGATCATCATTTTATAACCATGATTCATCCCCTTCAAGAGGGTTAGGTTATAGGATAGATGTTGGTATAAATATGACAGGTCCCTTATCTTTATTCTTTTGTTGCCAATGCATATGTGGGGTGACCTTAGGTCACCCAAAGGTTTTTGGATTTTGAGGAAGATTAGTAATATGAAATGCATCATGGGTCACATATTCTCCTAATCCATTATCTCAAATGGTGAAATGATTAGAAGCTTCATGTGGCAACATGTGGGAAAGGGAATCTAAGGTATTAGGATTTATGCAATTATCTAGTGAAGGATCAATAAGTATAGCCTTTCCTTTATCCTGCTTGGAACTTAGATTCATGCCCTACTAATAATTATAGCTCTAAAATTGAGGCTCAAGATGCTTGCAGTATTTATATGTATGTAAATCTCCTAGAATATTCACTTCCGTCCCTAAGTGGGAAAACTTGATACAATCGTGTAGCGTTGATAGGACTGCATGAATCTCATATAACCAAGCCTCCTAGAAGCATATTGTATGATAACTCAAGATCAAGCACATGGAAAAGTGTATCATGGGTAAAAGGCCCAATGATAAATAGAAAACTAATGGTGCCTTGTGATTCTCTTTCCTAATTATCATAGGCTTTGATGGTTATTATTTCTATCTAAAGATTTGCCATTATGTACCCAAGAATCTTGATGAGCTTTAGAGACACTATTTTGAGGTCATATCCATTGTTTATAAGGACATGTTTCACTTTATTTCATCTTATATAAACTTCTATGTATAACGGATTATTATGGAGTAGGCCAAGGGAAGACATATCACTTTGGTTGAATGTGGCGTGTTGGTTGGAGCTAGGTGTCCAAACAAAGCTTGAAATTTATCAAGGGATATGTCACTAGCAATAATGGATTGGGTCAAAAACTCATTCAAGATGTTCTTGTGGATTATTGACATTCACAATAAATCTAAAATAAAAATTTATGTTGGTGTCCTTTATAATTGTTTCACAATATCAAACTTCTTATCTTGGTCAGTAGTGAATGGTTTATTACAAGGTTAAATGGTTGGGTAGATGATAGGCAAAATGGCAGATGGTTGTGGGTCTGGGATAGTAATCTTTGACCTTTGAGTTATGATTTCATAATCAATATTAAATACTGGACCGTTATTATTAACCAATGTTGGGAATGGTGTGGGACCAGATATGACAAGTTTCAGTTGTCAGTGCACTCGCATGTGGTCACATGGAAAGGATGAGTTGTCAATATAAGGTCCAAAAGGGGAAGTCCTAGTTTGTTGGTTTGCCTATCTGCACTCCCAAGTCAAAGAAGGATTATCCATGTAATTTGGTTGAATGTTGTTATTTAGTAATGATCTAGGCTAATTAGTTTTTGGTCTAGGATTAATGGAGATGGTATTAACACTACCCCCTACAATATGACCTACAACCCTATTGTAGTCATGTGAAACTGCATGGTAGATTTGTTGCTTATTACCAGTATGACCTTAGTTTTGTCTATTGTTCTATCGTTGTGGGTTCTACTACTTATTTTGTTGATTCTACTCATTTAGCCTTTGATGTTGATTTTGCTACTGCACTAGCCGTTATTGTTGTTGTTACTGATTATTTTGCTATTGTTGATTGTTATGTTAGGGAAAGGGTTTTTGATAAATCCCAAGAGTTTGATTGGAAGTGGAAGCACCATTATCCAATGTTATTTCTCCATTTTCCAACATACTCTTAATTAAATGCTTGATTTGGACACATCTTCATAGATTATGCTCATTGACCTAATGATAGTCACATAATTCATTTTCACAGTACCAATCAGGATAAGGAATGACTTGTGGATAATGCTTTGGTATAGGCCAATTAGTAAGATTAGCAACAATATGATTATGAATATAGACTTAATAGGTTCTCTTAGGTCACTAAAGACATGATGTGCAGGCATGGTTCTCCTAGGAGGAGGGGTTTATAATGGTAAAGGCTACTATATTTTTTGTGTAGGTCTTGGTTGTTGTGCTTGTAGTATTGGTTGGAGAGGTTGCTAAGTAGGAGTAAGCTAAAAAGGTGGTGCAAATGATGTTTTCACCATTTGGACATGACAGGATTTGGTTACTCCATTCCCCATAACATTCCTATTATAGTTGAATTACTTCAATCCTTCTTAGTTATTAACCTATGTTAGTTGTGATGCTTGCACTTGAATGGGATGCTGACATTGGTCATTTACCTAATTTGTATCTTGATTTTTATTAGTTAAATTTAAGCTTGATAACTCCTTTATTAATGAGTGTTCACTTAATAAACAAGCCTTTGTTGATTATTTCCTTGAAAGTATGCGCACATTATAGTTCCAAATGATAAGCTATCTCACTGTGCAAATTTTTGGTAAACACAGTGGCTAATTATTTATTTAGTAAACTGTGGGTGAAATAGCTTGCAAGGGCTCTCCATCACTATAAATAACTTGCAAAACTCTCACTAGATTTTTTCTTTTCTTGCGTTAAGTCCACTAATGAAATCTCATGCTTGAGATTATAAGAAAATTACTGCACAAACTTACAAAAAATACCATCAAAATCCATTACTAAATTTTTGGGCAACTTCAAAAACCACTCCAAGGCTTTTCCAACCAAGCTCCTTGGAAACAACAACAAAAGGTATATGTCACTATATACCATTGGTTGACATGTGATAAAGAATTTGATCAAATGAGCCTTAGGGTCTCCTTTCCCTTTTTATTTATCAAATTTTGGTGCTTTGTATCCTGGAGGAAATGGTATCTACAAATATTCTATGTTAAATAGGTAGGAACACACATCATCCAATTTGAACTTTTTAATTTATGTACATGCTTGAATGGTAGCAATTGCATCCTTCATCTATTATAATTCTTGGGATTGAAAACTGGAAAGAACATTGGTTTAAGGAAGAATATTGGTTTGGAGAGATGATTGGGAGATCACAAGTAGGGCACTTTGACTAGGGTATGATGGAGATATCCATTGGGGTACATTTATTTGGTTGGGGAATGGACTAGGAATATGCATACGTATATTAGGATGTACTTGAAATTACACACTTTGTTGTGTGATATTCTTGTTTGGGTTGGTGATAAAGGTTTGATTTTGAGAATTTTATGGTTGGGATAGAGGGATATAACTATATTGTGCCTACTATGTTTAAAAATGGACATGTTGTCGATTAATCAAACCTTGTTGTTGAGTGGGAACTTGTGGACCAAGACCCTATCTATAAATTTGTGGCACATTTTGAATCAATGATTGTCTAGTAGGTACTTGAGAAACATAGGGACATCCTTGTTACACGAATCCTTATGAGGAAGTGAAAACATGTTGCAAATTTAACATCTATTGCTGACCAATATTTGCATGTTGTTGACTAGTCATTGCTTGGTTTTGAATTAGCATATTAGTCTACGACTAAAGAGGTATGTTTGTCATTACCTAGCAAGGTGGAACATTTGTTGCCCCTGATTGAGATGGTAATATATTTGTCCTCTATTGTGTTGATACACTAGATTGTGTCTACTATTGTGGAATATTACTCATTACTTGTTGAGGAGGAGTAGGGTTCATCACATTCTATCATTGAGGCACGATATTAGACATTATTTGATTACCTAATCCCATAGGTTATTCACTTGAGGAAGCAACCAGTTGAGGTTGGGGTGTACAAACTCCTATTCCATGGTATGATGATCTATTCATAGGATTAACCATAGGCACATATTATTAGCTAATTGTTTGTGTGTTAGTACCACTTTGATTGAGATTGGATGTTGTTTACACATTGTCTACTACATTCGGTTCACTATTTTATTTAGAAGCTGAAGACATTTCTTCAATAATAGGCATATGCATCAAGTTATCTATTGAAGCAGTTTATATAAATGGGTTAGAATTTGAATTCTCTTATCCAGTTAACTCTATCAACATTCCTGTTGAAGGAACTAAGTTAATGAGAAGCTTACCATGTTCATCTAATTTAAATCACATGTTAGATTCAAGTAGGTTTGACATGATGTCTACATTTGGTTAAAGTGATATTCCATGATGTTTTTACCTTGATTAGATATATTAAGATCTTGGTACATTGTTTGGACTAGAGCCATAGGATTGTTATAAGAAGCATGTTGATTGTAAATGATATTGTGGGGCACTCTTACTAGACTCAGTAAATTTTCATGGGGAAAGTCTGTTGGAAACTTGGTCCCTACCTTTATGGCTCTAACCAAAATCTCATCTTTTTCCTCTAACAAAAATAGATCATACGTGGAAGTCGTATTATTAAAATATGATTGTTGAAGAACTAGCTCATCCACTATGGGTATTTTAGCTAGGTATTGTGTGGTTTGTTCTTGGTCTTGTTCTAAATAAGGTGGTGTGTTAACTAGACATTTAGAAAATAGATCTTGGCT
The DNA here is from genome assembly GCA_037957365.1 of Torreya grandis. Classification (NCBI taxonomy): domain Eukaryota; kingdom Viridiplantae; phylum Streptophyta; class Pinopsida; order Cupressales; family Taxaceae; genus Torreya; species Torreya grandis. The sequence goes on along the minus strand of JARHVA010000204.1, from coordinate 6,611,351 downwards.
TTGTGCCCCTAATTGAGTATTATAAGAGGGATAAGAATCCATATCATAATCAATATTATCCACATAGGGGTCTTACACCATTTTCTCTTACATAAAAACATTACTAATCCCTAGATTGTATATGAGTCCACTATGAGTGTAGGAATACATGTTGGGATCCATAGTCAATGTTTTTATGATAAGAGGTCAAAGATTTCTACAAACTCTAAAAAGGACAATTTCTAAAATAGATGATGTTTCAACTTGGTCTAGATTCATCAAAAGGATCAAAAGGTTTATGAAAATATTTGTGAGGAAACAAGCTAGCATGAAGTATCTAACATTTCACTATTCACACAAAGATACGCAAGTAAACGGACCAAAAATCAAAATTCCAAACTCTAAGGTCAAAGTGCTTCAAATCAGTCTAATCTAGGAATTTAAAAGTTACTAGGTCTTTTGGCCAAATGTGGCATCAAAAGCTAGGCTCAAACAAGGCATGTGCTAGGACTCTTGGCCAAATGACATTAAAAGTTAGACTTTGAAATAGATGGAAGTTTTTAATCTAATGGATTTGAAACACTTTTAATAAACACTAGGCATTTGATTCTTGGACATGAACTTGATCAACTAGGTATAAGGTATGAAACAAAAGGCACTTTTTAGAGATAGTTTATTTTCTCAACAAAATGGTATAAAATTGGTTCTTTTGACAAACAAGCTAGACAAAAGTGAATAGTATAACTCTTTTAGACAAAATATCACAAAAATACACTTGGATTGGTTTGAAAATGTAGGAACAAATTTGAACTCTATGCAAGAGGATCTATGAAAAAATATTTGAAATGCTTTGGGTAGCGTAATGATGTTATACTCCCCAAAAGGTGTGACAAAAAGGTTTGTTTCAAAAACTATCTAAGGCAGAGACATTTTCCTACAATTTTGATAGCATAACACTACTTTTCTTGACTCAAAATGTTATGGTGCATAGACTCAAAGTGCAAGTGTTTAGCACAAAATGGCTTAAGTCTATCAAGAGATGACAATGATTATGAGTCTTAAATGGCCTTCAACCTAAATTGGAAATTAAACTTAAGTTCCCTCAAGTTTAGCGCAAATGGTGAACCCACTTAACACATCAACCCTATGAACTTATAAAGGTGCAATTATGAATTTAGATTATAAGTGAAGGACTTAAAAATAACTTTGGTAAAGGTCTAGACTCAATTGAGTAGCATAACTGTGCTAAAGTAGATGATGACTCTCATGATTTTAATGAACTTTGAACAAGGCAAATTGATGATCTCACGTGGGTAGCATAATGCCTCTTTGTTCAAAGGAAAATTTTGTCTATGTGTTTGGTTTGGATTGTTTGTTTACACCAAGTTTTGACTTCAAACAAGACTTTAATCTAGGACAAGACCAACTAATTAATCACTCTTAGATCCTAAACTAATAATGTTGCTTGGTATTATTGGAATCCATCAATATACATCATTTAAGATGATTTTAAGTGTTCATTCAAAAGCAAATGCACATTATATAGTAGGGTTTTTACACCCCACTTCTCTCAAATGACAGTACTAAGACATGGACCTTGAGGTGCACCTTGCACCAACAATACTTTCATGGCAAATGGGGATTTGTCTAAGATCTAAAAAGTTATTGAATGATCTAGGTGAATCAATTGTGTAATGATTTTCATGCCAAATAATGTAAAAAAAAAGCATGGATTTTCGGTTCATATCACTTGGCTTGTTATAAAAAGGTCTAGTCCTTTTTATAACCACTACATCCTATTATTCATTCAGTGTAGTGCGATGTCCAAAGTGCCACTATGTTTCATGTGCAAATCCAATTAGGAGCCAAATGAATTCAATGTCAAGAGGTGAAACCCTAGGTTAAAGCTTCCCTAAATAACTCATGAGAGGTGATGAAGTCCCCATCTTAAAGCCAAGTTTTCATAAAAATAAAGAAAGCATGAAAGTAGAAAGACTTTAGGGTCATTTTCAAGGTCACCCAAACTTTGATGAGTTTTTGTGGAGTGCTTTAGATGAATTTATTTCTAAGACTTGGACTATGCTACTTGCAATAGGAATGACACTTTTGATTCCAAGGGTTCCCTAAAGGGGACAAATGGAAGAGCATACACACAACATTCCTCTTTTTTCCAAATAAAATCTAATTAAACAACTATTACAAACAAAAATTGACAAGTGTGTTCAATTTTAAGCCCAAATGAAAGATTTGGTGGTGTTCATTTGACCCCTTGGTCTTAAGATTGTGAATTTTGAAAACATTCATCTAAGCATCTAAATTTTTCATTAAACACCAAAACAAAGTTCCTAATTGATTTTTGGACATGCAAAAGGTGATTTAAAACATGTTTTTAGAAAATGTTAAGCTTGGTCCTAAAGCAAAAATGTTATCATGTCCTTTAGCCTTGAAGCTCTTTTTAGTTTTAAATAATGAACTTTAGGAAAAGAGCTCTCAGGTCTATATTTTAGGAAAAAATAGTGATCAAAGTCAGTTTATATAACCAACGATGGTTACATTTTCTAACCGATGTTAGTTATCTAATTGATATCGGTTATCCTAATGTGACCAACAATAGGTATACAATTGATGTCAATTTTACTAACTGACATCGATTAAGATATGCAACTTATTGGGTGAATATTTTGTCAGGTAGCTAACTTATGAGAAAAATAGGTCTCTTCAACCATAGCAAGGGAGATTGGTCGACCAAATGTGTAGGTTTACTACATCATAGGTGGAAAAATCTCTCCTCTCATCAAGGGGAGGTTCCCTATTAAATATGAGAGGCTATATACTATATATATAAGCAGAAAATAACACTCAGGGGTAGGACTACACCATCCATCTCTCTTTTTTCAGATATGATGTTCACAAATAGAGGAGAAAATCTTGGTGAAAAATACTGAAGGCACTTCTCTTATTTCAGAAGTGACCTTGCAAAAAATAGCAGGAGTTCTTTTAGGTAGTAACAAGTAATTGGTAATAAAAAGGGCACAGTAACCAGCAAAATGAGGTGTAGCACAAAGTCTTCACCTCAGCTGCCCAAAGAGTGAAATACTAAGGATAATGGGGCACAAAGTCATCCCAAGATCCTTTACACAGAAAGAAACTAAAAACACACACTAAAGATAATTGTGACAGTACAAAGTCTTTTCACAGTTGGCTTCAAGACACCTTCTTGATTACTTCCACTAGTTCTGCTTGTTAGATTAAATAAACAAGAATGCTCCTAAGAAACAAACATAAGAACAATTTCCTAAAATAGAACAAGCTATAGTAGCACAAAGTCTGCAAGTAACTTTCTTTCTCATTCAGATAAAATAATATGAACAATAATCTGAGCTCAAAGTCTTAGTATTCACCTTTTAATTTGGGCAGATTTTTTGATTTTATAATGGAAAAGTCTCCATTTGCATAAGACAAGAGATTATAATGTATAATAGCCAAGAAAGGCTTGGTGCTTCTTTCCATGAAATGGCCCATGCTGCGGTCAGTGCCTTTAATGCATTTTCAATTCTGTCAAAGGGCCATGCTTGGAACATGGTGGTTGCCTTCATTGCGGCATGTCAATTCATCTCAAAATGTCTTCTCCTAAGCCTGGGTCATCTAGTTTGTCACCTGATATCTACGCAGCTATCCACTTCACTTTTATTCCAAGGGAGACAAACAAGTCATGCCTTCAATGTTTGCAAGCTTGAATATCTACCTGGTGGATGGTTCCACCTACCAGAAATAACTCCTACGCAGATATTTTTGGTCTTCCCTCTTTGGCCAGTCATTGAGTTCACTTTTGACTTTCATCTTTTCCCATCTTTGTCTCTTCCTAAAATTTGAGCTCATGGGGCTATCTTCCCAACTTGGTTGGCTCTTTTGGCTCTTCTCTCAATGGTTCTTCCTTTTGGTCTTAAGGCCTTTGAATGCATTCAGGTCCGCACTCAAGCCTTTAAAGATCAATGGTTATTTTATTGCCATAAAGTTGACATTCACACACCCGTTGCCATTTGAAAGCTAATGGCTAGTTTATTGCCCTAAATTTGATGGCTGCGGGGACATCACTAGATGTCTCGATCCCAATAGCTGGTTCACAATGCTTAAACTTGACACTTTTGCGCTAGTCACCCTCCTTGGCAATTCCTTCGGCATTCTTGTTTGATCCTTCCCGAAGGGGAAGAATCCCTTCGGGGTCTTGAGAAAGGCCCATTTTTTAGTCGATGAGAGCCCTCCTACAAGGGTACCTACCCTTTGGGGTGCTTGGGGTGGCCTTCAGGTGGTCTTTGGTTTCCTTTAGCTTCAATTCCTTTAGACAAAATGTCTAAAGGAATTCCTTCAGACATTTTGTCTGAAGGAAATCTTTCCGCTTTAGCTATTTTTGTCGGGCTTTATTCTTTCAGGCTTTTAGCTTTCAGGCTAATTCCTTCAGACAAAAGTCTAAAGGAATTCCTTCAGACTTTTTGTCTAAAGGAATTCACCTTGTCTTTTGCCTAAAAAAATCTTCTCGAAGGAATTCCAACTTTTATGCCTTGTTTACTTTTCTGAAGAAAAACATTACCCGTTCAGCCTTTGAAACGGTCCATTTTGCTCATCGCCTACCCTCTGCAAGGTTGTTTGATCTCTAAAATTGCCTTTTAGAAAAGTCACAAAGGTCAATTTGGCTCCTAAGTGCCCTCTACAAGGGCACTTGTCCTTTGAGCTTTGGGATTGAACCAACCAATTGAAATTGCCTGTGTTGAGAACTTATTTCTTTCCTACAGAGTCCATAGAAACCAACCTGTGAAGTCCGTAGAAATGAGTCTGTAAAACCCAGCCTATAGAGTCCGTAGTTTTTTATAATTCTCTCGAGCTTTGAAAGAGTCCATAGAATCTAGCTTGTGGAGTCTGTAGAAACTTATCTGTAGAGTCTGTAGAAATCAGCCTATGGAGTCCTTAGTTTCAAGCCTACAGAGTCCGTCATTTCAAGCCTACAGAGTCTGTAGTTTCAAGCCTGCAGAGTCTGTAGAAAACTAGAAAAGCTTGAATAATGGAGAATTTGAATACTCAAAACAATTTTTGAGAAGGGAAGAAAGAATTTTGGCCTACAGGACCAAAATGGTTCATATGTTGTTCCAAAAATGAGTGACAGATTTTGGAAATAATAGCTGGCTCCAGTTGGGGAACTTCTTTCAGTTGAAAACTTAGAATAGCTGAGGGGAGTAGAAACCAAAATCTCCAGTGCCTTAAAGTATGCCATTGGGCTATGGAGTCATGCTACCCAAAAAAGAAAGTTGTTAAAAATGAAAATGAGCAATACAAAGACTATACAAATATACATATGTACATGTGAATTTATTTAATACTTCAAGAATTGAAGTGCTTCAAATGCTGCCCATTGTAAGGCAAAAAAAAGGGCATGCCATCTTGATACTTCAATAGGAAACTATTTTCACCATTGAGTTGCTAGATAATAAATGGGCCTCTCCACAGGGAATCAAACTTCCCATGCATTCCCTTTGGTTCTCTCTTTTTGTCCCACAACAGGAATTGATCTCTAATCTGGAACTCATGATTCTTTGCTTTCTAGTCGAAGAGCTTCTTCACCAAACTTTGATGTGCAACAATTCGGTCCACCACCATAGTTCACTGTTCATCTAGCTCAATCAAGCACATGATCCTTTTATCGATGGAGCTTTCATACGTCTGATCTTCGACTGCCTTGGCCAATTTCAATGTCAAAAATTCCAAGGTGATTGGTATCTCAGCATGGAGACCATAAATAAGTTAGAAGGGTGACATACCAGTTGCCCTCTTAGGTGTAATTATGTCTACTCATAAAGCATCAACCAATGCTTTATGCCACATTTGTTGGTTGTCATCTACCAGCTTCTTAATGATAGTTAACAAGTTCTTGTTGCTTGATTTAGCTTGGCCATTCCCTTATGGTAAATAATCATAAGAGTGGAAGAGGGTAATCCCATAGTAAAATTAGAATCGAGTAATTTCCTGGGAAGAGAAACAGGCTACATTGTCTGTGATAATCTTGGTTGAGACCCCAAACCTAGAAATGATGTTCTCCTTGAGGAAATTGAACACTACTTCTGAAGTGGCCTGCTTGGTTGGAATAGCTTCCACCCACTTGGTGAAGTAATCTATGGCTGTGAGGACATAATCATGTCTAGCACTTGAAGATGGGTTTACAACACCACTGAAATTGATTCCCCATTGTTGAAATGGCTCTTTTATCACCACTGTATTAAGAGGCAGAGTGGCTAATTTGGGTCTTCCAACGAACTGTTGGCATAGCTCACATCTTTGTACCCATTTATATGCATCTTGAAACAAATTAAGCCAGTAATACCTGGCTCACAGAATCTTATGGGCAGTCATAGGAGCAAAAAATGTCTTCCACAAGCCAAATTGTGAAAGGACTTCAAAAGTTGGTTTTGTTGCTCCTTATCCATGCAGCAAAGGAACACTCCATCAAGGTTCCTCTTGTACAGGTTGTTGTCCCAGAGGACAAAATTAGTGGCTTTTAACTTGACAGTCCTCCTTTTTTTATGAGACAGGTGAGCAGGACACTCACCATAAGTAAGGAAATGAGAAATATTTGAATACCACTCATTCATGGTGGAGACAAAGAGGACTGTTGGCATGTCTTCCACTTTTGCTTCTTCATGCCCTGCTTCTTCTGGGCTATTATTAGAAATCAATTGGCATAGGTCCCTTCCCTGCACCAGCTTCATTGGTTTGATGAATAGATCAAACTCCTAGATTTTAATAATCTAATTCCCTCTTTTGGTTCCAAACTCCTATTGAGTTAATATGGATTTGACTGTGGTGTCAGGAACCAAGGCAGTAGTGTGTGAATTTAGGATGTAAAAGTAGAAATGATTTATTGCATTTACCACTGCATAAGCATGCTTCTCCATGTTTGAGTACTTTAGCTCATGAGCTTTGAGAGGACAGCTCATGAAAGAAATGGGAGATTCCATACCTTCTTGGTTCTATTGAACCAAAATTGCTAAAAGTGTGTGCTCAGAAGCATAACTATACATTGTGAAATCCTTGGTATAATTTGGACAAACCAGAATTGGGGCATGGGCAATAGTTGTCTTGATATCTTGAAACACCAATTTGCCTTCTTCAGTCCAACTGAAGGTGGCCTTTCCCTTCATCATGTTCACAATGTGACGAGTCTTCTTAGCAAATGTGAGGATGAACCTTCGTAAAAAGTTCACCTTTTCAAAGAAAGAGTGAACTATAGTTTTACTTGTAGGCAAAGTAAGCTCCTAGATGGAATTGACTCTTTTTGAGTCAATCTTTATGCCTTCTCAAAATACGATGTGTTTGAGAAGTTTTCCCTCTGTTACTCCAAAAATAGACTTCTTAGGATTCAACAAAATGCCATTCTGGTGGCAACATTCTAGCACTTGTTGCAAATGGCACACATGGTTAGGGTAATGCTTGGAAAAGACTATTAAATCATCTAGGTACACTATAATGAACTTACCCATCTCATATTTGAAAGCAAGGTACATTGCTCTCTAGAAAGTAGCACTAGCATTTATCAAGCCAAATGGCACTCTTCGATATGCAAAGGTGCCCCAAGGTGTGGTGAAGGCAGTCTTATGCTGGTCTACTTCACTAACTTTAACTTGATTGTATCCTGAGAAGTCATCTAGCATTGATAACATCTTTGAACCGGTCACTGTCTGAAGCACTTGGTCCATGATGGGCAGAGGATAGTTATCCTTTAAAGATGATTGATTTAAATTCTTGAAGTCTATGCAGAGGCAAATTTCACCATTCTTCTTCCTCACAAGTAATATGTTAGCAATCCATGTGGAATGATGGATTGGGAAAATTATCCTAGCATTCAGCATTTTCTATATTTTAGATAGAATAGTACCTGATATATTCGGATTGTACTGTCTAGATTTTTGTTTGTAAGGCACTGAATCACTTTTGAGAGGAATGTCATGGTGGATTTCTTTAGGCCTGAGTGACTTCAGATCATCATAAGAGTATGTTAGGACATCCATATACTGGCAGAGCAGAGTAGTGAACTTAAACTTTTCTTTCTAAGTGCAGCATTTCCCAATGTTCACCATCCTGGGATCTTCCTTGGTACCTAAATTTACTTGATCAAACTCCTGGGAGGAGCTTGAATATGTTTGTTGTTGTTTGATGAACCTATCATGTTTTTCAAACAACTTCTTAAGGGAAACCAATCTTTTTGGGATTTTATTCCTTTTAAGTTGTAGGAATTCTTCACGTATATTTGAACTTGATTTAAGGGTTGATTCAAGCTTTTGAGGCTCACTACCTTCAAAATGCAGTCATTCAAAGTTATCTTTTTGCTCTAAGAAGGAAATGATTTAGTTTTCATTTTTAAACACCTACCAATGACTAGCATTATCAAGTACACTTGGTCAAAAGACTAACTAGATAGTGTACTTGTCTCTTTTGAAGTCTGGGTGAGGAACCAAGAGAGTTGTTGAAACAGCCAAAGCATCAGCTCTGTCATTAAATTCCCTGGGTATGGCAGAGATGTTGAAATAATCAAAGCTTTCAATTTGATCCCAAACTAGATTGTGGTAGTGGTGCAATCTCTCGTTTATTATTTGATACAAGTTTCTCACATGATAAACCACCAATTCAGTATCTCTTTCAGCATGAAGGAGCTTGATGCCTTTGTCTCAAGTAGCCCTCAATCAAAGCAATAGAGAGTCATACTCAACTGTGTTTTTGGTGTTGCTAAACTTTAACTTGTATGAAATAAAAATATCTCCTTGAGGAGATATCAACACAATCCTAGCTCCTAAACTGGTAGAGGTGTAGCTGCCATCAAATTCTAGAATCCATACCTCCTCAGACACTGATTTTTTCTTAGATTCTTCTTCGTTTGGAGGGGGATATTCTTCTATACTTGCACTGCGCTCCATCAATCCTTCTATTGTTCTCTATGAACCAATTTTTAGGTTGACACATTCAAAAATTTCATCAGATGCCTCATGGACCTCCTCTATGGATAAGAAATAATTACCCATGCCTAAAGACTCAAACATAATTTGAGTTTTAGGTGCTGATGTTTGAGTGACAATGTATTTTGCTTCCTTCTTAGGGAGCAATCTCTGCATAACACCTTTGACAGGGATCCTTGCTTTAGACAGGTCCATGCTCAACTCACCACCAACATCCTTGAAAAATTTTCACCCAAGAAGGATGCCATATGATGTTGGGATGTCGGCTATTAAGACAGTCATCTTGATTCTCTTGTCTAGGAATGTTGCAAATGCAAATTGGGTATCCTTGATTTGTCTCAATAGCCGCACTTGTTTGTTCTCCATAGAGAAACATCTCCCAAATGTCTTGGTCAGTGTGAGACCAAGGGATTCCACCACTTTGGTAGGCATGACATTATCAGATGCACCAGAATCAATGATGCAATTGTTTAACTGATGTCCATTTATCAGCAGGGAGACATAAAAAGGTTCAGTCCTTCTAAGAGTAGTAGGAGGAGTAATGACAAGATTGTTTGGGATGGACATGTTCCTTGGGGGATCATGAGTTACCTTCTTAGCATCTTGTCTTGCAGGGACAGTTTGGTTCTTTACACATTGAACCAACTTGTCCAACTGCTCAGGGTTGGACTGCAGGAATTCAAATTTAGACATTTGAATTTTGGTTTTTTTATATGGTTAATTATGTCAAACATCTGAAATGGACTAGGATGAAAGGATGGGAGTCCATCCTTTTGGTTTTTGGGAGGGGGAGGATTGGTCTATGAATTTGAAGTAAAAGGTGTAGGTATGTTTTATGCACTTACCTTCTTTGCAATCACCGGGTCCTTTGGCTGGAAAGGCAGAGTGGTTCTCCATTTAGCAATTGAAATTGTAGGTTGAGGTCATTCCTCTGTCTTTTCTTTATCAGCTTGCTGGGCTGACTAGTTCTTGGATCGGGTGAACACAACATCTGTTTTACCTTCACTTTTGGGTTTATCCTAGTAATTCAAGAAACCAATGTTGGAGTCACCAGCTAATTCTTCTTCTTCCTCTGTGACTAGATTAGCATCATCTTCTAGGTTCAATTCAGGCTGGAAGGAGAAATTTAATTCTACCTCAACATATCTAACTACTGAATCAGTTAAAGGTGCTTCAATGGCAAGGTTATTACTCTAAGGGAGAGGAAGACAATTTGCTTGCCCTTGATTCCTGGCAGCATTGCCTTGGTATGACTGATTGGGGAATGTCCTCCTTGGTACATCTCTGTATGAAGGAGAAGATGACATCCCTTGTGCCATTTACTTTCTAAGAGCTAACAGCTCATTTTCCAGCTTCTGCACCATTAGATCAGTGGTGCCTATAGATGGATATTCAAAGGATGAAGAAGATTTACCTCTGTTTGGATCTCTCCTTATCTTTCTTGCCAAGATAAGGTCATCTTCCACCTCAGTGGAAAAATCTTGAGCAGCAGCAAGGTCTATGTGACCATCTCGTCTTAGTAAAAAATTCACTTCAGGGAGATGTGAGTTGATGAAGAAGCATTTGAGGTTTTTAGGTGTTGGCTGAGCAATTATAGGAATTCGATTCCTCAACTTATCAAACTTTTCTATGAAATCTATCATAAGTTCAAGAGGTTCCTTCTTCATCTGTGTGAGTTGGGCCAGCAAGGCATGTACATCTTCTATAGGCTTGAACCTAGCTTCAAATTTAGCTTTAAGAGTGTCCCAATCAGTCACTGACCGAGCCTACAGATGGTGGAACCAGTCTGCAATAGTGCCTTGTAGTGTTTCCATAAAAATACTAACTACCACATCCTCAAATTCCACACCTATCATGCCACAGCCTATGTTGAAGGCTACAACATGTTCATTAGGATGAACTCTCCCATCACCAAAGAATTTAGGGAAATTCTTCCTTGAACTACATGGAAGCTCATGTAGAGGTGGAGTAAGATTTAGTGGACCAAAAGAGTTACCCCAAGGGCCTTGAACTACCATGATTTGATTATGAAAAAGGGGGATAACAAATCTAGGTGGAGTATGTATTGGCAAAGCTATGCTAACAGCAGAAAATGAAGCTCTGCCTTGTGTTGGTGACCTGGTACAGGTAGGAGGAACACTCCTAGATCGTTGAACTTGAAGTTGTGGAGGAAACAAATCAAAATTTCCTTGCTACACCAACTCAAAAATAGGGTCAAAAACACCTTGGGTTCTCTGACTTCTGGTATAGCATGGAGTTTCTAGATTGTAGAATGAAAACTAGAAAAAAATTGGTCCTTCTTTAGCTTGAAGCTTGAGGCTTCAAATTGCTTGTTCTATCCCCAACAAAGTCACCAAAAAACTATTGGGTGAATATTTTGTCAGGGAGCTAACTGATGAGTAAAATAGGTCTCTTTAACCATAACAAGTGAGATTGGTCAGCCAAATGTGCAGGTTTACTACATTAGAGGTGGCCAAATCTCTCCTCTCATCAAGGGGAGGTTCCCTATTAAATATGAGGGGCTATATACTATATATATAAGCAGAAAATAACACTCAGGGGTAGGACTACACCATCCATCTCTCTTTTTTTAGAGATGATGTTCACAAATAGAGGAGAAAATCTTGGTGAAAAATACTGAAGGCACTTCTCTTCTTTCAGAAGTGATCTTACAGGAAATAGCAGTTCTTTCAGGTAGTAACAAGTAACTGGTAACAAAAAGGGCACAATAACTAGCAGAATGAGGTGTAGCACAAAGTCTTCACCTTAGCTTCCCAAAGAGTTAAATACTAATGATAATGGGGGCACAAATTCATCCCAAGATCCTTTACACAAAAATAAAATAAAAACACATACTGAAGATAACTGTGACAACACAAAATCTTTTCACAATTGGCTTTAGAACACCTTCCTGATTACTTCTACTAGTTTTGCTTGTTAGATTAAATAAACAAGAATGCTCCTAGAAAATAGACATAAGAATAATTTCCTAAAATAGCACAAGCTATAACAGCACAAAGTCTACAAGTAACTTGCTTTCTCACTCAGATAAAATAATATGAACAACAATTTGAGCTCAAAGTCTTAGTATTCACCTTTTAATTTGGGCAGAGTCTTTACTTCTATAACGGAAAAGTCTCCCTTTGCATAAGACAAGAGATTACAATGTATAGCAGCCAAGAAAGGCTTGGTGCTTCTTTCCATGAAATGGCCCATGCTGCGGTCAGTGTCTTCAATGCATTTTCAATTCTATCGAGGGACCATGCTTGGAATAAGGTGGCTGCCTTCATTGTGGCATGTCAATTCATCTCCAAATGTCTTTTCCTAGGCCTAGGTCATTTATTCTATCACCTGATATCTACGTAGTTATCCACTTTGTCTTTACTCCAAGAGAGACAAACAAGCTGCACCTTCAATGTTTGCAAGCTCGAATATCTACCTAGTGGATGGTTCTACCTACCAAAAAATAACTCCTACACAGATATTTTTGGTCTTCCCTCTTCAGCCGATCATTGAGTTCACTTTTGACTTTCGTCTTTTTCTAGCTTTGTCTCTTCTTGGAATTTGAGCTCATGGGGCTATCTTCCCAACTTGGCTGGCTCTTTTGACTCTTCTCTTAGTGGTTCTTCCTTTTGGCCTTAAGGCCTTTGAATGCATTTAGGTCCACACTCAAGCCTTTAAAGATCAACAACTATTTTATTACCATAAAGTTGACATTCACACACCCATTTCCATTTAAAATCTAATGGCTAGTTTATTTCCCTAAATTTGACAGTTGTGGGGACGTCACCAGACATCTGGATCCCAATAGCTAGTTCACGATGCTTAAACTTGACGCTTTCGGGCCCATCACCCTCTTTGGCAATTCCTTCAGTGTTCTTGTTTGATCCTTCCCAAAGGGGAAGAATCCCTTTGGGGTCTTGAGAAAGGCCCATTTTTTGGTCGATGAGAGCCCTCCTGCAAGGGTACCTGCCCTTCGGGGTGCTTGGGGTGGCCTTTGGGCGGTCTTCGGGTTCCTTCGGCTTCAATTCATTCGGACAAAATGTTTGAAGGAATTCCTTCAGACATTTTGTCTGAAGGAAATCTTCCCACTTTAGCTATTTCCATCAAGCCTTATTCTTTCAGGCTTTTAGCTTTCAGGCTAATTCCTTCAGACAAAAGTCTGAAGGAATTCCTTTAGACTTTTTGTTCAAAGAAATTTGCCTTGTCTTTTGCCATGGAAAATCTTCCCGAAGGAATTCTAACTTTTCTGCCTTGTTTACTTTTTCGAAGAAAAATCTTACCCTTTCGGCCTTTGAAACGGTCCATTTTGCTCATCGCCTGCCTCCACAAGGGTTGTTTGATCTCCAAAATTACCTTTTGAAAAAGTCACAAAGGTCCATTTGGCTCCTAAGTGCCCTCCGAAAGGGAAATTGTCCTTCAAGCTTTGGTATTGAACTGACCAATTGAAATTGCCTAAGTGTTGAAAACTTGTTTCTTTCCTACAGAGTCTGTAGAAACCAACCTGTGAAGTCCATAGAAATGAGTTGTAGAACCTAGCCTGTAGAGTTCGTAGTTTTCTTTAAGTCTCTCAAGCTTTGAACGAGTCTGTAGAATCTAACCTGTGGAGTCTGTTGAAACTTATCTACAGAGTCCATAGAAATGAGCCTGTGGAGTCCATAGTTTCAAGCCTGCAATGTCCATAGTTTCAAGCCTGCAAAGTCCGTAGAAAACTAGAAAAGCTTGAATAATAGAGAATTTGAATACTCAAAATAATTTTTGAGAAGGGAAGAAATAATTTTAACCTGCAGGACCAAAATGGTTCATATGTTGTCCCAAAAATGAGTGACAGATTTTGGGAACAACACAACTAATGGCGGTCTTACTTGTTGATGTTAGTTACTATGTAAAACCGTGGCAAACAAAAATAGAAAAATAAAGTTAGAAAATCAATTTACAAGAGTTTTAAGGGTCCAAATGAATATTTTAAATCTAAAAAATGATCTTATTCATGTTTGGTATATACCTAGTCTCATTGGGCATGCCATATGTGTATCTAGGAATTTGACTCAAGAGAGGGTGGTTAGTATGGGGTTAGTTCCAAAATGAAAACAAAATGACAGAAACACACTAACTAGCATAATATCTCTAGGCCTAGACACTAGGGAGAATTTAGTTAACAAACATGAATAAAACACACAACTAAAATGCAAAATAAAACTTCTTTTGCCTCCCTTGGATGCTCCAAAAAGCTTGTTATAGTGGGTTGCTCGGCTTGCGCTCATGAAGTCCTTGGTAATGGAAGCTTGGCTACCTCCATCTCTCCTTGACACCTTTGGCTTGTGGCTTGGCTTGGCTTGGAATCAATTTGACATGATAAAACTAGTTAAAATGGCTTCTTGAAGATATTTGTGCATTATAAATTTGCACCAAAATAGCTTAAAAATGATGTTTATGGCCTCTCTATTTATAAATTTTTGAGAATGTTTAGAATCAACCTGAACCGTCCATCCTAAGATTGAGATGCATGGCTAAGGATTAATCCAATTTTGGAATTAAGTTTATAATTATCTTCATCATGACATTGGAGGAAGGGTCAATTAAGAGGCATGCAGGGCATCATGGAAGGCATTGATGAGGCATGGAGGGCATGAATCTTGATATTTGTGGCATTTATGGCCTAGGGATGTCTTTCCAAGAAATAAGGTCACCTGATGATGTAGATATTCAATATTCATTTTCAAAAATAATTATTCAACAAGTTTCCATGGAATTCTTGATTAGGCCTTGATTTAGGTTAATTAGCTCTTAAGCATGATTAAGTACTTTGTGCACAAATTACTCAAATTGATCAGAATGCCTTGTTATTGGTCCAAAGTTTGACTGGATTGGAATTGAAAGGTGATGTCAAATGCATTAGATCTATTTTTCCATTTAGGATGTTACCAATAGAAAATAAAAAATGCATGCATCTTGTGTAGAATATTTGATAGGAAAGAGCAATCCAGAGCACTCAAGTGCAAAATTGGCATTTTGACTTGAAATGATTTGATCAAAGTTAGTTGGCCCATAAATTGCATTTCCCAATTTAGGGATGCCCTGGATAAAATTGGCACTTAAATATATCAATTTCACATCATTTATCATGTTTGAGTGTTTTTAGGCCAAATTGTGCACTTTAGGTAGAAATTGGTCAAAAGCTTGATTGAAGGTTATCAGTGGCCAGATTTAGGTGTCTACAATTCCAACCTTGAAACACAATATAGTGTTGATGTAGTCAATAGAATATATACATAATATAGAATAGGGTCAATAGTGTCACCTCTATACTATGAAATCAAAGGTCTGAAAATAAACTACGTCGATAAAATTGACCTAAATTTCTAGATAGAATATAAAACTACATTGATAGGTTCGACCTATTTGACTATATAGGGGCAATTTTAAACACTACAAAGAGTAAAAAATAGGATTGTAAAGAAAGAGAGAAAAGGATTAAAAAATAACCTTGGTGGGTTGGAGGATATAGAGAAGTGAGATTGCTATTGAATAACCTTGATTAATAATTTCAAATTATGCTAACTATGTTGACTAGGTTGACCTATCTTTACAGAAACCTATTGTTGATAGCCTAAAAATGTATAAGGTCAACCTAGTATGTTGAACTGGATGTTAAAAAATGTATAATGTCAATTGGGTTGACCTAGTATGCTAAAATAGATGTTTGAAATCTTGAAAACCTATACTCTATTGACTGAGTTGACCTAGTAGCCTATACCTAACTAATAACCTGCACAAACAAAATAGAGTTGTATTGATGTGATTATCTATTAACCCTGTGCACAAAAGTTAGTACTGTGTCGATAGAGTCGACCCAACATCATAAATATATGAAAAATAAAATGATAAAATAATGAAATAAGTGAATCAAAACCTGTAAGGATTAGGTTCACATCGATTTCACCAGAATGTATGCAATCAGAAATGCATCATGTCTATAAATCAATCCTAACTTGAAAAAGATAGATCATATCATGCACTTGTGATTGGAGACACATTTGTTAAGTGGGAACATGACCAATATGGGGACCCGATTAGGGGATCTCTTACCACAATACACTATGTTAGGGAGGGTTTCAAATCCTCTAGTCAATCATAATCATGCAATAACCCTAAGGGAGTCATATGTTTTAATATCTCACTAAAATAATAACAAGTAAATTAAATCTAATCTAGTGTTCACCAAAGCTTGTGGCACAATATGAGGCATTAGTAAACAAACAAAACATGTATAATAGAATCTCAATTAAGCTATGTATGAGTAAGACCCTAATACATAGAATATAAAGAGTAATATTATTTGAATCCAATACTTATGCTACTTTTATCTACTAAAGAGAGGAGCAAAGTTAGAGAATACTTACTTGAATGATGGACCCATCAAGACTCAATCTCTCCCTTGGCCAAAGGGGCTTTGCAAGAGGTTGTTTTATTTTCTAAGGATCACTAAAAAAGGCCAAATCATCCAAGAATTATCCACAAGACTAGATTCTCCAAGTATAAACCCTAAGCTAAGACTCCTCAAGTAGAATAATGGAAGAGCATATTGTAAATAAGCACAAGTGAATAATAAATCTTGATTTCCTATTGAAATAATTATGAAATGATCTTGTATATATAGGTGGATTTGATCCTAAACCCTTTCAAAAATATTATCCAATGGGATCGACCCAATCGACCTAGCACAAGTTTGGATAAATATTCACTACTTCATGAGCTAGGTCAGCCAAAGGCCAAACTAGTTCCTAAGTGAAAATCGCCTAAAACTATACAGGGTCGACCTAGTTGACCTAGTATAACCAACTAATAAAAGGGGATTAAGGTGAGAAAAAGAAGAATGGGAAGTGATAAAAGACTAGAGGAGTGTGTAATAGAGGAGTAATAACTTAGGGAATGGTTTTTAGGAGCTAGTTGGATTTGTAATAAGTGGAAATAAGGCACAACAATCATGCAAAGCACTAATGGTCTACTCACCCCTTTCCCAATACACCCTTTAAGGTGTGCACTCAGAGAGATTGAGTCTTGATGGATTCCTACAAGATGTAAAGCTTGGGTATTTGATAAAAGTTGAAAATATTATGTGTATACAGTCAGCACCCAACTATTTTGTTCCACCACATTCACATCAACCCAGATCTACTACCAAATTTTATTTTCAAGTGTTTGGGTTATGCATAAGGAGCCATTAATAGGCCATTGATGGATGTTGAGGAGGAACCATTGATAGTAGAGGCAATGTAGAGGAGAGACCAAATACATCTAGCAGATCCATTTGTTATAGGAGGTCAATGGACACCATTAATACTCTAATCTGGCTAATTTAGTTGCTCAAAAAGGTTGATCTGCTAGCAATGAATGAGTTATCTACTCAGGTTGATCTATTTTTTTCCTTATTTGATATAGCAAGAGATCTTGAGCTATTAGTTGTAGGTTGATGGACATTGCTGGTCATATGGGACCATGAAAGGATACAGAGTTTGACTTCTAGATGGGCTTTATTTAACACTAAAAACTCTTAATATTCTAATACCTTGGTAGAATAACATATTATAATGCCTCAGTAATCCAATGGTAAAGTTTGCATATTAGTAAGAAAAAATTGATGCCAAAAGATAGTTGGCCACATCCTTTTCATGTTGGTCTTCAAACTACCTCCACCAAATGAATATGGATCTATAAAGGATGATCAGGTTGGTAAGGGCATGGATCTAATCAGAGCCTATTTAAAAATAATTCAAAGAACCTATCTAAAGATAGATCTTAGATCCAGAAATATGTGTGATAAACACAAAAATTACAGATTGACCTTTCAATGCAAATTTAATAATCAAACTCTCAATTGATATTTTAATTTTTCCTTCCATAATTTATCAAAGATGCAACATGGGATGGCTGAAATTGAAGCAATGTTTTGTTATCAAGTCTATCATGAACTTATCTCTCGATCTTTACCTTATCTCCACCACTTTTAAACCTCCTAAGGATAAGCTACTCTAATACCAAATGAAATATGGAATGAAATCGCATTAGCTAGAGCACTAAAAGAGGTGCTTATTTATATATTAATAAGTGAGATTAAATCTCCTAATCTGTAGGTGATTAAGCCTCACAATGTAACCAATCACACATAGGAAATAACACACTTAACTAACCTATGCTACATGTCAATCAAAGGTTTAACTACACCATGTGACATTTATTACATATAGGTTAGGATAAATTAATTATTCTAACATCATGGGGGGGGATACACCAGTAAATAATTCTTAGCCTATCTCAATTGCCTACTGATTCTATTCGTACTGAGATAGGGTATATTGAGGCCTATTTGGGAAACATTTTGACCTATTATCCGATTGAAATTTTGACAATTGGGCATATTTTATGCTATTATCTGATGTAGGTGATTCCATACACACTAATTATATACCATAGAAGGTAATTAAGGCATATTTGGGAAACATTTTGGACTATTATCCAATCAACACTTTGACGACTAGGCACATTTGGTTCTCAAATGACATGGTCCTTGGATATCCCTAGTTCCTTCCCTCATTATCATCCATTATTATCTAGCATTATCCATTTATCATTCATTCATTATTGTCTCTCATTCTAGAGGAACTATAGTTGCTTGAGGTCTATGTGGACTATGTAGGTAGTGTTTAATTTTTTAGGTTAACTCAGCCACCCTTATTTCACACTCTCACCATTTTGTGAGTTAATCCTACACTCTCTTCATTTACAAGTCATTATCCTTTATGGTCCTAGAATAGGTTTTACCTTTGTTAGTGATCCTTTATGTATATTTATTCCAAAAATAATTAAAACATTGAAAATTCCAAAAATACTAAACATATAAAAAGGCTTCAATTTTCCATGAGATATATTAAGCCAAAAAATTCAAAAACTTTTATCTTACCTAAATCCAATAACCAATCCTTAATGAATCATTTTAGAAACCTTTGGGATGTGTCCTTCCTAATTTCACCCTCTTTGAGGAAGAATTTTTCAAATTCAAGCTCATAGCTATCACCTTATTTGGGGTAAATCAAAGAGTACAACTTATTTTTAGGATATCTTATCACCATTTCATCCCCTTACATGATTGTTTGCTTTAGGGAATCATCCAATTATCATTATCAGAGCTTTCACATGTGTATTTTCAATTGATTAAACGACAATATGCTTTCGATTGCTTTTATTTTCATGCTTTATGTGAGTTTGTTTTGTTAGTTGCTTGTTTATTTATTTATTTATTTTTTGTTGTGCATTGCCTTGGTCCATATGAATTCATATGGTGATTCCTTTTGCTTGTACTTTAGTCCATCTACTGGAATATGACCACAATTTTATCTTGATTTCTCCATATCATGGTGAATTTGTGTCATTTGTCTAGGGAATCTAGAGTTAGTACTTATGCACATACTGACCATGCCATCATGGCATGTTATATCATGGTGCAATTATTATGTGCTACATTAAAAAACATGTGATTGAGGCTTATATAAAATTTCATGATATGATGTGATTTTATCCCCTTGAAAAAACATTCATTATCAATTCAAAACATCTCAATCATATTTGACCACATCACATCATCACATTTTCCTTGGTCAAATGAAAATAACTAAACATTCTAGCTAACTCTATGCTAATCAAGACATACATCTCCAAATAATCATATCAAAGATTCTTATACATTGGTCCATTTTTATTCTCCATTATCTTATCAAATTATATCTTCTATTATATTCTTCATGTATTATCATATTCTCCCATCTTGGGAGCACTAAATTGGCCTAATGTCCATTTGGAATATGTAGGCAATGCTTAGTTATATTCAATTTCTGGGTAAACTCGACCACCATTATCTCATTATTCTTCAACCACTATTTTTTTTTCCAATCATTTATTGTATTACCTTTGAGCATTCTCGTGTGCCTAATATTTTTTGGATTCTTAATTCTTTGAAAATTCATTATACTTTCGCACCTACATTTGTGTCATTCATCTTATCTTTAATTTTTGTAATAGGTTAAATCCTTTAGCTATGCTTGTCAATTAATCTATCAACCAATTAGTCTAAACAAAAATCAAACCCACCCTATTAGGGAAAATAATTTAATCAACGATCACATCTACCCTATTGAGGAAAATAATTAATTAGGCAATCCCCCTCTTTAGGTAAATTCAATCATTCAATCTTTCTTATAATTCCAAGCCCATAGCTTTCACCTTGTTTGGGGAAAATCAAAGTGTGCAACTTATTTTAGGATAGATCATTCCCTAAGCCCATAACTTCTACCTTGTTTGGGGAAAATCAAAGTGTGTCACTTATCTTAGGATGCATCTTTCTCAATTCCCCATCTTTGTGGTAAATAATTTTTATACACTATCGTCATCAACTATCGAAGGATTCAAGAATTAACTCACCTAGATTAATCTCATCCATGGGTTAATTTCATTCTTCTTGTCCATTTTATTCTTTTTTAGGGCCCATCCATCCAAAAAAAAAATTGTCCACTCCCTTAAGGGGCATCATGGGGACATCCTTGTGAACTCATTTTTAGTGAATTAAACAAGAAAAAACATGATCACATCATTCTTTGATCTTTTATAAATCATTGAGTAAGTTTTTCATTCTTTGAAAATCCATTAATTCATTTAATGTCTCATAATTCCCTTTCAAATAGGGAAAAAATGTAGACACTCAATTCTCATCACTGTCATGTCCAAATTATAATTAGAATTGATTTATTACAATAATAGACAAACTACTATAACACCCAAATTCTTATGTACATCTTGTATGCAATTTCTAAAATGTATTGTGGCATCCATAATTAAGAAAATTCATTATACACAATCACCAACTTCACTTAATTCATCCTCAGTCAAATTGTGACTATGCAAGATACATTTTGGATTAGTTAGGCTAAATGGTTCTTTGACTTTCAAAGGTCACATCACTTTGCATTAAATTAATTAACCTATTTTAATTAGCCTCATCTTCCTCTAATGGTAAATTTCATAGATTTTATAATTTCCTATTTTATAAATTCATTAATTATATTTATTCCTCATTTCTCATAGGAAGTGTTAAATAAATTGATGACATCATAAACAAATATCATGGATCATGACATCATCATGAAAGTTATCAAGTATTTTCAAAATATTAAACAAATATCAGAATTTACAAGCCATGCCTAATCAATGCAAACTCAACCACAAATATTTATGAAATTAATCACTCCAAATTAAATTAGATTATAGACACACATCTCATTCTTGATCTAATGGATATAATTGATCTGATCATGTTATAAATAGAGGGGGACCCCTCTAGGTATAACAACTTTTTTGTGTAAAGAAACTCTATTGAAATCCATTGAAAATATCCTACATTTCTTCCACTCATCAAGAAAAACCACTTGTAGATAAGAGAAGATGTTGTCAAAATTCATGTATGACATTGTTGAATACTCCTAGATCTACAATTTGGGCACAAACAAACCTAAATCAGGCTTGGAAGGAACATCTGTGATGAAGGTATAATCATTTTTATTATGTTTTCTATTTGTTCTTTCCTTTCATATCTTTCCCAATCCAATGGAATATGCATGGGGTGTCTTGTTTATTCACTTTGTTGTATTGAATGGACTAACAAATAAATTAACCCCTCTTGTAATCATAGTCTATGGGCTCATAAGGTCCTTGTTTAAGTTGTGCAATCTATGAAAACATGACCTTTTATCCAATTTTAATTTCAAATGAGATAAGAAACTATCAACAAAATAATTGAAGTAACTTAAAGATCTTGATAGTAGGACATAAAATAAGTTCAATGTGTAATCCTGAAGACTTTGAGTCAAGATATTTAAGGTCAACAATCTAGATCATTTTGTGCAAAGTAAAGACATGCAGCATAAAAATATTTGATATGATGTGAAGGATCCTCCTTTAAAACTAGTAGGTAAATGGTAGACAAGGACCTCATAATCCAACATATTTAGTAATATATCATGAGAAGTAACCATGTGACTTGATTTTTGAGATCCTTGAAAAAATTATTGAATGTTTTCTTGCATGTTTGGAATATTATTTTAAAGGAGTACATATTGATAAGTACAATAATTAGTACATGTGGAGGTAAACACTTTATTTTTTTTGTAAATAACATGACCAAAAGATAAACTATAGTCTAGAATTAGAGGCACAAGCGAATCATTAAGCCAAGAAGAAATATACATAGTAACCCAATGTTGAGGTCAACATAACCCCCATTTCTAAAAATGGGGACCCTTATTTCAAACCATGCAAATTTGTGCTCTAAAATTGAAAACTAAGAGATTTAGGTGTAGATGACTTTCAAATTAAAGATATCTAACCAAATGAGATCTTAAATTTAAATTTCATCCACCCTATCTCTCACTTGGCCTTGTCTTCCATATTTTTAAGATCTTTATTAGTTTGTCTCTAATTGTTACTAGTGTTTCTATTTGTAGACTTAATGAACAATGACCAGATCTAGGGCCTAATGTGTTTTTTACCTAGAACTTTTAATTCAAATTAAAATTTGGCAGGAGATTTTTATTTAAATTTACATGGCAAAAATTATCATGCTATGGACTCAATTCAATTTTTATCCTAAGGCTTAGTCATATTTTTCAACATGACCAAACCTTTAGCTAAAAATCTTATGCTTGATCTATTTTATGTCCTATGATCCCTTTGTTCCCTTTTATCCTAGCTTGGTCTAAGTAAACACATGGTCCCTTTGTTATAAATCTTAGCCTAAAGCCTTACCTTTAAGGTTTATCATATTTATTAATATGATAAAAACCTTAGGCTATGCCTTTATGCCAAGTCTTTTTTAATTCACAAGGTCACCTTAATATATTTTAAACTTTTGCTTATAGATTTATTTGTATTTATTAATACGAGTGAAAACCTTGATTTGAAACTTTAGCTTAAGTCCTATATTATTCCTAAGCCTAACTTAAACTTTGTGTTTGTCAGTAGGATCAATGACCCTCATTTACTCGGTCAAAATTAATCTAACAATGCAAGATCAAAATGAGAATCTAAGCACAGGAACCAATCTTGCTCAACCTCATGGATCATAATCAGATAGTGTGCATTTGATCAGATGGGGAAGATCCAAGGATGCATAATCTAAGTTATCAAAAGGTCAAATTCTAAGTAGGTCCCTAAGATCAATGACCCACGTTTACTTGGGCAAGATTGATTAGACAGTGCGAGTCGAGTCAAGACTTTAACAGATCCTGAGACTAGTGATAAGGTGACAAGTATCACCATCTCAATGAAAGGATATTAAATACCCAATGGTAGTGCACCCCTCAGATCATGATCCTATGGAGCATGTTTGCTCTCCTAAAGAAGATCTGACGATACGACATCACCATTGACTTTTCAAATAACTAACACAATAATGACATGTGTCATAACTATAGGAAACATAGCAAAGGCAACCAATGGTTTTCAAATATTGGGATCAAGATCAATGGTCTATGGTAATCCATGTAAGATTAATCAAATGGTATGAGATCAAAGAGGCCTTTTTTCAAATGGCAATGGTTATGTTTTAAAATATTGATGAAAAGAATGCCATGATGATGCCATATAAGTAAAACATGATAAATCTAATGATTGTGTGGACTTACCAGAAATAGAGGTATAAATGGATAATTTGAGATAAAATCTAAGGCATGAAACTTATTTTTTGAGCTCACAACTACCATTAAAACTCCCTACGAACCTGTTTGAACTCTAGAAAAGCCCTGGCAAAGATGGAAGCCATAATTCAATCCAAAATGGAACTGCAAAACACTAACATGTTCTCATATTATGTTCATTTTAAGGTCATACACACCATGGTTGGAATGGCATATTTACACATGATTCTAATTTGATCTTGTCTAAATTTGCTAACAAATTAATCATTGTGTTTTAGGTTTTAGGTTTAATTGAGTCTCACTTGAACCAACACTGTGTAGGGTTTTGTATTTTAATGATTAATTGACCCCTTTGATTAGTCTTTTTGGCCTTTCATTTTCTTATTGAATCTATATCTAAATCATGTAAAAAAAACTTAGTCTAAAATGTCTTTATCCTTGATCTATTAAAATAAGATTCAAATTGACAAGGGAGGCACTTTATTGTAGACTTAGTTTAAAAAGGTCTTATTTATATTTATTAATGCCACTAAGAACTTAATCAAAAGTCTTTATGTCAAGTCCTTTGTCTTATTGTTCACATAGACTAATTAATCAAATATCTTTTTATATATTTTTTGAACTTAGCCTAAGACTTTATCCTAAGGTTTATATCATGTTTATTAACAAGAATAAAACCTTAGGTTAAAATTGTGTCCTAAGTTCTATACTTATCAGGACCTTATTAAATCTATTGTATGTTGCAAGAATAGAATGAGCCTGAAAGTGGCAGGTGTCAAGCTTGTGAAGGTCAATAATTCAAAGGAATAGATCTAATGATCTATGTTTGCCTGGATAGAATTGATCTAATGACATGAGATCAATGTTGAATTTTAAAAGGTTCTAAAGAACCTTGCAAGAGTGAGTGAAAAGTGTCACCATCTTTGGGACAAATCAAAGATATAATGGAGAGAAAAGATTTGAAATGTCAAGGAGATTAGAAAAAGTGAGAGGGTGACAAGTGTCACCATCTCAGGAACTATTAGTTATCCATATTGCACCCTAGCTAAAAGGAGGAAGTTTCAAGTCCTACTTTCAAACTTAGACTAACATGGGAATGGTCTAAGGCTATGGATTGCCTATAACTAGACTAGACCTCTAGGATTTTTAATGAGGTTAGCTCTTTCAATTTTATAATTTAGACCATTGCTTCTAAATCTAAGACTAGTTGGGATGAAAAGGGAAAAAGAGTTTCATAAAATAAAACCTATTCTAAGTTACAGTGATGCACTAAGAATTTATTAGATCCATTGTTAAGCTTGGCTTCTTTAACACACTAATGAAATATGAAAATAATGCAATGCTCAATATGATTTATATAAAATATTATTTTGTATAGAAGTCTTTTTGAAGTGCTCAGATTAGGGATCAATGAAAATAAGGTCTGGTTAAAGACATTTAAGCTCAACTATCCATTATATCCTTAAGAGATCAATGTTGAGACACACTATATGACCTAAAAAGAAGATTCCTATCACCTAGGTTGAGTTTGGACATGAA
Organism: Torreya grandis; assembly: GCA_037957365.1. Lineage (NCBI taxonomy): Eukaryota > Viridiplantae > Streptophyta > Pinopsida > Cupressales > Taxaceae > Torreya > Torreya grandis. The sequence continues at coordinate 6,586,096 of JARHVA010000204.1, read as the reverse complement.
AAATGAAGATGACATTCAAATATTCATATTACACAAACATATAACACTAAAATATTGATTAGCAAAATGACTGCAAAAGGTTATATTCACTACTCCAAGAGGTGTCGAATATAATTCTGGCAAAGTCTAGTCATACCAGCCTAAGGGATATAAAATAATATCTCAAAGGCTATATATATAGTAGAAGGGAAGAAAGAGAGAGGATTTTGGCACTTTAAAAGGGAATAAAACAAATTCAAATCCATTTGAAAAGTTGTTACAACTACCTCTACAAATATGCTCATTTGGACCATTTGATTGATCCAGGTCACCCCAATCCATTGCATCATTACAATATATTCTTTGTGATGCTCCATGGTGGCTAAAATGGTAGGATCAAGTCATTTTCATTCATCTTGATTCAAAACTACTTATGACTAGTTTGTTGATGCATGCCCAAGTGGGGAGAAATGTTACTTTCCTATGGCTAGTTTTGACAATGGCCATTGAGCTCTACATGTCTTACTCTATAGGTTCCCAATGGCACCGTCTTATCCCAAAAAAATTACTCTTAGCCCCAATTGAAACATGTTCAAGCTTAGCTCCATCATGCTTGCTTGCTTTATTCAAAAATTGACTCTTCAACCTTTGCCAATGTCACTTGGGATCTCCCTTGCTCTCAACCTTTACTTTCATTGGTTATTGATGTTTGATCTAGATCCTTGATTCATCTCACTCCATTGGATCTACCTAAGGTGAATGAACATGATCCATTGATATCTTACCTATACCCATGTACTTATTCCATTTGTCCATCATACTTTTGCTCTTGAGCTTCACTAACTCTTTGACCTGCTCACGTATCATTGACCTGAAACCCATGATTGAATGCACACTATTGATATGATTTGGGCCTATCAACCTATCAGTTCCTTATCACCATTATATTTTATATGGGATCCTAAGATCTTTACACTTATCAAGCTTGCTCTCAATTTGGGACCCCTTTGATGATTTTTGAATACAAATGGCTATCTCATGAGGCCCAAACTTGATGTCTGCATGAACATCCTTAGATTTTCAAATCCAAATGACTAGTTAAATGGGTTTGAATTTGACATATACAAGACTTCTCCAGACCTTTTGAAATCAAATGGCTATTCCTTCAAACCTTTTGGTGGACAATTCTTTTGGGTTTTACTAGATAACTCTTTCGAGCTTTGTGTGGATCACTTTCTTTGAAGGAAATTTTTTGTTTTGTCTTTACCATTGAGTAATTATTTTAGACAAAATATTTTAAAGATTTCATGTCTTTGAGATCTTTGTCTTGGATAAAAATTCTGATGGAATTATGCCTTAGTCTTTTACTTCAGGATAAAAGTTTTGAAAGAAATTTTCCTTCGGGAAAATTATCCCAGATAATTTTCCCAAAGAAATTGTGTCTTGAGAAATGTCCTTTGGCCTTTAGACTTAGCCCTTTATAACTTTGGAATGGTCTTTCAAAAAAATTCTTTGGAACTTTTACAAAGGATGCTTTGCCAAAAAAGTGCCCTTTAGACCCTCTAAATTGGATCATTTTACTTGCAAGATATCCTTTAGGACTTTTGAATGGACAATTTTTTGGAGAAAAGACCTTTTAGGAAAATTGTTTGCGTCACTTGATGCCAAAAGGACCTTTTGTAACTTTGAAAAGTAACTTTCATAAAAAATGGTATTAGACACTTCATTGCAAAAATTTCCCTTCTAAAAAAGTGAAAAGGATCATTTTCTCAAGAAAAGTACCCTTCAAGAAGAGTGTATAGGATGTTTTGCTAGAAAAATTGTCCTTTGAGATTTTTGTTTTGGGATAATCTCTCTGAAAGAGGCCTTTTCCTATAGAAGAATTCTTTTAGGAAAATTATTTGGATAATTTTCCCAAAAGATCTTTGTGTTGCCTTTTGCCTCAAACATTTTTTCAAAGGAATTAGTCCTTTGCCTTTGGAAAAGTGCCCCTCAAAAATGCTGAAAATTGTCCTTTGGGACTTTTATTTGGTCCACCTTGCTATAGAAATATTCCTTCAAATAAAGTGTATAGGACACTTTGCTGAGAAAATGCCATTTGGAAACTTGAAGTGAACCATTTCCCCAATAAACATACCCTTTGGGGAATTGAAAAGGACCACTTTCTCAAAGATAGATCCTTCGGGAAAAGTGTTGGAGACTTCAAAAATACCCTTTGGAACTTTTGAAAAGGACCCTCTTCAAAACAATAACCCTTTGAAGAAATTATTTTGGATAAAATGTCCAAAATAATTCTTGACATTTGAACAAATAGTCTGAAACACAACAGTTGAAAGAATAAAGCCTTGTACATTTTTTATAGGCTTTGTGTGGAGCACTTCATCTGAAGGAAATCTAGGTACTATACTTAGCCAAAATTTATAAAAGTGCAAACCTAATCCTTTTTCTAGATCTTTTCCTACAAATGCTTGGCACTATGAAAACTTGGCCAGATCCCTTCACTTGCAATGTTGAGCCTTCTCATAGCCACCTGATCCATTCATCAACTAGGACCCTACTCATCTATTTAAACTAGGTAGAGGTTTGGTATGTGGGCCAAAATGGCCAACGTGAACTCTATAATAAAAATAATGATCGATGGAGTAAAGGACTAGGCCGAGTATATAGAGATCGATGGATCACATTGATCTGTGAATGTAGATCCAATGATGGAATCCAAGATAGACATGTTTAAAGGGATCAAAACCAATAAGGGACACATTTTCAAAGGGAAATAATGATGCCATATAAGCAGATAGCTTGAATTAAAATATCCAGTATACTCAAAAGCAATGGAGTTGTATTTTTCATTAGATGTTAAGGGTCGAGTGTTTGAATAAATTTTAATGGACCTAATTATCAATGCCAGATTGACTGGTGAACTAATGCAATAAAGCCATGAAAATCAAGGATAAAAAGGGATATAGTTGTGAAGAGTCTCAAAGTTAGGTTGGCAAGGCATATTCTTTTGTATCAAAGATTTGTAAATTATTTTGAAAGAATATTATATCTTGTAAAAGCATGTGTAATTTGTAAAGTGCATTGCTGATGGGTTAGTCCATTTGTAAATTTTTTTATTCTATAATGTTGTAGAAAGACAACCTTTCTTGACACCTATGCAGTTATCATTGAATATAACTAACAGGCATACCTCATTGAACCTTATATATAAAGAGGTATTGCCCATCGCAAAAAGGGGAAGGAGTTCTTATTGCCAAAATTACATTGTAACTTTTGAGAAATTAATATAAGCAAGGAATTCACCAAAGTTTGTCTAAAGTTGCTTGTGTCTTTTATCATCATGGCTTCTTTTTCACTTATTTATTCTAACTTCCATAGTTGAATGGTTCTTATGAATTATTGGTGTGTACATTTGAATGCAAATTTGTTAACTTGTGCCAATACTAGGTTAATTGGAAGTTCTTAGGTTCATTTCATTTTTTAACTCTTCTTACATTTGGGCTAATGATGTTTTCTTACAAGAGTAAATCTTTAAAGTGAACTTGGTTCTTATTTTCATTATTTCTCTCATTCCTTAGATGTTTTCCTGATGTGTGATAGGATTTGAGATTATGCTACTTCATGTCATACATTGGTTAAAGTGCATGCCTGGAGGTTATTTGAACTTTATCATAATGTTTGGAATGAAGATCAATGACATCTCTTCTCTGCCCTACCTTTAATTTTGATTCCTTTTTAACAAGAGCACTCTAGCTTAATTGTCATTGTAAATATCCATCTTAGATTAGTTCTTGATCATAATTCACCCTTCTTAGTATAACATACTTCATATCCTACATAGACTAACTATTAGGCCATGTTGGCTCCTAATGACCATATATTATAAATATTGTGAAACAGTCCACTTGCTTTGCCTATATTTCATCAACAGATAAAAAGATTATCATAACCTACAACTTATGCACTGAATTCTTAGAATTTTAAAATGAGAAGTGCTCTTGAACACTTTAGGCACTTATGATACATATTTAGGCATCAACAAGAGGAGATTCAATGGTGCTAGAAGGAGGGCCTTTAGTTACATCTTTGTGAATTTGTAGAATCTTTGCTAAATTTGGTGTATTCTAATCAAAGATCAGTGTAGTATTTGTATATTTGCATTCCTTTGAGCATAAGTGTGTAAATATCATTGATCTTTATGGTTTCAGACTAGTCTTTGGGCTCCCTTTATCCAAAGATTGATATTCTTTGAAGATCCATGGATATTTGTGCAAAGGTAGTTCAAGCTTTGTGTATTTCCCACGTTTAAGGTTAGTAATAATAATTTTGTTCAAATATTGACTGATTATTTGCATATCTAGGTTTATTCAAGCTTAGAAGTGTAAATATCCCTCTCATTCATTAGTTTAGATGTATCTTTGAGATTATTTAGTTAAATATAGTCATGTTTTACATGTATTTAGGAAAAATTGGATTAATGTGCAAACTTAATCATTATTCTTTGCAAAGATCAGTTTGATGCATCATATTTTAAACAAGTTTCAAAGTACATAAATTGGAATTGCCAAGGATTAGAGACAAGAATACCTCTTCTCCCTCTATAAATTTATATAAATCTAGGTCAAATGAGGTGAGCAAAAATTCTCAAGGTCCCAACCTACTTCACCAGTTCAGAGTGCTCATGTGTTTAAGGTATGGCTTGGCTAGGTGGTTCTTCAATCAATGTGACAGGTATAATATATGATCTTCCAAGAAATCCTAAAAGACATTTGCCTTCTTTTAGTCCTGATGGTGTTGTCACAGCTAAAGAACATGTTAAAATCTTTACAGTTGCTTTAAGACTCTTAAATGTTGTTCATGAAGATGTAGCATGTAGATTATTTCCATCTACTTTCAAAGATGTTGCATATGAATGGTTCCTTCACCTTCCATATAATTAATTAACTAGCTGACATTATTTTAATAGAATCTTTATCGATCAATTTGGTAAAATCATTAGTCTATACATTATATAGTAGTAATTCATCACTGTTAAGAGAGATTCCAATGAGACATTAGAGCCTTTAGAGCTATATTTTAGAAGATGTTTAGTAAAACCATATCCCCTTATAGACTTGATGAGGATTTAGCCTTAGAGATTTACAAGGATGCTTTGGATCCCATGACTTTTGTGTTTCTTAAAAGTTCTGTTAGAATCATAAACACCATAGCATTGGCTTATGTTGAAGCTATAATAATCAATGATCAAATGCAGCCTGAAGGTCAGATTACATATGTTACCCCAAATGTTAACCCTAATTTCCTAGCACTAAATATCATTCCTAATACCAATCAGATTGTGTTTGCCTTAAATCAAACATCAGTCTTGAACCAATTACCCTTGAGTCATCCATATCTTGGCCAAACCTTAGGGTTCCTAAATGGCACTGATATTAGACTTCATACATAAAATCATAGAACCCTAGTGCCCACAACTAGTAGTAATACCCCAGTTGATAACCCTGAGGCACCAAAAAACTCAAATGACTTACTATTAAAAATGGTTTAAAAAATTGAGCACTGACTTTCTTCAAATGTAAAAACAAATAAGAAATACAGGGGAAGATTCTAACAAGTTTAATGGACCTTCAAGTAGGTTTCATGATAATAGTGGTAATGGGTCATCTAAGAACATACATAAAATAAATATTTATGATATAGATCTAGCTAATAATTGTAATGTCTTTGAAGCATATCAAAATGAAAAGGATACATATGAGCCTGTGTTTAATTAAGAATGTTATAGGGACATCTGGATTTGCAAAGAAATATATATCCTTCATGGAATGGGATTTTGATTTTCCATTCGAAGAAGAAAGTGAACATGAAGATGCTCTATAAGAAGGAATAACTATTTAAGATGAACAACCCCATAAACAAGATTAGATATAAGCTGGCCTCTTTTCAGAAGATAAATGTGAGGACAATTCATATTAGGACATTATTGAAATTGAGGATACCCCTGAAGAATCTAACCAGTGGAAAAATTTATACCAAGATCTTATGATAGAAATTGAGTTATTGCAAGAAGGCAATGATATTCTGGAGATCCCAAAGCAAGATGGGGTGAGACTCAATTAGATAGAAGAGACACCATTCTACACAGAAGATGAAGATGAATAAAGTGAAATAGATCAAGAATTTTCATATGACTCCATTAAAAATATAGGAACATGGGATCAACATGTTTCTAATGGTAAGATCCCAGATGAGTTTCACTAAGTTGATCAAGATGAAGAGGCCTCTTGGGATGATTCAAAAGAATTTTATGCAAACATTGATAGTACATTTCCACATATAGAACCTAATGAAGACATCAGTCTAAGAATGTGAGCTAAGTTGTCATTGTTGAGTATAGATGACATAATCCATTATCAGTCTATGGATGAAGCAGAATTAGAAATCTTGATGCAAGATAAAAGACTTTGGGAAGAAGATGACTAGGTTTTAGATCCATATCTTCAATCCATGTGATTGAGAATAGATGTGGTTAACTAATTTACATCATACAGAAGATGCAAGCATTAAAGTGCTCCTATCCACAAGAAGAGGCCATTGAATGAAAGAAATCAAGCTTCAAGATTCTATGATAAGCTAAATAACTTTCCATTTGATCCTAGAGGTAGGTCATTTATGGAGTTAGTGTAGGTATTTTAGATTAGTTTCTTTTTTTTTCTTGTCCCTTGTTTGTAAATTATGTTTGTATATATTTATTTGGTTTCTCTTGATTTGTTCCTTGCTTCAAAATAAGTCCTTTTGGACATCCCTCAGCTCAAAGATCACCTAATTGCTTAAGAGCATCATAGTTCAAAAATGCAGGTATGACATCTCAACATTGGTTGATCATGGATTGTTGAACTGTGAGCTTAATGTTATAGTTTAGAGAAAATAGAAAATATTAATGGATAGGTTAATTGTTCCTTGAGATTTTGGGCATTATTCTGATCTAAGTTTGATTTCCATAAGGATAGCACATATAGGGTGAAATCTTAAATTATTGAAACACAATCATGTTTTTACTTAATAAACATTATTTTCTGGGATAAAGTTTACAACCAAGGATGATTATATGAAGATCAAAAAACTTGACCAAATCCCTAAACCTAGATAACTTGGTTCCCAACCTTTACTAGAAAGTAAAAAATAATTTTAAATAAAATAAGAGATTATTGCAAAATTTAAGACTCTTTAGGAAAAGGTGATTTTGGTAATCTCCACCGGGGATATAGATGCTTGGATGGCAGTGGATCAAGACTTTGAGTGGATCCAAAGGCATCTCTATTGGGGCTATGGACACTTGGCTGGTAGCATAGCAATTCCCAAGCGTTCCTTAAGCTAAAGCATGGTTCTTAATAAACATCTCAACATGTTGAAAGTGAGTGTTAATGGTCAAGTTCATGAAACATGGAAGTTTTTCCCTAAATCCCATGGAAAATAGTAAGTGAAATCAAAGTGCACACACATCATGACTAGGTTTTCTAGATTTGATCATAATTTTACATGTGTAGGACTTGTTTCAACCATGAATTGATCTAAATAATGGTGACTGATCAAATTGAATGAATAAACTAGTTATTAATACTAACCAAAGTCTCTAAATTTTAACATATTTTTATGTTTCCCCTAGAAGTAACCAATTATTGAGGTCAACATACACCCCCATTTTTGAAAATGGGGACCCTTGTTTCAAACCATGTAAATTTATGCTCTAAAATTGAAAACTAGGAGAATCAGGTGTAGATGACTTTCAAATTGAAGGTATCTAACCAAATGAGATCTTAAATTTTAAATTAATCCACCCCTATCTCTCACCTAGACTTATCTCCCATATTTTCATGATCCTTTTTAATTTATCTCTAAATGTTACTAATAACTATTGTTGGTGTTTCTATGTTACAGACTTAATGAATACTAACCAGATATAGGGCCTAATGTGTTTTTTACGTAGACCTTTTAATTCAAATTAAAATTTGGTGGGAGATTTTTATTTAAATTTGCATAGGAGAAATTATCATGCTATAGACTCAGTTCAATTTTTACCCCAAATCTTAGTCATGTTTTTTAACACAATGAAACCTTAGGCTAAAAATCATATGTTTGGTATCTTTTATGTCCCATGATCCCTTTGTTCCCTTTTATCCTATCTTGGTTTAAGTAAATGCATGGTCCCTTTTTTATAATTCTTATCCTAAAGCCTTAACCTAAGGTTTATCACAATTATTAATATGACAAAAATATTAGGCTATGCCTTAATGCCAAGTCCTTTTTAATTTACAATGTCACTTTAATATGTTTTACACTTTTGCCTATAGCTCTATTCATATTTATCAATACGAGTGAAAACCTTGGTGTCAAACTTTAGCTTAAGTCTTATATTATTCTCAAGCCTAACTTAAACATTGTGTTTATCTTCAGGATCAATGACCCTCATTTACTCAGGTAAAGTTAATCTAATGATGCAATATCAAAATGGGAAACTAAGCATAGGAACCAATCTCACTCAACCCCATGGATTGTAATCAAATGTTACACATTTGATCAAATGAGGAAGATCCAATGGCATGTAATTTGAGTTGAAAATTTAAGCCATGATCAAAAGGTTAAGTCTGATAAGGTCCCCAAGATTAATGGCATGTATTAGCTTGAGTAAGATTGATTGAACGATGTGAGTTGAGTTAAGACTTCAATGGATCCTGTGACTAGCGAGAAGGTGGAAAGTGTCACCATCTTGATGAAAGGATGTTGAAAAACCAATGGAGTTACACCCCTTAGATCATGATCTAAGAGAGTTTGTTTGCTCACCCAAAGAAGATCTAATGATGAGATATCACCATTGACTTTTTAAAGAGCTAACACGGTAATGACATGTGTCATAATCATAAGAAATATAGTAGAGGTAACCAATGGAATTCAAATCCTGAGATCAAGATCGATTATTCATGGTAATCCATTTAAGATTAATCAAATAGTGTGAGATTAAAGAGGTTTTTTTTCAAAGGGCAATGGTCATGTTTTCAAATATTGATGAACAAAATGCCATGACAATGCCACAATAATGCCACATAAGTAAAACATGATAAATCTGATGATTTCATGGACCTATGGGAGACATAGGTATAAATGGATAATTCAAGATAAAATTTAAGCCATGAAACTTATGATTTGAGCTCACAACCACCAATAAATCTCCCTGTAAACCTACTTGAACTCCATAAAAGCCCTGGTAAAGATGCAAGCCCTAATTTGATCCATAATAGAACTATAGACCACTAGCATGTTTTCACGTTATGTTCATTTGAAGGTCATCCACACTATGGTTAGATTGGCATATTTACACATGATTATGGTTTGATCTTGTATAAATTTGCTAACAAATTGATCTGTGTTTCAGGTTGTAAGTTTAATAGAATCTCACTTGAACCAACATTGTGTAGGGTTTTATACTTTAATGATAATTGACCCCTTTGATTAGTATTTTTCTCCCTTCATTGTCTTATTGAATATATGTCTAAATCATATAAAAAAACTTAGTCTAAAATGTCTTTAGCCTTGGTATTTTAAAATAAGATTCAAATTTATGAGGGAGGCACTTTTTTGTAGACATAGCTTAAAAAGGTATTACTTGTATTTATTAATGCCACTAAGACCTTAATCAAAAGTCTTTATGTTAGGTCATTTATGTTTTATTGTTTCCATGGACTAATTAAGTAAATATCTTTTTATATATTATTTGAACTTATCCTAAGGTTTATATCATGTTTATTAACATGAAATAATACCTTAGGCTAAAACTATGTCCTAAGTTTTATACTTCCCAGGACCTTATTAAGTCTATTTTATGTTACAGGAATAGATCGAACCTAGAAATGACAAGTTTCAATCTTGTGGATGTAAATAAGTCAAAGGAATAGATCTAATGATATGTGCTTACTTGAACAAAATTGATCTAATGGCATGAGATCAATGTTGAATTATCAAAGGTTCTAAAGAACCCCACAAGAGTGACAATTATCACCATCTCAAGGGAAGTTTGAAGATATAATGAAGAGAAAAGATTTGAAATTTCAAGGATCTTAGAGCAAGTGATAGGGTGAAAAGTATCACCATCTCAGGAACTCTATCAAAAAATCAATGATCGATGGAGCAAAGGACAGGGCCCAGTATGTAAAGATCAATAGATCACATCAATTTGTGCAAGCAGATCCAATTATGTGAGTTGAGATAGATGTGTTCAAGGAGCTCAAAACCAATAAGGAAGGGACACATGTTCAAAGGGAAAAAATGATTCCACATAAAAAAACAACTCAGATTAAAAGATTTGGTATACCTGAAAGTAATGAAGTTGTATTTGTCATCAAATGCTAAGGGTCAAGTGTTTGAAGAACTTTTAAGGGAACCAATTATCACTGCCAGATTGACTGATGAACCAATGTAACAAAGCCATGAAAATCAAGGACAAAAAGGAATGCAATTTTAAAGAGTCTTTTAGTCATATAAAATGTGAAATTTGATGACTTAAGCATGGCTAATGACACCCAATCCATAGGTCTTCTTACTTACTTACATAACCCTTCTAAGCTATTCTTTCATTGATTCCTAGTCATCCACAACCTTCAATACATAACCTTAATAGACCCAAGTAGCTCTTTTAGGCCCATTTATATCACCCTAGGTCTCATTCCCTTAGGATAGTAGTGCCTAACTTGGATAGGAGTGCTAAAACCTAGGGTGTCCTGATTTTGGCACTGTTGTCCAAGTTCACTTTTGGTCCTAACAATCAGATTAATTTAGATCTTTATCCTTTTTATTGTCATCCTAACACAGATTCATTTAACCCATGATCATTAATTTACATATAAAATTCCATTAAAATTCCACATAGAAGGGTTGACACTCATTTACAAGAGAGGTGCAAGAATACAAGCAAGTAGACTCAAACACTCTTCCCTGTTCTCTACATACAGTCTTCCACGATAATTTCAAGCTTATAAAATCCTTTGAATTAGTCACTAGCCATCCTAAGTACATCTAATTTCATATCTAGTTGCATTTATCATACAAAATTACACCAAACACTTCAATGAGAGAACTACATTAGCTTGATCCCTCCTCAGAGTATTGGTATGTAAGCAGCATGCCCATACAGAGGGTGTGAAGTGCATCCATCATATCCTTTACACATTAACCCCTTCTTTATATTTTCAATTTTCCATTCAATTTTAATCACAAAGAGATCTTAAGGATTTGAATATTAATAATAGATGCACAATGGGCTCCATAGGCTTTCAAGCTTTGATATTTCATTGACAGGGTAACATAGGACTGTCGAACATAACCTAGAAAGCTCAGACCACCTAGATAATATTACTAGAAAAGGACTATAGTGATGGAAATTATGGTGTCTCACTTTTGATGCTCTTGTCCAATTTATTAATGAACCTCAATATCTAGTTTCTGATAATTTCCTAGTCTTGCTCTTCCAGTATCAGACCATGTCTCAGTTTAGTTCATTCAGTTTAAACTAAGTTGAATTTCTCGTATTTATTAAAATATTTAGAAAAGGAAAAAATAAAAATATGTTTACACAAATTAGTAGCTTAATTCCTACATATTATTTATTTATTTACTTTATTCAGACCTTTTTATTTAACTAGGAATAAAACCCCATTATTCTGAAAATAATAAAACATTTGGTGAACCTGACTTACTTTAAATTTCGCACAAAAACCCTAGAAACCCTAGGGATAATTGTTTTTGATTTTTTTCCATAATTTTTTTTTATCACATTTAAAAATAAAAAATCTACAATTTAATTTCAAAAATATCACATATTTTGTTAAAACCCTAGTTTGCACATACTAGGTCCTTCTTACATACAAACACATTCCAAACACTAAGAAAAATATATTGCTGATTTTAAAAATATTTTTTGATTTTTCCTAAATTTTTCAAGCAAAATTATACAAATTGTCTCTAAATTTTTTAAAATTATTACATTTAAAAAAAATCATTCAAAATCTCTAGTTGCATCAATTAAACTCCCAATTACTTTCCAATACTTTTCAAATCATTTTATGAATTTTTAGTTGCATATCAAACATAGAAAATCAATTTCAAATTAAAAAATTCATAGTATTTTGCATAAATATTTTCAAAAAATCTTAAATTGCATATATTATCACCTATTTTCTTCTTGAGGTATCACCTTACATGTTTAGGAGCTCTATATCCTTTTTATGCATATGCCACTTCCTTGTTTAGATTATATCATCTTAATCTTTTCTAATATTATCCAAGTTATTTTCCTTATGCCACCTAAGTTTCTTTCATCTCTTCCTTCGAGATGAAGTGCAATACTTAGTGGTAATCCTCCTGACTTCACCTCAATTCTTGCAAATCGACCATATACCATGGATAAATAACCAACTCAGGTTCCAGTCATAGATTCTACACATCCAAAATATACCAATTTCAATTAGGATAATTTTGACAAAGAGCAATATTAAAATAGCAATGATGATGTACACACTGATGTTGATGCTCCACACATTAGACTACTAATTCACTTCCACCCATTATTGACAATGAAGTTATACTCAACAAAGATTTGATTTTATAAAATTTTAGAGAAAGACTTAAGGAGTAGCCTAAAGATCATACATTAATTTTGAAATCTAACATGGAAATTAAAAAGGCTAAGCAAGTTGAGTCTTCCATCCCCACAGAGCAACTAGTTGAGAATGACACTATGGGGTCAATTATGTCTCAAAAACCCCCTAAAACTAGTACATCCCTATCTCTTGATTTGGTATCCCTTATTTAAGAGATAAGATCACTTCAATCCAAGGTGCAACATCTTGAGCAAGGTACCACTAGACCTATGTAAGCTTTGGATTCTTTTGTTCTTCTTCGTACACCATTGGCACATCATATTTCTTCTACACCCTTGCCATAAATTTTTGTTCAACCCAAGCTTAATCTTTATGATGGCAAAGGTGATCTAGAGACACACTTGAGAACTTTTCACACAACATGTTTGGATTATATACTCAATGATTGACTATTTACCAAGCTATTTCCACAAAGTCTAAAGGATTATGCTTTACAATGGTTTTATAGTATATCACATTAGTCAATCATAGAATTCAATCCTTTAGAAGACATGTTCTTAGCACATTCCAATATCAACATTGGTGATAATGTTTCATATGATAAAATTTCTCAACAAAAACAATGACCAAATGAGCATCTTACGAACTAGGTTATTTGGTATAAGACCATCTTGGCTAAGATGACTAGTCCCATGGTAGATCAAGAGTTATAGGACCTCTTCAAATATATTCTTATACTATCACTTCATGAATCAATCATGTTCAAGTGATTCTCTTCCTTCACTAAATTTTTTCATACATAATGGAATGAGAAGTCAAGCTAATTTCAATGGGTAAACTTAAGTACTTAAGTATCTTAGACACAACAAACAAGAGTAATAGCAATGTCCCATACAAGGTCAAAATCAATGATAATAAGAATCAAAATCAACCAATAATCAATGTAGCTTCAGAGCCCCCTCAGCGTGTGGTTTTATCAACACCTCCTCATCATGCATTCACCAATCTATCAGTTTCTCCAGCTAGGGTTTTACAACAGTTATTGGAATGTAACATCATCACTCTCCCTCCTATTTAATAATCTGACCCAGCAAAGCCTCTTTCATGTGGATATGATCAACATGCATTTTGAGATTTTCATAGCACACCAAGCCACACAACAAATAGATGCATCAATTTGAGACATAAGATACATGGCTTGATAGATGAGAATCTAATTAATCTAGGAAATTTAGTTGAGCCTACAAAGTTAAATCCAACATAAGATAAATCTTTGAAAATATTATCATATCCATTTCCATAGCATTTTAAATAGGAGAAAGAGGACACCTTAGGTGTTCACCATACATACCATGCACATCCTCCACCAACTACATACCAGGCACCTTCAGTTGAGGCACATCCTTTGAGAGATATGATAGGTGTGTATGAGTTGAAATTTATAGCTAGACCTTTGATATCTTTTTTAGATTAGGAGATTGTGGAGGATAATATAGGTTATAATACACTTTTTATCAAATCACATATTCATAATTATCCCATTTGTAATGTGTTTGTTGACAATGGTTCTAGCCTTAACATGTGTACCTTGACACTACTACAACATTTGGGTTATTCAGAGTAAGATATCACTCCAACAGACATAGTTATCAATGCTTTTAGTGGGCATATATAGAGTTCATTGGTGAGATAGTGCTTCCACTACAGGTTGGTCCTACATATTTGTCAACACCATTCACTCTAGTTCCTAGTGTAGGAGTTTTTGACATATTACTTGGTCAACCATGGATTCAAAAAATTAAGGTAGTACCCTCTACAATTTATAGATGCATGAAATCCATTCATGTTAATCAGGTTATTACAATCAATGGATTTCCTTATGAGTCACCACTCCCTACTTTAGAACCATCTACCAACTTACAAACACTAGCTCCGGTTCTTCCACCTATGTTAGTCTCTCCTCCAATTTTAGTTCTACTTCTAATTTAGATCCAGCCATAGTTGTGGCATCTATCACTAGTACAGAAGGTTCACACACCTCCACATTTTTAGGATTCTAGATATCTTCCAGCTACAGTGTTCACACCTAGAATAATAACATTAAGGTCTCATGTAGCTACATAGAGAGCACCTATTCAAAGAGCTTCTTCTACTTTCAAATGGGTCCCTAAGAGCCTTACAATTACATCTACTCATCAGAGTTATAAGAGGACCCCATATTTAGTTTCCACTTTAGAGATTTCAAATTAGTTACAACATACATAGATTTTAGCTTCACAATCTTAGACATTCAATCATGCCTCATGATCATGCATGATTAAGTTGTTTGATATAGGACACCATGATAGGGAGTCTCATTTGAGACTCATCGGTTAGTATCATTTCTTCCTAATTTTACCTGTATATAGCTTATATCAAAATTTAAAAAAATCAAAATATACAAAAACATTCAAAAATGTTAAAATATACAAAAAACTCAAAATATACAAAAACATTCAAAAATGTCAAAATATACGAAAATATTCAAAAATTTCAAAATATAAAAAATATTTCAATTGTATGCATCATCTATGCTTTACATTACTACTACTATGCTAGGACTAATATTTGTTGTTTTATGCTATTGTATGTTAATTTATCTACATTACCATGCTTCACTTGATCTTCTTTGAGTATCTACAGTGATATCCAACTCTTTGATTGCTTCACTCTACCCATTAAAGAGGCATTATTATTTATACATTCAAGACACACATCGATATACCCCCCCTTTGGGGCTATATTCTACATGACTACACCATCCAGATTATATCATTCCTATACTACACACTTTGAGTTATCATATTGATATACATTCCATTCTAGATTACACAAATCACTATATCAGCATTTCACTAGTATCTAACACATGTGTATTTCTTAGCATATACCTAGTCTTGTACTACACATGTTTTACATACTTTCACATTTACTTTGATTAGTTAGATGTGATTCTACTTTTCCATTTATTACATGCTTTCTCTTCTTGCTTAGCATAGCTTGTGTGATTTCTTTTCTAGTTCCTACTTATCTCATGTTTGTCCCTTAGGACATTTGTCGATGTCCTTTACTTATATTCATGTGTGTGTCTTAGGACATTTGCCAATATCTTTTTCTTGTAATATTTTATGTGCTTATGGCCCTTGTGTCAATATTTTTTTATTTCACTTGTATATGTATGTGGCATTTGAACATGCCTTCTATGCTTGCTTTTTAGTTTGAGTGGCATATGCCCATGTCCCTTATTTACATGGCCCCTTGGCCATCCCTATATGTTTCTTGCTTCTTGCTTATTTTACTTTTCAATGTGTGTAATTCCATGATCCACATCATGTATTTCCCTTGCTTTCTTAGATGCCTTGATGGACATCATGATCCATCCCTCTAAATAACAACTAACAAATTACAACTAAAAAATAGCATCTAACATTCCACTTCTAGTTCAGTACTTTACACATGATTTTACATTGTTATATCTATCTAGGCATACCCCTATTGATCTAATAATTTATCAATATAGACATTGTTATATCTACAAATATCTTGTCAAATATCACTGCTATATTGTACATCTATGCAGCATAACACACTTGCAGGACTCTTTTCTTCTGAGGGTAGTCATTTTAGGTTCATCATTCCTACCCTCAGAAGAGGGGGAAACAAATAGGGGTTTTATCATAGAGATCAAAAATACTAATAGTTGAAATAGTATAATTTAGGTCACTTAGTTCAAAATTTAAAGGTCAAACCAGTCAGAATAAAAATATATATATATTGATAGTTCTAGATCAACAACTAGTTTCAGCACAGGACAACAGTACCTAAAATAGACAGTAGTACCAAACACATTGGTATCCTTATTTTGGTGCTCCTATTCAGGTAGAAAAACACTCAAGTTTTTTATAAACAAGTAAAAATTTCAATTTAGATATAATTCTTGCACATCCAGATCAGTCAGAATCAACATTTCAGTACAATTTTCTCAAAGAATCTAGATATAGGGGGTTATCATGCATGGCATGATGGTTCTCACTTTCAATTTTAGATTAGGTAGTTGTCATAACTTCCAAATCAAAATCCATGTTCTAGACAATAGTGATTGGGGGAAATGTTCATGGCACTTTGGTTTTCTTTTATTTCTGAGTTTAATTTATTATCAAAGCATTCTTAGTAGTTGCATGCCTTACTCCATCTGCAAGTGGCTGGCATCACTTTCAAGTTGAAATTTCATAAAATTTTAACTTTTTTAGTACTTGAGTTCTTGAGTTGGCTTTCATATAAGCCTAGTAAATCAATTTTGGAGTGGCATTCATACAAGCCTAAGCTCCATCTTTTAAAATGGCCTAGTTTCCAGCATACAGTCAAGTTATCCATGCCACATTGTTAGATTTCAAGAACATATATAAGATCTATGAGCCATCTCATATGACATTTATTCTATACCAGTACCACTTCATATATTTACTTCATGGGGCAATGATAGAGATAAAAGGCCAGCCTTTGTATTCTTGAGCCACCTATTCAGAGGGATTAGACAACAGTCTAGACATAGATTAGCACATGCATGACTCATTAACTTTACTTGGTGATGATGGATCCAAAGTGCTAGCCTTTGCATTCTTGAGCCACTTTCTACGGAATTGAACACTCATCTTTGTTCATAATATTACTCTTGATTCAATATATACCCAACATCATCCAAGATAATCTAGCATCACAATAAGTTTTGTATTGGTTTATGTACCCAATGAGGTGTATTCATTCTTTTCTAGTCCTCTTACTCAGCTTTTGTACATTCTTATTTTAGATATAGCGTATCTAGTAAGAACTAATATACTATTATGTTTTCATTGTAGATTCACATTTCACAATGTGTTCTCTCTATGCACATCTAACATCACATAGCTTCATGAGCTTCTCCCTTATAGGTAAGTTTAGGTATGCTTTTTACTTTCCTTTATCCTAGTATTTCACTTTGCTACATCACTAGAATAAAGGGGGAGAAAATGTTGTCATATAAAATGTGAAATTGGATGACTTAAGCATGGCTAATGACACCCAATCCATAGGTCTTCCTACTTACTTACACAACCCTTGTAGGCTATTCTTTCACTGATTCTAAGTCATCTACAACCTTCTATACTTAACCCTTACAGATCCAGGTATCTCTTTTAGGCTAGTTCCATCCCCCTAGGTCTCATTCCCTTAGGACAATATCACACAGCTTAGATAGGAGCACTGGAACCCAGGGTGTCTTAGTTTTGGCATTATTGTCCAAGTTAATTTTTGGTCCTAACGGTCAGATTTTTTTAGATCCTTATCCTTTTCTTTATTGGCCTAATGCAAATTCATTTAATCCATGATCATTAATTTCCCTATAAAAGGCCATTCAAAGTTTATTTAGAAGGGTTGACACTCCTTTACAAGAGAGGAAAAAGAATAAAAGCAAGTACACTCAAGTACTCTTCCCTATTCTCTACATACAACCTTACAAGATCATTTCAAGCTTATTCAATCCTTTGCATTAGTCCCTAGCCATTTGAAGCACATTTAGTTTCACATCTAGTCACATTTATCATACATAATTACACCAAGTACTTAAATGGGAGAACTACATTACCTTAATCCCTCTTCAGAGTATTGGTATGTAGGTAGCGTGTCCACACACAAGGTGTGAAGTGCATCTAATGTATCCTTTACACAATAACCCCTTCTTATATTTCTAAGTTTCCATTAAAATTCAAGCACAAAGAGATCTTAGAGCTTTGAATATTAAAAATAGATGCACGACAAGCTCTGTAAGCTTTGATATTTCACTGACAGGGTAACACGAGACTATTGAATAGAACCCAGAAAGCTCAGACCACCTAGACAATAGTGTCAAAAAAAGACTACAATGTCGAATAGTAGGGTTCCCACTTTTAACACTCCTATCTAATCCAAAATGAACCTTAAAATCAAGTTTTTGATAGTTTCTCAGTCTTGTTCCTCCAGTATCAGACCCTATCTTAGTCTAGTTCATTCAGAATAAGCTAAGTTGGATTTCTCTTATTTATTACTATATTTAGAAAAATAAAAAATACAAATTTATTTATACAAATTAGTAGCTTAATTCTTACATATTATTTACTAATTTACTTTACTCAGACCTATTTATTTAAATAAGAATAAAACCCCATTATTTTGAAAACAATAAAACAATTCTCAAAGTTAGGTTGACACGGCATATTCTTTTGTATCAAATCTTTGTAAATCATTTTGAAAGAATATTATATCTTGTAAAAGCATGTGTAATTTTTAAAGTGCATTGCTTATGGGTCAGTCCATTTTTTAATTGTTTGATTCCATAATGTTGTAGAAGGACGACCATCCTTGACACCTATGCAATTATCATTGGATATTACTAACATGCATACCTCATTGAGCCTTATATATAAAGAGGTATTGCTCATTATAAAAAGGGGAGGGAGTTCTTAGATCTAAAATTACATTGTAGCTTTTGAGAAATTAATATAAATAAGGAATTTGCTAAAGTTTTTCCAAATTTGCTTGTGTCTTTTGTTATCATGACTTCTCTCTCACTTGTTTGTTCTAAATTCTAGATTTGAATGGTTATTATGAATTCTTGGTGTGTACATTTGAATGTAGAGTTGTTAACTTGTGCTAATGTAAGGTTAATTTTAAGTTCTTAGGTTCATTTCATTTTCTTATTATTCTTACATTTAGGCTAATATTGTCTGCTTGCAGGAGTAAATATTTAAAGTGAACTTGGTTGTTATTTGCATTATTTCCCACATTCCTTAGATGTTTTCCTAATGTGTCATAGTATTTGAGATTACACTACTTCATGTCATACATTGGTTAAAGTTCATGCCTAGAGGTTATTTGAACTTTCTCATAGTGTTTGGAATGAAGATCAACAACTCTTCTCTGCCCTACCTTTTTTTTTGCTCTTTTTTTTAACCAGGTCACTCTAGCTTAATTTTCATTATAAATATCCATCTTAGATTAGTTCTTTATCATAATTCACCATTCTTAGCATAGCATACTTTATATCCTACATAGACTAACTATTAGGCCACAGTGGATCCCAACCACCAAACATTATAAATATTGTGAAGTAGTCCACTTACTTTGCCTCTATTTCATCAACAGATAATAGGATTATCACAATCTATAACTCATGTATTTAATTCCTAGAATTATAAAATGAGAAGTGTTCTTGAACACTCTGGGCACTTGTGATACATATTCATTCATCAACACCTGAGTAGAAATAATAGGTGGAAGCACAAGAGTAGTATAAATAGTATTAATAGCCTCAATACCTAATGTAATAGGATAACCTATAGTAGGTGGAATAAAAGCATTTAAAGATTCATTTATAACATGTACTTCCTTGGATACAAACTCCTCAGTTATAGTTTTTTTAAAGCTAAATAAGGTGTCATTGTTAAGGGTTTAAATAATATGGATTAGGAGATATACCTAAGCACTGAATAATACATGTCACATGATCATGACATGAATAGAATAAATCCACCAAGTAAGTTTTCTAGTAAGCACTTACCAAGCTGTCAATGTAACAACCCTATTGGGTTAGACTTAGAAAAATGATAATTTTTTTTTTAAAATAACATATTCTTCCATTATATTACACCATGATAATCTAATTAGTGATACATATATAATACTCTAAGTATGATAACTATAAATAAGTATGAGACTTTTAACAGTCACTGATCACTAACAACATATGAAACACATCATAACTAAATATGGAAATTAATTACAAATACCTAGCCACATTTGGTATACTGATATAACCACTACTACCAAGGTATAAATAAGTAAATAATTACATCTCATCAGATTAATAAATACAATGCAATTTAAAAGATACAAGATACATGGTTGCATGGAGCATGAGTTTCCAAACTCCAGTATCTCTGGCAATCTCAAGTGTCATCTCCATGTAAGTACTATTATAGTAATGGAGAGCATCATCTGAGCACTTTTTCACACCAACCATAGATCATCAATCCCCTACATAATTTCCATCAAGGAATGACCCTCCCTTCATAGATGATTAGATAGTGATAGTGTGGGAATGTAAATAGACAAGCTAATACCCATGTGTTTTATGATTTATAAAACTAAACATGTAGTGTACATAAAGAAACCCATTCTAACAAGATATCACACAAACATGTAAATCATACACATGAAATGACAATGTCTCACTAACATTACTTGGCCCAAGTTTTTCAATAGTTATTGACCTCTAGGATCAATCAATTTCATACACACCACTTGATCAGATTACTTTCATCTAGTATTGTGATGCTAGTAAGCTAATAAAATTTGTCTCACTACTTACTCAATACCAACAATGAAAGATTTGGTTAACATGTCTATAACCAATAGTTTCATACATATTACTTCCTACTAATAATCATAAAACATGCTAATCATAGGAATTAATCAAATGCATACTTTTATTCCATAAAATGTATGAATGAATATCCAAAATATCATTTATTTATTACCAACTTGGTATTATATATATATATATATATATATATATATATATATATATTAGGATACATATTATAATTTTTACAATCAGATACAATACAGTACTTTCTACTAACTGTCATAAAACATGTTATTTATAAAAATCACCAACACATTTACATTTAATCCATCAAACATATGAGTGTATCTACACATAACAATTACAATCTGTACCACCTGATATCACATACATTTAGACTATAGTTTTTAAATAAAACACACTCTATGACATCCCATAATATCATAGTTCATTATTCATGAGCACAACTACTCAATTACAGCAACCAGTCTTACAATTCAAAATTAAATATCTCATAATCCTAAATAATAGGCAACCAAGTAAAAATTATACCAACCAGGTATATCTTATGTTTAGACTGCATACTATCAATCAAAAGAACTATAAATTATAGGTACACACAACAATGTACTAATATATGATGTGTGTGTGTGTGTGTGTGTGTGTGTGTGTGTGTGTGTGTGTTTAAACACTTGTACACATTGATACACTCATAATATGTACTACACATAAGTTTTCTAATACTGTAAACATCAACAGTCATCTAAACTTCTAGACAGTGACTTCATGTGCTTTCAATAATGGTTATAACTTTCCAGATTCACAAGACACATTGATGATCCTTTTATATAATAGGGTTTAATAATGTAACACTTCACCATAGGTTATATCTCTAACTAAATAAGTTTTTTCATCCTAATTTAATCAAAGCATATATCACTCTATACACAAGTTTTTAAGACTACATAGCCTTTTGTATCAGGGTTCGTAACTAAGTATTAAACAATATTCAA
This sequence comes from Torreya grandis, assembly GCA_037957365.1. Taxonomy (NCBI): domain Eukaryota; kingdom Viridiplantae; phylum Streptophyta; class Pinopsida; order Cupressales; family Taxaceae; genus Torreya; species Torreya grandis. Next base: position 6,564,038 of record JARHVA010000204.1, on the reverse strand, counting down.
ATTGCTCTTACACGATACAAAAAAGTTTCATCAAGTACACAGATAAATGAATCACCCAAATCCATGAAAATACTAGTCAAAATCTAGGCTATAGGCATACATCCCAATGTATATATATATAAGCTATATATGTATGCACCCTCATACATATTAGTACACCCACTGTATGTAACATACACAAGTTTATAATGGATCAATATACAATACACTAACTAATAATTATCAATAGGTATAAGTGGACTATGTTACAATATACTCATCATTAACAATACATATATCCCATAAATATAGTAACCATTAATGGAAGAATCATGGATATACCAACCCACTAGCCACTAGATCAACTTTTAGTATACTTCTTCCATATCAATATAATTTCCTTTCCCTTGGGAATCCCTTGACTCATTAATATTTATAATGGGTATAGGTACCCCTCTATAAGATGTATAAACATATAAGTATCTAAATCCTCTTATCGATATTTAACATTTATTTAGACACTTGTTCAAAGTAATTATAATCTTGACATACCCCGAGTATATGTACTCTAAAATTATAAAATTAATAAAAACCAGAGCACATATTTTTATAACTAATATGAGGTTAACTATATGATTATAATTATCATCACCATTAGTAAGGCAATCAAATCCTAGATTACAGCTACAATAGGTTGTGGGTATTCATACTTGATATTTCCTCTATATCCAACCCAATATGTTTATATTATTCACTATATAAATTTTCTCTATTCAAAAATATAAGTTTAGTGATTGCTTTTCACAAAAATTCACATAGAATTTTAATAAACCACCTACCATCCTTAATGATGCCCAACCTAAATTTTTACAATCCAAAAAGGAATACCTATTTGGCTCCTCTTCTATGCCTCTTTAACATTGCCCTTGTCTTGTTCTTCTCCTCTATCTTCTACCTGCACCTTCTTTAATTGCACCCCCTTCTTATGATCTTCCTTCCTCATTTTCTTATGAACATCCTTTTCCTTTAAAGTTATTCCTTTTTAAAGTTGTTCCTTTTCCTTTAAATTTGTTCCTTTTTAGTTATTCCTCTTCTAATCTTTTTCCTCTTCAATCTTTTGCTCCTTCTTCATCCTTTCCAACTTCTCTAGGGTCACCTTAGGAAGCATCAGTGATCTTATCACCCAATGGAAACCACCCTGGGATTCACCCCCTTAAAATTATGGTGGACCCTAGCCCTACCCCATATCTTTTAGGGAATCTGGTTATCAAGAAACCCAATTATCTTTGACAACTGTAGGCCTACCTGATCCTCAACCTTTAAAAAAATCATGGCCCTAGTGAAGGAAAACTAGTTGTCCTTTGTATCTTCCTTCGATAAGCCTATCTCTCCTCTCTTCTTCCATATTCTTTGCCAACTAAATCTGGTCATACCCTTATAGAAACATGGTGTAGATAGGTCAAAAGTCAAGTGGACTCATCCTCCATGTAATTAGCTTAAATAAAATTTCGATAGAGCTACCATAGGCAATCTAGGCCCAACAAGAGTAAGAGGTGTCATCAGGGATTCTTTTAGGAATCTTAGGGTGGCTTACGTGGGTTCCTTGGGAACCCAAATGAATCATGTTGTAGAAGCAGACGTAGTTCTATGGGGAATCAACAAGAAGACAAGAAGTTTATTATTGTTTATTCTCACTTGTGGAGTGGGAGATAATGTTTGGAGCCATATGAAAGTGGCTTGGATCTTATCTATAATGGATGGACCACTTATTTTTACCCTTGCACATGAAGATACATAATTTTTTATGATTATTTTTCACCCCACATGAAATGTGGAAAATTTGTTTGTGCCATTATTCATCCTCTCTCCCTTATCTCTCTATTATTGCAAATGTTATTAATAAACATGAAGCTCTCTTTATAAATCATCCAATTAGTGGATCCATGTAAGCCTTGGGATTGCATTCATGGAGGTTGGATCATGTAGGCTAAATTATACTTGGTTCATAACTTGAATGCTTCAAGTGGAAGCATTGAGTGCTTTATATGTGTTTCATGTAAATTTTCAGCTTTAGTTCTAAGAAAGAAAGAAAAGAAACTAAATATGGGTATGGTTGAAAAACTTGTTTATTTGTGCATGCATTAAATTAGAAGATTGTAAAGAGCTCATATTTGGCTTGGGAGGAAGACTTGCAGATAAGAAAGCACCAAAGAAAACTTGTTTGTTAGATAGATAGTTGGGTGGATTGCCTAGTGATAGCTAGATCTTGGAAGAGAGAGCTTCCTTAGGGGCTGTAAATCTAAACATTTTTAAAAATCAATTTGATAAACTAGAAATAATGTACTTGCATCAATAATCAAAAGATACTAAAATTGAATACAAGAAAGCTTGCTAAAAAAGTAGACTAGAAATGATCTAATTAGTGATAAACTAATTAATACTAATGCTAAACGGTTGGGGTATGCTTCATAAAATTAGAAAGGGCCCTGTGTGTGGTCAAAACATAGAAAAGTGGATTTGGTTGGGTATGGGTGGGTTAAATCAGCTTACTAGTTTTTCTAGCATAGGTGACAATCGATGATTAGCCTGACCATCGATGGTTGGGGTCCAATTGTCAATAGTTGACTGTGGAATTTTGGGTTTGATCAATAGAAGATGATAGGATTTCATAGATGAATTTTAGGAGTTAGGCAAAGGATAGATTGATTATAAAAGGGAATAAAAGCACATGAATATTGATAAACAAGTACTTGTCTTACCAAAATTTGGTTAGGGGTAGTTGACAAAGTTAGCTTGTTGGTAGAATTTAGCTTGATTCAAATAGAGTAACGGTACCTAAAAGCTTGGTTGAGAGATGATGGCAAGTAGGATCTCAATAAGATGGTTGATAATGTTGATGATGTTAATTGATCTACAAAAGAAAACTCATAAATGCTTGAGCTCTTGATAATTATTTTAGATGGATTTGACCTCACAAGCCTCTCTCTCTCTTATAAGCATAAGAAAGAGATGGAAGTGAAGGTGTAACTGGGTCATCTAAATATAACTCATGCATGTAAAGGCTCACAACATAAATTAGATAAGTTATATTTAGAAAAGGGTCAATAGAGCTTGCATGCTCTTAGTGAGAAAGTGGATCCTGACCTTCGATGGTTAGGGGTTCTCAAGGGTAATCATTGATGATCACCCTGACTGTTGATGATTAAGGTCCTCAGGGATAAGATCATGAAGGCTAGGGTTACTCAATTAGGTGTAACTGAGTTTAGATTACTTGGTTTAGGCTTAATAGGTGTAGGTTGGTCTTAAGAGGGTCTAGGGGTACTTATAGAGCTAATTTGACAATCATAATCATAAGTGTGTAGATTTTTTGTGTTTAAATTTTGCACCTTTTTATTGTGCAACTTGCATGAATGAGCTACTAAGAAAATGGAGTATAGGTCACAGGTCTAGTTGCCTCGAGAGGGAGGAGGTGATCCCCCTCAAACTAGGATTTGGTGAGTTGAAGTTGAAGTGGATATAGGTTTGATAAGTGGTAGATGGTAAGTCACTATGTGGAAACATGAGGTTGGGCATTTGAGATGCAAACACACACATTAAATGCAACAAAAAAAGTGATAACTAAGATCACACATAGACTAGGTTACTAATGTTTGTAAAAATAAGGGTTGATGCTAAAAAATACAAGTGACAAGTGAACCGCATGATTTCCTATCAACATGGTGGTTGAGAACACTCATAAATGCAAGTCTCCTAAGTGATTTAAATGTTTCTAGTAGCTATCCAAGGTAGGAAGTGCTCCTAGGGAAAACATAAAAGGGTCAAGTATCACAAGTATCTGAGGTAGGAAGTGCTCTCGGTGAGACACAAGTGGGTTGGTATGTACAAGGTAGCATACAATATAAAAGGATCAACATGGAAAAGTTATCTCTATAGTCAAAGGACCAGGTAATAGTGTCACAAAATTACATATCAAATGGTCCAAAATAGTATAATGGTGAGGTGATGAGGTGGTTAGGTTGGTGGGAGAAAGACATCTCTAAAGTAGGCAAGATCCTGGTGTAAATGGCATGAAATGGGTAGATTGTCAAAAAAGGGGAAAAGTGGGTTTGGAGGGTAACCTAACCATAGATGGTTAGGGTCCCCAAAAAGTGACTATAGATGTTCACACTAACCATCGATAGTTAGGTGAAACCCTAAAAGTCTAGAGGGTAAAAGTAAAAACATAAAAGGTAATTTGTCATTTTATAATATTGTGTTATTTGACTGAGCTCTGGGCAATTTTGGTGCTTTATGAGGGAGGTGTGTGCTAAGGTGGACATTGCTCATTGGCTAAAGTCATGTGAGTGATTTTGTGGGTCTAAGTATAGGGAGCATGAGGACACAATTAGGTACATGCTCGAGGGCTCAGACCATAAAGGAGGTCATGAAATGAGGTAGGGGTGCACTAAATTGATAGCTAGGTGTGATTTTGTTATTATTTTTGTATGCCTAGGGGATTGGGGTCTAAAAAATAGATATTTTAGGCCTACATACCCTAGGTATAGTTGTGGGTGTTATGGTCAAATGAGGTGGGTAAAACATCAAAATGATAGGGTGGGTGGGTGATTGGGTAGTAGGCTAGTTGGGTAGAGTGTTTAGGTTAGGTGTTTATTAAATTGGGTCCTTATTTAGGTCCTAATAGGTTTGGGTATTCTAGACATGGAACACCCATAGGTAATCATCAATGGTCAGGCCTAACCATCGATGGTTGACACCCTAAGAATTAGGGGTCCCCAACCATCGGTGGTCAATATTACCTCTAATGGTTAGTCATGATGAGGTAGGATTATTGAAAAGGTTATAAGGGTTTAAGTATGGTTTGAGTGTAAAGTGTAATGGGTAGGCCTAAATTTTAGCCTGATAGGTTGGGAATAAGGGGTAAATAGTGTATGGTTATGATTATGTCAAATAGGTTAGGGTTAGGGGCATGTTTTTAAAATATAAGGTAGATGAGACTAGTTGGGGTGTAAGTAAAGCATTTTGATTAGGTGCAGGCTCGAGAGCAAATATAGATGCATGACCATGTGCTATGGATTTTCCTTAAACTACATAAGGGGATGACTACTAACGATTGGGCCCATATGGAGGTTGTAGGGCTAGCAGGGATGAGGCACTACCAATACATGTCTATGGATACATTTATGATAATAACACTCATTGAGAGATGGGATCCCACTACTAACACTTTCTTGCTGCTGATTGAGGAGATGACTATTCTCCTAGTGGATGTTCATAGGATCACTTGGATCCCACTACAAGGTGATGTGATCAACCAAATTGAGTAGGAAGAGTGGGATGAGTGTATCAAGTATCTGTATAGAGATGATAGTGACCAAGGTCCACTAGTTCTCTAGAGGGTTTAGCTATACAGCATTGTATGAGAGGGATCCCAAGGAGAGGAGACTTATGACAATATTGATGATCATGGTTAATTGCTTTTGGATCCCAGATTCTAGGAGTGGGATATTCCCTTATGTACTATTGGGGGTTTTGGTTGATATATTGCTTAAGAGGACCATATTTAGGTGGGTCTTAGTACTGCTTGTTCAAATTTATAGAGAACTATTAGGATTCAGGCACCATAGGAGGTATGGCATTAGCATGGTCATAGTTCTACACTACTAGGCCTATGAGCACATCCAGATATTGAGGCCTATGAGATTGTCATGGGTGGGTTACACATATTTGGAGTTCTCTATGGGATTTATGTGGTGGAGGGATGATTATGCTACATGGGGGGTCAAAGGTGGAACACATGACATTGAGTGGTTCAAGATTTCACTAGGTGGATTAGTAGTTGCGAACATCATATAAAGATTGTACCTATAGTTCCTTATCTAGCCAAGATACAAGAGGGAGACCCTCACTATACAAAGCTAGAGCTAGACTATGGGTTACTGAGAGGGTGAGGTTGAGTTGGTTCCCTCTGACTGAGTGAGGTGCCAATTTAGCTTAGTATAGGGTGTACTAAGTCCACATCCATGATATGGGAGGTAGGACTTGAATGTTAAGTTATCGATGCCTCAGCCTATTCAAACAATTTTAGATGGTGGGTTTGAGGAGCTTCTTGTTAGGGCTCTTATAGATGATGTAGGGTATACAGATGGATATATAACTTGGTACCAAACCATATATGTAATTGCAGATGTAGGTGGGGATGATGAAGGGGTGGCATCGATGGTTGTAGATCTAGCCAGCTAGGGTGGATATGCAGGGGTAGCATTGGCCACAGCCCAAGCCTAAGTATAGGCTCTTCAAGGATAGGTGGCCACATTATAAGGTCAAATTTAGGCATTATAGGGTCAGCTCACCACTATTATAGGTTAGAAAGATATACTTAGGTAGAGGGCCAGGGTAGATGCAATAGAAGTAGGAGGTCCACTAGACATAGTACCCCAAGCATGATATCTATCTACTATTACAAAGTTTAGATATTATGAGGTGATTATATTAGACCAACTACCCTAGGCTATGAGGTATGTAGAGTATATAGTGAGATTTGTCGGTGGGCCATTGATAGCTACTATGGGTTAGTGGGCTTCTATAGTGAGATAGACAGGGGTCTTAGGGGGACCACCACTAGATATAAGTGTAGGCACAGCTGGGGCTAGTGGTAGTGGTGCAGGCCCATGATTTGAGATATGTTATTTTAATATTAGCCTACATGCTGATGTAGTGAGATATATATGTTTTGAGAGAGAGCTGACACATTGTGACGTATTATTTTTTGATGATTCACTGTATATGATGGATGCTTATGATTTGATATATGATAGTTGCTTGTGGTTTGTGATTATGGCTTATGGCTTTGGTCCATGTTTATGATGTTGTACTCAGTAGCTTAGGAATTTGATGTTATAATTATTCTTATGGTTATGATAGGATATGTTATGGATGGATACATGTTATTGTTTTATTTATTGTTATATGGGTGAAACAAGAAATGGTATATGCCCTGATATTTGGCTCCGTTATTTGGTTTATGCTTATGATTGTGTAATGACATGATTATGGTTATGATATGATTGATGTTCATAGTTTTCTATGATATGTTTACATTGTGTTTGACTCATTGATGAATAGATGTTGTTTCTTGTTGACATAGCTCATGATGTTCATGTTTTTGATGTGATGCTTATTGTTCATATTCATAGTGATAGGCTTACATAAACTAATAAAATATAATAAAAAGAACATGATGTCTTTTTATTGGTAAAGATCAACATGAAACCCAAAATTAGATTAGCTTAGTGAAAATAAGCCTTTCATATGCTTCACATTAACATGCTTAGGTTAATAGATAGGGATCCTGAAAACATTGTGTCAAATAAGCTCATAGTCCCGTGCATATGATATGTGGAGGGAGAATGGGTGAAATTAGAACTGTTAGCAAGACTAGCATGCATTTTCTATAGGTGTCCAAAGAGGTAGTATAAATAAGTCTATGTCTATATATAAAGTGTATACTGATTAATATGGGAAGTCTACTAAAGAGATCCAATTATGGCTTTCCAAGATTACTGTTGTTATGAAAGACGATTATGAATTTCAAAATTCTTCTACTCTTGCTTTGATTTTTTTTTTTTTTTTGCTTTTGTTGGGGGTCAGGGAAGTTGATCCATGTGGGAAGCTTCCAAAAAAAATTTACCTTTGACTAATGCCTTACTCAACCATCCTTCAAGGGAGTAGTCTAAGTTTATGTGCTTAGTTCAAATGTTTTTGATATCTATCCTTCAAGGGAGCAGTCCACTTTATGTTTGGCAATTTTAGTTGATTTTTAATAGTTGTCCTTCAAGGGAGTAGTCTATGAATGCTAAAAATGACCCATGATTTATTTTTAAGATTTGATATTGCTTTTTTTATTTGATTTTGGTTGACATAGACTTGTTCATACTTGCTCAATGGATTACCTTTATAAAGGCAAAACTAAGCTGACATGAGGTTTCAGTAGGTGGAAGAGAGGTATAGGTGACAATGACCATTGGAACCAATCTTAAAGAGATAGGAAGTACTATGAAAATGTGTGGTAGATAGAGTCATGGTATCCAAATTTTAAGATTAGGCTATAATTGTGATGGATAGTCACATGATTCAATTTTAGTTGGTTGCCCCTAAAAAAAAGGAAAATGAATGTGGTTGCAAGGGATGAGCTTAAGTTAGACAAATGATGATTTTGATCCCTATCTAATAATAGAAGGGATGTAGATGTGAAGCATTTAGAGGCTCAAGTTTTGGTTTGCCTTTGAGAGAGTACAAATGATAAGCTCTTGATCTTTACTTATGGGTAATAATGTAGGGTCTACGCCAATTGAAAGCAAATTTTCCCCTTTTGCTTTTCTCCATTTTAGTTACATGTTGGTTTTATTTGAGGACAAGATATCCAATGTTGAATTCTCAAAATTTTAGTTGTTTGTTATAGGCTCATTGGATTCATTCTTGATATACATGAAGATGAGAAAGAGTGGCCAAACGATGCTCATCAAGTAGCTCTAGTTGAGCTAAATGTTCTTGATGATAATCACTTTCTGAAACAAGGTCATGCAAATAAATGTGAAGAGAAGGTATTTGGACTTCAAGAGGTAATACAACCTCAACTCCAAACATGAGATAAAAATGTGTAGCACCTGTAGGATTTTGGATGCTAGTGAGATATGCCCATAAAGTGAAAGAGATGTGCAAGTGTCAATCCTGACCTGAGGCATTAACCATTTTGGTAAGCATGTTGTTAAGTGTTTTTTTAAAGGCTTTGGCTTGTCCATTTTCTTGTAGGTGATAAGGTGATGAAAAGCTAAGTTTAATACTAAATACGTCACAAAGGCCTTAAACTTATTTATTTTTGAAAGATTTGCCATTGTCAGTGATGATCTTATGGGGAACATCAAAATGGTAGGTGATGTGATGGGTAATAAATTTGATACTATTTTTAGATTTTTTTAGACAAGGGGAATAACCTCCACCCATTTGGTGAAATATTCAGTTGCGGTAATGATATAATGATTTCAGTGTGAAGAGTGGGGCTTGATTTCATCGATAAGGTCTAGACCCCATTATGAAAATGGCCAAAATTCTATAGAAACATGAAGATTATTTCTAGGTGTGTGATGTAAATTAGTGTGTTATTGACACTTGACACACTTTTTCACATAATCATAATAGTCATGGTTAAGGGTGGGCTAGTAATAGCCTAGGTGAAGGATGTGCTTAGCCATAGTGAGTCCACTAACATGGCCCCCATAGATACCCTCATGTGTCTCTTTGATAGTGTGAGAGGCTTCTGGACCATGAAGGCAATGGAATAAGAGGCCATCAAAACCATGTTTTTAAAGAATTCCTCTCACAATGGTGTAATGGGAAGTGCTCTGAATAAATGCTCGATGAGCATTTCTAATGAGGTCAAAGGGAACTATGACAAGATGAAGGTAGTCAAAGGTTTATTGATACCAAAGGTTAGGCATAATGTCTTCCACACTAAAGATGGTTGGAGTGTCTGATTTGGTGTAGGAAGTTTCAGTGAGATGATGGACAATGATTGATAGTTTAGAGGTCAAGGGTGTTGATGGGATCTGACAGGCAAGAGAAGCCATGGTATCGGCAAACTTGTTGGTAGATTGCAAGGTGGTTTGAATATGATAGTGTTCGAATGATGATAAAGAGTTATATAACCAATTGTCTATATAGTTACATAATTTCATTCTTACACTATTAAATGTCATTTACTTGGTTGACCATAAGTTAGGAGTCACCAAAGATCTTGATTATTCTGACTCCTAAGGCTAAGGTAGTCTAGAGACCTATTACTAGGGCTTAATATTTGGCCACATTATTGGTGCATTTGAAGTTGAGTTTACATGACAAAGGAAGTATTTCATTTATAAGGGGGATAAGTATGATGATGACCCCTCCATCATGTTGATATTTGGAACCATCAAAAAATATGGTTATGTGATTGGTAAAATCCACTTGAGATAGACTTACGATTTATTTGTCTAGAAATTCAAGAGGGGTGGTTGGTTGTTTGTTATGGGTGCCTCATCTAATTGGTTATCAATTACTTATCCCTTGATTAATTTTTGCTAGAGTAACTTGAGATCAAATCTTAGTTAAAAGCATGAGCCACTTCACCATACGCTGGTTTTGGTATGGTTTAGAGTGCATGTACTTAACGGGGTCGACATATGTTATGACAAAAGTTTTAATTTTAAGGTAGTGATGAAGTTTGGTGGCCATAAAGACTAGGACCAAACATGGTTTCTCAGTATGTGTGTACTGAGTCTCATATTCAACAAGTGAGTAGCTAATGTAATAGACAGCTTCATCCTTATGTTGTCCATTCTGATGGACAAGCATCAACCCTAGGGAGTGGTCTGTGGTAGAGATATAGAGGTAGAAAGGTTGGCCATCCTTAGGAGGTGTAAGGATAGGTGGAGATGGCAGGTACTCTTTGAGGCATCAAAGACCTTTTGATAATCAACATTCCACTTGGAAGAGACATCCTTTTTCAAGAGGTGGTGGAAGGGTTGAGACCGATCAAAGAGCTAGGAGATGAAGTGATGAATGGATTGAAGTTTCCCCTACAAGCTACAAAGTTGTTTAAGATTGGTTGGAGGTAGCATCTTGAAGATGGTTTTTATTTTGGCTGGATCAACCTTAATTCCTCGAAGGGAAATGATGAAGTCAAGAAGTTTGCCTGATAAGACCCCAAAAATACATTTCTTAGGATTAAGGCAGACGTGATAGTGGATAAGTCACTCAAAGATAATCTTGAGAATGACTAAATGGTCTTTGTAAAGCTTAGACTTCCCGAGAAGGTCATCCACATAATCTTTGATGATTGTATGGATAAGGTCATGAAAAATATAGGTCATGACACATTGGTAGGTTGTGCCATCATTCTTAAGACCAAAGGACATGACTTTGTAATAAAAAGTCCCCCATGGGGTGATAAAGGCATTTTTGTGTTGATCTTTAAGGGCAATCACAATCTGATTATAACCTGAGAATCCATCCATGACTGACAACATCTCATGGGTGGCTATAAGATCAACAAGTTGGTCAATGCTAGGTAAAGGAAATTCATCCTTTGGGTAGGTAAGGTTGAAGTCACAAAAGTGCACATAGATACATAGTCCCCCTATGGATTTATTGATAGGTATGATGTTTGAAACCCATTGGGGATAATCAATGGGTTGAATAAAGTTGATAAAAAGGAGGTGTTGAAGTTGTTCTTTGACAAAGAGGGCTATGCAAGGGTGCATTCAATAAAGTTTTTGTTTGACAGGTTTGGAATCATGATTGGTTATAATGTTGTGGGTGGCAATGGCTGGGTCAATACTGAGTATGTCAGCATATGACCAAGCAAATGCAATAATGTGGTCTTGGAGGAAGGTAGTGAAGTCTCATAGTTCTTATACAATGAGAGTTTGGCTGAGTTTTATGATATGAGGGTTATTCGGAGTGCCTATGTCAATGTTTATGGTAGATTCATTCAACATGGTTGAGGTTTATGGAGGTAAATATTTGTGGATGGAGGAATCCAATACATTAAGGTAGGTGAGAAAAGCATCATCATCCTAACATAGAACAGTGTTAATGGTAGGAGAGTCTTCTTCGATGAGTTTAGGATGGGTCAATGGGATGGATATGGATGACCCTTCCTTTTTATAAGTCAAGGGGCTGAGGGAAATCATGTTGATGTAAAAAAAAATAGGTGGGATGATGTCCTCATCCTCACCCATAGGTGGAGGGGGTGTTGGTGAGGAAGGGGTCTCTTCTTCACCAATGGTAGGGGTAGTTTGTTTGGCTTTCTTCTTATTGGGTAGAAAAAAGTCAAGGCCATGCTTCTCATGAGGATTTTGGGTCTCAATCGAGGTCAATGTGTGTGGGCCATGCTTATATCATCCCAAACCAAATCCCTTCCAAACACATATATGAAGGTATAGTTTGGCAAAGTCTGGGTTGTCCAAATAAGAGAAGGTAGAGCTGAATGGTTGAGGTGGAGAGGGAGTGATAGTAGTGTTAAGTGGCTTGTCAATTCCCCCATAGATAAAGTGTGTTTGATAGCTCAGAGGCTCCAAGGGGGTAATGGCTCCAATTTTGGGGTCATAACCTAGTTGGTGGTTGAATTTCCCGTATTCTTGGGGAGTGAGGAGGGCATCAAGCATGAGGAGATGGTATTATCCAAGGGTAATGCATTGTAATGTAGGTTCAAAAGGGTCATTGATGGGTATATGGTCCATGGGGATAGATGAGCTGGTAGAGGCCTCAATATAAGGGGAAAAAGTAAAGGCTTTGGCTTTTGTGGGTGAGGGCTTGATGGTGGTTATTTTAGTTCTTTGGATGGAGGCAAAAGAATGTCAATAGGTCAGTAGGTCACATTACATGTTGTAAAAGGGATAGGGTCAACTTGTATGGTAAAAACTTGACCTTCATGTTCAAACTTGACACAATGGTAGAGATTGGAAGATGCACAACCCATGGCTTAGATCTAAGGTCTCCCTAGCAAAACATTGTACTAGAATTTATCTTCAAACACATAGAAGAGTTTAGGGAGTGTGCGAGGTCCTAGATGAATATGAAGGATGATGGCTCCTAAGTTAGTGGTCATAGTGTCATTAAAAGATCTAATGATGGCTAAATTTTTGGACATGATATTGTTTGGTAGCTTTAGTTTCTCATAGGCATGGGAAGAGATGATTTTGATATTGGCTCCCCCATCGATCATAACCTATTTGATGCAAGTTTTATCAATGTTTATTGTAATAAAAAGAGGGGGATCCAGGTATTCAGGGTGGATAGAAGGTATCTCTAAGTCCTTAAAGGTAACAAGGGTGGAGAGTTGGAGAGTACCAACAAAGGCCTCTATGTGTTGGTAATCCCCCAGTCTAACTTCAATGGCATACATAGACTTAATTATGGGCTGATGATGATGAGGTGAGGTGTAAATGAGATCATAGAGGCTCATTTTAGTAGGGGTTTGCTAGAGTTGTTTAAGGTTGACCCTCCTGATGGATTTAGATTGGTTAGCCTCCAAAGTGCCTAAGATGGTGACTTTGGGCTTAGCTGTAGACATAGAGGTTTAGATCTGGTTTCGTATAGGGTGAGGTGGTGGGTATATCTATATAATGCACACTTTGGCCTTCCCTTTATCCTTTTAGTATGATCATGTGACCACATTAATGGTATGGATAGAGTGGGAAGTTATGATGGGGGGTTGGGTAGATTCTCTGTCACTCTGAGGTGAGAGTGGGGGGTTAGGACTATGTTGGTGGTTAGACATAGAGGTTTAGATCTGGTTTGGTATAGGGTGAGGTGGTGGGTATATCCATATAATGCACACTTTGGCCTTCCCTTTATCCTTTTAGTATGATCATGTGACCACATTAATGGTATGGTTAGAGTGGGAAGTTATGATGGGGGGTTGGGTAGATTCTCTGTCACTCTGAGGTGAGAGTGGGGGGTTAGGACTATGTTGGTGGCTAGTTTTTTTGTGTAATCATAGAGGAATAGATGGAATATCATCTACAAAGATCATCCTTGTCATATAGTTGGTGGATAATGGCTTGGAGAGCTTTGCAATTCTATATGGCATGCCCAAGTGTCCTGTGATAGGATCAAATTTGATGGTCATTATACCAGGTTGGTTTTGAACCAAGAGGATTGAAAGCTCTGATAGGAGGTAATGTGAGGTAGCAGGTCTACCCTAACCTTTGAAGAATGGTTGTACAGGATTCTGGTAGAGGTAAGGAAGGTTTTAGGCTTGTAGTTTTAGTTGGTAAGATGGGTGTATGGGTGGTAATAGGTTGGGTGAGATATGGCTTGGGTAAGGTGGTTTAGGCAGATGGTCATGGCCTAGGTATGTTGGTAGTTGAGGTGCCAGAATTTGGTGGTCTGATTGGTTGTGATCTGGGAAGGACCAGCACATCAGCTAATAAATGTGTTGGTGTAATCAATGGTAGTGGGTCACATATGTTGAAAGGGGTTTACCTTTTAAGTAAAGCGGAAGGGTGTGGCCCTAAGATAGAGGGAAAGGTAGAGGGAGGTAGAGACTTAGTCACGTGTCCTTTCAATGCTTTCATCCTCTTAGTCAGTGCGGGTCAAGACCTGGGTATAGGCTTGGGTGAAGTTAAGTCTACTTTCAAGTATGGGTGAACCAAAATCTAAGTAGGGAAGGTACCAAGAGTTTTGAAAGGTTTGGTTGGTGAGGTGGTGGTTTTTTTGGTTGACTGAGAAGTTGAGGGGTTGTTGGAGGTTTAGATTAGTTTAAGAGGTGGTGGAGGGATGATGGATTGGTTGGTTAGAGTCATGCTATAAGGTTTAATTTTATTGATGGAGGGAACCCCTAACTATTGCTAGAAATTGGTTTAATCCATGTTTGGTTTTAAGGTGAATTCTAATTTTTGTACTAATGTGGAAAAAGTTTTATGTACTAGTCTTGATCCGTGGGTAGTGGATGCAACAGATAGACTTGTAAGTTGGGGAGGATGCTTGGTAGGTTGGTTGATCTCTTAGGTAAGGGAATAAATGTTGAGATAAATGTCTCATCCATGGGAGGCATGGGTAGAAATGCTCCTCATTTAGGGACAATATCCATAAGAGTAGCATTTTATTGGGCAGTTGGTGGAGGTGGTGAATTGAGAATGTTGATTTACTCAGATGTGCTAGTTGAGGTAGTATGTGATGATTCCAAACCTTTTATAAAGGTAGCTAGGGAGAAATGAACTACTTTGGTTTGGCTATCCAAAGGAGGGTAAGGTGACTTGATGACCTTGGTAAGTGAAGCGGGGGAGGAATGGGTAGATTGGTTGATCAGGTCCTCATAGATAGGTGTATCATGAACCATGTTGACCATGTGCACATTATGAGACCATTCAACCTATGTATCCTTTGTTTTCACAAGGGCATGGTTGGGAAAAGGTTTCTTGAAGATGTCAAGAGCTTGATTTTGAGGGGCATTGGGATTATCTAATACAAGTTCCCCTTTGTCGATAAGACTCTTAACAACATTCTTAAAAGTAGTACATTAGTTGACATCATGTCTAATTACCCAATGAAAATCATAGAGGTCATTCTCATTGTACCAAGCAGGTGCTAGATAAGAAGAATCAAATTATTGGGGAGGTTTGATAGGTGGAAGTTGTATAAGGTTAGCTTTTAGTAGCTTATCTAGAATTGAGGTGTAAGATTCTCCAAGTGGAGTGAATTATCTTTGGATTTTTTAGTTTGGGTTCCTTTCATTTGGATTGGAGGTAATGCGAGAATTTTTTTGATTGACATTGGGTGGAGGGGCAGTTTTAAGGATGATGACATTCATGGTTCCCCTAGTCTTGGTTTTGGTATTGGCTTAGTTGCCTAGTTTGGAGGAAGAGGTTTCATTGGTCTTGAAGGATGAATTATTGTTTCATAACTTTAATTTACCCTCATCTATGTCCCAATTTTCCAGCCTACGTGTCATAGTAAAATCCTCATCAAAGGTTCTGAAGCTCTAGACACATAGTGTAGAAGATATATGTTTGACGCAAGCTCGAGCAAAACGTTCTATAAGTTCTAGTTGAGGTAGGGAAAATGAAATCTCATTAATCAAGCTTCTCTAATAGGCAATAAAATTGAAAATGGACTCATCATTGAATTTATTAATAGAATAGAGGTCCGTGATAGAGACCTTCTTGGAAATGTTAATGGAAAAGTGATCCAAAACTACTTGTGCTAATTGGGTGAAAGAAAAGATGGAATGCTTGGTAAGGGCACTATACTAGTCAAGTGCTAGACTAGATAAAGACATGGGGAAGGTTCAGAGGAGAAGGGTATCATCATAAGCAATCATGTATCATGCATGCATAAAATCCCTAAGGTTTTGTTGGGGGTCCTCCTTGCTTTGAAATTTGGTAAATTTGGGAAGCTCCCATTGAGGAGGGTAAGGTTTGATAGGAACAGAAGGATGAATAGGTTTGTTACAAATTTGATCATATGATAGGATGTTATGAACTCCTAAAATGGATGACTCAAGGTTGGTCATATTATCCATGAGCATTTTCATTAGGTTTGTTTGTGGTGGTGTACCAACAGGACTGTAAGGCTAATATTATGGTTAAGGTTGGGTAACATTTTGGTAATTGCTTGGTAGTTAAGAAGCTATCACATATTGGAATGTAAATGCTAGAGGTTGGGTAGGGTAGGTGGTTGATGGTGGTTGGGTAGTAGGTACATACCCTTGTGGGTTAGGGATGTATCCTAGATTGGGTATAATAGGGAACTACTAAGAAGTCCCTATGGATTAGGCATGGGTGGAAGTTGGGTTGGTGACTAGAGGGGAGGTAGTGACCTTTGTGATAATGGGTGGTGAGGTAGAAGGGATAGATACCCCCAAGCTTGGTAAAGGGGTATTAATCGATGGGTTAGGTTTGACATAGGGGAGGTTAGTAACGTTGGTGGTGGGTGCTCCATCTACAAGTGGGATATGATGGGTCAATGGTTAGGTTGTCCCCAAGGTAAAGGATTCATTAGTAGGGATGGAAGGTGTAAGGATAATGGTTGGTTGGATAGATTTATTCTCAACCGTAGTGTCAAAGGGGTTAGTAAACGAAGATGCCTAGGTGGTCGAGGGTTGGGTGGTGACCATGAAAATAGGTATACCCTCCATAAGGTGGGATGGAATGCCATAAGGATGCTTCTGAGGTGGGGTTGAAACTGGAATATGGTGGGGAGAGGTGTTAAGATAATGTTGAAAGGAAAGTGGATTATTGTCTAGAAAAGTGGTAACATCCATGTCTCCTTGGGGAAATACTTGAGGGAAAGTAGGGATTCTTAATGGATGAGGTGAATATTTTACCTCTAAGACATATTCCATATATGGGGAGGTAGAAGAGGTTGATTTAAGTGATGGGTTTTGTTCTACCAGGTCTCTTCGCTACTAATGAGTGAGAACCATACAAGAAAAAGGGGAGAGAAAACAAGAACAATCTCACAACTCAAAAAAGAAGAAGATAATAAAATGATCAAGGCAATCAAGACACACACTATGAAGTATGTTTAAGCCTAGAGGTTAGTTTAAATCTCACTTTCAGCTTATGCCTTAGTTTATGAGAATGTGTGATAGAAGTTGGCTTGTAGATCAAGTACTATAGAAGTAGTATATGGTTGGTTTTAGATTGATAGGTACTCAAAATAATTTGTATTGGAATCAATACATGGCTTGGTATTAGGGCCTACCCCTTCACTTCATAATCCCATAGTGATAAAGGTGTCAAGTGCTTAGCCAATATATATTGATGTCCAAAGTTTATACTCAACCAAAGAGTTGAGTTGTTTTTCCTCTTGGTAATGACCTCCAAGTAGGATTGTCAGAAATGGGTAAGGTGACCACTAGGTGATGAAATATCAGTCGGGCCTTGTCTCAAATTGTTTTTATGTTTGATTGATGAAAGTGGTTTGGCTAGTGTGTGTAATAAAGGTGATGCTACGATAAGATTATTGTGCTTTAATTCAAAGTAAACTAATGTTTAAAAGCAAGCAATGGATGTAATTGATTTTAAGCCCCCAAAAAAAATTAGTTTCAATTATGAGCATAGATAGAGAGGAGAGCATACAAATTCAAAGAAAATTCAAGACTCTAGATCCCACTAGGCATGCCAAAATGTTTCATGTAAATTTTTAGCTTTAGTTTTAAGAAAGAAAGAAAAGAAACTCAATACGAGTATAGTTGAAAAACCTATTTGTTTGTGCACACATTGAATCAGAAGACTATGAAGAGTTCCTCTTTAGCTTGGGAGGAAGACCTATAGATAAAAAAAACACTAAAGAAAACTTGTTTGTTAGATAGATAGTTGGGTGGATTGCTTAGAGATAGCTAATCTTAGAAGTGAGAGCTTCCTTAGGGGTTGTCAATAGACACATTTTGAATAATTAAGTTGATAAACTAGTAACAAGGTACTTGCATCAATAATTAAAAGGTACTAAAATTGAATAAAAGAAAGCTTGCTAGAAAAGTAGACTAGAAATGATCTAATTAGTAATAAACTAATTAATACTAGTGCTAATGAGTCTGGGTATGCTTTAGAAAATCAAAAAGGGGCCTGTGAGTGGGAAAAAACATAGAAAATTGGATTTTGTTAGGTATGGGTGGGTAAAAATATCTTATTGGTTTTTTTTCCATAGGTGACCATCAATGGTTAGCCTGATCATCAGTGGTTAAGGTCCAACTGCCATCGGTTGACTATGGAATTCTAGGTTTGATCAACAAAAGATGATGGAATTTTATAGATGAATTTTGGGAGTTAGACAAGGGCTATGTTGATTACAAAAGGGAATAAAAGCACAAAAATATTTACAAATAAGTACTTATCTTACCAGAAGTTTTTTGGGTGGGTGGTTGATGCAGTTATCTTGTTGGTAGAATCTAGCTTGATTCCAATAGAGTAATGATACCTAAAAGCTTGGTTGAGAGACAATGGAAATTTGGCTCTCAATAATATGGTTGATAATTCTAATGATGCTAATTGACCTACAAAATAAAACTCCTAAATGTTTGAGCTCCTGATAATTATTACAAATGGATTTGACCTCACAGGCCTCTTTCTCTTATAGACATAAGCAAGAGGTGGAAGTGAAGGTGTAATTGGGTCATCTAAATATAATTCATGTATGTAAAGGCTTGCAACACAAATTAGACAAGTTATATTTAGAAAAGGGTCAGTAGAGCTTGCATGCTCTTGGTGAGAAAGTGGATCCTGATCATCGATGGTTAGGGGTTCCCAAGGTTGACCGTCAATGGTCACCCTGATCGTTGATAGTCAGGGTCCCTAGGGATACGATCTTGAAGGTTAGGGTTACTCAATTAAGTGTAACTAAGTGTATATTGGTTGGTTTAGGCTTGATAGGTGTAGGTTGGTCTTAAGAGGGTCTAGGGGTACTTTTAGGGCTACTTCGATAATTAGAATAATAGGTGTGTGGAATTCTAGTGTCTATAGTATGGAATCACTAAAGGAGTTTCTATGGAGGAGATATTGTAGAAGAGAGTGATGCTAATTTTATTAATGAATTTTGGAATTTACTATTTTACCCATGGTTTTTCCTTTCATATTGCAAGGTTTCCACATAATCTCTACATAATGTGCCCTCTTGCTTGTTAATATTTTGTGTAGCTTGTATTCCAATTTTATTTCTTTGCATTATAGGATATAGTTCATTGATCTAACATGTAATATCAATGATTTATTCCTAACAAGGTGGTTTGTCAACTTTTATGGAGAGACTAGTTGGCCATAACACAGGTCTATCAAAGGAATTTGCTAGAGGGTGGAAAGATTAGGAGGTCTGAATGAATGGACTAAGAATATATAAAAATAAAAAACTCATCGGGGACATGAAAGGAATGGAATGTTCTAAAATAAAAGCATTTAAGGATAAGAGGAGGAAGGAGGATCTCGTAAATATCTTCTTCAGGAAGGAAAAGATAAAACCTAATGTATTATCCCAAAAAAAGTTTGCAAGGATGGAATTCCTGAGGAAGTGGCCCAAATTTTGTCTACAAAGTATGAAATATATTACCCTAGAGGGAAAATACAATGTGATATTCTCCCATCGCTTCCTCTAACTCAATCATTTCATAGGGCACACCATCAATCTCTTATTCTTTCTATTGAAATCAATAGAGGTGATAGTGATGAACTTCAAAGGAAATCCATCGACAGAGATCATTCATCAAGGATTAATTTTCCTACTGGTTAAGAAAGGGGAACCGTTATGGTCTAGAATAATCTCAAAGGTGATCAATATTCCAAGTGAGTTGGAGGAATCAGATAAGGATGACAAATTCTTCATCGAGTCTGATCTTGATAAAGATGCTGAGGAATAATTTGAAGGGGAAAGAGGTGAGTCCTCCCATGGGGACTCCAAATCTTGAGGCATTAATAAGGGCACTCTAGTTTATGTGTCTCCTATTTTTGGTAAGGGTTGGGGGACCCCTAATCCAAGGATTAAGGAGGGCATTGAGCTTTCAATGAAGAAGTTGTTCATGAAGATTTCAATGTAGAAGTTTCTCTATAATGAGATTGTGGAGGAATTTGACAATCTAAAATGGATGTTGGGTCTCAAGATAGTTGAATCATAGGTTACTAAATAATAGGTAGGTACTGAGGAGATCACCCCATAGGACAACACTAAGAGCAAGAGGGCAGAAGATAGTAGGGAGCTCGAGAAGGAGATCGAAGAAATGAAGATGACCAGCCTGAAGCAAAAGAGGAAGGGAAAGGACAAAGATCAGTTCATGGGGAATTGCACTAAAGGAAAAGAGAACATCAAAGGTAAAAGTTCAATGGCCAAGAAATTGGTTGTTTATTCTAAATCAGACTAGTCAAACTCTTCTTTATATCTTCTTATTTTCATGGGACTTTTGGCTAAAGTTTAATGTCTTTTTGGCAAAAGTGTGTTTTATATCGGGCCTTTTTTTATTTATCTAAGACTTGTTGCTTTGTCACACCTATATTTAGCTTTTTTGTATAGGAATGGGTCCCTATAACCTGGCTTTTACCAATCTAATAAAAAAATTATTCAATGTGTTTCCTTTTTTTTATGTTTTTCTCCTTTTTGTTTTTATTTCCTTTTTCCTAATTATATACTTTCCATGATGTTTATTTTATTTTATTTATGAGGCCCTTTTTTATATTTATTTTTATAATTACGTAATAGTAAATAATAGTAATCATAAGACCCAAGGGTTAGCTCAAGTGGATAGGATCAACGACTTCAGTCGCCTAGGTCTCAAGTTCAATTCATGTTGAGTACCCTATGATGTGTTGAGGCTTAGGGGCATATGTAAACCTACATTTTGAATTAGCCATGGGGACACCTTGAGGTAGGGGTAAAACTTCTCCATGTGTTCCATGTGGATCACAATGGAGCAATTTGACTGCAGATCATTCAGTAGACATTATGAACCCAGGCCCACCCCCATTATGCTTCAAAAGTAGATTAAATTTTTCTCCCATTAATGGGTCAATGGTAAATAAGAAGGATAAGAGAATTATAAAGGAGGAATTTTGGACTCCTCCTCAACCTAGTTAGTTTAAACTAAACTATGATGATTCTTGCAGAGGAAATCTTGGGGCTTCTGGGGTAGGTTATGTGATAAAAGACTGCAGTGGTTCTCTTATTAGATCAATGTCTTTGAAGCTTCCATATGGAAAAAATAACAAAGCTGAGGCCCAGGCACTAGTAGCTAGAGTGGAGATGGCTTTGAAGTGCAGCATCTCCTTCTAGAGATTGAAAGAAATTCATAAGTAGTTAGCCAAGCTCTAAATGTTCATAAGGCTAAATCTTGGAAAATTGTGAATATGTTGGATATAATCTAGCCAAAATTGAAATAATTTTAAAATTGGATTTGTTTCCATTGCTTTTGGGAAAGCAATAAAGTATCAAACTTACTTGCTAATTTATGGATTGATCAAACCATGAATGCGAGAATGGATAATGTAAGATCGAGATGGGAAGATTGTAGGGGCCTAGACTAAATTGATCTTTGAGCTTTAATTTGCTTGTTTGTAATTTTATTTTTTAATAAAATTATAAATATCACAATTTTAATCCTTTTTTATAGAAGGTGATATTCATTTTGACTATAAAGTTTATGTGTTTGTGAGCTTTGTTAAGATTAGTTTTGGTGGTGGGTGTCATCTCAACTTTTGAAGTGGTGAATGAGCCTTTAATGTTTCATTATTGCCATAATATATTTCATTCATGTGAATTTATTACTCTAGATTAATTTTAAGTGGAATGATAGTGCACAGGATTTTCTATATGGGTTAATAGCTGGATTTGGGGCCATATTGCATTTTGAGCTATCAAGATGGATCAACACTGCATAGAATACACAGGTTGGTCATTGATCTTTAGCAGAGATAAAATCCAAGAGATGGATTTGTGGGTATGATTTTTACAATGCACTTCTTTAAAGTGTTTTGGATTCCCATGTTGGAGGTTGTAAAATCCTTAGAGTAAGTTTTGGGGGTGGAATTTTTGGTAGCAAGCTAATGGGTATGATTCAACTCTGACTTGGCATCTTTTTTTGTGAGAAATCTTTGCATGGTTATGTTAGATAAAGAACAAATTTAGATGTTGGTAAATTTCTTTGTATGGCTTGAATATGGGTGGGTTTAATATTGGAAATTGATACCCTCCCACTGAGTCTATTTCCAACCCTTCCTTTCTCTGGTAAGGATAATTTGTGCTACATCCCTCTATCTTTTTTCTATGCTCTAGAAACAATATTTTTAGCTTTAGTGAATTTTTCACAAGAATTTGATGAGGCATGCTCAAGAGAGCAAAAAATTTAAGGGAATAGGGTTATTATTATGCTCAAAATTTAGGAACTATTGCAGCCAATTCCAAGTTTGGAGGAATGAAGGGTGCAAAGAAGGAGCATGATCATGTGAGCTATTAAAAGGGTATCCAGGGGAGTCACTAGGGTGTATTTAAGGCACCACCATGGTGGAAAATAAAATTCAAACTTCTAAATGACTCTAGTAATACTTAGAGGAGTTAGGTTTTCTCACATCTGTAGTTGATAACTGGTTCAATGACAAAGAAGGAGGTAGCAATGGTTCGTTTAGTTTTTGAAGTGAAGGACCAGGAGTTGCATGCAACTAATTTCAAGAATCCAATAAATTTACCAGTGATGGTTGATTTCCTACAAAGTAATGGTTAAATGGTCAAGTTAGTCATCTTGGAATACTTTTTTTTGTCTGATTTTTTTTTGTGACCATTTGACAGTGTTATGTAGTCATTAGTTTTATTGGTGATAGTTTGGTAGTAAGGTTAGATTTTTCCATATATATGGATAGATTTTGTGTGTTTGGTATGGTCATAATGCCTTAAAATTTTTATTGTTAAGCCATACCAGTTTTGTTTTTTGATATCATATGTTATAAGGGTTAGGGACCCATAAATCCCTAGCATCGATCTAAAAAAAATTAATAGTAATCAGAATGACCTATTTAGCAATATGGCTAACAAAAGGTCAATAACATTCTCTTATCTAAAAATGGTATATAACACATTTCTATCCAAATTTGAATTATAACCACGTATTCGTTATTATATCTACATTGTTTAAATTATTTGTCTTTCATTATCTAGATTTATTAAGGTAATTAAGTTGAATAATGATATTCTTAAATGTCATAAAGATAATTGGTTAGTCATTTTAGATACATGGGGGTTAGTCCACATACGAATATTAAACTAAACTAACACACACACATATACAATTATCCAAGTGTAGATAACATAAATAATGTATTGATGCTATGTTCAACTCAATCAATGCATAAACATATACTATCTAATGTGGTCTATGTAGGGTTCTAGCCAATTTCTCTATAGTCCTCCAACATCTCTATCTACATCACCATCTCTGATGTTGTTCTCCCTCTATCGTACTCTGAGGGATGAATCTCTCCTACGTCTAACTCATGACAAGCAAGTATTTAATCCATAAAATCATGACATGTAGATCATAAAATAATATTAAAATAACACATTAACATGAACACAATGTAAATAATATACATGATAGTTATTTCATAACAATGAAATCATGAAATCTACGCAACATAAAACTACCCCATAATAACATATGACTTACAACTTAGCTATTAATAATCAAATCAAATTATCAACTATAAAAAATTCATAGATAATCAAGTAATTTTGCTTAGTGAGGAATCAAGATATAACATCCTTCCCCCTTAAAGCTAGTCATCATCCCAGATGACACTTATTCAAACATAAGTTCTGAATTAAAAAATTTATTCAGTAGATAAATAACATAGTATAATTATAAAATCAAGCAAATAAATATAATGTATACAAAATTAAGGAATAAACATTCCATAGTGTACATGTGTATAACCATACGTCTAAATTTGACAAGTCCAATATACCAAATCTTGGATTTAACAAGCTCCTCTTATCAGATCTAGACTCAGTAACTACTGAGTCAATGTGATACTAAATAGGATCCGCTCCAATCTCTTAATACTCACATTCCTAATTCACCACTCATTCCTTAGGTCTCCATGACCTAATGACCTCTAAAATGTGTACATAGTTCATTGAATCACAAATCTATACTAATAGATCATAGAAAGCAATGATATATGCTAAATAATTCAAGATGTACCAACATACATTACAAGAAAAATCATATAATCATTCCATAATTGTATTAAGTTTCCATTATCCAAACACCACTAGCATAAAATTTCACCACTTAACCCATCTTTGTTATACTCATATTTAAGAGAAAATATTGTTAAAACTATCATAACAAAAAAAGACCAAGGATCTCATTGTCCTTACAATCCTATAAAAGGAACAAGCAAGGCAATGCCTCTCTACTTGCTCGACTAGTTACACAACAAGTTATAAGTTTATCTCTATCCTTTATACTAATTAAGATATTCCACACATCATATTTCATACTCGATTTAGGAAAAAAGTACATAAATGTGTCATCAAAACAACATGTTTTAAGTAATATGAGAATAATATCAATCTAATCCAGGGTGAATCATAACATAATGATTATAAACAAATTATAAATCTTAATCTAAAACTAATATAAATTCAAGGTTTGCCATTCCATGAGGTCAAAGTTTACAAGATTAGATAAAGTATCTCTGGAAAGTGTAACTCTAAAAATCCATAACAAAAATACTCTTAAATAGCCTCACATGGTACAAGAAATCATCACAACCCATTTTCACAACTGAAAAGAAAAATATTAACCACATAAATGCATCAATTTATCTATTCCTACAACTTCTCTCTCAACAAGAAGTAGAAGACATTTTCCCATGAGCAACATTTTAGAAACAAGTTTTCAACATCTTGAAAATATGGATCCACTCAGTGGGATTATAATGATTTCAAAGGAGAGTGAGAGATTAATAACTCTTATCCATGCTAGCTATGTGATATGACACCTCTTCCCTATTCCATATAAACATATGGGTCATAATCCGTGAGTAAACTACTATCATATAGGAATTCTCAACCAAGACATCTATACTACAATAAAATTCCCACCATACTAGGTGGTATTAATCCACAAGTGATCTTTTAGGATTCCCACTCCTATGATTAGTGTATATAAGACACAAAACTCTATCTAAAATACACATATTTTTTTAGTGAGAAGCATTCCATGCTTTTTTTACACTCACAATACAACACACAAGTGGTAGAGGTGGCTTGATTACCAAGTAAAGATATCATCATTCTCCAGGTGTTTGATTTAAATGATCAAATTATGGTAGGAATCTCTTTTTCATGACTCAAGAACTATGTTATACACTCTCCATTGATACACTTGATAAACCAACCCTTTAGCAACTCTAAGAGGGTATAAGTGCTCCCAAGGGTACACACTTAATGTACCATAAAACATTTTTCATCCACATAGGTAAGCATAATGTTGATAATCTTGGATGTCTATTACCTACAATAATCACTAAGCCATACAGGAGGATCTACTAAGTCTCACAACTCTAATCATGGTGTAGCATGATTCTAAATTAAGGCACTACAAGTCCAAAATATACTTCACTTAACCAATAAAATACTACTTGTGCTCTCACATCCTAAGGTTTTTCCTACTTAGTGAGATGTTATTCAAGTTCACACTAGTAAACAGAAGGATATGAAAATGATAATAGACTCATTAGGTCCTAGATTTTGAGCCACAGATCTGATACCACATGTAACAACCCTATTTGGTTTGACTTAGAAAATTAATTTTTTCTTTTAAACAACATATTCTTCCATTAGATTACGCCATGATAATCTAATTAGTGATCCATATATAATACTCTAAGTATGATAACTATAAATAATCACGTGACTTCTAATAGTTGTTGATAATTAAAAACATATGAAACACATCATAACCAAATATGGAAAGTAATTATAAATACCCAACCATAGTTGGTAAAATGATACAACCACTATTTCCAAGGTATAAATAAGTAAATAGTTAAATCTCATTAGATTAATAAATACAATGCAATATAAAAAATATAAGATACATGGCTCTAAAGAGCATGAGTTCCCAGACTCTAGTATCTCTGGTAATCTCAAGTGCCATCTTTATGTAAGTACAATTGTGGGGAAGGAGAAGGGAGAGAATCATTCGAGCACTTTTTTACACCAACCACAGACTATAGATCCCCCACACAATTCCCATCAGGGAATGGCCCTCCCTTCATGGATGAGTAGATAGTGATGGTATGGGAATTGAGAGAGACAAGCTTGTACCCATGTGTTATATGATTTCTAAAGCTAAACATGTAGTGTTTCATAAAGAAACCTATTCTAACAAGATATCGCACAAACATATAAATCATAACATGAAATGACAATGTCTCATTGACATTACTTGGCCAAATTTTTTTAATAGTTATTGACCTCTAGGATCAATCAATTTCATACACATCACTTGATCAAATTATCTTCATCTGACATTGTGATGTTAGTAAGCTAGTGAAGTCCATTTTACTACTTACTCAGTACCAACAATGCAAGATTTGGTTAACATATATATAGCTAGTAGTTTCATACATATTACTTACTATTAATAATCGCAACACATGTTAAGCATGAGAATAATCAAATGCATACATTTGGTCCATTAAACGTATGAATGAATCTCCATAATATCATTTTATTACAAACCAGGTATAATATATATATGAGGTTTCATATTCTAATTTTTGTAAGCAAAAAAAATATAGTACGTCCAACTAATTATCATAAAATATGCTATTAATAAAAATCAGCAACATGCATACATTTAGTCCATCAAATATATGAGTGTATCTAGACATAGCAATTATAGTTTGTACCACCGGGTATAACATACATTTAGACTATAGTTTTCAAATAAAATACACTCTATGACATCCCATAATATCATAGCTCATTATTCATGAGCACAACTACTCAATTACAATAACCAGTCTTACAATTCAAAATCAAATGTCTCTTAATCCTAAATAATAAGCAAACTTGTACAGATTATACCAACTAGGTCTATCATATATTTAGATTGCATACTATCAATCAAAAGAACTATAACTTATAGGTACACATAATGATGCACTAATATATGTTATATATGTCTAAAAACTTGTACAAATTGATACACTCATAATATTTATTGCACATAAGTTTTATAATACTGTAAATGTCAACACTCATCTAAACTTCTAGACAATGACTTCATGTGCTTTCAACAATGGTTATAACTTTCTAGTTTCACAAGACACATTGATGATCCTTTTATATGTTAGGGGATTTAACAATGTAACACTTCATCTTGATGTAATCAAAGCATATATCACTCTATACATAGGTTTTCAAGACTACAATCTTTTGTATCAAGGTTCACAACTAAGTATTCAATAATATTCAAATTGCTCTTACATGATACACAAAAATTTTATCAAGTAAATAGATAAATGAATCACCCAAAGTCATATTCCAATGCATTTATATGCATAATCTATATATGTATACACCCTCATATATGTTAGTGCACCCACAGTACATATCATACACAAGTTTACAATGGATCAGTCTATAATACACTAACCAATAATTCTCAATAGGTATAAGTGGACTATGTCATAGTATACTCATCATTAACAATACATGTATCCCATAAATATAGTAACTATTAATGAAACAATAATGGCGTATACAAACCCACTAGCCACTAGATCAACATTTAGTAGACTTCATCCATATCAATACAATTTCCTTTCCCTTGGGAATCCCTTGACTCTTTAATATTTATAATGGGTATAGGCATGCCTCTATAATATGTATACACATATAAGTATCTAAATCCTCGTATATATATTTAAAATTTATTCGAACACTTGTTCAAAGTAACTATAATCTTGACATGCCCCAAGTATATGTACTCAACATTATAAAATCAACAGAAACCAGAGTACATATATTTTTAGAGCTAATATAAGGTTAACTATATGATTAGAATTCTCATCACCATTAGTAAGAAAATCAAATCTCGGATAGCAACTATGGTAGGTTGTGAGTATTCATACATGATATTTCCTCTATATCCAACCAAGTAACCATGCTTGTTATATTCATATCTATACTCATACACGTTTATTGTTATATACATAGGGTAGTATAGAAATAGATGTGCAATATATGCTTGAGCTTATATTCAATATCATAATTCTGGCATAGTTGTATAACCATATGGAGAATGAGTATGCATTTAACATTATATTAAACCTTATACAACATTAATATAGTGTGATATAGTATATCACATAGGAGCAGGCCAAAACGTGAATATAAAATATAAGTCCCTTCTATAAAATAGGGTGCATAAGATATAAGTTTGCGGGTATAACATATATAAAACCTTTCCATATAGTGATAAGACATTCATAAAATGGGGTATATAAAATAGTTATCGTATATATAAAATCACTAAACAAAAACCTTGGGTTTCCATGCTTTTGCTATACAAAATGCAGCGATATTGTGCCTAGAGTAACAACAATAATATATATATGTAGATATTTAGATGTTAACATACATGTTAGGATATGCAGATCACTATAGCTAGCCATTATAATATGTCAATGTATATGTACAAACCCAATAACAATTATATATGGCTTAATTAGACTATTATAACTGTATACTTAACTATTTCACTATTTATCAACAGATCACTATTATCGTTAATTTAAGCATGCAACAACCTTGAAAGCCACTTATGATATAACCATTATACAGGATTTGCTTAGTACAAGTTGTCAAGTTTGTCGACATAGATAACTAACTGGATCACAACATATATATATCAGATCTCTACTATACTGGGTCGCTAACTATCTGAATTGAAATCATCAATGTTTGGGAGCTTATATTGGATCACTGACTATATCCTAAGTTGATGCAACATGTATATATACAATATGCAATAAGTAGATAACTAAATTGATTCACAGTATATATATTCATTGTATTTCTAATACACAAATCATTGTTATCCATTTATATAATATTCATTAAACTTGCCTTATAAGCACAGGACAACCATGATTAAGATAATCATCATATTCAATATTTTGGGATTTTCTAATAACATAACAAAATCATTATATTCAATATTTTTTTGTTTCTTAATAATATACATAATGATATCATTGTATTTAATGTACTACGATATATTGATGAATAACATTCTTAAAACAAAATTGTTGCTTATAACAAAAATCTGATATATAATAATATGTCTTATATTTTTTGATACCCCTTACTATGATTTTATAATAATATGCATAATAAAATCACTTTATATTCTGATAAAACATGTATATATAAGTTCATGGTCGTACTATGATATGGTACATAATAACTTTTACTCTATTATTAAGCATGTGTGCAATAAGTGGTATGTAGCATTACGTTATACAATTATTTGGTTCACTAAATGGTTCAATGTTTACCAGTTTACTATATATCACCATTTATTTATGCTAACACATAGCATATATTATTTAACATATGTATACTATTCACTGTATGAATTTTTATTATTCAAACAATATAAGTTTAGTGATTGTTTTCATAAATTCACATAAAATTTTAATACACCACTTACCTTCCTTGATGATGCCCAACCTGGATTCATACGATCCAGAAAAGAATACCTGCCTAGTTCCTCTTCTATGCCTCCTTAACATTGCCCTTATCTTGTTCCTCTCCTCTATCTTCTACATGTCCTTTACTCTCCAATTGTGCCCCCTTCTTATGATTTTCCTTCCTCCTTTTCTTATGAAAACCTTTTCCTTTAAAGTTGTTCCTTTTTATTTTATTCCATGTTTTTCCTATTTTTATGTTTTTCTCCTTTTTGTTTTTATTTCCTTTTTCCTAATTATATACTTTCCATAATATTTATTTTATTATGTTTATTAGGCCTTTTTAATGATGATGATGATGATGATGATGATGATGACCTATTTATCAATACGATTAACAAAAGGTCAATAACATTATTTTATCCAAAAATGGTATATAACACATTTCTATCCAAATTTGAATTATAACCATGTAATCGTTGGTATCTCTACATTGTTTAGATTATCCATGTATTTCATTATCTAGATTTATCAAGGCGATTAAGCCAAATAATGATATTCTTGAATATCATAAAGATAACTGGTTAATCATTTCAGAGACATGGGGGTTAGTCTACATATGAATATTAAATTGAACTAACACACACTCATATATAATTATCCAAATGCAGATAACATAAAGAACATACTAATGTTATGTTCAACTAAATAAATACATAAACATATACTATCTAATGTGGTGTTTGCAAGGTTCTAAATGATTTCTATGTCGTCCTTCAATATCTCCATCTACGTCACCCCTTTTGATGATGCTCTCCCTCCATCATGATCTAAGGGATGAATCTTTTTTATTTCTAAATCACGATAAATAGCTAGTTAGTCCATAAAATCATGACATGTATATCATATAATAATGCTAAAATAACACATTAACGTGAACACAATATATATAATATACATGACAGCTAACTCATAGCAAAGAAATCATGAAATCTAAGTAACATACAACTACCCCATAATAACATATGACTTATAACTTAGATAATAATAATCAAATCAAATTATCAATTATAGAAAATCTATGGATAATCAAGTAAGTTTGCTTAGTGAGGAATCAGGATGTACCAATCAAGAAGCACGAATGGATCAAGAAGAAATTATCCTCAATATGGCTCCCAACGAATGTCATAATGGGTACCCATTTATAGGTGAGGTATCACATAATGATTATCAAAGTCTTACTAAGTTCAAAAATAAAATATAGAAGTGAAATATGTTATATCTAACCACAATCATAAATAGGACTAAACCATTGCATTCCTCTCAAAAACATACACATTTTCAACAAAAGCATGAATAAATTCTTCCATATGTGAAATTTAACACAAATTGAAGCACATATAGTTAGGTGTCATTTGAAAATTTTTGAATAAATAGAAGAACAATCAAAATATATAAAATTATATATACCACTACGAAGCAATCAAAAAAATAGGCATGATAAAAAAATTATTCACTAAAAAATAACACCATATGACCAAGATATGGCATGTCAAGGTCAAGGCTACTAGAAAAAAACGCTTAGGGATCATATGCAAAAACTACCCAAAGCTGAAAAAAAGTGTTCAAACTTGCAAAAAAATTATCTTACAAATCTAAGACTAAAAAAATTACACACACACGCACATGCACGCGCGCGCACGCGTGCGCACATACAATGTGTAAAATATGTTCTAATATTAAGAAAATATTTTATAATTTGAATGCTTTTCTTTTTAGTTTTATTTCTTTTTATTTTTCAAAAAATCTAAAATCTAAAATTAAAAATTAAAAAAAATCCTCCAAATTATAAAATACTTTCTTAACTTTAGAAATTATTTTATGAAAAAAAACTCTTCACATGAAGAATACAATACAAAATAAGCCTAAAGGTCTACTTTCATCTATGCCCTTCATATTCTTATATAGATAACTAAGAGAATTTAAGATAGGAAGACATCTTTATCTTTAGTATATTAGCTCAAATCAGATAAACACTATTTTGAGGATAAATACTAAAGATATTATTATTTATATTAACCTATAAATAATGTATGGATAATTATGTGCACACATGTGTGTTTATCCATAAAGAAAATGAATACAAGTACATCTTAGACTATACAAAAGTGTGTGTTTGAATATACATTAACATCTCCCCTTAAGATGTATTATGTAAAGGAGGTGATGAAGTAAGCTACACTAGTCTAAGTGAGCTTAAAAGAAGAAAGTGGAGTGGCAACCAACACACCCCCAAGATAAACTTAGAAAAAGTGAGTAGGTTGGGAAAAACCTTTTGTATGGATCTCATAAATTAGGCCATGCCAAGTGCCCATGTACAATAAGTACATACACCATATAGTGACTAAAGATAGTGAATAACTATGCAATAACCTCAGTCGATAGGGTGAAAAATATGATGGGATTTTCTAGGGTTCATAATGAACACAAGAATGGCATTTCATCACCAGTAGTGGTAATGACCATGTGGGAGGAGAGACATCTTCTTGTAGTCACACACTTCATGGGATTCGAGGAAAGAATAGCTTTGAATGATGCACTGGGCTAGAGGAAGGGTCAGTGCCAACTGAATCAGGAGACATAGTGGAGTTACAGGGATAGGCTATCCTGGGATAGTATTCACGTGGGGTTGGAGAATAGTGCCTCCCCAATGGTACAAGTGGTGACTAAATGGACAAAGAGACCTCTTTTCAATGACTCACACCCTAGGGGTCCTGAGAAGGGATAAAGCAGGAATCTCACACTAGAGCTAAGAAATATTTGGTGTAAATAGAATCTGAAAGGGAAGGAACTTTGTAAGATGATGTAGCTTGAGAATGAGTCAGAATCGGTAGAATCCTTAGGAGGATCAAAACACATTGAGCATCGTGGATTGATCAAAAAGGACTTGGCATTGCATAAATCTATGTTAATATAGAATGAAGGTCAAGTGTTTGATAAAATGTCCTTTCAGGTAAATTCACCAATCGTGCACCCAGAATACTAATTAATGGTTTGATCATTATCAGGGTCTACAAATTGCTTCTAATTCAAAGGGATTGATGTTATTTTAGATATAAAATAGAGACTGCAAGTATAATTAGATATTCCAACTAATTTTTAGTGTTTGGTTTATCAGGGAAAGGAGTTGTAAAAGTTTCTCTCTTTCCTATTATTCGTTAGGAAAAGATTTGGTTATTTCTATGTCTTCCAGATTATAGGGAGGGATGGTTGTCCCAAAACATCCCTCTAACCCCAAACTGGCTTCATTCAAATATGCAGTCAGAAATACTACCCCCATCCCACATCTGATGAAAATATCTCCCCCTCCTCAAATATATATTATTTATCAAGCAAAGGAGGTCCCATCTATGGAGATCTCAAAAGAAGAGGTGGATGATTATTTTAATTCTCTGGTGGAAGATGCAGTTATTTACATATTTAATGGTATTTATTTGTCTACATCCACTTTATATAAATGGGTTCATAAGACATGGATGAGCCTTTGTGAAATTTCTCTATGCTCTAAGGGTTTTTTTGTTGTTAATTTTTGTGATCAACAAGACTATCAAAAATGCCTCTCAGAAGGCCCTTGGTTTTAGGGTACTATATGCCTATTCATCATGCCGTAGTTTTTGAAGTTTAACCCTCTCACTCTTTCAGTCACTAAGATGCCAGTTTGAGTTCATCTTCCTAATTTGCCTTTACATTTCTAGCATGTTTACAAAGAAATAACTAATGCTTTGGGGACATTCTTAAAAAATGATAGTAAGTGGACTGCTACATGATTATGCACCAATGCCCATTTTTGTGTTAAGCTAGATTTAAAAAAAGGGTTTCTTGATAAAATCATTTTAACGTATGGTAAAACTCAGCATGTTCAAATTCTTGACTATGAGAATATTACTTTTAGATGCTAGAATTGCAAAACACCAGGTCATCTTTATACATTATGTCCTCAAGGGCATTTGTAAGTAATGATAAAGAAGGGGGAATTTTCCAAAACAAATAAATGAAGTACACCAGATCCATCATTAGTGGTGGAAGATTGTTTTGAGGACCCAAAAATACAAGATGACACATAATCAAGAGATAGAAAGAGAGGATAAAAAGTTACATCAGCTAATGAAAAAGTTCCCATTGAAGTGATGATAGAAACTGTTCAGATCTCCCCTTTGCAATAGCTAGCTAGGGGAATGAAAAGAGGACATGTGTCTGAAATCTCAAATTCAGATAAGGATTTGTATGAAAATAGAATTTTGGAAACATAGAGTTCACATAAACAATTAGTTGTGGTGAATTCAGAACAAGAATTGTGGCAGGAGGTAAAAAAGAAAAAAAATGTGAGGGGTGGGGGGGAGAGGGGTGGAAAGATATCTAATATGTTAGATTACTATCCCATAAGTTGATGTTGGTTACTGGCTTTGGGTAGTACGTAGGCTTGCAATCTTTTTGCTCTTAGGTTTTTTGTTTATGGATTTATTGTATTGCTAGTCTTTATTTCAAGCCTTTTATGGTTGCTTCTTGTAAAACTCATTTTTATGGTTGGGGGCCTCAAATAACCCTGTATTTATCCAAAAAAAACTATGCAATAACCTCACTACCAAGAATTATTAGAATAACATACATATCCACAAACATCCCCCCATAATGCTAAATTTTGTGAGACAAAATATGATGTGAGTATTGCTCAAATAACAACTATAAATTATATGGTGACCACATGAATCAAATATATCATAAGAGCATTAAAATAGAATAGTAAAAAATAATATTTATTAACATTACCTTTGGTGATGGCACATGTATTAAAGTGGAAAATCCAACCATATTAGATATTTGAAGAGTACTAAAAACATATTTTTGCTCTAAGAGAGCCATGAAAGGGCACATCCCGTAACAAAGGCTTCTTAGTTGAAAAAAAACACCCAACATGAATACATAATAGTCAAGAACATCAAAGAATATGATCATGATATTTTCTCAAAGAGGAATCACAACTCCTAATGGTCAGCAAGCTATGTTAAAGATGATGTTAAAGCTTCCTTACAAAATAATAATTTGTTTCAAAAAAAAACTCTAGTTTGATGTGAAAGTGTATCTTATTGGGTCATAACTAAAATCCCATTGACCAGGTGTCTAAGAATAACAAAAAATACAAAGGTCCTTATGGACATCATTCCATAGCCAAAATACATGGGTGTCAAGTTGATATAACCATCAATTAAATATGGAAGTGGTGCTAAATAATAGGATCTCTATGAAACTATAGGATTCAGATGCAAAATTGATTTCTAGTATGTTGATATTCTCCCTCATATAAATAAACTACATGGGTGGGCCTATCATACCTCTCAAACACCATAAACATGACAATGATGGAGGTAAATATTCAATCTCATAAGATAGTGTCATTGTTAAGGGCATCAAAAATTCATACTAGGAGATACACTTAAGCATTGAACAATATATCTCACACGATCAAGTCACGAGTGTGATGAATCCACTACAAAAAATTTATAGTAAGCATTGAACAATATATCTCACATGATTAACGAATGAGTGGAACAAATCCACTAAAAATTATGACTAATAAGCACTTACCAAGTTATCAAGAATCAATTTAAATACTATTACCCACAATTACATGTGCATACTTATGAAACAATACATAAATATAGACACATATATGATCGAGACAGAATGAATACCAATATATTAATCCCATATGTACAATAGGGACAAAATAAGCCTGAAGATATACCTTCATACATGCCCTCTAGTTTTTCATTTATATAAGCAAGGAGGTTTAGGATAGGAAGGAATGTGTGTGTGTGTGTGTGTGTGTGTGTGTGTGTGTGTGTGTGTGTGTGTGTGTGTGTGTGTGTGTGTGTGTGTGTGTGTGTGTGTGTGTGTGAAAACTATGTTGAAAGTTAGAAGTTATAGGTAGAAATCAATATTTAGTAGTAATGAGCAGAAAAAATATTTTCAAAACCAAAAATGGGTAGGATATCCCTATTGGGGGTCAAGAGGACGAGGAGATGGATGATCCTAAATAATCTACCCAGGCTGGTAGGAATAAAATAGTGGAGCAGTCTTCATCGGAGGTAGAGAGGGGTTTGGGAAGGATAACAAAAACCAAATGAATTGACCACATGGGGTGAATAGAAGAAAGCCTTTGGTCAAAGTGTGGGTAAAACAAGGATGTGTTTAGTCAGGGGAAAGAAGAGTTAAATCTAAATGGAAAAACACAAACAAAGGAATCACCCAAGCTATCATGGGTTGATAGAGTGGCAAGGAAGGAATCAATTGATACCATTATTCTAAGATACAGGGCCTAAATGTCACAGTGGAGAAAGGGTTATTTGTCTTCAAATACCTAATTCAGTTATTAAATTATCTCATATTAGATGGTCAAATTAACTAATTGGTAATTTTTGGGGAACAAGACCCAATATTGACATATTCAAAGATTGGGCCAACAGGAAGTGGAAACCCAAGATACACTTAAGCATTGAACAATATATCACACATGATCAAGTCACGAGTGTGATGAATCCACTACAAAAATTTTATAGTAAGCATTGAACAATATATCTCACATGATTAACGAATGAGTGGAACAAATCCACTAAAATTTATGACTAATAAGCACTTACCAAGTTATCAAGAATCAACTTAAATACTATTACCCACAATTACATGTGCATACTTATGAAACAATACATAAATATAGACACATATATGATCGAGATAGAATGAATACCAGTATATTAATCCCATATGTACAATAGGGACAAAATAAGCCTGAAGATCTACCTTCATCTATGCCCTCTAGTTTTTCATTTAGATAAGCAAGGAGGTTTAGGATAGGAAGGAATATGTATGTGTGTGTGTGTGTGTGTGTGTGTGTGTGTGTGTGTGTGTGTGTAGGGATATTGGCTCAAAATAGACAAATCTTACTTTTAGGATAAATATAAAATATATTATAAATGTGAAAAAACTATGTTGAAAGTTAGAAGTTATAGGTAGAAATCAATATTGAGTAGTAATGAGCAGAAAAAATATTTTCAAAACCAAAAATGGGTAGGATATCCCTATTGGGGATCAATAGGATGACGAGATGGATGATCCTAAATAGTCTACCTAGGTTGGTAGGAATAAAATAGTGGAGCAGTCTTCATCGGAGGTAGAGAGGGGTGTGGGAAGGATAACAGAAACCAGACGAGTTGAGCACATGGGGTGAATAGAAGAAAGCCTTTAGTCAAAATGTGGGTAAAAAAAGGATGTGTTTAATCAAGGGAAAGAAGAGTTAAATCTAAATGGAAAAACACAAACAAAGGAATCACCCAAGCTATCATGGGTTGATAGAGTGGCAAGGAAGGAATCAATTGACACCATTATTCTAAGATACAGGGCCTAAATGTCACAATAGAGAAAGGGGTTATTTGTCTTCAAATACCTAATTCAGTTATTAAAATGTCTCATATTAGATGGTTAAATTACCTAATTGATAATTTTTGGGGAATAAGACCCAATATTGACATATTCAAAGATTGGGCCAACAGGAAGTGGAAACCCAAGGTTTAGGTCAAAATCTCAATGTTAATTCATGATTTTTTTCTAATTTCTTTTTTTAATCAAGAGGATTGTTCCACAGTGATACTTTAAGGTCCTTGGTTCCTAATTAAATTGATTTTATCCTTTAAAAAATGGAATCTAGGGGTGGATTTATATAAGGAAAACTTCAACCAGATACTAGTTTGGATAAAAATTCGAAGTCTATCATTAGAGTTCTGGAAAGAGAAGGTGTTGAAGAGCATAGCTAATTCTTTTGGTCAATTGGCCATCTTTGACCCACTCACCAAATACAATATAAGGTTATTTTTTTCCAGATTATGTGTCATTTTTATCTTGACAAAGAACTCCTGTCGACTATCAATCTTATGTTAAAATATGGAGATAGATTAAAGTCAATTGAATGTGAAAACTTACCATTTTTTATTCAACAAGCCAAAATTTTGGACATGAATCCTTTATCTACCAGCTCAATAAATAGTAAAATCCTAATTAGAGGAGAAATTATGGGAGTTTTAATCTTGTATCACCCTAATATGTAACGGCAGATAGGACTCAATATCAAATAGGAGTAGCAGAATCGGCCAAAGATCAAGGGGTAGAATGTGAGGTCCTTATTCAAGAAGAAGATTTAGTAAGCATAAATGCATAGGAGCTTGGATTCTTGAATGAAAAACACTAATGTCATCAAGAGGAAGATGATGGTTACTCAGATGGACCAAGGATGGAGAATGTAACCCTTAGGGAGGGAAAGAGTGAAGATTTGGCAGACCAGGAGTTAGTTCATCATAAGGAGAAGGAGAATGGTCCAAAAAATCTAGTAGTGGAAGAGCAATAAGAATATCTCAATATTGAAGAAGGATAAATTAGAACTTGGGAAGTTCAAGATCAAAAACAATAACAATAAGAGGATGAATGGAATGAATCTATTGATTCAAAAAAATATACCAAAACTCATAACCTTTTTAAGGAGATAGATATCAACATGTTAAAGATTATTTACTATTGGGAATGATCAATTGATAAGGAATGTTAGGATGGAATAGTTGTATATCGAGACATGAGCCACCTATGAGGAGCTCAAAAGATAAGGATGATGATTGGAACCTAGTAAGTAATAGGAAATCTAAATCAAAGAGAATAGTTTAGACAAGTGATAGGGTGACTAGAAATACAAAGATGAAGGAACTTGCAAGATCCAGAGCCAAACAATATGGTGGGTATTATTATTGAAAAACTTCACATCATATTTTCTATCTTTCTTTGATATATTCGAAAGGTTTTCTATTTTTTGTTATATTCCTAGTTGATTGTATTTTTTCCTTCTATATGTCTTTTTTCTAAAGGTTTGTTATTGCTTGTTCAATGTGTTTTGACTGTTATATTACTACTGATTAATATCATATCTATTCTTCTTGGTTCTTGGTTCTTGGTTCTTGTTTTACTCTTTTTTTCCTTGGGCCAGCTTATTGTAACTAGGATGGGACCCATCCAAAACCCACCTTTTATCCTTTATCAAAAAATTATGAAAGATATTCTTATTTATATTAAGTTATAGATAAATTTTTATAAATAGGTTATGGATAACGATGTGTATGCATGTGTAATTATCCATAAACAATACTAATACAAGTGCATCTGAAACTATACAAAAGTGTATGTCTTAATATACACTAGTATCCCCTTTTGAAATGTACTTTGTAAATGAGAGGATAAATTTTGGTACAGTAACCTAAGTAAACTTAAAATAATAAATTTAAGTAGCTACCAACACCCCCCTCCCTACCTTAAGATAAACTTAGAGAAAGTGAGCGACTGAGGAAAACCCTTTTTTATGGGTCCCAATAACTAGGCCATGCTAGGTACCCGTGTACAATAAGTACAAACAAAATAATTGCATGAAATAGTGACTAGAGGCAATGCATACCTCACTACCAAGAATTAGTAGAATCACATACATATCCACAAAAACTTTGTCTAAATTCGACAAATTATTTTTATTCTTTATTCATCCACTCCATAATTTTCTATGTTTTGAGTTCCACCAAAACCATTATCTTTCATAACATTGTCATACAAAACATTAGCATCACAAACATATACATTTACATCAGTTGCATTTCCATCATTCATATTTGTACCATTTGCATTATCATCATTAATATAAAGTGAAATAATTTTCACCAATATTTGATTTATTTTTTAAATAAGAACAAGTACAAAGCAAAGGAATATAAACCAAATCAATATATCTAACACTTACTCTATCAATTTGCCTAGTAGTTGCCTTAGATATAGCTTTCTTCCTTGGCACAAGATAGAAACATAAAATACATACAAGAATATAGAGATAATGATATCACAATAAAAAACACAACCCTAGAAAAATAAAATCTAAAAACATGTGAAAAACAAGTCTTAGAAGGGAAATTAATATGAAACCCTAAGGTTGGATGATCGTAAAGAAGATTTTACCAAAATAGTTTATGTGGATGACACAAGTGTTAAAAACACCTCACTAACTAAGAAAAACAAGGGTAAGGTAGATATAATTAAAAAAAGTAAATAAAGACCTGCATATTCATAAGATGAATAGCAAATAATGAATGTAAGTACTTTGAGAGATTGATAATTGAAAAAAGGAAAGATACATATGTGTACCTACTTTCAAACCATATAAGTCATGGCAGAGATAGAAAGTGCATAAAATTTTCAAACAATTTTGGGCTACAAGAGCAATAAGAAGTCTAATAGTACTCATTTCTGCTATAAGAGCAAAGGCTTCAACATAGTCAATCTTAGGTTTTTGAGTAAACCTATGAGAAACTAATCTAGCTTTAAACTTATCAATTTTACCAATTGAACTATATTTGATCTTATAAAGCCACCTACAACTAACAATATGCCTTTTAGTTGGAGGAGAGACAAGATCTCAAGTCTAATTTTTAATTAAAGCATTATATTCAACTTGCATAACAACTTTTCATATATCATATTGAGTGGATTTCTCAAATGATTGAGGTTCACAATCATACATAGTCATTAATGCATCATAATAATGTTGACTTCTAGTTAATTTATTAAGATTATCAACATTAGAAGATTAAATTAGGGATTCTACACATTTAAGTCTTTTATATTGAATATAAAATTTAGGGGGTTCCTCGAACTCTAAGTTATCCAAAGCTGAATCAGCTTCCTCAAGGGCATCCATTTCATAATGAGAAACATGAGAGTTAGGTTAATCAATAGAAGAACACTGAGGATGATCCACAAAGGGCTCACAAAAGGATTTTTTGAAAACAAGAAATTTATTTTCTCAATGATCCAAAATTTAGAAGGATCATACCCTCTTAAACCTTTTGTCTTACCTTCATAACCTAAAAAATGCAAGAATAAGAAGTGAGAGATCAAGCTTCTTTATTTTAACTTTAGGAATAAAGATAGAAGTAAGACTACCAAAGATCCTGAGATCAGACACACTAGGTTTATTTTTAGTCTACATTTTTAAAGGGGTGGAAAGATACAAAGCTTTGATAGGGAATTTATTTAGAATATTCACAACAGTGCTCATGGCTTCGACCCATAAGAACTTTAGAATATTTGTAGATTGCAATATTGTTCTAGTCATTTCTATGATTATGCAGTTTTTCCTTTCAGTAATACCATTTTACTGAAGGGAATAGGGAGTTATTAGTTCCCTTTAAATACTACAACTAATTCAAAAAGAATAAAACTCTTTACAAATATATTCACCACAATTATTAGTTCTTAATCTCTTACTAGAAAAATCAGATGCATTTTCAACACTAGCTTTAAATTCTTTGAATTTAGACAATATATCAAATTTATTTTTAATGAAAAAAATTAAATCATTCTAGTTTAATCATCAATAAAATTAACATAATATAAAAAATCATTAAGATATATAACTTCAAGGGGTTCTACAACATCACTATGAATCAATTCTAAAGGATGTGAGGAATTCGCATCATAATTTTTGTGAAAGGGGTTAGTATGTACAAGTTTCATGATGAGAATGGATAGAAGGAATATCAATAATAAGATTATTTGTAGACATATCATGTAAAATTATAAAATTAACAGGTCCTACTCTTTCATGCCATAATTGAGATCCATTCTTACTATATGATGAAAGAAAACATGCAGAAGGAGAAAATATATATAAATCATTCTTATGAACACCTTCA
This sequence comes from Torreya grandis, assembly GCA_037957365.1. Classification (NCBI taxonomy): domain Eukaryota; kingdom Viridiplantae; phylum Streptophyta; class Pinopsida; order Cupressales; family Taxaceae; genus Torreya; species Torreya grandis. Next base: position 6,522,511 of record JARHVA010000204.1, on the reverse strand, counting down.
ACGATCAAAGAACCATAATGATTTATAATGGACCAACTATCTTTAAGTAATGTTACAATTAAATTATCATTTGTAAGTTGAAAACAAGATAAATTCTTTTTTAGCTTAGGTGTATAGAAAATATCATTTATAGTAACATTTAAAAATATTATTTTTCCCTATTTAGTTGCTTCTAAAAAATAATTATCTCTTAAGTAAATTATTTCAAAGATATATCTATAATTATATAAAATATTAGATAAGCATGTCTTATGGTGCGATGCACTACTATCTAAAATCCACTCATTTTCATTTGAAGCAAATAAAATAACATATAAATCAATAACATTTAAATTCTGATTGTTATTTTGATTAGGGTTTTGATTCTTCTGTTTGTTTTGATTAGATTTTTTCCCTTTGCTATTTTTAGAAGATTGATTGTTAATTCTATCATTTTTCTTATAATATGTTTTCATTTTATCACCAAATTTACCACACATTGTAATTTTCATTAAACTTATGTGTATGATTCTTATTATCAATTTTTTTATTCTTGTATTTGCCTTTAGTAGAAATAAGGTTAGATTTCTAGTTTTTAATGTTATCAAAAATATTATTTAAAGTGAAAAGTGTCTAAATGACATTCTCTTTAAAATCAAAATTGGTCATAACTTGCTCTTCTTGAATTAAGAGAGCAGACAAAGTGGTAAGGTCAGGGTTATCTTACTCAGTTTGATACTTAGAATTCAAAATTGAAATAAAATTTATACACTTTTTAAAAATATTTAACTGAATAATAAAATAATTCAATTGATCATAAATCAAATTACAATTACAACCATCTAATTGAGCTTTAATGTTTTTAATTTTAGAAAAAAAATTATTTCTCATCACCTTTCATAGGTGTAGTTAGCAATTTAAGGATTAACTTAATAATATTCAAGAGACAAGTGCCCTCATGCATGGATTCAAGTAGTTTTCAAGCATCGCTAGGATTCTCTTAACTATCAAAGTGGAGAATAAATTCATCTTTAACACTTTGCAAAATAATGGACATAGTTTCTTACGATTTTGTTGAAATATATTGGTAAGCTCAGGGATCACATGTCATCCAGAAGGGTCTTTTTTAGTATCAACAATAAAATTCTATAACTTCTAGGCCATAAATTTAGTTTTAAAATGAATTTTTCATATATTATAATTATTTTCATTAAGCATTTGAGATTTATCTGAGGAAAAATGAGGCAAAGTCATAGCTTCCCTTTAAACAAGATAGTAAACAACTGCTTTAAAAAAAAATTAGTGTGAATTTTAACGTAATTTGATATTAAAACAAATTTGAAAGTGTAAAAACATAATAATTGTTCAATTTAATGCTAAACAAAGTAAAAAATTGTGAAATATTATGATAAAATAGGGTGTCACAAGTGTCACAAAAATATACAAATGTAAAGATAATTTTAATAAAAATAACTTTTTTAATAATTTTTTATATTATGATTGTAAAATAAACTAAATCACAAGTGCAACTATACTTAATTACACAATTTAGATGCCAAATAATGCAAAAAATTGATTTAAAATTACATAAAATTAGGTGTCGAAAGAGTCACACTTAGACTAACCACTTAAACACTATTATTAAAAAAATTATAAAATTAATAATATTAATTTTCAAAATACAAAATAGACCATGTAAACATGTCTGAAAAGTGTCAAAACCTTGGCATCCACTGGCTACATGACTATGTTTGTAAAAATGTATACTAGGTCAAAAATCGAAACAAGTTTGACAGGTCAACTAGGGTTTTAGACATGTGAAACGTTGGCATGCAAACCAAAAAAAAGGAATTCAATTTAAATTAAATTACAATTAATTTTACCAAGATAACCAAGAATATCAAAAAAGAAAGTTTTTAAGGGGTTTTGAACTTGAGATCTTCTTAGTTGTAAGTTTTGGTAAAATTAAGATCACCAACTCATCTATGAGTTTAATTGAATATTTACATGCATTAATTGATATTTATTTTTTTATTTAATTTTTAATAATAAATAAATATTTATTGTGCATGTAAAATTATGAGTAAATAATAATTACTTTCTTTTAACTTTTAGATTAATAAATAAAGTGGGGGCCACAAGTCTACATAGATAATTTGATGTTTAAATAAAAAATTACTTAATAAATATTTTTTAAAACTATATAACATAAGCTACATACCTGTAGCATCACAATAACGCCCCTGTAGAATTTCAAGAGCTCATATCTCTCTATACAGGTCTTAAATTTGTTTGAAAAATTATCAACCCTCTTATTTTTGTTTGATAAACACAATTGTACCCTCAAAATAAATTTTTTTATAAAGAATTTGTTGAGAGGATTACAAAGCAAGTTAGTCAAGCATTAGTCCTGTATCAAAAATGTTAGCATGTCTTTTAGATTTGAAGCTCTTTTTAGCTTGAAATGATATTTTTGTTCTTTTAGGGATCATGTTCTGATGTTTTTAGTATTTTCAAAGTATTTCTAATGTTTTTGGGATAAAATATGCACAAGGTGGGACCATCTAATCGAGGAGATGCATGTCTTGAGAGTAGAGGTTCCAATAAGATAGCTAAGTTGGTTGCAATGACCCGTACTCATAAATTGGTGAGAGTGAGGTTCTTGATAAAATAAGAAAGAGTAGCAAATACTTAAACTGATAAGATGCGGCTGTTCACTTGTCTGAAACTACACAAGACTATCCTAGTTGAACTACTTTGTAGAATTGTTGCTGAAGATGTTCATGAGACATAATCGAGATCATAATTGGTCAAAGGACAAAAAAATGTTCAAGCTTATAACATGTCCTAGACAAAACAAAGAATATGCTTCTCAAAGAGAGTAATTAATAATGGGATGAAGAATGTGTTAAGAGTGCCAAGGGTTCAAAGCCTTTACTGTTGGGATTCATAAAAAGTGGACCAGGGTAGTATAAAATGTGTTCAATGTAAGATAAAAGGGTGGGATAAAATTACAATAGCACAAGTTGCCCCCAAGTCAAGGGTCTTTTAGACAATGGTTCAAAGTTATTCATGCATAGAATCTCTTAAGGTGTATGATGTTCATGGACTCTGAAAGTTCTTCACCATTAGGTTTAGCCAATCGATATACTCTTGATCCATAGTTTACTATGGAAATATATGGTTCTAACCAATTAAGTTTAAACTTGTCTTTCTTTTTGGGTTCAATATTTGTGTTCTTCTAGTTCTCTTTCAAAACTAAGTCACCAATCTCAAATTCTCAAGGAAGAATGTGTTTATTGTAGCTCCTCCACAAGCTGTTATGATAAGCCTGTAACTTTTATAAGGCAACCAAATACAAGTTAGTCAAGCATTAGTCCATTAATAATGAAACGTGTATAAATAACTAACTAACCAAGCTTATCTATTCCTATGGGAATAAAAAAAGATAACAAGAAACAAATGAAAGAAAGCAACATCATATTACCTTTCCAAATGGATTCACCATACCCATGTGGCTCAAAAACATGTTCTCCCTTGATCAAGTATCTTTGTCTTTGTCAACAATAGTGGTAAGCTCCTCTAATGCCTCAAGAACACTCCATAAAACCTAGGCTCATGATTTCAAATCACTAAACTAGCCTATCAATGAAGCTTGTAAGCAAAATCTGTGATCAAATGCAAAACCTTGTGGAAACAATTTAACATTATAACTTTGCAATATTCAAGCTTAAAATTCATGTCCATGGCCTCTCTATTTATAGATTTTTTAGATTGGGCAGGATCAACCATGACCGTCCATCTCAAGATTGAGATGTGTGGCCATGGATAATCCTAATATTTTAAATTAAACTCATAAATATCCTCAAGATAAATAAACTTGAAAGAGGCATGGGAGGTATTAACTAAGCATGGGTGACCCATAATCCTGATATTTTATGCACTTATGGATTGATGGATACCACCCCATAGAAATGATGTCACCTGATGATGCAGTTAATAGGAATCAATTTTAAAAAAGAAATATTCAACTACTCTCATGAAAAATCCACTTAAACTCTTGATTTAGATTAATTAGCCTTAAATAAGGTTAATCAATATTTGTGCAATGTTTAACAACTTCTCCATTTGGAAAAGGGCAGAAAAAAATTTCAGAGGAGTCTAGTGCATCCCAACAAAGAATTGTGATGATGGAGGTCACTGCCTTAGGTAGTGCCTCTAGGACCCAGGAATCGATGGGAAAAGATACTTCTAAGAGATGGAAAGAGGTGTTAACTGGGAAGATGTCTCTTTCCCCTAAAGGCGCATCGAGGGTCCCGGTCCAAAAGGAATCGGTGGAAGGAATGGATTTGGATATTCCTAATGACTTGGTTGAGGAATTAGTGGCAGCCATGGATCTTGCTCTGGTTGGTAAGTTTTTGTCCCCTCATCCTAATATTGAGATGGTGAGGAAATGGGTGGCTAATCGGTGGAGGATTAAAGGCAGTGTGTCAGTCATTGCTATGGTAAGAGGATTATTTTATTTAAATTTATGAATAGAGAGGATATGTTACTTGTTCTATCAAGAGGGCCATGGATTTATGGCATCCATTCACTTGCTTTGTGCTCTTGGAAACCTGGTTTTGATCCTAGCATGGATCTGAACCGGATTACCCCCATTTGGGTGAGACTCTCAGGGTTTCCCTTAGAATTTTGGGATGAAAAGATATTTTCTGCTATTAGTAATACCTTTGGTCAGTATGTGACTTTGGATAACACCACTTGAACTAAGTCCCATTGTGTGTATGCTCATTTTTGTGTTAATGTGGAGATCCACCAATACCTTCCCATGTCCATATAATTAAACTCCAAATATGGGATTTGGACCCAACCGATCCTCTATGAGAATGCTACTACTTTCTGTAAGATTTGCAAGTAGAAAGGCCATTTAATGACCCATTATAAGATGAAGCAAATGGGAGGCAATGTTGACCTTAACAATGAAGTTAAAGACAACTCTTCAAAAGATGAAACCCCTGTTGATCAGGGAATGGGAAGTAATGGGGAAAATGTTACCACAAAAATTCTTCTAAGAAAGACATGGAGAAAGGTTATCAGAATCCTGATACAGATAATTACTAGCACCTTGTTCAACAGAATAATCAGATGGAAGAGGGTGAGATTCACTCCCGGTCGATAGAGGCTATTGTTGAAGGCGATGAGGCCCCAACTTACATTGGACAAAGGGCCTAGCTCCCAGATTGAAGTTGTAGTCCTAGGTTTGCAACCTCCCAAACATCCCTTAAGCAGAATCCCTCTCTTGTAACCAGGGTTGAATTCACAAAGGAGGTTCTTCTTGTTGAGTAGACAGCTATTCCTTCATTGATAGTTGAAATCAGCCAGAATGGTAGTGGTAATGAACATGAGGATTGGATTACCCCTAAGAAAAAGAACCGAAGGGCTAAAAAGTTTGTAGATGTTGGAACAGACCCTAAACAAGGAAAACCAACTCTCAGAGAAATAAGGCAAAGGGAGATCGCCAGAGAGATTGCCAGTGGTAAGCAAAAAATACTGGAGATCCAATCTCATAAACCTTCCCAATGAGAATCATGTCTTGGAACTTGAGGGGCTTCAATAGTCCCACCAAACAGTTCGAAGTGAAAAACTATATTCTAGACAATAAGTTAGATATTTTGTTACTTCAAGAAGTTAAGATGAATGAAGAGAAATTTAAGAGGATAGCAGATTATATATGGCCCAAGGTTGCTTTCTATATTAGCCTAGCTATGGGAGCCTCTAGAGGGATTGTCACTATGTGGAATGATGCTAAAATACAGGGCTCATTGGTTGTCTCTAGCAAACACTTTTTGGTTGTTAACTTCTCTCTGTTGTCTTTAAATTGGTCCTTAATCAATATTTATGCTTCGAACACTAGAACTCTAAGAAATTTGTTGTGGATGGACTTGTGTAATACTCTTTCCATCTCCCCTCCTTATTGGATATTGACTAGGGATTTTAATACTTCCTTATATCCCTCTAATAAATGTGGGGGTATCCTTGATTATACTAATAGCATGTTTGATTTTGTGGATTTTATCAATTCTTGTGAGCTATTAGATATGGAGCTACAGAATCAAAATTTCACTTTGTCTAACAGAAGAAGAGGAGATCAAATGATTCAAGTAAAATTAGATAGAGTTCTCATTTCTAGCAATTGGGATAATCATCATAATATGAGTCTCTGGCTCTTTCTAGAACCATATCGGACCACAGACCTATTCTCTTTAGTTGGAAGGAGCAGTGTAAGGGTGGCCCTTTCCCTTTCAGATTTGAAATTATGTGGAATAAACATAAAGATCTTAGAAACCTTGTCTCAATGGTGGAAAACTTCCATTCAAAGTACTCTGATGTTTAGGTTATTCAAAAATCTCCTTAACATTAAACAGGAGGTTCATGGGTGGAACAGATATAGCTTTGGCAATGTGTTTAGCTAGAAAAAAACTATCTCTAGAAGACTCGTTGATCTCCAGTAACTTATGGCTCAATGATTTGCTATGGATGATATTTTACAGGTGGAAGGTGATCTGATTTCTGAATGGAAGAATCTTATGAGTAAAGAAAAGATTTTTTGGAAATAGAAGTCTAGGGTTCAGTGGCTCAAAGAAGGTGATAAAAATACTACATTTTTTCATCTTTCAGCCATGAAACATAAGAAGGCTAATTCTATCTCTAAATTATGTCTGGAAAATGGCAATACTATCACTGAGGACAATGAGATTAGGGACCAAGCTGTGTTATTTTTTCAGACCTTGATGTCAGAGCAAGCTAATAATGCTAACAATAGAGGTATTATGGACCAATTTATTGATAAGATCCCTTATTTGATTACTGAAGAAGACAACTTTGAAATGCTAAAACCTATTTCTGAGGAGGAGGTTTGTGTTGTCTTATTTTTTATGGGTCCCTTCAAAGCCCCTAGCCCAGATGGATTTCCTCCAGTCTTCTTTTAGGAATATTGGGATATTGTCAGGATAGATGTCACTGCTGCTGTGAGGGATTTTTTTAGAACTAGTAAACTTCTAAAGCAGATTAACAATACTTTTATTGTTCTTGTTCCTAAAAATCCAAAGCTAATGCATCTTTCTGATTTCAGACCCATCAGCTTGTGTAATACCATCTATAAGTTGTGCACTAAACTGATTGTCTTGAGGTTTCAACCTTTTTTGGATAAAATTATTTCCCCTTTGCAAAAAGACTTTGTCTTTGGTCGACAAATTCTTGATGCTATGATTTCCACTCATGAAACTATCCACTCTATGGATAAGAGTAGAATTCCTAGCATGGTCCTAAAGTTAGATATCTCTAAGGCCTATGATAGATTTTCAAGGAAATCCCTGTTTGAATTCATTAAAAAGTTTGGCTTTAATGATAAAATATCCCTTCTTATTAAGGAGGTTGTCTCCATTGCTAAATTCTCTATTCTGGTCAATGGTAGCCCTCGAGGTTTTGTCTCTTCCTTGAGGGGGATTAGATAGGGGGATCATCTTTCACCATACATGTTTATCATGAAGGCTGAGGCCATTGGGGGATATGTTCAATTTAAAATTACCTCTAAAGAAATTTTTGGTGTTAAATCTGCTTCTTCCCTTCCCGCTATGTCTGTGCAATAGTTTGTGGATGATACCATCCTCTTTGGTATCTCTTCCATGGTTGAAGCTCGTAGTTGGAAGAATTTTTTAAATGACTATGCCAAAGCCTCTGATCAAACCATAAACTTCCAGAAGAGCAATGTATATTTTTTTAATACTCTAACTGATCTTCGGTGAAAAATCATTAATATTATTGGGTACACTGAAGCTGATCTCCCTACTATTTACCTTGGCCTCCCCCTCACAGTCAAGGAGGTGTCTCAAGGATTTTGGAATGGAATTTTGGAAAGAACACAAAAGTTGGTTGGTTGGAATGGGAAGCTACTTAGTAGTGCTGGCAAGCTTCAACTTCTGTGCGCTTCCTTACAAGGTATTCCTACTTACTTCCTGTCTCTTTTTTAAATGCCTAAGTTTATTGCTGACAAATTGGAGCAAATTCAAAGAAAATTGTTATGGACTGGGGTGGAAGACAAGCAGAGAATGTCTTTGGTTAGATGGGAGAAAGTTTGTCTTCCCAAATCCCATGGAGGTCTTAATATTAAATCTACCAAGAATATGAATAAATCTCTCCTATCCAAAATAAACTAGAATTTGATCCACAACCATAAAGAGTGGGGAGAAATTATGCAAGCCAATTATCTTCATGGAAATGACCACTTTAGTTTTATCCATCAGGAAGGGCTTCCTAAGGGATCTATTATTTGGAAAAAAATGCTGAAGTCTAGAAGGCTTCTCAAGCATGGGCTTAGATGGAAACTGGGGAATGGTAATTCTATTAACTTTTGGGAAGACATTTGGTTGAATGATAAGGCCCTGGTACTCAAGGTGATTATGGAGGCATTGCTGGGATTGCTACATAGTTTTTTGGGAATAAAGTTTGTCATTATATTCATAATAACAATAGTATTAGGAGTTGGAAAAATCTTTTGGAGTGTTGTACCCATCGCCCTGATCTCTATCCTAGGATGCGGTCTATCCAAAATTTGTTGCTGGGGGTCAAAATCCCTCTTTTTCCTAGGGAAGATGAGTTGTATTGGTAGCCAAATAAGAAAGGTAGTTTTTCTGTTAAATCTACTTACCATCTGTTGATCCCTGATATGCCTAACAATGAGATTTGCGGGAAAGTTTGGAATCATAAACTTATCGCTAAAATTAATATGTTTTGGTGGGATTTTATTCATAACAAAATCCTAAGTCAAGATAATTTACAGAGGAGGGGATTCACCTTGGTCAATAGGTGCTTTCTGTGCTTTGAGAAGGAGGAAACTATCTCCCATTTAATTCTTCACTATGATTTTTCCAGAGAAATTTGGAGTACTATTTTAAGGAATTTTAGTATTCAATGGGTTTGTAATTCTGATGTTAGGGAAGTTATCGCTAACTGGTGTCCTTCTCTCATCCATGGCTAGTTGAGCTTTGGAACCAAACTCTGCCCTGTCTTGCTTGGACTATTTAGAAAGAGCTTAATAACAAGATTTTTAGGGATGTTGTTAGGGATACTTCTCAGATTATTCATTCCTTTTATAAGAGCCTCATGGAAGGTGTGACCAATTCTCACATCAAAACTGTAGAAAAACCTCTTTCTCAAGAAGAGGAGCAAATTGTGAGTAACTGGAGAATTCTAAACCAAATTCTGGCTAAACAATTTCAAATAGTTGTAGATATTGAATACCAGATGGATCCCCCCAAAATCTAATTGGCTCAAACTAAATTTTGATGGAGCATCTAAGGTAGACGATAAGGCTAGTGGTGGTGGGATTATTAGGGATGACAAGGGGTACATGGTTGTTGTCTATGCTGGTGGGATAGGCCTTCAAAGCAATAACTATGCTGAAGCCTCTACTTTTATATGGGGGGTGAAATTGGCTATTTCACTTAATATTAGACAATTGCACATTCAGGGAGACTCCAAACCTATTATTGATGTTAATAACATGTTGAATTATGGCTGAAAACTGAAAGACATTATAATGGACATACAGATTCTTCGGCAGCGGATCCCCAAAATTGATTTCTCTCATATATATAAAGAGGCAATGGGGTTGTGGATGCTCTTGTGGACTTGGGTCAATAATTTTTTAATTGGTGTTGTAAGCGCCAAATTAATAACATCCCTTTAAATATAAGGGACTTACTTCAAAAAGAGATGACGTGTCGATGATGACTAATCATCTTAGGAAAGATAGTTTATTATGTTGGTTTTGTTGGAGGGTGCTAACGTGTATCTCAAAGTACATGGTTTTTGTACTTCACTTGCTCAATGTCATCTTCACTTTATTACTCCCTTATGTTAAGGCGAGGTGTTTATCTACTAATTATAGATATCTCCTTGTAATCATGTTCAAGCATGAGAAGAGTAGGCTTCAATTAGTCCTTTAAAAGGTGGCCCTTATTAATGATATTATGTGTAGATTTCTTATCATAATGGCTAATCTATCCTTTAACAATAACTTTGTGAATCTCTGGTTTCGGGGGCTCCATGTCTTTGTTTAGAAGGCTATAATGGGTGGAGATAAGATTCGAATGGAGCCAATTTCCTATTACGAGTTTAAGGATAATGATGTGGTCTGGCATTAATGTAAGGAAGGTGGCATCAACCCTTTTTTGGAATGGCTTAATGGTTACGATGAAAATATGTCTGAGCAATTCACTCAAACTTGGAATAACCATAGAGTCACTATTGGGAGAATTGGGTTTGAGGTTTTAGAGAAAGATATTGCTATGGTGACTGGCCTATCGTCTAAGGGGACCAAGCTGTAGAGGAAAGTGAAAGTGGTAGACCATTCTAACTAGAAGTAATTCCTTGGGGAAGGTGAAGAATTGGTCCCTTACCAGGGAGGATTCAAATGGGCCAAGCTACCAGAGCCGTGGGATGATATGTGTTTCCTCCTTATGAAATACTTCACTCTGGAGGGGAGGTTTATTAGGTTCTATAATTACCATCTTCCTTTACTAAATCATTTTAGATGCAATGCTCATATTAGCTTCCTGTTCTATTTGCTTTCTTCCCTTGAGCATTTGGTTTTTAGAGTTAAAGCTAAGTCGGCTAAGAAACCCTCTAAGAAACCCATTCCCTTGCACTAGGGTCTTATTCTCTGCCTTTATAATTTCCACCTTGCTCTGGAGCCACCTAAGCCTATCCAGTCCCATAGTGGTGAAATTGCTTTCAAACATGATGACACCACTTTTTCTGAAGACCCTTGCCCTTCCCCTACTTCTCATAAGATGAAAGGGGGTTCTCTTTCTCTGTCTAATGAGGAGACTAACATGGGGACCGTTACCCACACTCCGGTCCTTAAAAGTAGTGTGAAGAGCAGGAAAAGGAAACTTAGGGAGGGGGAAGAGGAAATTGTGTGGGGTGATGTGGGGACCCCTAAAAGTCTTAGTAGTACTCCTATGGAACCGAACAATAAAACCAATCTGTCTGCTAAGGATAAGGAGGGTTTTTCCTCTAGTTTTAGGAGGTCAAAGAGGATTGCTGGAAAACTTGTATCAAAAACCAAACTTATTGATTATTCAGAGAGTGCTTCTGAAGAATCCACCCAAGGGGATGAGGCCAAGGTCATTGAAATCTAGGAGATATCTGAGGATGTAGAGGGTAAGAATAGGAACAAATAGACCGATGCTTATGGTGGTGTTGTGGGTGATTCTAAGGTTAATGCTGACGAAGGGAGAAGGATGTTTGTGGAGGAAGATGTAGATGAGATGGAGGAAGGAGCTGATTACAGGAATGACATTGCTGCCCTGAGGGGTTGTGTTAAAAAAATGAAACACTCAATTTCCACTATGCTCAAGCGTACTATGTTACTGAATCTTTCTATGTTGCAAGATCTTGAATCTACGATTGTGGAGGATGGAGATGAGAATTTCAAAAAGCTGGATGAATTTATGGAGTCTTTGGATAAAAGATGGGAGAATCTTTCTCCTTAGATCTGGTTTCATTTATGTTGTTTTTTCTATGTTTCCTCATACTTACTGTCTTTAGACTTGTTTTACTGTCTATGTTGGTTATGCTGGTGTAGCGGGTTTTGTTGTTTTTGTTTCAAGGCATTTTAGGGATTTTGCCTCTGGTTTTTATTTTTGTTACTTTGTAAGGGTTCGACCCCTAGTTTACCGCCTTATATTATCAAAAACATTTGTTCAATTATTTGAAAATTGGCCCTCAATTAATAAAAATAGTCAGAAAGTCATATTACTAGGTCATAATTTGATTGGAGAGGAATTGGAAGGTGATGTTAGATGTGTTAAGAGTTGTATTCCCATTTAGGATGTTGCCAACACCAAATAACAAAGGTACATGATGTGTACCAATGAATTAGAAGAAAAGAGTGATCCAGAGCACTAAATGGTGAAATGATCATTTTGACTCAAATTGATCTGATCAAAGTTAGTTGGCTCATAAAATGCATTGCCTTATTTAGGAATGCTTTGACCTAAACTGGCACTTTTAAGTGAAAAGTTTGAACCATTTAAGACTTTTTGTAGATTTTGACCTAAAATGTGCATTTGAGTGCAATTCGAGTAAGATTGACAATTTCAACACAAATGGTGTTAGGAATTGGATGTCTACAAAATTCAATATTTTGAATTGCCAACACTGAAGTATGGTGCCCTTGTAAATGCTTGGGAGAGCCCAAAAACTTGTACAGGCACTCAAAATCCTGAAATTAGTTCCAATCTCCTGAATTTTTTTTAATAATGAAGGAATTTACAAAATTGAATTTTGACTAAAAAATCAATTTTTTGAGTTTTCCCGAGCTAGTTATGGTGCCTCTATGAAAATGGTGTCAAAGAGAGGTTTGAGGATAATATTTGGTTGTTTTGGATGCTTGATGGAGGTCTTAGAAGACACAATGCTAAGCTTCAAGGCTCCATAGAGAAAAGAATGAACCAGAAAAAATATAGTATGCCTTCAAAGCTGTAAAAAATAGCATACCAGGCTCAGACAAATAAAAAAATTGTTTGACAAAGCTTTGAATCTTCCAACAAAAAACACTTTGCCAATCATCTCATGCTTTGATTCCATGATAAAATTAATAAAATATAAAATATATATGCAATATAGATTGGATCTAGATGAATAAATAATGACAAAGAGCACACAAAATTGACACAATACACAAGAATTTAAAGTGGAAAACCCTCCAAGAGGTAAAAAACCCACAAATATGATATTCAATAAATTAAGAAACTGTACACCCCAATATAAAGCCTTCTCTTCTCACTTCTTTACATAAGCCTTCACAGAACCTTTGTAAATATTTGCCACATGCATATATCAAATCACTAAGTGTGTTCATAGTGAAAATATAGGGGTAAAACCCTATTTATAATAAATGTGATGGGAGGTGACCATTGTAACCAATGGGTCCATCCTTCTTGAGAATCGTTTAATTTAATTGGTTAATAATAAATCATAATATTTTATTATTTATTTACACTAGGTTTTTATCTCATGTTTAATAAATAATAAATTATTATTATTTAATAATAAACCAAGTATGTTACAGGTCTAATTAGCTCACTTAGACATTAAATATTCTAACATATCCTAATTTTATAACAAGTTTGACATTTTGGAAATCAACACTTTGCATGTCATCAATAAAATCATGTGTATGTCTACCCATCCCTTATCCCTATGAGATGCAGGCTAGTAAATTTCACTAATGTAATATCCTTGTTTTTTACAAGTATGTAACAATGAGCCTTTAGAAGATAGAGAGTGAAATAATGGTAGAGTGAAAGAATAATTGCATGATTGATATATCTCTAGATAATGCATGATGGAAATGGATTATGGTGTATGTATATGTATAGTCCCCTTTGAATTCAAATTAGGACACATTTGTGTGCAAGATGACAATAAGAAAGTGGGAAAGCTAACAATCAAGGCACAAAGAAATATAGTAAGATGAAACAAAAGACCACAATCGACAAGCCCAAAACCGTACAACACGACAGTGGTTAGACAATTATAAGAATGTTCTAATTTTGGCCAAGGTGAATGAAGGCTCAAGAAACAAAAATTAATAAATCTACAAGAGTAATGTTGAGCATACTGAAGCAAAAAATGATAAATTTTAAGGCGTTCATGAGCACATAATGATAGTGAAATCTATGAAGGGTCCAATGTGAAGAGAAAGTGTGCCAATAAGATCTTAATTTTCACTAGTGATTTAATTTTATAAAATCATGATAAAATAATTGCAACTATATGAATTTTACCAAAATTAGGTGTCTACAAATCATAATATATTTTCCTTAACAAGATAGGTTAGAGATTCAACTATCTTAGGTACTCAAGACTTATAATGTATGGAAACTAAGGACAACAAAATAGAGCAAAACCAAATGAAAAAATCTAAAATTTTAGGTTTCATTTGTAGACACCTTTCTAGGAGCAAACTTTCCTCCCCAAACACTTTATAAGAGTGAATTGTATAGTCATGGAAAAAAATTAGATCCAAATTTTTGGGTGATAGTCATCATTGGTCCGGTTGTGCATTTCCAAACTTTTTTATTATTATTCTTATTGGTAAAAATGTGGGTTTTGAAAGGGCCCATAACCTTTTACAAAAACCAAAGAAGATAAAGTATGATAGTAACAAAAACAAAAAATAGACAAGAAATAGGCCAGACAAAAGTCATAATGGCCAAACTACATTAGAACTTCAGCAAAAAGACTGCATTCAGTCAGCTTAACATCCAAATTTAGATTTTTCAAACAACTTTTATACAGCATTATAGACAAGATATTCCATTTATATCCCAATATATTTTATTGTATATTTATTCCATTTTTTAATTATGTTTTATTATTGTATTATACATATATTTTAGATGCTTAACTATATCTAATTCATTTATTTGCATTACATTTTTGTGAACCCATATTATCTTTCACCCCTTTAGTGTTACATATAATGTCGAATCCAAAATTCCTCATCCCTACTAAGGTGTCATTTTATTGCATGCCTTTAGCTATTAATTATTATCTCTATTTTATGCTTTATATTCTATATCTCAAACATGTTTAACTTGTTTTGGATTAATGTCATCTAAACAATGTAAAATGAGGCTAATTTAGATTGTGTAAAATATATAAATAATACCCTAAGTTGAATTTGAATTGGGATAGATCAATATTACACTTAGATGATTTGAAATGGAAAAATCAAGAGGCGATATATGTACTTATATTTTATGATATTCTTACATTCAAAATAGTCATCACTAATTATGAAAATGTTGTGTATATTTTATCATGGCTCAAATCATGACTCAAAACCCTACCTAGACACTCTTGGCAAATTATGAGACCTATGTGGTAACTGATACTATCTTCGCTCTAGTGTTAGTGTCCATATATGTTTTTCAATTATATAACTCCTTAGACCCTTGTGCCTTTAGATGTATCCTATGTGTGTGTTTACCCTTAGTCATGTGCATTGATATTTTTTCCTTCTCATTTCATCCAAACCCTAGTTGTTCTTTAAGATGACTCTTTACAAGGGGGTTAGTTTTTGGGTTGAACAAACCCAACCACTCCTTGTTGAATTGTTAAGCATTTTATATGTTCTCATAGTCTGAAGAAGACTTAAATTACACATATTTATCCCACTTACGTGTGTGTGTGCGTGCAACATCGTGATCAATCTAAAATACAATGCAATGTTTGGATTTTGACAATTAGCACCAAGCAAATTTTACTTTAGTTATTAAAACTTGGCTCCAAGTTTTCTCCTTTGATGGGTTTTCAAATGTGTATGCCTTTTTATAATGTCTCAATAGAGTGTTAATCGATTCCTCAAAATTTTAAGTGATTCTTAGTGTGATGCCCAAGTCCTACCACGTTACCAAGTGAGTGATAACCTTTAGATTCATTTTTAATTAAAGTTGACACTTTGATACTTCTCATTATGCCCAACCCATGAAATGTGTCTAGGCCAACCTAATGGAGACTCACCAACTTGAAAAATATTTGTTTAGTGTTCTTGGAAACTACTGGCAGAGGCCGACACCTATGGTAGTTGCAATTGTCTAGCTATTGTTGGTACTATCCTAGGAATGAAAATCAGTGAACTAAGATATGGATACAATTTGTTTTGGATTTTGGACGGTTTTTGTGCAAACTAGGGTGATCATGAATAAGTGTATCTAGTGAATAAGTTTGCCCAAGATAACATGTGAGTAGACATATAGAAGGAAAGTATGTACAAAAATCAAATGTGTGTAACTATACACAATATCCAAGTATGTCAAAGTGTGCTAAAGTATATGTTTGCATATTTTTTTAATACCAAATTTAGTTGTCTACACAGCCAAAGTATCATGGCATAAGGAATCCCCATAGTCAACAAGCCAATTATCATGAGTAAATGATGAATGAGCACCATCTTCAAAACTAGCCATAAGAAAAATAGAAGTGCAAAAATAATAGAGAAATTGAATCCTCACAATAAGATTCACCAACACGATCATCCCCCAAAACATCATCACAACCCTCAATGCAAGAATAGGAAACCAAAGTGTTATAAAGAGCCATTGTCTCACTCTTTATTCCACTATTGAAAGCAATCCGAGATATGGGAGACATATCATCATTATGAACAAGATGCCTATCACTAGGAGAATGAGATGAGCCTTCAGAATCTAAGAATTACCGAAAAATCTCATGTGAATACATCCACAATTGTCTCAGACTCATGTTCTAATAATTAATAAATTCCATAGTTTTGTGAACAAGAAGGGTTCTAACAAGATTATGTTCATCACAATATGTAGTCTCTTCATCAATGTACCTCAACCAATCAACCTCTCCAATAATTTTTTGCAGGTTACACCTCCACTCGCTAAAATTTGTCCCATCAAATTGGATAAAATCTTTGCCAACCCTAATCATGAAATCCATGGTGTACCCAAAAAGAAGAAAACAATACAAAATGAAAAGGCCTTCTAGATGACCAACTAGTTCAGAATGAGGTTGGCCTCAAATCCAAAAATTCAAGGAATAGACCTACCATAGTTTTTCTTGCAATTTTTGAAAATGTAATAAAATCATAATTCTCTTGAAAAATCCAACATGGGAAGCAAATTTATGGAAAACCATAAAATTTTAATAACTTGATTGAAACAAATTGTAAAAGGTTGAAAATTGGGTTGTATATTCATTGCATAAATCCCCACCTTACCTAAAATATTGCTAAGGTTTACAAGATATGCGTGATTATTTAAGATTAGGGTTTTTTACTAAAATTTAGGTCAAGATAAGTTAAATCCTCACGATGGATGAATGTTGATTTAAGATTTCACTCATGTAATAGTACCATGTAGGATTGTGCAATAATTATCACAAGATTGATCACCAAATCATTTACAACAAGAAGAAAATAAAATAATACATGAACACTGAATTATGAAGTGTTGTAACATAAACACTAGGGTAAGAATAATGAAAATAATTTATGAAGTGTCACAACAGTAACACTTAATTTATTACAAATGTTTAGGTGGGTGACTTTTATATAGTCAACTTGAACCAAGGCATGATTCATGTGGATGTGCCTAAATAAATGTCAACTATATATTAACAAGATAAAAGTGTCAAATCATGATTGTTGATCTTAAAGGTCAAAATAATAAATATACTACATATATAATATATATGAGAGAGTTGGGAGATAGGGCAATGGTGTTAATGAACAAAAGCTATAGTCAATATTAACATTCAACATTTCTCAGAGTCCTAGGTGTAGTGTCTTTTGTTCCGGAGATTCAATCATACAAAAATTTAAATTTATAACATGTCTTCTTTTCTACTTTGATATGTATGCGCATACACACACACACACACACATAAAAGTGGGGAAAATATAGACACTTAAAAATACTCCTTAGACATTTATTAGTCATTAAATTTCATGATTTTAGAGCGCTTGTGTACTCGTCAATTATTTGTCCAAATTAGACATTATTGGCACATTTGTGGATTGTTGTCGTGTCTCCCCCTTCTTCTCTTTCTCGCTCTTTGTGTCTCGAGCTTTGTGTCAAGTGCATAAATAACGCTCCTAGGTTTGTCTAGAGCATCATTCATGCTCATGGGGCTTTTAGTGCCCCCTTTTGGTTAAGGTGTATCAATGTTTGTGGTCTCATCTTTTTTCATTTTTTAATCATTATAATTTCAATTGCCATGTGAATAAGGCCCTAATTTGAATTCAATTATCTATAAATACATAGGGGATGTAGGCCATTAGACAATATTTATTTATAATTGGATCATATATTTTGAGCACTCAAACATTCTAAAAAGATTAGGGAATCATTAAAGCATTTATCATTGTGGTGCACGCATTCATGCAAGCGTTAGGAGGAAGGACACACATTGCACACTTATACTGTTTTGTATGTCACTGGAGTTATTTACGATTATGCAATATTTTGTTTTCAATATTGTTTCTTGTGTAGGGGCTTGATAAGTAGATGGTGCATAAAAACCCACTGAACCCTCAACATAGGTTCCAAAACATATACTTTTCCTTAAGTTTTGGATATTATTGCAGTCTAGGGAGAGGAGAAGAAAATTATTTTGCAGGGTATAGATGTCACAGCATGGAAAATAGAGGGAGGTTATTTTAGATCTAGAACAAGGGACCACAACTATCAAATCAATTTTGGCCTTGCCTTTTATCTACGAAGAACATGAATCACTCTTCCAAGAATGTAAATCATGCTCTTAAGAGCATTATTTAATCATTGTCAAATTTCAGGGTTACAATCATATTGGCTATAGTTGCACATTTCCAGGCTCAAAGTTTAGTAATAGGTCATCTACAACATTCTAATCAACTCCAAGGTAGAAATGAATCAGATGTTGTCGAACAAATATAATCAAATATTCCAAAAATACAAAGTTGCAACACATAAATTGGAAGTAGGGAATTGAAGATCCAAACCAGGGGAGCACAATCATCAAATGAGTTTCAGCTTGTGTGTCGTCTATGATGAATATGAATTGCTTTCATTGGAATATAACTGAAACTTGTGGTAACCTTACTTTATTAGATCCAAATTTTTGGACGAGATCACTGTCAATGTTGGATGTACATTTATGTGGTGTAATCATGATACGTATCACCAACTATTGCACCACTCAAAAATTTGTATGTATTGTACAAATATTGTGATGCTTAATCAATTAAAATTAAAATTATCATTTAATTATAATATACACTCGAATTAACCTAATTACAAATAAAGTATATTCTTAAAAGGGAGATCACAAATTCATAACCTGAAAAAAAAAAAAAAAGAAAGAAAAAGAAAGAAGAAGAAGATACATACACCTCATAAAACAAAGAAGCCTGTAATCCATCATTTCAGATCGAAGGGTAAAAAATGATTCTCCAATTTAGTAAACAAATAGAACTCATGACGGGCATCTCAGCTCTTCCACTAACCTAATGAATAATGAATGGATATCGTAAATGAATATTGAAATTCAAGATCGACTGCGAAAACATACTCTGCAGATGAACTCCACAGCGTTGTTTTTCTCAAGGAAAAAATGTAATAGAATCGCACAGATCTACGCCATGATTAAGACAAGGGACGAGGCAACGACGGCGCTCCACATAAAACGTGAAACAAACATCTTCATCCCTCCGTTCTGCAAAGGAAAACCCAGTTAAACCAATCACGAACTCATTAAACATAAAATGCTTGAAGAAAGAATTACAGGGATATATATGCAAAGATTACCGGTGTATCCGGGGAAGGGGCAGGGGTGTAGTAGCCCTCCGACTCAGAAGGCTCGGGAGCAAGTGGTGGCGCCGGAGGGCTGTGTGCTTTGGGAGCGGGCGCAGGAGCATGGTGATGGTGGTGCTTTTGGCTCTTCTTTTTATGCTTCGGCTTATGCTTGTGCTTTGCGGGAGACGGTGCCGGAGCCTCCTCTGCGGGTGCTGGGGCTTGTCCAGCCGGTGCAGGCGCTTCTACAGGCTGCTTCTTTTTGTGAGCAGCTGGTGCCGGGGTTTCCACTGACGGTGCTGGGGTTTCTACAGGTTTTTTCTTTTTATGAGCAGCCGGTGCCGGGGCTTCTACAGGCTTCTTCTTTTTGTGGGAAGGAGCGGGCGCCTGGGCTGAGGGCGGCGTTTTCTCCAACGGCGCAGGTGCCGGAGCGGCCACGGGAGGCGCTACTTTTTGTTTGGGAGCGGCGGGACTTGGCGCTTCGGCCGGCGTAGCGGGGGAGGAAACAGGGGGAGCTACGGCAGGGGATTTTTCCGGCGCTTCGACCGGAGCCGTCGATGGCGGCGCTGCCTTTGGCGTTTTGGACGGCGGCCCTCCCTTTGGCGTTTTGGACGGCGGCTTTGCAGGGGCGCTTACAGGCAGAGCTTTAGTGAGCGGCGGCGCTTTTGGAGAAGATTTGGACGGCTTAGGAGTGGCTGCTGGTGCTTCGAGAGAAGATTTGGACGGTTTAGGAGTGGTGGCTGGAGGCGCTGGAGGGCTTAAAGTGGGCGGTGGGCTTGTTTTTGGGGTCTGTGCCGTTGCCAACACCGCGGCCACAACGCCACCGGTGTTCTTAGCTCCGCCACAAGCAGCAGAAATACTCAACCATACAAATACAATCACAATGTTCTTCCAATTGAGCTCCATTTTCTGCAAAATATCATCTTCCACATCAGATCCAATCTAGAATTTTCATAAATTTCTATTTTTACAGATCGTATTGTATTCTAACAGTCGTCTGAAGTGCTGTTTAGGCCATCTCTCATGGCAGAAAAACTACGTTATAGTCCAAGCACAGGTGAGGATCTTAAAAAAACTAATTCCTTTTCTTTTGTTCTTTGTCATATAATATAAACATTGTGTCATCCAGATCTTTAACTTCCAAGTTATTATATGTATCCACCACTTCTAAGAAAGGAAAGGGAAGTTTTTTTAAGGTTCACATTGCTAGGTCTTCTGACATTGTTACAATGTATGAGATCATCTCAGTATTTCCAAACCCTTAACTGTACTTCAAATTCAAATCTCAGATGTACATACCTTATCTCTTTCAAAATTTAAACTTCTTATTTCCTACAAAATTTATCCACTACTTCTAAAAAAGGAAAGGGAATTTTTTTTAAAGGTTCACAATGCTAAGCGTAATCACAATATATGACCTCAGATGTATATATCTTATCTCTTACAAAATTTAAACTTATGACCTCCCTTTAAAAAAAAATGTTGCGCACTTACAAAAATTGATTAACTGTCACATGCCTGAACCTCCCAAAGCTCAAGCTCAAAATAAAAAATCTACATTTTAAATTTAGGTTCTTTAATGAGATAAGCTCAACTGATGATAGAAGATTAATGTCTATCAATTTACACTCTACATTGCCATCCAAATAATCTATTTAATTATTTCAGATCTACATTGGTCACACAGATCTGACTCACAGACATCAGCACTGACTGAAACCCTGCATGACAGATCCCATGAGCATGACTACACCATGATGATTTAAAATTTTGCTGTTTTATGCTAAAGTGGTCTGTACACATTTGACGGATTGTGGGCTTGTGAATCTAAGTTTAGCATAAATAAATCAACGGCAGGACAGCAAAAAGAAAAGCAAGAGATAATATCGTTTACCTTGCGTGGTGTGTACAGAAACACAGTGAAGAACAGGGCTCTGTAGCCTCTCGCTTTCTGTAAGAAGCAAGCAGAGAGAATGGGTGGATGTTATATGAATATGATTAGGCAAATAAAAGGCTGAGAATGCCTTTGCATGAAAAACAGACAAGTCCAGCAGGGATCCACCAAATAAGAGGATCCCAAGTCTCAACAACCCGCTCATCCTTATATTAAAAAATATACGGGACAATCCTTGTCGCATTCACATTTGTGTAAGCTTTCGGCCACAGATAATTAACATGAAATTCAATGTAAGGGAAAATTTGCTCCACAATGTTGGAAAGTTGTCCTAATTAAATATGAAAATGGATCTGGACGGTTGATCAACGGCGCTGTCAGTGCCATTGAAGAGAAAGATGCCCAGCTCTGATGAAGCTGGATTTTTTGGAACTTTCCTCATTGTCGTCTAACTTGCACTGTGTATGAATTGAATTGTCGGACGTTGATATCTGTACGATCTACCGACTAATCCTAACTGCTCATAAATTTATGATTGTTGCTATCTATCGTATCAATTTTTGATCTACCCATAGAGTTTTAAGGCAGAGATTAAAACAATCAGTTGTCGTTATCTTGATTTTTTCTTTTACTATCAATAATTTTACTTTTTCATACAATTAAATTATATAAATATGGATATATTATTTATTGTTTCAACATTTAAGTTTTTTTTTATATATTTTTATGATGAATTATAGATGGTGATTTGAAATGTGTGGGATCAAAATGTGAACTATAAAAATATCAAAACTCTAATAATTAATCACATTTTTTTAAAAAAATATTAAGAAATTGAAAACATCTTCGAAGGATCAACATAAAATTGATTAGACTTGCAAGGAATGTCAATCCATCATTTATAACCCCCGATTACAAAATTGCTACCATTTAAAAGATCAATTCAAATATTTGTTAACCATATTATATAACATACTGAACAATTATATTCAACTTCACTTTTGTACGAACACCCAATTAATATTTCAAGTTTTGTTTATACATTCAAATAGATCCTCTTTAAAGTAACTGTAGAGTAAATTTTTACTCTGTGTTGCATTTAAACTTTCAGTCGAGCACTGCAGTTTTGGTTCCCGCGCACCTTGGGCAAAGCAGCAGAATTTTGAAGCAGAGCGCTGGTTCACTTTGCCTAAGTATCGAAGTGCAGCGGAAGCTGCGAAGTGTCATCCTCAGAGCACGGTCCCCTTTTTTTTGCCTCTTTTGTTCTTTCCGTTTTAATTTTGGCCTAAGTATTGGATTCAAGCGGAAGCGGCCAAGTGTTGCTTTTCGGGAGATGAAGATGGATAGATGGCGACTTTCGAGGACCTTATTGTAGCTTTCCAGAAAACCGCCAAACGTGCCACGTACCCAGCAGAAGTTAAGCGGAACGCACCACATGTCAGCGTCTGAATCTCATAAAGGCACCCGTGTTTCATTCTACCTTTTGGCAAAGACTTTCAACAGACAAAGCAACATTGAAAGCGGAAAGCCCCAGGGGGCAATTACGAAGACTCTGAACTACCCTTTTGAAGAAGCAGCAGAAATCACCACGTGTTGACTGTCGAGAGACCTTGTTTCAACCCCTGGGTCCAGTGGTCTCCTTCAACACATAAAGGCGTCATTTCATTTTGCTTAAATGCTCAAGTGCAGCGGAGGCTGCCAAGTGTCACTCTCTGAGTCCCTCTCTACTCCGTCCCCAACAGAAGCGGAAGATGCCACATATCTTCCCAGAAGCAGCGGAGGCTGCCATGTGCCAATTTCCAAGAGACCATCTTTGAGTTTTTCATTGCTGAACAAAGGTTGTGGTGGGCCCCGAGTGTTACTTCAAGGTCCGCGGAGGCTGCGAAGTGTCGCCATCCGTAAGAATTCGATATGTGCCCTGAATGATACTACAGCACAGCGTAAGGAAAGCGGAGGGAGCTACGTGTCTTAGATAAATCCGGCGAAAAGCGCCAAGTGTCATTTTTCGGTGCCTCCTAAGTAAGACGAGGATTTTCAGAAAATGGACTGTGTCCTCTCCCCGTTTTGAAACATAACTAAGTATCCGCTGGAGTTAATTGGAGTAGATGGAACAGTTCATCTGGGAGATTTTTGGAGCCCCCCACAGCATTGAAGGCGTTGTCTGTTTGTCCCCTATGAGCCAAGAACGGAGAAGATTGCGCGGGAAAGGGGATGATGAAAGGAGTGATTCGAGGCTATAAAAGAGGAGGAATTGTAAAGGAAAAAAAAAGGGGGGGATTTCTCATAGTTTAGACTTCTGTAATTTTGACCAGTAATATCATTTGCTCTTGTCTTGATTTCCTGAAGTTGTAAAGTTGATGTAATCGTGCATGTTTTTGTGCCCTTTATATGGCTAAATAAATTAAGGAAATTTAAGCTCCATGCCTTGGTTGGTGTTATTTGTGTCGTTTGCAATTTAGTCTCTGCTGTAAATTTTTTAGTGTTGTGATTGGAAATGTTATTTGTTTTTGTTTCGTTTTCTGGGATCTGAAGCTCTACATGACTGTGTGTGACTTTTGCGTCTCTTATGTGATTGGAGTAATCTATAAGAAGATTGAACACTATGCCGGTGTTAACAATTCCTATATCTCAACAAAAGACTCCCCAGTTTTGAGCCTCTGTTTCTGTTATCCCAATCTTTTACATTGATCATGCACTTGTCTGCTCTTAAATGTAATAGAATCACATAATAGTCTCACTGTGCTCAGGTTAGGATTAGGATTACTCTCAGGGGCATCGTCATAGGTTTTAATTATTGCATTTTGCATTTCTGTTTAGTCTCCTGTCCCTTTTCCCCAACAACCATAAAACAGAAGAGACCAGCGTCTTTAAAACCTGGAGGTTGTTTCAAGCCGCATTGTCCCATAGCTTGAAACTTTCCATTGTTGATTGGCTAAGACCTAACGCAATTTTACGCCATCAACAGTGACAAAGTTATTAAATTGTAGACTATATTTTGTAATTATGTAGCACCTTGGTCTTGTACACTCGATAAACTTAGACCTTGGTTGTTTCTCTTAGTTTTATACATGCCTTGCTTCCATAAGCCCTGCATTTACTCTATCTTGTGTCTCTTATCATATTTCTTACTCTGACCACCTTATATTGATGACATAGACATCATATCTTGTCCAAAATATTTAAAACGTACTTCTTTTATAGCTCTATAAGTTCTAAAACTGTGCATGCTCTCCTTCTCCTTAGACACTAATGTCCAAGATAGATAGTAGCGTCGACAATATTGACCTAGCCCGACACAAGTGTCCAATGCCTTAATGTCATCTAATTTGTAAATGAAATGTATTACAATAATTGGCTTAAGTGTTTTAATGCGAGTTATCTCCTTATAGGATTGGTATAGATATAATATCAATCCTCATTCATTCCGCACCTATGGACACTTAGTAATCAGACCAAAAGAGCATTTAAAAAGCACTCAAGTTATCAAAAGCTTTTTAATTATGTCTTGCTTTGATATAAGTCAAAGGAAAAACTCATCTATAGGTTTGAAATACTAAAAGAATAATCATAAAGTCGTATTTGCCAAGTTACAAGCTAGGCCACTGTTGTACTTGCTTTACACACATTGTATGATTCACACACAAGCCAACATGTAGAAGAGAACTACATGAGTTTGAGGCTTTCTTCTAGAGTATTGGTTATGTACGCAGTGCCCTTTGATAATGGGGTCATTGCAGGGAAACTCAATACCATGTGCCCACTTATTTTTTCTCGTAGTCATATTGAAGATGGAAAGTTAGAGTTTTGTCGTTTCACTAGGAGCAACAGTTCATGACCTAGATCTGAATGTCCTAGAGTGAAGGCAAAGTTGAACCTAGAAGCATCTAAGTGGTTGCATTCTATATCAGTTGTTATTTTGTACATGACACTAGCATCAGAGTCAGACAGTAACACCGAAAC
Source organism: Torreya grandis (assembly GCA_037957365.1). Lineage (NCBI taxonomy): Eukaryota > Viridiplantae > Streptophyta > Pinopsida > Cupressales > Taxaceae > Torreya > Torreya grandis. The sequence goes on along the minus strand of JARHVA010000204.1, from coordinate 6,497,305 downwards.
CATCTAGAATTGATGCAACTATCCAAAGAGTTCGAGGCATCGGATCTAGAATTTGAGAACTGTTTTCATGCCTACTTTCAGTTTATCCCAAATACAAAACTGCAATAACATCAAAACAAAGTACTCTCTTATTTGTCATTTTTATATCTAGTCTAGTTGTGTTTTCTATTTATAGCTTATCTCAATTTAATAAATTCAACATATGGTACATATGAGTTTATCACATAAATTGGTCAGTTGTAGATTTGATATTCACCCTTAGACCCTATCATTTCTATATCCTTAACCCTATCTACCCAGGTGGAATCCACATCTAAATTAGGGTTAGACATAAATATGGTTTTTTACATTATTTTAAAATTTGATAATAATCAAAGAAAATTTTATTAAAGATCTATGAATGTTTACCGATTATTTTACTTTGTAATTTTTTATACTTTATTATTGATTAATATTTTAAAAAATCATGCATGATATAATATACAAATGCCTGATCGCTACAATAGACAATCATACACCACACCATTGATTTGAAAGATGGTGTTTAACGTTCACCTATTAAATTGCAATATTTTATCTATAGTTTCATATTGTTTTGCTGATTTCTCTTATTTTTTGTGCATATAGTAAAAATTGTATTGAAATAATTATTAAAAAAAATCTAATTTACAAATCGAGAGGTATTCCTATTGTGACAGTTGCTCACTACAAACTTATGGACCGAAGTATATCTTGTAATGGAGACACCCGAAAATATTCAAAACATTGTCTACAAACTAAGGGTAACATCCCCTAACCCACCTACATATGTAATAGTTCAGTTTGATAGCTACATTGATAATCCTTTTGTTGATGCAACTTCAAGAATAATTCCAATGACCCCTATAGTCAACTACCATTGAATTGGCATAGGTATGGACAATCCACAAATCACAAGTAATGACACTTAACTAAGTCATAATTGATATATGGCTTACTAAAAGATAAAGTTTGACCTTTGTTGTTATATTACGTGACATATGACCATTTTGAGAAATTGAAGAGGGAAAAAAGGAAGATGAACGAAGACTTTAATCATTGAGAAACAAATATATACTCAAAGAAGGATATCATAATTTTATTTTTATTAAATTATATCATATATGTATATTCATGTTTATACTAATATTATGTTACTGTCTATTTCCGGTTTAAATATTACATTAAATGAAATTAAAATGAATATAAATAAAACTTAATTTAGTTTCAATGATATGTCTCAATTTAAATAAACTTCATTATATAAATGTATATTCATGAATAATAAATATTTATTTTTTATTTTTACCTTATGCAAGGATAAATATTACTAGTTTGAATATCTTAAATACATATATGTAAAACACCAAGAGATATCAACTTCGAGGCACCTATATTAAATGTTGGATTTGTGTATTATATAGGTACCTTGAAATTGCTATCTTTCAATGTTCAACAAATATATATTTAAGATATCTAAGCAAGCTCTAATTTTTTTGAAGAAGTGGTTTGTATGATTTCAACCTCTAAATATACTCTTCAAAATAATGACTATTCATTGAGGTTCATTTGATGGGCTACACACATAATAAAAGCTCCGGTGACATCATGAGGGATTTTACCATGTTCTCTGCACATGGAGGTTAAACAAAAAATGAAGCTCAAGGTTTATTTTGAATTGGCATGTTTTGATTCGTTGGTCATATCAAATGTACATTAAAATTGTTAGAAAAGTATTGAAAATTGTCAGAGCATCATTGGATCTGTGTTGTAGCAAAACACATACAACAAGGAAAAATGGGCCCATAAGCGCACTAAACTCGTTCATGTGCACAACATATGAGATAACTTGAAATATACATAATTAAAATCCTAAAAAAAATAAAAAATAAAAATAAAAATAAATAACTTTAATTTTTTTGAAGTTTCTCTACATATTGCTTCACCCCTCCATCCTATCATGCTTTACTAGGTCTATGTTCACATATTCATCAATTTATTGAGTGTTTTCAACATTTTATGTCAGAGGCATGTTCTATGATGAAGAGCTCCCACTTTTCGTCTAAACAGTTATTAGTTTTAGATTAAGGTAAAAACAGGTTTTGAAGGGGCCCCGAAACCCTGTACAGATTAAGAAAGATAAGCGTTACAAACCGCCAGAAGAGGCATACACACCGAAAAATGGTAACTAAACCAGGTTTTACATGGACCTAAAACCAACAAAATAAACCAGTTAAAGCTCCCCAGGTTTTACAAGGACCTAAAACCTAGACAAAACCAGGCAAACAACCTGAAAGCGCCTAAATAGCGAAGGCAGAACCGCCATACCCATCAATTTTAATGAGCAGGGCTCCTCCATGGCTTAGGGTATCTCTATTTTTCCCTATGCAGGGCGTCGTGGCTCAAACACCAACCACCGAGGAAACAAAATTTCCCCCATGCAAACACTATTTTCTTCGCATACCAAAACAGGATGGCCGTCCAACTCGGGCAAGAGATCCCACCCAGGTTCCATCCTCCATCCGGCAGACCGAAGCAAAATAAGAAAAACATGCAAAAACACAGATCACTACATTAAGCGTTGCATACCAATGCACTGCCCAAAGCAGACAACACCACCAACAAAGAACCTACCTCCGAACCCGTCGCCACCACCGCCCAACCCATCCACCCTAGTATCTGCAAAGATCTCCCCCTTACTCAGAGGAATCGCCGCCATGGCATTCCAAATATCTCCAAAAAGAAACATTGATCCGCTCAGAACAGGGTAATGGTCAGCACGACGGCCACTAGACGGAAATCCGAGGTAAAAAACAGATCCACGCAAAAAGAATAAGCTTCCAGTGCCGCGCCTCTGCACCAAAGATCCCACCAACCACGGGTCGAGATCTGGTCTCCAACGAGCACGAAGGCGTCCGCAGAGGTTAGGGTTTCAGGGCCGCATCCGCATCCGCGTCCGCGCTCCCCTTACCCCGCGTCCTATATATTAATTATTGTGGTATTTTTACTCATGTATATTTTAGTCATTTACCCAAATGACCTCCATGAGTAGTCATTTACCTGCCACTGTAAATATTTATTGGTGAAGGGGAGGAATGGTGAATATAATTCATCACTTCGGGTTTTCACCCTTTAGCATTTTAACCCATTGATAAAGTTTTTGGTGAGTATGCCTAATAAATCAACCTCTTCTTGCAATTATTACCAATGTGAGATTATCAAAGTTTCAACCCAATCATGTATTTTTAATGTTAAGTTGAAGGCTTACTTCATGTATATTTTAGTCATTTACTTAAATGACCTTTTTTAACTCATGTATTTTTGGTAATAATTATGAGACAAGGGTACCCACTTTAGCATAGAGTGACTATAAACATTTATTATTAGGGAGAGGAATGATGAATGTAATTCACCACTTCTAGCTTTACACCCTCTAGCCTATTTATCCCATTAATAAAGCTTTCGGTGAGTGTAATAACTAATAAAGCATCTTCTTCTCATTACAACCCAATCATGCATATTTAATGTTAAGTTAAAGGAGAGGAATGGTGAATGTAATTCACCACTTCAAGGTTTTCACCTTCTAGCCTCTTACTCTATTGGGAAAGCTTTTAGTGAATGTAGTGCCTAATAAATCATCATATTCTCACAATTATTACCAATATTGGATTAACCCAATTACAACTCAATCATGTATTTTTAATGTTAAGTTGAAGGTTTTTATGAGCAATTTTAATTAGATATTAATTTTTGTGGGATTTTTATTACTGCATATTTTAGTCATTTATCGAAATGAGCTTCACGAGTAGTCATTCATCTAAATGATTTTTTTTAATTCATGTATTTTTGATAATAATTAAAATGTAAGGGGACCCACTTTAACACACAAATCTGTAAGCATTTATTAGTAAGGAGAGGAATGATGAATGTAAATCACCACTTAAAGTTTTTTGTTTAACATTTATTAGTGTTAAACACCTTTTACGATTGCTTAATCATTAATTAGATCTATTTCATGGTTATTTCTCTACCACATGTGTTGAAAATATCGTCATTGATGTCAAAGGTCTAGCATTATTGGTGATAAAGGCCCCATTGCATTTAATGGCGTTTTTAATATTCATATCTTGGCTAATGTGTGTTAATATTTATTTAATATTAATGAATATATTTTTTGTTGCATATAAGTCAAAAAAGGGCCCATGGGGAAGTCAAAGAGTCACGAGATAAAAGATGAAAGAGGAATGGGACGCATTTTCTCATGAAGAGTCATCTTAAGGAATTTCAAGAGTCACCATATGAAAACAAAAGAGGGTATAATGCATTTTTCCATGAAGAGACACTTCGAGGAATACAAAAAGTCACAAAGATAAAGAAAAAAGAGGAAATGACCTTTTTGCTTATGAAAGGTCACCATATGAGTTTTCAAATGCAAGGATACAAAGGGTCATGCAAGTTTGGCACCATTTTCTTGAAGGGTCACAAAGGGTGAATGCCAAAGGTCATTTGGAAAGGTATAAATAAAGGCTTGAGAAGCCATTTGGATATGCAAGAGAATGCATGGTTTGTATTTATTTTTGAAGAGAGAAAAGTAGGAGATATTGTAGAGTTTTATCATTTGTTGAGTAAGCAACATTGAGAGATAGTTGTGTTTTATACAAAAGAGGGGTTGGTGCTCCTGTGGGTTGGTGCTCACAAATAGTTGTTGTGTTGGTGCTTGGAAAAGGGGTTGGTGCTCCTGCAAGTTGGTGTTTGCAAATTTTATAATTTGAGTTCATGCTCATTCATATACTTGATATTGTTCTTTATGGTTTTTCCCACTTTGAGTTTCCACATAAAAATTTGGTCTCTCTCTCTCTCTCTCTCTCTCTCTCTCTCTCTCTCTCGTGTGTGGTGCATATTATTGTTTCAATTTTATTGCATATCTTGAATGTGTGGTTAAGTGGTTAAAGAAAAGTAATTTGATTAATAAATAAGATATATAATATATTGATTCACCCCCCCTCTCAGTATATTTTGTGCTTAACAACATGTTTCAAAAATCAACCACTGTAATTTTTTTAATTTTATCTGTTTGATTGTTCCATGGTTTTTTAACTCGATTATTGTTGCCACCAAGCACTACTGGGAACATGTCATCATGGATAAAAGCGGTTTCATGGCAAGTTTAGCAATTATCAATTTCATTCAACTTGACATAGCAACTGCAAATGAAAGGGAGAAGGTAAGGCCCTGGGCCCATGCTACTCTATTGCAAAAATTATTTAGGAGTAGATATTGGTGAAGCGGTCATATAGATATTAAAATATGATTAAATTATACTTGCAAGAGGAAATTTTTGAGGTTTGAATCCATCTCAAAAAACCTTTCTCCTAAACTTCGGCTACTCCTATTTTTTAGGTAAAGATTTTATTATTTACTATCCATAAAATTTACACTTGCATATGACCCTTGCAAGTACGAAATAGTTTTAGTGGCCCTTCCATGGGACCAACTTAGTATGTTGAATAAGTGAATGAATCCTGCCATTTTAAGGATCACTGAATCTGTCCTTCATGTTTCCCTACCCCAATTGCAGACCAGGTCCAAACATTTGCAAATCTTCAGATTTAAGTACCATATTTCTAAATCCTTGGTGAGGTCAAACACTAAAATTCATGATTTGGGAAAACCCAGAGTTCTAAACAACAAGATGACTAGAAATTAAAGCTCAAGGATTTTTTCACCAGCTTAAAATTTACACTTTTCACACATCGTTTTTCACAAAATCAATGCAAATTGAAAAGAATGCCTTTCATAAAATGATTGAAAGACTTTTTCACCGTGATTTCTCCCATACCTTCTTTACTACCTGTTCTATAATTTTTTGCATTTAAATGCCATATTGGGATTCAAAACTTAGACCATGGAGAACAATTTAAATCCATGGCTCTATAGTTGTGATATTATAACCCTTCAAGTTATACTTAGAAAATGCAATTTTTTTTTAAAAAAAAACTTATTTAACATTCATTACATTGAATATTAAAATACAATATTATTTAAATTAATTTAAAATACAATAATAATTCAATCTAAATATTAAATCATAAAATATAAATATATTAAAAAGATATGAGATATTTTTAGGTGTATTATGTTTATATGAAGACAAAAAAAATTGTAGATGTTTTAGTGAATTTATGGATTAGTCTTCAATATATAAAATGTGATTTATAATTAAGGTGCAAGTATAAACTAAGAAATCAATGATATTAGTACTAATATAAATATCGTAAATATATTTGTTTTAAAAAATGTCAATAGTTATTAATTTTAGAGTGTTTATTTTAAATTTATTACATATTATATTGATTATTATTTTTGTAAGAACTTTTTAGTTAAGTTATTAAAAAATATATATCATTTTTTTAAATTCTTTTAATTTATCACCTCAAAGGGTTTCTTGCCTATCTTTCTTTATATTCCTCAAATTTCACATATATTACTAAATCAAAGTATGCACCATAAAAGATATTTCCATTATAAGTGTACAATTAATGATCATTTCATAATACAAATTTGCACTCATAACAAGAAGTTAAAGTAACTTATAGTAAGAGACTAAAGACATATTTTTCCTTCATTACAAACACAAAATTAGTAATGTTTAAGTATACAAGTCAACAATCATATTTTACTAATCCAAATTCCATCTTTAAATAACATATAAACAGAATATGATCATAACAAAATAAGAGAATAAAGTGTTTACACTATTATTACATTCTCATGATATCATATTCTCAGTAATCATTACAATACTAAAAATTACATAGTTGTCTATCTAAGAGGTGTGAATAAGTCTTCATGATGAAATCCACTTGAGTTCTAGTCCATTGCTATCATGAAAAACCAATTACAAAATAAAAGAGGGAGAATATCATTGAAGGGATTTTCCTCCAACTACAAAGCCTTTTAAATCCCTCACACACTTCTCATTCACTGAGAGTGGCCCTACCCTTCCACAAAGGTGCTAGATACAAACAATCGATAGAATAGAGAGAACATTAAAATGTAGAATAGTTTGGCATATCACTGCACATAGTAAAATAGTTTAGAATACTGCTCCATATAATACTATAGTTTGATATACTACACATAATAAAATAGTTTGAAATATGAATTCTAACTCTTGTATTAGAGTGTGTCTAATAACTATAAAAAATTAATGGTTTGGTGAAAAAATATAACCCTATTATCCAATTAGTCAATCCTCTCGTTCACTCATAACCCATCTATAAGATGACAAATTTGAGATCTAATATTTTTGATTATGCAAATTATATTAAAAATGCCTAAATCTACAATCTACCATTAAAATCTAGAGCCAATTAGGATAACAATGCAAAGATAAATGAAACATTCATACTAGCATTAGATCCTAAAAGCTAATTGCTCTAAATCAAGATTCAAACAATAAAAAGACTAAGGATTATAGATAGAGATTGATTACAAATTAGACTCAAATTTTATGATAGCATGATATCAGCTTGATGACTTAATCAAAGACTATGTTGATAGAATATTTTAGCATAGATTGGACATGGATTTTATAGTTAGTTGGCAATGGAGGGTTGTCTCATTTAAATAAAGGAGGGAAGATCAATGGCCAACATTTAAAGGTGGGTGTAGAAGGATCAATGGTGGAGGATTTTCCAAAGAATTAAAAATTCTTTGGATGATTCTAGAGGAGAGAATGTTCTAGAGGTAGAAGCCTCTAGAATTTTTTTAAAAGTTTAATCGTGATTAGTGGTAGATTAGTCATGTGATTAGGGGGTTCTAGAGAATCTAGGGGGAGTGGGTTTGTAGGAAAGCCTAGGAGTATGTAGGTTGGTGGGTCATGAGAATTTTAAATTCTTAAATAATGGTTAAGTGGGATTAGTTAGTAAATAATGGGGATTAAGTGGATTAATTTATTTATGGGATAAGGTAAGGTTAATAGATGAAAAATAATGAAGGAGGATGTTAGATAAAAGACTAGGATGATTAGTAAAATTAGATGGGATTAATGATTATTAGATAAAATTAGTGATGTTAATGTTGATTAATAATAATATTAGTGATGATAAATGAAGTGAGTGAATTTAGATGTATACATTTTGTCCCTGTTTGAAAGGGTATTGTGAGTGGATAAAGTAGGAGTAATAGTCTTTCAAAGAAGAAAGACACTTATGTATGGATGTTAGTAAATGAAGTTAAATATTAGTAAGTGATGTTAGTGGATATGATACCCCCTCGAGGGGACATGCAAATAAGAATGAGATGGATGGCCACTCGAAAGAGGAAAACAAGGGGTGGGATGCAATGAAAAGATAAGGGGTTGGGATACTAGATGTGAGATAGATGATGAAGAAGATGAACTCAACCTAAGCAGTGAGATACAAATTGATGATGAATGTGGAAAAAATATATGCATAGGGAGTGGAAACATGATGATGATAAGATAAATGGATGTAAGTTTTTGACATATCCCAAGCAAGGACACATTCCAGGGAGAGCTACAGACTGAGATGATAAAGGCCATAAGCTTTCAACATATCCCAAGCAAGGACACATGCATGGGAGAGCATTGGTCTAAAATAAGACAATGATTTGATAAGATTAACCATGAGTGTATCTCAAAGTGAAAGTTGAGTGATATGATGGAGGATATGAGAGAGAAAAATTGATGTGATTGAGTGACCAAAAGATGAAGGAGAAGAATTGGACTGCAATGCATTAAATCAATGAGCCACAATGTAATTAATAGTGATGATGCCTCTTGCAAGGACACATGTAAGGGAGTGAGAGATGATAATAAAGTTATGGTCCTAGTCATACCCTAATCGAGGGAGGAAACCATAAAATTTAAATAGTAAATTGATCAATCAGTGATAATGGATGATTGATGGAAGAAAAGATGAAAGTTATGATTTGTCAAACCCAATCAATAGGTGTGAGTGATTGATGAAAATATTAGGGAGATGATTTTAGGTATGGTGATTGATCAATAGAATGGTTGAGTAATGATTGATATTATAGCTTAAGGATTTGATTAATGCAAAACTTGGAATAATGAAGGATAAGAGAGATGTGATGATGAATGATAGGAAAAGAGGAGAGAGTGGTCGAGCTGACCTTAGACATGTTATGTGACTAAGTGATGCCTACATAGTGTAAAAAGACCTCAAGCCAATATATTTTGGGCTAGATGATGGATGGCGAGATAGAATGGAGGAGTAGGATGACAATGACTATTAGACATGTTACTTATTAGATAGGAGATGTGACTTAGATGTTAGACATGAAGATAAAAGATTAGGAGAAATGAATAAATATGAGATGTTAGATGTTGATGACTAGAGATATGATAAATGATTGACTAGAGGATATAGACGTGATGATAAATGATTTAGAGGAATGATAAAATATTAGATGAGTGGATTGGGATGATTAGACATTTAGATATGTGAGAGAGGATAGGATAAATGATGAATGCATTCAATTATCAAGCCATGATGATGTGTGATTGGTTATGGCTAAGGTGAACTTAGGATAAGATATGGATGACAAGATTTGATTAGGATATGTAGGTGATGGGGGTTTGACTAGTGATATGTGGATGAGACTAGACTAGGATGTTACTAAGATGAGAGGGGTGATGAGACAAGATGCAATATGAGACAAGTTTAAAAGGATGTACACAAATGTAAAAATAAAATATGTACAAGAGGATGATATGATGATGGGATAAGTATATACAAGTTGATATGTGAAAGAGACCTAAATAGGTATGTATAGGTTTGGGTAAAACGCTGACTTGGCTCACAAACAACACTAGTCTAGCACACCACTCACCAAATCAAGAAAACCACAAACCTAAGATTAGTAAACTGAATAGGCATGTAACACAATGACCATATTGTATAATGGATTTTTGGGTGAGGCTATAGGCTGGTGACCCATTACGAAATCTCCTGAACACTTTTAACCCCGTCTGCACATGAAGGTAACTTAGGAGATGATACTGACTCCAACAACAAGTCCCGTGTTAAAGCTAATGGTCCTATACTAGGCTGAACAAGCTCTCTAGGGGCATCCCTAATATATGATAGGTACAGTGGGGACCAAGTTCATGTAGGGTGATGTCTAATACTTAATTTAGAGAATTAACTCTTTCCCTTCACGAAAGATATGTATGGTGTCAATTACTTAGCCTAGAGATAGTTGTCTCTGATATTTTATACTCCATCGAAACACTGAGTGTGGATTAGTGTGTGGTGGTGAAATCCATAGTCACTACCCCCCTAAGACTATGACAAGTGTGTGGATGTGAATTCTACATCACGTTACCCCTAAATAAAGAAAAATGGGAGGATTTATTAGTGGTTTCTTATCCTCCAAGACTCACCACTAAGACAAAGGGAGGAGAGCATACACCACTGTAGCCCTCGAGTGACACATAAATAGATAAAATATTTATTAATTGATTTAATTAAGTACGATGTATACAAAGATATATACAAGATGATTTTTAAAATTCCAAAATATTTAACAAGCATCCCACAAACCAAGTAATTAGTAGTTTTAAAAAGTCAATCTTGAGGGACAACCTACAAGACAAGACATTAGAAAAAAATATTACCAACAAGAGAAGATGTTAGCAAGACAAAATTGCTACTAGATTCACCCATGTAAGAAACAAAATGTTAGTCCAATAAGCCTTAATAAAAATATTAAAAAATTCAAGATTTTGCACTATAACATTTGTGGATGAGGGGCCATGCTGCGGGGGTTTGGGGACGACAGCCCCCATCAGGTTCAAGGGGTAGTGCCATTTATGAGTTCAAGGGGAAATGCCCCTTGCAGAGTCATGCCAAATGTAATTTGGGACTTTTAGAACCAATGGAATGACTCAAAATCACTAAAAATAATCTTAATAAATGCAATAAAAAAAGATAAATTGAAGGCAAAATAAAGATCAAAATTACAGTTGGATTGATCAAAACTACAGATACATAGTCATTTATATGTAAAATTGCTTTCAAAAAAGCAATACCACAACTGATAGGTCAAAACCACAACATAGGATATGTGGTTTTGTAAATAGTGACACTAATAGTGACTATGCAGTTAGGCAAAACTACCTGTGATCAGTGCAAAACTACACCTAGAAGGATAAAAATGTGACTAAGGGATATGCAATTTTTCATATGATTAGGCTGACAATGACCACATGATTAAGGCACAACCACTTATGGTTAAACAAAATTGCCTATCACTATCAATATCACTTATTTCAAAATGTGATTTTGTATTCGATGGGAAAAACACCAAATTTAGAAGCATGTCATAAAATGATATACTTATAATGCCAAAAGGATATTGTTTTACTTGAAACACTACAAAATTTTCTTAAGTCAAAATTGTTTATGGTTATTCAAAATTGACTTTGCACATCAATACCGCCTATTACGAGATGCAGTTTTGATTTAGGTAGAAATACAACAAATATATACAGATTTATTATAAAGTCTAAGATAGATGATGCCTAAAAATGATTATTTATAGAGCTGATCACTAAAATAAATGAATAAGAAATGATAAATTATGGACAACAACACTTAGTTTAGTTTTTGTTTTATTTTATGAAAAACCATTTGTCTAGACTCAAAACTGCTTATGACAATCGAAACCACCTCTGTAAATAGGCAATATTACACCTTATAGTTAAAAGGGGGATTTTAAAGATATTTCATGTTGTTTGTGTAGAATCTCCTGCTCCTTGTAAATAGATGACAACCAGATAGAGATAATAAGATTAACAGTTAGCAAAAATCATAAGTTCAATTAGTGATTTTATGTCTATATCAAAACTGCCTCTTGTGGAGGCAAAACTGACTATAGTATTCAAAACAGATACTATGGACAGATAGTATTGTAAAATATATTCAAAAGGGGTATTTTAGGGATGATAGCCTTATTTGAGTAGAGTTCCCTTTTCCTGCAAGAAAATGACAACCCAACAGAAGCAACAAGATGGTCAAATATCAAACACACAAATTTGGGTTAGTGTCTTTATGATTGGGTCAAAACCACATTTCATGAAGGCAAAAATGCAACTAGGAAACAAAACCACATTTTTTGACAAGCAGTTTTAGAAGAAGTCAAAAAACTTGTCCCAAAAAAAGGGTTATGGTTAATGCTTAGGTCATGAGATTAGTCAAAACTATGACTGAAATGTGTAAAACTGCCTTTGCAGAACCATAAGTTACAATGCAATACCACACTTCACTTAGAGGATGATATTTTTGAAAATTTGAGCCACAATCTACCTTTAATCTGACATGAAATCTTAATTAACACACTTAAACCACAAGAGGTCAATTCAAGGGGAGGGCTCCCAGTGTGGTCACCAAATATAAAATGATAAATTTGAAAAATTGGATTTTGGTTTTGCAAACTACATCAAAAATGCCACAAATCTACCATCTACCATTAAAATTGAGAACCATTAGATTAAAATGTAATAAAATGAATTATTCAACACAACATTCTAATCTAAAACTAAATGTTCCCAATCAAGATTCAAACAAAAAGAAAACTAAAGATGATAGATGGAGATTGCTTACAAATTATACTTAAATTTCATGATAACATGATATTGGATTCATGACTTGGTCAAAGACTATGTTGATATAATATTTTAGCATAGATTGGACATGGATTTTTTAGTTAGTTGCTAATGGAGGGATGGCTCATTTCAATAGAGGAAGGAGGGAAGATTAATGGCCAACATTCAAAGTTGGGTATAGAAGGATCAATGGTGGAGGATTATCCAAAGAATTAAAAATTTCTTGGATGATTCTAGAGGAGGGAATGTTCTAGAGGCATAAGCCTCTCTAGAATCTGTTTGGAAGTCTAATCATGATTAGTGGTAGATTAGTCATGTGATTAGGGGTTTTTAGAGAATCTAGGGAGGGTAGGCTTGAAGGAAATCCTAGGAGTAGGTAGGTAAGTAGGTCGTGGGAATTTTAAATTCCCAAATAATGATTAAGTGGGATCAGTTAGTAACTAATAGAGATTAAGTGGATTAATTGATTTGTTAGATGAGGTAAGGTTAGTGATTAATTGACAGTAATTTATATTAGGGTTGTTATCTCAAAGATGAATGTGACCAAGAGCCATTTTCAAATTTAAACCATTATTAGGTTCAAATGCAAAAAAAAAATTGTGAATGGTGCTCGATAAATTTGCTAATTATTTTGTAATATCAACCAAAATATAATATGATAGTAAATTAAGTTTTGTATTTACTTTATTGTTTTGATACTTGCATTTTCCCTTCCACACAAAAGAGATAAAAATTGAGTTTTATGCATCCAACATTACTAATCAAGCTGTGATATATGTAACAACAAATGACTACCCTTTATAAAGCTATTCATTATAGCTTAACGCTATATACATCTTAAATGTTCTAACTCAACTTGTATTTACTAGATGTTAGGTTAATCATGGTAACCTCATTCTTCCCTCATGTAGAATTTCATCATGCATGTGTTATATTACCATTATATAAGTCCTTAGATATGTGGTGATATTAATATTTTTATCTAGGACTTGGAAAACAATTCATATTTTAGCACTACATAATATTAACATCACCACATAAGTTGTAGTCCACCATAACATTGATCTAAGTCTTCATAGTTTAATTACCATTCTTAAAGGATTTTCACTTGTTTAGTTTCTAATTCTTTGAAAGACTTCCATATTGAAGAATACGTCAAACATTATATCAAGGCCTTCAAATAATCTTCTCGGTGATATATTACCCAACTCGTGGGTCTAGTACTAAGCCGTATTCTATTTATAGACTCAAGATACCAATGAATAATATTTAAAATATTATAACATTTTATTGCTTCAAATTATATCATAATTTTATTTTTAATGTTGTATGTGTCCAATCTCATGACTTGAATTTAATTGTTAATTAAATACCAATCAAGTAGGTAAAATACGTATCATCCCACATAATATAGTCTTGTTAGTACCTAACAATTGCTATCATTTTATAAACCATGAATTTTAAGCTTTCACTTTATGAAACTAACCATTAGCAGCTTACTAGTCACTACACTCATCACCTAAGGGGACAATGTTTAATAAAATAGAGACTAAATTTATATTCATTTCTAGTAAATCTAGGGATTGAAAAGTAAGCTTAATCTTTGGCCACAACCTGACACTCATTGCCACAAGGTAGGCTCCATACAATTTTGACCAGGCAACTTAATTGACCATCCACAATCATATTCAATTTCCCATTGATCATGACAAAGATACAAATCTACTATAGATAGGCCTATGGTCATATGGTTGTATTTGTGTAAAGTGCGTTTATTTTGTTTTAAAGATCTATTAGATAGTCTGTCAAAACTATAAAGAATTATAATTACACTGGATGTGTCTTTTATGATGAATAAATTCCACGTTTTCATCTAAACACTTATTAGTGTTGAATTATCTTAATTACATTAATAATCAATAATCTAATACACCTTAATCGGTAGCTTAATTCCGATTGTTTATAAAATCCATCCAAAATGTTTAAATCTTCATAAAAATCGAAATAGTAGAAAGATTCAATGCTAGGGTAATAAGGAAATTAAAAATGTGCCTCATCCATTATGCTCATTTCAAAAGCCCCATTACTATACACATTTTCACTACTCTTGTAAAATAGAATCAAACACTTTTTATAAACTAATGTCGGTACTAAAAATTGTATGCTTTCCAAGGTGTATTGTTTTAACTTACATCAGAAATCCATTGGATTTTGATGTATGATTTGTTTTAAAGGAAAGACCATCTATAAGGAACATAAGTCCATTGGGTTTTGATGTATGATTTGTTTTAAAGGAAAGACATTCTATATAATGAGATCACTTTTGATGAGAATATTGTTGAGATGGAGAAGAAAAGAAGTTAAGATTGGCATGCTAAATGTATGATTCGCTATGCTAGACTAAAATAGAGAATTCAAAATATTCAATTTTTTGTGTTTTAATTATATATGTGACCTATAATTTGAAGTTTTATGTGTTTTCATAAAAGTCTTATAACCTAAATTACAGTTCAAATTTTATTGTTTTTATTTATTTTTCTTCACTGCACATTTGACAACGCAAAATCCATATGGAACACTTAGATTTTCTTCCAATCAATAAAATAAAAATCTCTTTACAAATTTTCATAAACTCACTATCCTTTTATTTATGTTTCTCCTCGTATTCTTAATATTTCAACTTATAATTTATAATTAATTCATGATTTCATGAGAAAACCAAACTTTTCTATGTAATAATTTGGTAATGAACTTCTAATATTAAATCACAATTTAAGGGAATGTAAACATAGTCCAAAACTGATAATGCAGTAAAGGTAAAAGCTATTCAAATCAGTATGGCACAATCCAAACAGTTAAAATGCATACAAAACAGAACAAATCATGGTTAATTAATGTTATAGCATAACTTCACATCACAAATTAATTATTTTTTATGCTTGATATAGTTGGACGTAGGCAACAGTATCAACACACGGTTGTCAGAAAAGTGTAGTTTTCAAAATTAGAACATACATATAATTCAACCACAGTTTATAAAGTGTTGGGCATATCAACTAGTAGTTGAATTCTCTCTCTCCATGTCCCCCACCTGGTTTATGTTTTTGTCTTGGTGTCTTCAAATCATATGTTTATTTATTGTAATAATACGTACACACACAGTTTTATTCAATTGATACCACTGTTAGTAATTACTACAATAAATGTATTCTATAAAACTCTTAATTGAAGAACACAAATGCAATACTGAGTATACACTCAATCACTCAAACTTAAATGATCATTATTCATGTTAAATAGGTGAAAGAAGGTGTTTAAGTCTAACATGCACTTAGAGTGATCACAAACGAATTTATATGATTTCGTATTTAATTTTTATTTTTTGATGATGTTTTCACTTGTATTAAGGGAGTTGTATCTACATCACATGATAAATAAATTTATTCCACATAATTGTATAAAATTTATTTATCTAAATTAATTGCATTAGTTCTATCATATAAATATAGAAATATGATAATAACAAATAACTGAATTGAATCATTTAATAAAAGCAATTTTTAGATAGCACAAAAATTAAATATTATTTATTATGTTATGCAATACTTGGCATGGGAAAATATAATGTTACAAATATTATAAATTGGTAATACGTGGCCTCAATCTATTTGTATTAATGTGTATACAGTAAAAAAAAAAAAATCTAGTGAAAATAAAATAGAATCAAAATTCTACCATATACTTATGAGCTTTCAATCAACTTCTCCAAATAAAAAAGAAAAACTCCCCAATAATGATCAAATAAATATCAAATTTAAAATTAAAACTACTTTATAATAATTAAATAGACATCAAATTCAAAATTAACTTTTAATTATTATCATTTTACAAATAATACAATTCACCACTCTCCTTAAATACCATTCTATAACAAATGTATATTTAAAAGATAATTTTAATAAAAAATATAATATATAATTTTAAAATTACTAAATTTTTAAATTAATATTTTTAAAAACCTTACATAATATTGAATTGTATAATAATTTTCCAATTTAATAAACTTCCATATTTCAAAATTTGGTCATACAAATTGTCTTGACCAATAATTTACCTCCCAAAAAAGTAACATCTCTTTTTTTTTAAAAATAAGCATTCTTTCCAATTCTTTAAAATATAATGATATTGACATTTTCCAACATTAGCATAGGTAGGACCCATATCATAATATCAATGTCTAGTGGTTATTATAGATTGCTTACTATGAATTATATTTGTGGTCAAAGTGTTTTTTATTAATAAAATGGTAGATTAGTTATAAATATGTTTTTATGGTTTGTCTATTTATTTTTATATATATATTTTTTATAATTTAAATTAAATATATTTATTTAATATATTTTAAAATTATTTTTATAAATTTAAATATTTTTCATAGTTTTTGTAGGCATAATTATTTTATAGGTAATTTTTTAAAATGTTTTTGATGTGATTTTTGTACTTTTCATATTTAAAAAGTATAAAATAATTAATGTCAACGAAAGAAAATGGTTTTAAAAATAAGAACAAATGTTAGAAAGAGGATTGGATTAAGATTCATCTTATATGTATATGTATGTATGTATGTATATAATATATATAAGAAATAAAGAAATGTTTTATTAAGATATTTAGAGGAGAGGAGCGAATATTTATATATCTAACATGATATCGACATGGTAGATATTTTTAAAAAAGCATATTAATATTTTTAAATGCTCATATATTAGATTGTAATATTTGTTTATTCTAAAATTTCTAAGTTTTACTCGTTTTGTCATCTGGATTTATTCTACATTATCTATTTTTGTCCATTATTACTAAAATCACGATAAATCGAATATTATTCTTAAACCCCTATCATTTTTTTTTTACTTCCAAAATATTATTATATACAAATTACTTCTAATTTACTCACTAGATTAAATAAATTTAAATTTAATTATATATTTTATGTTAATTATAAATAGATATATTGGGTCTCGAAATTAATTCACTTGACTTTCGCAATATATAAAAATAGTCCATAATAAATTCAATTTCTAAATTATCCATAAATTTAGACACCCACCAAAAACCGAGGTTATTATGTAAGTAAAAGAATGCCGAAACTTAAAAGGAAAATGAAGGAAAACCTTCTTCAAAATTATCCATGGAAATTATGCTCCAACCAAAAAGAGGAGGCCCCTAGCTAACCCACGTGGACGCGAATTCGACTTCGGACATGAATGAATGAACGAATTTGTGATTGTGAATTTATTATTTTCGTTAGCATTTTCACCTAAACTTGGAATGGGCATGTTAATTGGGAAGGGGAACGGAGTTGTTTGGAGGCAGAATTTCTCTGTGTGGAAGTACATTTTCTCATCAATATTAGTTTTCAACAGATTTTGGAAAACTTTTTTTTTAGAAGAAGACGTCGGTTAAAATCGTCTTGTGGATAGGTCTTTTTGAAAGACGGTTTGCAAACCCTGGTTTGGTTGTTTTTTCTATTTTCTTTTCGAGGTTTCTTTGGTTTTTCTTCTCTTTCTTCTAGCCTTTTAAGGTGTTTTGTGCTATTGTATTAAGATCGGTGGATTCAATTTCTCCTCTCTTGCTCTCTTGATAAACGATGCCTTCTGTGTTTTTTGTTTTTGTCTTTTTCTATTTCTTGTTGTGGGAATGGGCCCCGTTTGTGTCCTATTCCAATTCAAAACTCTGGTCAAAAAACGATATCCGATTCATAAATCCTTTTTCAAAAACATTTACCTTATCCAAAAATAAAATGACAATATTATACTCACTGCACAAAACATCAACTTAAAATTAGAATGCCCTTCCTCAATTTTCAACAACCTGTTTATTGGCAATATAGATTCTTCAACAACAGCCATGAATACTTAGATATTTTGCCAACTATTTATGACATTACACGGGAACTTATTACTGTCTTTGCCTTACCTCTCCAGCTCCAAGAAACAGGAAGTTATGATCGGCCAATTTCCCACCAGTGAATTTCAATGATGCAACAAGCCCTGAAAGTACCACTGCAGCCGTGCCCTGCAAAATGCCAAACACATCATTGCTATAGCCTGTAACATAGGTTAATCAAGTCACAAACTGAAAACCTGTGAATTCAAACATTTAGAATTGGTGGTGGATAGAATTTGGAAATATCTTAAGGTCATTTCCATTTATTAATGGAGGGGCTCCTAACTTATAATCAAAGAAATGATTTTTGCTTCGATCTCAAGATGGAAATTAGATAATATTTTAAAAAATCTAAAGATATTATCCCCAAATTTCAGAGTAAATTTTTAAGTATTTCTTAAATAAATTAAAACCACTCATGATTTTTAGGCCAATGCTGACATCAACGAGGATCCATTTGGGACTATTACAGGCATATGGTTGAAGGATTAGGAATATTTGTAAATTATATATACCCAATGACATGCTAAGGGCATTGATCTAGTACAATTGAAATAGAAAATTTACACTTAATGTTTAAATTTAGGAATCAATCATTGGATTCGTAACATTAGCTAAGTGTTATGGTATTGTTTCTCTTTTTCATTGCCATTTCTATTTTTTGTTGTTGCAGATATTATAATTTTTAATTAAAGCACGAGGTACTCCAATTTGTTGAATTTTCATCTTTTTTTAAGCAAGAAGAAAAGAGATATAAAAGAGTTGTTAAGGGAATTTGATAGAGAATATTCTTATGTTATCTCTAATAGATGGTTTAAGAATGTCTTAAGCGCTAAAGATTTAGGGACATTAGAAATGAACATTATATGTATTAAGAAAACAAAATTCAATCCCAATCAAAAAGATTTAGTGCAAGATTTATGATTTTTTTAAAAAAACCACCTTCTAAATTGTATGATAAAATATTTTAATTAATAAAGTTGAAAAACATCAAAACTTCTTCTTTCACTACATACAACTGAAATTATAAAAACTAATATGAAATAATTTTAAAAATTGTTTTAAGAGAAAAATGTAGCAATTACATAAGATAAATATAGTTTAAAACCTACCAAACATAAATGAAGTTATTTATTTGAAATTCTTCAAAACATTAAAAAAAATCTTCTTAAAATTGAATATTTATTATAATTTATAAAAAATAGACCATAATAAAATATAAAACTCTTACATTATTTAAAATATATTTCAACAAATAAAAATAGAAAAATTCAAAATTTAAATGTATATCATAAATATAATCCAATATAATCAAAGAATGTGTAAGGAATACATAATTATAATTAAATTGAAAAAATAAAAAGATTACATCATATCAAAATTTATCAAAACCATATCTTATAAATACCTAGTGCTCTAATCAAAGATTGGAGAGTTCCTTGTTGAGAGTAGTCCACTTTTCCAATGGATTTAAAATGCTTGGCTTTTCTATGCCCTATCAAAGTAATTTTGTAAGATCATTTAGACATTTACTATTGGTTTTAAATTGTCATTTGGTGGTGTAAGGCTACCCTATCTAAGTAATTTTTTAAACCATTATTTTAAGTGTGTAAAATAATTTAGACATTTAATAATGGTTTTAAATTATTTTCTGATAAAGTGGTATAAGGCTAGAAACTTCAATTTCATTGAAAAAAGTTTATTTTTAATAAAAAAAAATTCTATTGTTTATGATTAGAGTATGATCTTAAAAATTTGTTGAATTTACAATTAAATGTAAATCCACATTCAACTAATAAATGCATATATATAACACACAAATAAATAAACACATACAATAATGTGAAAAATTTATTTGTAATTTCATAGAATTGGAATGTTCTCTCATTGCCTTTAATGGCCACATTAATAGGTTGATTGGTAGTGTCTTTATTCAACAACCCCTTATAATTGGTAAAGAAAAATTCATAATTATCAGTGGTCATTATATTAGATTTTTTTAAAGGAATATTCAATTCAAAAATAAGTATAAAATTGTTGTCATTAAAATTAACATTTAATATTAAAACAATGCATTTGTGACCATCTTCTATGTACACTTAGTCTATGCTCAATTTCACAATTTTAAACAAGTTTTATTTTACTTTTATGTAGATGACCCTCTACCTTAAAAAAAAATATGATATAATTCTTCTTTTTCCTCACTCCAAATAGCCTAAGCTCATCCCTTGACTAATTCATACTTACAATTTGATTGTCTTTAATCCTTAGCTGAAACAACACTTTTTGGACAATCTTGTTGGCCACTAATATTTGAATCAACAAGTTTCATCCTCCTACCAAATAACAACTAGTTTCTAAATTTAAAATTTACCTAAATGTGTCATCTTGCATGTTTCACAAGTCCAATTCATAGAAATCCCAAAAGAATCACTATATAAACACATTTTCTATTCATTTTTCACTAGAGGTTTCTTTTTTATAAATTATTAGAATCGTCAAACTACATATTGAGATGAAATTACCTATTCTTCCCAATTCTAAGTTCATAAAATCCAAGAAACCTAAAGATAAATTTGACTACACAAACAAGGTTATAAGTCATTGTCTAAGCACATAATTATACTAAGATTGCATCAACATCTAATATTTATTTAGTATTTCACACACACCACCATAGCATGGGATAACTACATAGATTTTGATCCCTCTTCAAAGTATTAGTATGTATAAAATGATCCACGCATGGTGTTTAGGTTAAGTACAAATTTAACCTCTTTTTTCCATTTTACTGCATTTATTTCTCTTTGTCATTAGACTAGAGTTTTAAGTGAAGAAGAAAATACATAGTGGTTCTCACAGTGAATTAAAAAAATAAAATAATACACACATGACCTATAGGTGGAGGCACACTCATCATAATTTTCATAGAGAGAAAAAATCTAATGAATGTTGGTGCACCATATAGACATCAGTGCAACCCGACCTTGTTTGAATAACGTGGCCTTATCCTAGAGTAAAATGGACCCTTGTTCCTGATTCATAATGACCTCACATACTCTCATAGTCACTTACATAGTCTTCATTTCAATCCATTATGTTTGAGTTCTAGCTAAGTTATTTGTCTTTAGTACTTTCCTCTTTTAGCATATTTTAAAAAATAATAAATTGCAAATCAATCATGTGTGATTATTATAAATTTTATGCATTATTATTTAATTAGTAGTTTGTCATATTTAGATTAATACTTTATTAATATCTAATTATTATAAAAAATATTGGTGAACCCATTTATTATTGAATATTACAAACCCTAATTTGTTCTAGGGTTCTTCTATCATTTTTAGCAATTTTATTAGGGTTTTAGATTTATGATTTTATAATAATTGTAAATGATAGAATTTATATTGTAAGCTAGGAAATAACACTTGCAATTAACTCTTACTCTAAACTCAACATAAACCTTAGATATAGCTTTAAAAGAGAGATGTACCTTGACTTACCAACAATGAAAACACCTTTCCTTCATTACCTTGGATTTGCTCTTGATCACTTGATATGTCATTGCTCAAATGAAACTCCTATGCAAGATATAGTAGCCGTGTGATGATAATTTGATTGATATATTTGATCTCAAGTGGATGCTCAATGATAATTCAGATATATTATGTGATGGTCTATCAAAATAGAGGAAGTGATGTCAATTTGTAGATGTTTTGGAGGGAAAATAGATAGTCAGATTAATCCAAATTTAATTATTATATTCAAATTTGGATGGTGGATCTTCAATCTACATGGCAAATGCAATCAATGGATTTGTTGAAGATTTATGAGTTAATTGGAAGAAGTGGTCAAGTTTTTTGAAAGGGAACTGAATGAGTTGAATGGACATTGTTTAATGTCTTAAATAAGTTTGTTGTAATGTGTAAGAATGTCTTAAATGAGGTTGTTAAATGTATAATGTATGAAATGAAGATGTTTGAATGCCTTTGAATGTTTTGATGAGGTTTGTGCAAGTTGGTTAATGGTTAGATGATGAGGTTAGGGGGATTACACGAGGTTAGTTGAGTGGGATGATGAGGTGGTTGGCTAATTTTTTATTTATTTTTAATTGTTTATTTAGAATTTTAGGTGCATGATTAAATTATTGATTAATTAATTTAACTAATATGGATTAATTAGTTAATTAATTAAAAGGGGTAATGTTAGAGGAATTAGGATAATAATTATATTTTTGATGACAAACGAGCTAGTAAGGATAATTAGTGAAATGAAGAACGATGATGATTAGTATATAAATTTTGAGACTACAGTAGTGGAATTTAGGTGTATATATTTTCCCCTCTTTGAAAGGGGTTGTGGCTAGAAGAAACAATAGTTTTTCAAAGAATGAAGGAAATTAGATGGGAAGTAGGTAAAATTATGCCCTAAGTGGCTTGAGTGATTAATTAGATAGGTAAATGCCCCCTCGAGAGGACATGCGAGGAGAAATGACATGGATGGGCTCTCAAAATGAGAGGAATGATAAAAAATGGATTAAGGGAAGGTGTGAAGAGTTGGGGGGGGAGGAATTGTGGAGGGGTGAATAAATAAGAGCTAGGGGGTGAATTTGAAATCATTTACACCCTTGCCACCTAAGATTTTTTTGCTTTAGATTTACAAAAAAAATTGAGTTAAATGGACTGTACTCTAGTTGATGAGCACCATAATGAGTCAGTGAAGCAACATTAACGACTAGAGGGGATTGGGGTATCAATAAGTATCATTTTTGGTTTGTGAAATTTGAATTTTTTGAGTAATAAATGTACTTAAAGTATAGGAAATATGATTCCCTATTGTCCCAGTGGCAATTTGATCTTCACAAATGATGAATTTATTGATGTTAATGGTAGATTCATCACTTCAACAAGGATTTAAAAATGGATATGGTGGATTCATCAGTAGTAGTGAATTCATCAAAGCCATGGTGACTTCATTATTAGGAACATTGAATTCATCTTGGAGGGAAAATCGTGATGAATTTGGTTCATATAGTGAGGTTTTTGGGATTATTTAGATAAGATTGGTGATGTGTTTTAGATTTTGAAGATAAATTAGACTAAGTATGTGTCTTTGTTTGATTTTTTTAGTAGATAATACTGGTCATTATCTCATGATAGAGGTGGTCTATAGTGCTATGATTAATGTTTGACTTCACAAATTATGACCACATGGCATTAGAGGTCATTGGGTCATCTTACATAGTTTAAATGCTAGAAATCCATGCAGACAGGGGTATATTGATGGCATTGATAAATCGTTAGCACTTGGAAATGATTACATTTCATCTACCAATAGGGGAGATTCCTATTACACTCGAGTATGTTTGGAGGATTTTATGTATCCCAATACTAGGTATGTTAGTACATCAGAGGGAGACTACACATGTTGTATCACTGGCTAGATTGTTTGAGGAGGTTATAATCCTAATGATGGGTTTGTTTATTGATGTGGAGGTATGTATGGTAAGATAGAATATGGATCTGCTACCTCTAGTTTTGAGGGATCTTGTCAGTGACATGTTGTTGCCTGATAAGAGAGAAACTATTTACATATGGGTTAGCATATGTTGTGGGTGATATGTGGGAGTTTTCCATAGAGTTTTTTTGGGGTCCTTGCTTGCTATCACACCTTTAAAAAGAGTTTCATGTAATGGTGTATAAGTATGGGAAGAGTATTAGAGTGTGCACATTACTACAGGTATGGGTGTGGAAGCACATAGCCATAGATTGACTAGTAGGATAGTTGTGGTGAGGACTGATGAGGAATATTTTGATAATAGATGGCATGTGATAGTGGGTGACTAGTGTCAAAAATTTTGATATTTGATGTATTATAGGAGGTTAGTAGATGAGTTGACTCCATAAGATATCACATGAAGACCCTATAGGAAGGTAGACCCAATATGGCTAGAGGATATTGTGTATTTGGATTATGTGACTACATCATGTTATATTATGGGGTGACATGAGTATGTTATTAAGAGGTACATCTCAGATAGGGTATTGAGACAGTTTGGTATTCAATAAGATAATCTGGTTGGTCCTCACATTTTTGTTTAGTCAGCTAGGGAGTGGTGATAGTGGGGGCTAATAGTAGATTTGAGGACAATTGCTACAAATTGGATCCATTTGTAAATTGTACCATTTCATAGTTGACAAGATGTTATTGACATAGGTATCACACATGCATATAGAGTTTGGTAGGATCAAACTCGACTAGTAAGTCTAAATATTCTACATAAGAGGCCCAAGACTCTACGAGAGAAGATTCAAAGTATTTTGAGGGTAAAACCATGGAAGGTATTTCATTAGAGGATGAGGGGTTGGGTGGATAGGCTAGTTAAGGAGGATATTTTTTCAAGAGGTGATGGGGGACAAGGGGGAGAATTGCCTATGATATATATAGATAGTGATGGAGGACGATGAGATGGATCTAAAGTAGTAATACCAGTGGTTACGGTGATATGAGGGGATAGATTAGGGACATAAAGGTTGGTTAGATCAATAGAGGATGATGTTTTGATAGATATCCTCTAGAGAGATATAACAACCATGGATATGAGATAACTAGATTTAGGGATGATGGAGATCAGCAGGGTAAACAACTAGCTGTGAGGATATTAAAGATAGTTTGACTATAGGTTGAGGTAGATTAGTTAATGATAGAGTTATAGAGGAGGAATGGTACATTGCAGGATAGGGATTTAAAGTTACATAGGATAAGGGTTGAGTGAGATAAAACACAAGGGGGTTTAAAGGTTATGTATTGAGAGAGTCACAACATGGGATGAGGCATATATGCTACATACTTAGAGAGATAAAGCACATGAGGTATTGACTGCAACTAGCCTTGTGAAGGTTGTGTTAGATGTTATGAGTGTTATGTAGTAGGTTACCTACTACATGAGTTTATATGAGTAGGTGTTATAATTAAATAAGAGAGAACTTTCATATGTTGAGTATTCAAGGCACATATCATGGTCTTCAGCTAGGACAACTACAATAGTGGCATCATAAAGATCTATTAGACAACTATCACAATGTTTAGTGAGTTCTATGGTTACACCTCAGATATCACTACATAAATCACTACAAATATCACTATAGAGATCACCTTAGAGATCCCCAAAAATATCACCTCCTTGGATTCCTCTTGTATAGGGTCATATCAAGAGTTGAATACATATTTTTGACATGTTTTTTATGATGTATCTAATGATTTATTAATGGGATATTATACTTGTACATGGAAATTCATTTTAACACACACACACACACACACATAGGGTTATAACATATGTCTCATGTTGTTATTATAATTATGGATATATGATGGATGTTTACGGATGTATGGTTTGATATGATGCAATGTTTGGCTATCATTCGTGCACTTTTGTTTGATAAACACTTAGTCATAAGATTAATGTTTAGTTAGTCTTCTATGGATAATTGGAATGAATGTTAATTTGGATAGCTAGCATTGAATGATTGAAATATTTTGTGTTATGGATAAAATGTATAGGTAATGAATGATTGTAGGAAAATGTGATGATGCAGATGTATATGAAGGATTTGTTGCTATTATTTCATAGGATTACCAAATGTTTTGAGAAACCTTATTTTTTTTATTGCATACAACATGATGCATCATGATATGAAAGATCATGATGACACTATTATAATATGTGTATGGACTGACTCAATGTAATAAGTAAGAAAATATAAAACATCAAAAACACAATAAACAACAAAAAACAAGTGACAAAAACACACAAAAAGTAAACTTATTTTATTTGTCCTTTAATCAAGCTAGAAATTTGGTATCTTAAGAGATGATGATAATGATATTGATAACCTATTTTGCCCCAAGCAATGATATATGTGAGGGGGGTATATTTGGAAATACATATCCCTATGAGGATGCAATGATATATTTAAAGTGTGAAGATGATTTCCTAGTAGAACTAAGGAGAAATGGTTTTTGGGATTTTTCTATTTTTTGTTATTTTTGGGGTTTCTAATATTTTTGAGATTTTATGTGATGTTTGATTTTTTTTTGGATTTTATTTGGATATTTGGACTGATACCTAGGCCATGAACAAAGGGAAAATGGGGTCTATCACTATCGATTGATATGGTAGTGTATGGAATGCCAAAAGGATGAAGGATGAATAGCCACAAATTATGTTGAGTAGGAGTCATATACCCAATCTTTGTTATACTAGACTAGTATGTCGTGCAATGTGTTCCTTGTGAAAGTGTAGGTGTACCAAGATTTTTATGAAACATGGTTCAATACCTCCTTAATATTTATTATCAATATCGAAGGAGATAATGGATGGGTATATTAGCAAGTATGGGATGAATTAGAGAAATGGATGACTAAGATAACTTAGGCTTGGATGGATGTGGACAATGTAGGATAGGATGGAGTGAAAATGAGATGGATTGAGGATACCCCAAAGTATAGGGGTACTTATAGATAATAGACATACACATGGCACCAAAATCTAGAGTTCACTATGCTACTTACCCAAAGTGCCATACAAATAGTTTTCACTTTTGGATGATTATTTCTCTCTTTTATTTTATTTATTAGTTTTTTATTATTTTTTATTTATTTTTAGCTACAATGAAATTAGAGCCTTTAAGCATGTAAGTTCTTGATATGCATGATGTTCATAGGCTCATCAAGCTCTTTTCCATCTTTAGTGGCCAATTTGTAGGAACTTGATCCATATTTTTTTAATAACATAAGGACCTAACTAGTTGGGTTTAAAATTTATTTTATTTTCCCAATTTGCATTGGTGTTCTTATGATTTTGTTTCAAGACAAGATATCTAATCTCAAATTATTTAGATTTGATATTCTTGATATAATTATGATGTAGTTTGTTCTGATATGTTTGCAAATGATTAAATGCATTAAATTTTTTCTCATCCAAAATCTCTAGCTCATGTAACCTTGAAACTTAGTATTCCTAATTATAAATTAGGTTTTTAGGGAAATACACAAGGAAGGTAACTTGATCTCGATTGATAGTATAACTTTAGTTTCATAGATTAGTGAATAAGCGATTATCCCCATGGGTGTGAATGTATGTGTGATAAGCCCACAAGGTAGGATAAACCTATAGATGTCATTCAAAACTAGTGTCATTGATAATCCTATTGAGGATTTAAAGGATATTATTAATGGATGCCTCTGCTTGGTCATTACCTTGTGGGTAATAAGGTATGGACCATTTGCGTAAGAGATGAAATTGGATAAAAATAGCTTTAATGTCCTTATTTTTAAAGGACTTACCATTATTAGATGGGATACCGTAATGGAAAATGATATTATTGAGGATGAATTTAGAAATTTATTTGCCTATTATATATGTGAGAGGGATTGCATCCACCCATTTGGTGAATTACTTGGTAGTGGTGATTATGTGTTTGTGGTCATTACAGGAGTTAGGGTTGATTTTTCCAATGAGATCAAGCCCCATGTTGAAAAGGTACATGAAGTTGTGATGAGATGTGGATCCTAAGATGGTGCTTAGATGAGATATCCATGATTTTTACATGTTATACACTTTTTAAAATATTGGTAGGCATCTATTTTCATTGTAGGCCAATAATAACCCGTTCTGAACAACTTATTTATAAAGACTATAACAGTAGTGTGTGCATCAAATAATACATCATGGACATATTTTATGGCTAAGTTGGCCTCGTATAAATTTAAAAATCATAACAAAGTTCCATCATAGCCTCTAAGATATAAGGTGTCGCCAAGGAGTGTGAAATGTGAAGTACATTGGATAAATGATTTATTATGATTATTGTGATGTGAGAGGTTTGAGGGAATGATGTTATCATGAAGGTAAGTGTATATGTCATGTTACCATGAAGAATTGGGACCAATAATATCACAAACAATCTCAGATTCAATAACTTCATAAGCAGGAACCAATAATTATTTGACCAAGAATTTACTTTTTTTGATGTTTGTGTGCATTTATAAAAGAAAATAAATAGTTTCCATAGCATCTTCTACTTTTTTATTGGTACAATGAACCTACTCTAACTAGATATACTTGAAGTATAGTTTCAAGCTGTTAACCATTATCTTGTAAGGGATAAGATTATCATCTTTGGCTTGATATTCATCATTGAATTGATTTATTATGAGTTGTGAATATTCATATACTGATTGGTGTTGAATACTCCATTGGATAACTATTTTCAGCCTGGAGAAGAGGGATTCATATTTTGTAATGTTAATGGTGCATGAGAATCCTATTTAAAATGCCTTTGGGATAAGGTTACCTTGTGAAGTAATTCGAAAGATGCCTTCTCGAGCCATGGGTTGTGAAGGAACCATATAATTATAATTTTCATTCTAATAACTTTTCAAGGGATAAGATAGACTGATCTGGAAATTTAATGGTAAATAGTTGCTTGTTTGTCAAAGGTGCATCTATCGATTGATCAACAATAAATTTCCTTTAATAGATTTTTAATTCACATGCTCAATGTCAAAATTACTAAGAAAAATTACCCATTTGGCCATCTTTTATCTAAGTGTTGCTTTTGATAGGAGGTACTTGAGTGGATCTACTTTATCAATGGTTTTGGTTTGATTTTTAAGCATGTAATGTCAAAGTCATTGTGAGGTGAATACAATAAATAAACATAATTTTTTGATTTTGGAGTAGTTGAGCTCATAAGATACCAAATTTTTGCTTAAGTTGTATACTACTCTTTTGGTTCCTTATTCATTATGTTGTGATTATAGATCCCCCAATGCATACAAAGTAGTTGATATGTATAATAGCAATGGTTTCCCTAGAGTGGGTGGTATCAATATTAGTTGATTGGATAGATATTGTTTGAGGTTATCAAAGTCTTGGATACATTATTCATTCCAATTAAAGATAACATCCTTATTGAGAAGATGTGTGAATGTTTGAAATTTGTTTGCAATTTGGGAGATGAATCTTCTAATGGTTTGGATTTTTCCTTGTAGACTTCAAAATTGTTTGAAATTTTTACGTCATGGTATTTCTATTATGGCTATAAATTTTATTTTATGTTAATATTTAGGTGCAATTTTGTTTTGGTTATACCTTGAGAAACTATCCATTAAAGACAAAATATCATGTCCTACTATATAATCTACTATCATGTCGATGTTGGGGAGTGAAAAATAATCCTTTGGACAAAGTTTATTAATGTCCTAAAATTAAATTCACACTCTAATTCTTATGGGTTTTTTAATTACTAGAACAATATTTGAGATCCATTTTAGAGTAGTTAATGGGCCTAATGAATCTGACCTCAAACTATTTATATAATTATTATTTGATAAGTAATGCCACTTTGAGATGCATTTTTATAATTTTTTGTTGAATTTCATATTATCCCATGCCTTTGTCAATGATTTTAAACTTCGTTTTAGAGGATGTGGGTTTAGATGTGGATGTGGAATATGTTTTACTAGATGTGGATGGTAGGTGATTTGGATGGATGTAGTTTGAAAGCTTTGGTGATTTAGATGTTGTGGATTTATCTATTTCATAGGCATATTCTATGATTGGATAATAGTTTTTTTAAGCACCCTTCCAATAATTTATCGTAATGGAAGGGTTGGGAATCGTATGGAATTGTAACTTCCATTTATTAATGATGGAATTTGATGCATTGGTGAAGTGTGGACGGAACATCATTCATGGCATGAATCTATGGTTAGCCAAGAATAATTTTGTACATAATATAAACATCAATGACATGTAGTAAGGTTTGATGCGTGATAGGCCCCACCATGATTGGAAGATGTGTTGTACCATCTAATTATTGTTCCTCATTATCATAAGCCTTTATGGTGATGGTGTTAGGCTCTAATGCTACTAATGAATAACCAAAATGTTTAATTAAGTGTTTTAATATTTTTTGGAAACTAGTGTGTAGTTTATAAATAATAAGGGGTTTGGAGTAAGGGGAAAATCTAGTTTAATATGGTAAAACATAGATTTTTATCAAGTAATTTACATGAGAATAAATACAATTATCTAAAAATAAACTGAAATGGATTATTCATGAGCTAGAAATTGATGTACAGGACTAGGACACTATCATGAATTTGGATCTAATCTTTATTTTTTGATTGGAAAAGAGTGCCAAATGTGGATAGGAGTGGCACCAGTGTTGTAGTCCACCTCTACCACTATTGTCGAGGAGCTCTAAGCTTTCTAAGTTTTATTCATCATGTCTGTGTGACCTTGTATATGAAATTTTAGAGGTTGAAAGTCAACAAAGCTCAATGTAGGTCTGTTTCAATATCAAAACCCTATATCTATCTACACACACAAAAAAAAAATGAATCAAAAGAAAAATGGGGAAAAACTAGGTTAGGGGAAGAATGATCGTACGATTTAGAACCCTTGCTATCCTGATTGTTGCCTACATTAACCCTCAAGCTAAGGTCTTAGATCAATTATAGTTCTCCCTTAGGGAATGTGCATAATCAACATGCATGGTAGATTCAAGAATGAATTTCGCATAGGTCCTTCCTTGATCAAGTATGCAAGTCTATGTGTGATTTAGAATGCTGAGCTATACTATTGACTAATTTTCATTATATAATGTGTCAAAGTAATAAGTGCTAGATATAAAATGCGTTGTGAATTATTTTATATAAGAGACTCTTCATATTGAATTTGGGAGATTTATTCACATTAGCCGACATAAAAAATCTAAATAAAACTTAAGAGGGGGACTAAGAAGGGTTTAGGACCCATTAAGAAATAAAAAATGATTGTTGGATAATAACATCAAAATGGATAGGAGCATTGGGCGTTATAGTCCTATAGAATTCTATTGTCTAGGACTTAGAGAAAAAGGCTGGGACTGACACAAACCAAGTTCGGATGTTATTTGAGGTATAGGTTAGTTGATTGAGATAATAAAGAGGTAATAAAAGCAATAAACAAGACTAAGATAATTAAAACAAGGACATGGCTAATGTGAGTAAGGCTCATATTTTCTAGTTGGAGTCTCCTATGAAAGGATTGTGAAAAGACATGATATGTGTGGTTGCTTGACCAATTTAAGGTGTATACATTTCCCTCCTTTTATTCTAGTGACACAATGACATGAAGTATTAGAATAAAATAAAGAAAATAAAATGTGTACCTGAACCTACCCACGTGGAGATAAGTGTGCTAAAAAAGGGTTTAACTCGCTTCCTGACTAGGGAAGTGGATGGAGAGCTGAATAATGCTTGGAGAAAGAAAGAGTCCCTGAAATAGATGCCTCTTATACTGAATCCAAATATGGAATGTATGTAATCATGGAGAAGGAGAGCAATGCTAATATAGCGCATGGGTAATAATGTACCCCAAAAGTGTCCCATACCACTAATGAGAGTCATCATCATAAGATATCATACAATGGTTGATATCAAAACATATAGACATAAAATCTCACAAAACTTAAGTGTCGAACCAAATCTTAATGTCCACATCTCAAATCATTAAGCAATTAATAATTCACATAATTTATATTAGGGTTGTTATCTCAAAGATGAATGTGACCAAGAGCTATTTTCAAATTAAAACCATTATTAGGTTCAAATGCAAAAAAAGTTTTTTGAATGGTACTCCATGAATTTGCTAATTGTTTTGTAATAACAACCAAAATATAATATGATAGTAAATTGAGTTTTGTATTTAATTTATTGGTTTGATACTTGTGTTTTCCCTTCCACACAAAAGAGATAAAAATTGAGTTTTATGCATCCAACATGACTAATCAAACTCTGATTACATGACTAATTTGTGGAGCTAGCAAAAAATGTAGGAATAGTTCTATCTGAAACCAAAATTCAGCTATGCAGAATAGAATGTAATTTCCTTGGAATGATTGTCCAAGATTCGAAATTACAAGTCCAGCTGCATATCAAAGAAGTTTTCCTGAGAAGCTCGACAAATAGAAGCTTCAAGCATTTCTGGGATTGTTAAATTATTTGAATAGCTTTTACCCTAACTCTGGTGAAGACATATTTATACTCCAAGAACTTATCTAGAAAAGGAAAGCTTTCCAATGGAAGGACAAACACACAACCACCATCCAGAAAATAAAAGCCAAAGTATCATTACTTCCTGAACTACACATCCCAAAATTAGACCAATTTTTGGTTTATGCTGATGCCTCAGACATAGCATGGGGAGGAATGCTTGTTTGTAAATATAACAATAAAGAATTCATGTGTGAATTCTCTAGTGGAGTATTTAGTGCAGATATCTTAAAATGGATCTCTTCTAATAAAGAGATTTATTATGTGAAAAAATGTTTAGAGAAATTTATGCTAAAAATTTGGAGTATTCAGTGCAGATATCTTAAAATGGATCTCTTCTGATTAAGAGATTTATTATGTGAAAAAATGTTTAGAGAAATTTATGCTAAAAATTCTTCATCTGCCACATTTTATTGTAAAAATTGATTGTACTATATTTTTGACCTTTAGAGAAAAGGATCCTGGTCAGAAAGATGGTCGCGGTAAATATGTTAG
Organism: Torreya grandis; assembly: GCA_037957365.1. Lineage (NCBI taxonomy): Eukaryota > Viridiplantae > Streptophyta > Pinopsida > Cupressales > Taxaceae > Torreya > Torreya grandis. The sequence continues at coordinate 6,464,082 of JARHVA010000204.1, read as the reverse complement.
ATGGCAGGCATTTTTCAATTAGTTTGATTTCTCTGTCATACACATAAAAGGAACTAATAATATTACAACAGATTGGCTAAGTAGAAATCCACCAACAACATTAATGCATCAACCCTATCCTAGTTTTAATTTAACCAAAATTTATAATCAAGGATTTGCTTCTCTAAATATTCTTGTTCAAGAATAGATTCTTAGAGAAGGGTTGCATCTAGGGTATACCTAGATTTCATATGCTACAAGATCAGATCTACAGATGTCTTTCACAGCCTCCATATAGGCAGACCACCATAGAAGTATAGGTGTAATCACTATTGAATGACTAAATAGTGAATTATTATTTCACTAGTTTACTGAACTTGTAAAGTGTCCTATGTGGACATGGCGGATTAAGATAAGGTCATCTCACAATGAACATCTATACAGGTGGATTGCAAGATATGGTCCACACCGTATCCATGAAGAAGAAAATCATGACCAAGACACCGTAGTACATACGATCATTCACTGACAACTGGAATGGGAATCTTACTTTTATATTAACCCACATTGTAATGTATATGATGCTGGACCCCAACATTGGCATCTTTCCAATACATTCTAGCTAATGTGTCTCTTTCAGCCAATTAGTGAAGATGATTTGCTCATCGAAGCGGAAGCCATGTTGGACCCACCAAGCCAAACATCTTCATCCAGTGCATCCAATAGTATATCACTATAGCTAACTTTTATACTGTAAATCATGATGGGAGAGACACCGCCTTGGCAAAGATTCCAAGCAGGACCTCCCAATTGCTCTAAATAAAGCCTCTCTACTAGCATAGATCATCAAAAAAATTCCAAGCCTTATGAATCTAGTAGCCTAATCAGGCATATGTTCTTCTCTTATCTCTTGAAGGAAACTGAGAATCATAAACTTGATATATTGTAAAAAGAGTGTAATATTTATTTTTGAGTGGTAATAGTGAAGCCGTAGCCATTCGGCCCTTGCCTACTATCGCGGGTTTTCTGTAATAAACAAAAGGATTCAAAGGAGCGTTTACTGATGATAAAAGATTGGTATCCAAATGAATACCCTTTATAAAGCTATTCATTATAGCTTAACACTATATACATCTTAAATGTTCGAACTCAACTTGTATTTACTAGATGTTAGGTTAATCATGGTAACCTCATTCTTCCCTCATGTAGAATTTCATCATGCATGTGTTATATTACCATTATATAAGTCCTTAGATATGTGGTGATGTTAATATTTTTATCTAAGACTTGGAAAACAATTCATATTTTAGCACTGCATAATATTAACATCACCACACAAGTTGTAGTCCACCATAACATTGACCTAAGTCTTCATAGTTTAATTACCATTCCTAAAGTATTTTCACTTGTTTAGTTTCTAATTCTTTGAAAGACTTCCATATTGAAGAAGACATCAACCATTATATCAAAGCCTTCAAATAATCTTCTCAAAGATATATTACCCAACTTGTGGGTCTACTACTAAGCCTTAATCTATTTATAGACTCATGATACTTATGAATAATATTTAAGACATTATAACATTTTATTGCTTCAAATTATATCATAATTTTATTTTTAATGTTGTATGTGTCCAATCTCATAACTTGAAAATAATTGTTAATTAAATACCAATCAAGTAGGTAAAATACTTATCATCCCACATAATATAGTCTTGTTAGTACCTAACAATTGCTATCATTTTATACACCATTAATTTTAAGCTTTCACTTTATGAAACTAATCATTAACAACTTACTAGTCACTACACTCATCACTTAAGGGGACAATATTTAATAAAATAAAGACTAAATTTATATTCATTTCTAATAAATCCAGAGATCGAAAAGTAAGCTTAACCTTTGGCTACAACCCGACACTCATTGCCACAAGTTAGGCTCCATATAATTTTGGCTAGGCAACTTAACTGACCATCCGCAATCATATTCAATTTCCCATTGATCATGAAAAAGATACAAATCTACTCTAGATAGGCCTATGGTCATATGGTCGTATTTGTGTAAAGTGTGTTTATTTTGTTTTAAAGATCATTTAGATAGTCTGTCAAAACTATAAAGAATTATAGTTACACTGGATGTGTCTTTTATGATGAATAAATTCCACGTTTTCATCTAAACACTTATTAGTGTTGAATTATCTTAATTACATTAAGAATCAATCATATAATACACCTTAATCGGTATCTTAACTCCGATTGTTTATAAAATCCATCCAAAATGTTTAAATCTTCATAAAAACTGAAATAACACAAAGATTCAATGCTAGGGTAATAAGGAAATTAAAAATGAGCCTCATCCATTATGCTCATTTCAAAAGCCCCATTACTATACACATTTTCACTACTCTTGTAAAATAGAATCAAATATTTTTTATAGATTAATGTCGGTACTAAAAATTGTATGCTTTCCAAGGTGTATTGTTTTAACGTACATCAGAAATCCATTGGATTTTGATGTATGATTTGTTTTAAAGGAAAGACCATCTATAAAGAACATCATAAGTCCATTGGGTTTTGATGTATGATTTGTTTTAAAGGAAAAACCATCTATAATGAGATCACTTTTGATGAGAATATTGTTGAGATGGAGAAGAAAAGAAGTCAAGATTGGCATGCTAAATGTATGATTAGCTATGCTAGACTAAAATAGAGAATTTAAAATATTTAATTTTTTGTGTTTTAATTATATATGTGACCTATAATTTAAGGTTTTATGTGTTTTCATAAAAATCTTATAATCTAAATTACAGTTTAAATTTTATTGTTTTTATTTTATTTTTCTTCACTACACATTTGACAACTCGAATTCCATATGGAACACTAAACTTTTCTTCCGATCAATTAGAATAAAAATCTCTTTACAAATTTTATAAAAACCCACTATCTTTTTATTTATGTTTCTTATGGTATTCTTAATATTTCAACCTATAATTTATAATTAATTCATCATTTCATGAGAAAACCAAACTTTTCTATGTAATAATTTAGTAATGAACTACTAATATCAAATCACAATTTAAGGGAATGTAAACATAGTCCAAAACTGATAATGTAGTAAAGGTTAAAGCTAGTCAAATCAGTATGGCACAATCCAAACAGTTAAAATGCATACAAAACAAAACAAATCATAGTTAATTAACGTTATAGCATAGCTTCACACCACAAATTAATTATTTTTTACGCTTGACATAGTTGGACGTAGGCAAGAGTATCAACACACAGTTGTCAGAAAAGTTTAGTTTTCAGAATTAGAACATACATATAATTCAACCACAGTTTATAAAGTGTTGGGCATATCAACTAGTAGTTGAATTCTCTCTCTCCGTGTCCCCCACCTGGTTTATGTTTTGGTCTTGGTGTCTTCTAATCATATGTTTATTTATTGTAATAGTAGGTACACACAATCTTATCCAATTGATACCACTGTTAGTAATTATTACAATAAATGTATTTTATAAAATTGTTTATTTAAGAAGACAAATGTAATACTGAGCATATAGTGAATCATCCAAATTTAAATGATTATTATTCATGTTAAATAGGTGAAAGAAGGTGTTTAAGTCTAACATGTAATTAGAATGATCACAAATGAGTGTATATGATTCTTTTTCTATTGACTATAGTTCGTATTTAATTCCTTTTTTTTAATGATGTTTTCACTCGTATCAAGGGGTTATACCTATATCACAACCAAAGAATAAACGTTAATCATTCGAGTATGATATCAAAATCAAATGATATGAAGTAGTTACAACATAATAAATAAATTTATTCCACATAATTGTATAAAATTTATTTATCCAAATTAATTGCATTAATTCTATCATATAAATATAAAAATATGATAACAACAAATAACTAAATTGAATCATATAATAAAATCAATTTCTGATAGCTCAAAAGTTAAATATTATTTACCATATGTTTATAAGTTTTCAATGGACTTCTCCAAATAAAAAAGAAAAACTTTCAAATAATAATCAAATAAATGTCAAATCTAAAATTGAAACTATTTTATGATAATTAAATAGATATCAAATTCAAAATTAACTTTTAATTATTATCATATTATAGATAATACAATTCACCACTCTCCTTAAATACCATTCTACAATAAATATATATTCAAAAAATAATTTTAATAAAAAATATAATATATAATTTTAAAATTACATAGATTTTTAAATTGATATTATTGAAAACCTTACATAATATTGAATTGCATAATAATTTTCTAATTTAATAAACTTTCCTATTTCAAAATTTGGTCATACAAATTGTCTTGACCAATAATTTACCTCCCAAAAAAGTAACATCTGTTTTTAAAAAAAAGAAAGAATTCTTTCCAATTCTTAAAAAATAATGATATTGACATTTTCTAACATTAGCATAGGTAGGACCCATATCATAATATCAATGTCTACTGGTTATTATAGATTGCCTACTATGAATTATATTTATGGTCAAAGTGTTTTTTATTAATAAAATAGTTGATTAGTTATAAATATGTTTTATGTTTATTTTATTTTATTTTTAATAGTTTAAATTAAATATATTTATTTAATATATTTTAAAATTATTTTTATAAATTTAAATATTTTTCATAAGTTTTGTAAGGTATAATTATTTTATAAGTAATTTTTTTGATGTGATTTTTGTACTTTCCATATTTAAAGAGTATAAAATAGTTTTTTTAAAATAAAAACCAGGGGTAAAAACTTTATTAAAACTCAAAAAAATAAAGTACAAAGCTTATAACATCCAGAGTCCGAAAAACCAGCAAACATAACAAACACCTACTCAGATCCACCTTCACTCCTTTATACTATACCTATCCTCATATAAAATTCTCTCCATATTTTCCTTGACCTCTGATGGCAACAAAGTTTCCTCCACCACCGTCCGCTCTTCCATCCCTTCCGAAGCCCACCTAGCCAAGCAGTCAGCCACCCTATTCCACTCTCTCGGAACATGGGTGAAAATCACAAACTCCATGAGCATACTAATCTGTAAAATTTGCTAAACAATCAAAGATAGCTGCCAACTCACCTCATTAGTTTGTCTTTCCTGGATCATATTAATCATAATAAGCGAATCGGCCTCACATATCACTTTACGCCATCCTAGCTCATAAGCTCTCCGTAAAGCGTATAAAATGGCTAGGCCCTCCATCTTGTTAACTGTCTGTACTCCCTTGTGAGCTAAAAACATAAAAATAACCAAACTCGAGGCATCCCTCGCTATCCCTCCAATACCTGACAGACCTGGGTTACCTCTAAAATATACATCCGTATTGATCTTCAAAAAATCTCTAGGAGGAGGCGTCTACCTCCCATCTCTCTGCACTCTCTGCTTCCTTTCTCCACTCCTCCTAACACACGCTGCACCTGGAGAAAAGTCTTGCATCCCTAATCTGTCGACCAGCTCTGCATCCCTTCTATCCATCAGCAATGTAACCTCAGATTTGGCTTCCACTGATTCCTGAATCATCCTGATGATTCGAATCCACACTTGGTTAACTTCCATCCTTTCATCCTTAAAAATTCATCTATTCCGCTCCAGCCAAACCTGCCAGAGCAAAAAGATGGGCCCTGCGAACCAGACGTCTTGCAAGAAGCGCGCAATAGGGGGCAACTTATCAATTTTCATCCAAAATTTGGCTAGGGAAGAAGCGTGTACACAGCTGCCTCCCCACACGCCCCACCAGGCGTGCCACAGCCGGCTAGTATACTGGCAGCTGAAAAAAATGTGGGACGAACTCTCCTCCTGAGCGCCACACAAAACACACCAGGACGATCCCACGAAACCCCTTTTTCTGATGTTTTCCCATGTTAAGCAGCGGTTCCATGCTAGCGTCCACACAAAATAGTTGCACTTAGGCCACAAAAAGCTGCTCCATGTCCGTCTCCACCAAGTAACCTCCCTGTCCTCCCCAAAATTCTATGCAACAAGTTCCTGGTACCCAGTCGAAATAGAGTATTTCCCTTTGGGATGTGGGAACCATGCCAACTCATCTGCACCTCTAAGGGCGTAACAGGTGCACCTAACTAGAATCTTCTTCAACTCAACACACTCCACCTCCATGCCCCTGATTGGCCATTCCTCCAAACTTTTCCATCTTGCTTCCATAAGCTGATTTTATTGTTCAAAAGTTTTGAAGTCACTTACCTTAAACCAGCCGGCCTCACAGAATCTCTATGCTAGATCATGTAAATGAGGGTACTGTGACACAATGGGAGGAAATTTGTCCCACGAGTTGTGCCAAAACTGTGCCTCCAGCCCACTTTTGCAAATCCAAAATAAACCTCTTTTTATCAGGTCCACCCCTTTCTTCAGTGTTTCCCTTATCACCGACCCACTTCCCAACAAGCAATATCTTGGAATATCCTTATGGGAATTCCATGGAAAATACTTATGTGCCAAAATTTTAGCCCAGCTCTGGTCCTGCTCAATGCACCATCTCCAATATAACTTGGCCGCCAAGGCTGTACCTGCCAACGTGGATTGTCTCAGTCCCAATCCTCTGAGTCTCTTTAGGATGCAAACCACCTCCCATCTGATGAGACTCCATTTTGTAACAAACATATTACCTGCCCACAAGAACTGTCTTGCCAGGGGGTCCAAATCTCTAACAAAACTAGCTGGCGCCACCTGTAGCATACATCTGTAAAGGGGGAGAGCCTAGACCACAGACTGAATCAATTGTACCCTACCCGCAAACGATAACCACCTATGAGTCCAGTGGTTAACCTTGCCCCTAAATTTATTCAGAATCCCCTGCCAAGACTCCTTAGAATGTCTTCCCGAAGTGACAGGGATTCCAAGATACATAACCAAAAGGCTGCCAATTTGAAACCAGAGAATTTCAGCCACTCTCCGTTAAATAGCCAAAGGCGTATTGAAGAAGAAAATGGAAGATTTCTCCTCATTGATAACCTGTCCAGAGGCCGCTAAGTAAGCATCCAGGCATCTACAGATATTATTCGCCTCTCTCAAGGTGGCCGCTCCCATCATGGCCACGTCATCTACAAACTATAGGTGAGAGGGAACAGGCAGGCCGCCACCCCATTTCCACCCTTGAATCTCCCCCTCTTTGGTATATTCTCTAATCCTCCGCCCTAACCCCTCAGCCAGGAGAAGAAACAAATAGGGGGATAAAGGGTCTCCCTGCCGCAATCCCCTAGCTGCCCCAACAAGGTTGGAGTGTTCTCCATTGATCAGCACAGAGAACGAGGTCGAGGTAACACAACTCATGACCCACTCAATCCATCCCTTCTCGAAGCCAAAAGCCTCCATCACCTTCTGTAGGAAGGACCATCGAACCCTATCATAAGCCTTTGACATGTCTAACTTCATAAACATTGTCTTTTCTTTGGATTTGGACATCAAGTGGACCGCTTCCGTAGCCATCACTATATCATCCAAAATCTGCCTGCCCTCTACAAAACTATTTTTCTCCTCTGAGATCAGCTCCTTCAAGCACTTCTTTAACACTTAGCAATCAACTTCGAAAGAATTTTGTAAATGACATTACAAAGGGATATGGGGCAAAATTGGCTGAAGTGGTCAGCCCCCTCCCCCTTTGGAATGAGGGCCAAGAAAGTAGAATTTAGCGCCTGTAACATCTGTCTGTTGGTCTGGGACTATTGAACCGCTGCTAATAAATCACCTTTAATGATTTCCCAAAATTCTTAATAGAACTCGATCGAAAATCCATCCGATCTCGAAGCCTTACCTTTCTTCATCAAAAAGACAACTCTCCTTAGTTCCTCCTTCGTTATAGGTCTTCTCAACTTTTCCTTCATGTCATGTGACACAATAGAGGGAATACAAGATATGATCGAATCCTCTGCAACCTCATCCCTCAGCCCTTCTTCCTGGAAGAAGGCGCTGCAATATTGTTCTGCCTCATCATAGATTTCTCTAGTTGAAGAGACTATCTCACCTCTTTTCGTAACCAAAGAATTGATAACATTTTCATGGCGCCTAGATTTGACCGTATTGAAGAAGAATGTGGTGTTTCTATCCCCTTCCTACAGCCAGTCGATCTTGGCTTTCTGTTTCCAAAAAAATTCCTCTCTCAATTCCCACTCCTCCAAGGTTTTGACCGCCCTTGCTTCTTCCTCTAACAGAGACCCTATCAGGCCCTCCTCCCTAATCAATCTGGTAATGTCATTTAACTCTTCTTGCGCCCTCTTCTTCTCCTGTAAGATGTTCTCGAAGCAGTGCCTATTCCATCTCTGAAGCTGGTATTTTACAAATTGGAGGAGTTTAGCAAACACATACATTGTTGTCCCAGCCACTAGTCGACCTTCTCTCCACCATTCAGTGATACGACTGTACAAGTCCTGTTCTCGCAGCCACATAATCTAAAATTTGAATGGCGGCTTTTGTTGCCTGATAGCAGAAGAGATGTTCAGTTTGATTGGCCAATGATTCGAACTCTGCCAATCCAGAATCTCAAAGCTGAGCATCCACCTACCACCCACCCAAAAGCAGGATGCCAAAAATCTATCTATACGCTCTGTTATATAGATGCTACCTGGCCTTCTGTTATTCTAAGTGAATCGGCCATTACTCGGTTTGATGTCCACCAAATTTAGTTCCAAAATCTTGTCCCTAAGAAGAAAAGAAGACAGCTCCAGTCTGGTGTTTCCACCCATTTTTTCTGAGAGGTCCAAAATCGCATTAAAATCTCTCGCTACAATCCATGGCAGATAAGGAAACTCTTTATGGACCAACTTAATGTTATTCCAAACAAAAATCTTACCTTGCAAATCATTGGGTGCATAGACATTCGACAGAAGTACATACTCTCCTGAATCTATACATAAGGCTACCACTGATAATGACGATTTGAATGCCATCCATACCATTGGTTTAACCTTACTTGGATTCCAGAAGCATGCCAAGCCCCCTGCTGTCCCTTGGGCCCCAATGCATTGGCATAACCCTTGTCCCCGTATCCTTGGGGCAATATCCATCATGTACTCCACTGTCACTTTGGTCTCCTGAAGAAAAAGAATATCTGGATGTTGACTTCTAACTAATTCACGAATAGCTTTTTGTCTGGGGCTGCTATTCAGGCCCCTCACATTCCATGATATCACAATCATTTCAAGGGAGGCAAAAAATGTGCATCTAAGGTCCTGATTGACCCTGATTCAACTAAATTCTCTCCGATCATCTTAATTCTATCCATGTCCTTTCTCCTTCCCACCTTGAGATTTTTTTCTGAAGCTCCCTTCTTGCTTTCTTTTTGAAGAATCCCCAGGCAAGGCGGAGCTTTCCCTTACTTTTCCGCCACTTCCCCCCTACCTGTGATTCCTTTTCCCCAGCCTCTACGCCTTGTATCCTTTCCTCTGCTACCTCTACCGAGTACAACCCTCCCCCCTGTCCGTCCAAGTTCATTGGAAAGGGAGCTTCTGCTAGTTTCCCTGGAGGGAGTGGCGTGACATTTACAGCCCCTTCATTCTCCTCCATCCGTTCCTCACCAATAGTTAGACCTGGATTTACCTCTTGCTGTCCCAATTCTTCCAGCATCTCAAATCTGTTATAGGAGTCCTCCCCTTGTCTCTCCATATATGTTCTCTTAAGTCCTTTGTTTCTGCCCCTGGTTTTAACCTGCATGAAACCCTCTGAATCCTTCCCACCCCCACTTCTAGTCTTCTTTCCTTTATCCTCAGCCACAGCCCTGTTCAAGAGAGGCGAAGGAGACGGCTGCTGATCCTCCAGTTTATTCTTTGGGCAGCTTCTAACTAAATGGCCATACTCGTGACATAGACAGCATCTAACGGGTAAGGTTTCATAATCTAATTGTTGTACCCACGAGTATGATCCTGTACACATTTCTATCGCATCAGGCAACGGCCTACTCAGGTCAATTTCAACACAAATTCTTGCATATGTCATAATTCTCTTGCCAAGCGTTTGTGAAGACGCTCCCACCGATTTTCCTATTAACGAAGCTATCATTAGCAGAACATCCTCCCGACAGAATTCAATCGACATTCGTGGCAGGCGTACCCACACTGGAATTCTGTTAGGAAGCTCCTCTGTGGGGGTTAAACCAGCTTGCCACGGTTTCATGAAGAGACTAGCCTGATTATAAAAGTATGGTCCCCCTTTGAACACCCGGTTTCTATCCTCCAGACAATTGAAAGTAACCATAAAAAAGCTGTTTGCCAGCAACACCATTTCCATCTCTCCTGCCGGCTCCCATACCCTACGGGCCCAATTCTCCAGGAAAGGGAGAGATACTTTCATCCCCAAGAATTTGCAGTACAAAGAATGTTTGGAGTAATACTCCACATCTTCTGCTATCATGTCAAACGGAATAACTAGCTTTGGTCTCTCATTGCAGCGTTCCAGGCACCCATTCACCTTATTGATTCTTGATCCTCCAGTCGATCCACTGCTTTGCACCTCTGTATACTGATTGGATACTGATACTTCCTTCAGTCTAGCTTCCTTTCCCTGAGATCCTTTGCCTACCACATCTCTGAAACTTCTATCTCCCTTCATTTTATTTTGTTCCATCTGTTCCATTGCAACGCCTCCCCACGCTTCCCCCCCTTATGATAATTCTGTTCCAACTGATTCAATAGTTTCTACTAAAACTACGGACCCCTACTCTTCCTCCTCTCGCTTCTGGCCTTCTCCACCTCTGCACATTTGCAGCAAAAATGACTCAAAGCTAGGGCACGACTGCCCTAGCTTCTCAGCGAGTTGCAGCTCTCGCCCTTCCTCCCATTTTCCCTCCAATCAGCTTTTGTTTTTCGAGAAAGAGTATAAAATAATTAATGCCAACAAGAAAAAATAGTTTTTAAAATAGAAACATCGGTTAGAAAGAGGATTGGATTAAGATTCATCTTATATGTGTATGTATGCATATATATAATATGTATGAGAAATAAAGAAATGTTTTATTAAGATATTTAGAGGAGAGGAGCTAATATTTATATATCTAACATGATATCGACATGGCACTGTACATTGATATTTTTAAAAGAGCATATTAATATTTTTAGATGCTCATATATTAGGTTGTAATCTTTGTTTACTCTAAAATTTTTAAATTTTATTTGTTTTGTCATTTGGGTTTGTTCTACATTGTCTATTTTTATCCATTATTACTAAATTCACCATAAATCGAATATTATTTTTAAACCCTTATCATTTCTTTTTACTTCTAAAATATTATTGTATACAAACTACATCTAATTTACTAACTAAATTAAATAAATTCAAACTTAATTATGATATTTTATGTTAATTATAGATAAATGTATTGAATCTTGAAATTAATTTACTTAATTTTTGCAATATATAAAAATAATCCATAATAAATTCAATTTCTAAATTATCTATAATGAAAACTTATTATATAGTATCATCACATTCAACTCTAAATATCAAACCAAATAATCTAAATTCCCAATCAATCAATCAATATAAAAAGTCAATGTAAAACCATTTTTTCATCATACACCCACCAAAAACCGAGGTTATTATATAAGTAAAAGAATGCCGAAACTTATCCTTGGAAATTATGCTCCAACCAAAAAAAGGAGGCGCCTAGCTAACAAATGTGGCATAAATTTCAAAGTAGAGTAGGTAAACTACAATGAAATATAGTAAGTAAAAAATAGTATTGAATGTGGCATGTTTAGTAAGTGTCACATGGTGTGGGTGGTTTCGACTTCGGACATGAATGAATGAATGAATTTGTGATTGTGAATTTATTATTTTCGTTAGCATTTTCACCTAAACTTGGAATGGGCATGTTAATTGGGGAGGGGAGCGAACGAATAATAATTTGTGTTTCTTCTAAGAAGAAGCGTCGTCGTTTGAAGGCAAAGCTTTTCAGGGTGAAAATATATTCTTTCATTAATAATAGTTTTTAATGAATTTTGGAAGATTTTCTTTCTAAAAGAAGACGTTGAGTAAAATCGGCTTGTGAATAAGTCTTTTTGAAGAACGGTTTGTAAATCTTGGTTTGATTATTTTTTTTATTTTTATTTTGGAGTTTCTTTGGTTTTTCTTCTCTTTCTTCTAACCTATTAGGGCATTTTGTGCTATGATATTAAGATCAGTGGATTCAGTTTCTCCTCTCTTGCTCTCTTGATAGGTGGTGTCTTTTGTGTTTTTTGTTTTTCTCTTCTTCTATTTCTTGTTGTGGGAATGGATCCAGTTCAAAGCTTCGGTCAAAAAGCAATATCCGGTTCATAGCTCCAGTTTCAAAAGCATTTGCCTTATCCAAAAAAAATGAAAAATATGTGCATGAAATATGCAAGGGTTTTTAATCAATAAAAATTTGAGATTGTATACATTAGAAAAGGATGAGGTAGGAAATTGGTAGCAATTTATACTTTTGGGTTTATGATATTAAGTTAATAGAAATATTTTGTATATTTAATTTGTGAAAAAATAAAATTTCAATTAAACAAATTCATTTGTAAATATTGTTTATTATCTTTTGAAAAATGAGGTATCTAATTTGTGTAATATTAGAGTCAATACCATTTTATGAGGTATTTGTTTATGATAATTATAATTAATTAGCGAAAGAAAATAAATAAAGTAAATAAAATACGTAATTTTTTTTAAAGAAAGAATGTTAAGAATCAAATTGAAAATTTATATGATATGTTAGTAATCAAGTTAAAAATAAGTCATATAAAAAATGTAATTCATTATTACACATTTAAACTTTATTTTCATTTAAAAAAGACAAAATATTATAAAGTTTATTAAAAATATTATTTCATTTTATTTTAATTCATATAATAATAATATTTAAAAAAAAACAATACATAAATTCTATAATCATAATTTATAAATATACATCAATAAAATATATGGCACTCAACAAATAAATAATTAATTTAAATATTTTTAAGAGTTCTGTAAAATTTTACATTCAACAAAAGACACAAAGTGCCAAGTCCCTACAGACCGTATAAAGATTTATACATTCAGATAAACAGATACATTATATAATGACAATGACAATATTGTGCTCAAGACATCAACTTAAAATTAGAATGGCCCTTCCTCAATTTTCAACAACCTGTTTATTGGCAACATAGATTCTTCAACAACAGCCATGAATACTTAGATATTTTGCCAACTATTTATGGCATTACACGGGAACTTATTAATGTCTTTGCCTTACCCCTCCAGCTCCAAGAAACAGGAAGTTATGATCGGCCAATTTCCCACCAGTGAATTTCAATGATGCAACAAGACCTGAAAGTACCACTGCAGCCGTGCCCTGCAAAATGCCAAACACATCATTGCCATAGCCTATAACATAGGTTAATCAAGTCACAAACTGAAAAACTAACCTGCCATGATATGTTATATCTGTATGTAACAGTGTTATCAAATGTTGATACTACTAAAAAAATGGATCGCATTGCAAACAAGATACAAATGCAATTGTAAACACTATGGCACAAAGGACATTTGAAAATCAGACATGTGGAGTTGCCCTATAGTATATTTGTGCAGGGAATTATGGGATCATATACGAAAGAAACAATGCATACATATATTATCAATTGGACCACGGTCTGGGAGGAAGAAGGGGAAATGGCACTTCGATGACCCAGGTTCAAAACCAAGCAATCCAGCCCACCACGCTAAGTAGTCGCCTTGTCAATGCCACTTCATCGTATGGGAGAGATGTTGGCCTTCAGTGCATCCAAGATCTGATGGTTGTGTGGTGCAGTGAGGTAGAGAGATATACCACGCTACGATCAATATCATAATGTATAATGGCAAGGCAGCCTGATCCCAGTCTTCCCTGACAGATAACAGGCTTGTTTGATCTGAAAAAAGAAAACAGTGTACGAATATTGCACAATAGACTAATAGGCAGTGGTGATTGAAGAACAAACTCCCTAATTCGAAATAAAACAATGGGGACAAAGATAGAAAACTAAAAAGCCAATAACCTAAATTAACTTGCAATACCCCAAATTTTGAGGATTCTGATCAAAATAATAAATAGTTTTCATAGATTAGAATCTTGCTCAGGGTAAATGGTCCATAAGTACAGTTAACTTGAAATAATAAAATTTGGTCCATAAAATTGTGCCCATGAAGCATAAACACTCCTTTTGGAAGCGGAGGACTATCAATAGCATCAAAAGAAATTTATTCGCCTCCATCCCCTGACCGTCAGCATCAGTCAGCACCAGGCTCCGAACTGTAGGATGATCTGCAACAAATAATAACTGTCATAGCTACAATCAATGAGCACCAATCATGTGACAAACAACTTTAGGAAGCTAAACCATGATGCTAGGGAATTGATTACATTTACAGGTGACGTTGGTTTCATGAAGATGACCACCCCTGCCTCCTCAAATGTTATTTATTGATCAAATACAAAAATGTGAACATTATATTAACTATTCATTTATTTAAAGAGCGTTTTTACGAAATGGTAACTCATGTCTAATGATTATTTTAGAGTTTTTTAATTGATAACTTTTTATAATTTTTTTATAAAATTAAGATATAAGAGATTTTTTTTTTCAAGACTATTTTTTTAATAAATGATTTTGAAAATTTATCAATAATATTTATTATCCCCTCCCCTTCATATAAATCTTGTATTAATATTCAATTCGGACCTTTTAACTTTATTTTTAGCTCTAATTTTCTATTATCCATGTTGTCATTCTTACAATGAAAATTTGCAGTTTATATTTGAGTGGTACTATAAATCATCAATATTGTCATTCTTACAATAAAAATTGGTAGTTTACATTTAAGTGGTATTATAAATTTAAGTGATGATAAGAAGAGTACCATCATAAAAAAAGTGTTGGTTGATTTTAAAGGAATTATAGATGTTATAAAAAACTCTGTAAATTCAAACATTTAGAATTGGTAGTGGGATAGAATTTAAAAATATCTTAAGGTCATTTACATTTATTAATGGAGGGGCTCCTAACTTATAATCAAAGAAATGATTTTTGCTTCAATCTTAAGATGGAAATTAGATAATATTTTAAAAAATCTAAAGATATTATCCCCAAATTTCAGAGTATAAATTTTTAGTATTTCTTAAATAAATTAACACCATTGATGATTTTTAGGCCAATAATGACATCAACGAGGATCTATTTGGGACTATTATAAGCATATGGTTGAAGGATTAGGAATAATTATATATACCCAATGACATGCTAAGGGCATTGATCTAGTACAACTGAAATAGAAAATTTACACTCTACTTAATGTCTAAATTTAGGAATCAATCATTGGATTGGTAACATTGGCTAAGTGTTATGGTATTGTTTCTCTTTTTCATTAACATTTCTATTTTGTGTTGTATATATTATAGTTCTTAATTCAAGCACTAAGTATTCCAATTTGTTGAATTTTCATCATTTTTTAAGCAAGAAGAAAAAAGATATAAAAGAGTTATTAAGGGAATTTGATAGAGATTATTTTTGTGTTGTTTCTAATAGATAGTTTAAGAATGTCTTAAGCGCTAAAGACTTAGGGACTTTAGAAACGATCATTATATGTATTAAGAAAACAAAATTCAATCCCAATCAAAATGATTTAAGGCAAGATTTATTAAATTTTTTTAAAAACCACCTCCTAAATTATATGATAAATTATTTTAATTAATAAAGTTGAAAGACATCAAAACTTCTTCTTTCACTATATACAACTGAAATTCTAAAAAATAATATGAAATAATTCTAAAAATTGCTTTAAGAGAAAAATGTAACAATTACATGAGATAAATATAATTTAAAACCTACCAAACATTAATGGAGTTATTTATTTGAGATTCTTCAAAACATTAAAAAAAAATCTTCACAAAATTAAATATTTATTATAATGTATAAAAAATAAACCATAATAAAATATAAAACTCTTACATTATTTAAAATATATTTCAACAAATAAAAATTCAAAAATTCAAAATTTAAATGTATATCATAAATATAATGTGTAAAAAATACGTAATTAAAATTCAATTGAAAAAATAAAAAGAATGCATCATATCAAAATTTATCAAAACCATATCTTATAAATGCCTAGTGCTCTAATCATAGATTGGAGAGTTCCTTGTTCAGGGTAGTCCACTTTTCCAATGGATTTAAAATTCTTGGCTTTTCTATGCCCTATCAAAGTAATTTTCTAAGATCATTTAGACATTTACTATTGGTTTTAAATTGTCATTGGTGGTGTAAGGCTACCCTATCCAAGTAATTTTTAAAACCATTATTTTAACTGTGTAAAATAATTTAGACATTTAATAATAGTTTCAAATTGTTTTCTGATAAAGTCATATAAAGTTAGAGACTTCAACTCTACTGAAAAAGTTTACTCTTGATAAAAAAATTCCATTGTTTATGATTAGAGCATTATCTTAAAAATTTGTTGAATTTATAATTAAATGCAAATCTACATTCAACTAATAAATGAGTATATTTAACAAACAAATAAATAAACACATATAATAATATGCAAAATTTATTTGTAATTTCATAGAATTGGAATGTTTTCTCATTATCTTCAATGGCTAAATTAATAGGTTGATTGGTAGTGTTTTTATTCAACAACCCCTTATCATTGGTAAATAAAAATTCATAATTATCAGTGGTCACTATATTAGATTTTTTTAAAGGAATATTCAATTAAAAAATAAGTATACAATTGTTGTCATTAAAATTAATATTTAATATTAAAACAATGCACTTGTGACCATCTTTTATGTACACTTAGTCTATGCTCAATTACACAATTTTAAACAAGTTTTATTATACTTTTATGTGGATGACCCTCTACCTTACAAAAAATATGATATAATTCTTCTTTTTCCTCACTCCAAATAGCCTAAGCTCATCCCTTGACTAATTCATACTTACAGCTTGATTGTCTTTGATCCTTAGATGAAACCACGCTTTTAGGACAATCTTGTTGGCCACTAACGTTTGAATCAACAAGTTTCATCCCCCTGCCAAATAACAACTAGTTTCTAAATTTAAAATTTACCTAAATGTGTCATCTTGCATGTTTCACAAGCCCAATTCAAAGAAATCCCAAAAGGATCACTACATAAACACATTTTCTATTCATTTTTCACTAGAGGCTTCTTTTTTTTATAAATTATTGGAATCGTCAAATTACACATTGAGATGAAATTAACTATTCTTCCCAAATCTATGTTCATAAAATCCAAGAATTCTAAAGACAAATTTGATTACACCAACAAGGTTATAAGTCATTGTCTAAGCACATAATTATACTAAGATTGCACCAACATATAATATTTATTTAGTATTTCACACACACCACCATAGCATGGGATAACTACATGGATTTTGATCCCTCTTCAAAGTATTGGTACGTATAAAATGCCCACACATGGTGTTTAGGTTAAGTACAAATTTAACTCCTAACCCTTTTTTCCCATTTTACTGCATTTATTTCTCTTTGTCATTGGATTAGAGTTTTAAGTGAAGAAGAAAATACAAAGTGGCTCTCATAGTGAATTAAAAGAATAAAATAATACACACATGACCTATATATGGAGGCACACTCATCATAATTTTCATAGAGAGAAAAAATCTAATGAATGTTGGTGCATCATATAGACATCGATGCAACCCGACCTTGTCTAAATAATGTGGCCTTATCCCAGAGTAAAATGGACCCTTGTTCCTGATTCATAATAACCTTACATACTCTCATAGTTGATTACACAGTCTTCATTTCAATCCATTAGGTTTAAGTTCTAGCTAAGTTATTTGTCTTTAGTACTTTCCTCTTTTAGCATATTTTTAAAAATAAATAGTTACAAATCAATCATATGTGATTATTATATATTTTATGCATTTTGATTTAATTAGCAATTTGTCATATTTAGATTAATACTTTCTTTATATCTAATTATTATAAAAAATATTGGTGAACCCATTTATTATTGAATATTACAAACCCTAATTTGTCCTAGGGTTCTTCTATCATTTTTAGCAATTTTATTAGGGTTTTAGATTTATGATTTTATAATAATTGTAAATGATAGAATTTAGAATGTAATCTAGGAAATAAGACTGGCAATTAACTCCTATTCTAAACTCAACATAAACCTTAGATATAGCTTTAAAAGAGAAAACATAAGATGTACCTTTACTTACGAACAATGAAAACATCTTTCCTTTGTTACCT
This sequence comes from Torreya grandis, assembly GCA_037957365.1. NCBI lineage: Eukaryota > Viridiplantae > Streptophyta > Pinopsida > Cupressales > Taxaceae > Torreya > Torreya grandis. The sequence goes on along the minus strand of JARHVA010000204.1, from coordinate 6,445,838 downwards.
TGGATTTACTCTTGATCACTTGATATGTGGTTGCTCAAATGAAACTCCTATGCAAGATATTATAGCAGTGTGATGATAATTTGATTGATATATTTGATCTCAAGTGGATGCACAATGATAATTTAGATATATTATGTGATGGTCTATCAAAATAGAGGAAGTGATGTCAATTTATAGATGCTTTGGAGGGAAAATAGACAGTTGGATTAATCCAAATTTAATTATTATATTCAAATTTGGATGGTGGATCTTCAATCTATAGGGAAAATGCATTCAATGGATTTGTTGAGGATTTATGAGTTAATTGGAAGAAGTGGTCAAGTTTTTTGAAAGGGAATTGAATGAGTTGAATGGACATTATTTAATGTCTTAAATAAGTTTGTTGTAATGTGTAAGAATGTCTTAAATGAGGTTGCTAAGATGTAGAATGTCTTAAATGAAGATGTTTGAATGCCTTTAAATGTTTTGATGAGGTTTGTGCAAGTTGGTTAATGGTTAGATGATGAGCTTAGGGGGATTACATGAGGTTAGTTGAGTGGGATGATGAGGTGGTTTGGCTAATTTTTTATTTATTTATAATTGTTTATTTAAAATTTTAGGTGCATGATTAAATTATTGATTAATTAATTTAACTAATATGGATTAATTAGTAAATTAATTAAAAGGGGTAATGTTAAGGGAATTAGGATAAAAATTATATTTTTGATGACGAACGAGCTAATAAGGATAATTAATGAAATGAAGAACGATGATGATTAGTAGATAAATTTTGAGACTACGGTAATGGAATTTAGGGGTATACATTTTCCCCTCTTTGAAAGGGGTTGTGACTCGAAGAAACAATAGTTTATCAAAGAATAAAAGAAATTAAATGGGAAGCAGGTAAAATTATGCCCTAAATGGCTTGAGTGATTAATTAGATAGGTAATTCCTCCTCAATCAAGAGGACATGTGAGGAGAAATGACATGGATGGGCTCTCAAAATGAGAGGAATGATAAAAAATGGATTGAGGGAAGGTGTGAGGAGTGGGGGGGGGGTGAATTGTGTGGGGGTGAATAAATAAGAGGTAGGGGGTGGATTTTTTTGCTTTATATTTACAAAATAAATTGAGTTAAATGGACTGTACTCTAGCTGATGAGCACCATAATGAGTGAGTGAAGGAACATTAATGATGAGAAGGGAGTGGGGTATCAATAAGTATCATTCTTGGTTTGTGAAATTTGAATTTTTTGAGTAATAAATGTACTTAAAGTATAGGAAATATGAATTCCTTATTGTCCCAGTGGTGATTTTATCTTCACAAATGATGAATTTATTGATGTTAATAGTAGATTCATCACTTCAACAAGGATTTAAAAATGGATATGGTGGATTCATCAATAGTAGTGAATTCATCAAAGCCATGGTGAATTCATTCTGAGGAACAATGAATTCATATTGGAGGGAAACTCGTGATGAATTTGGTTCAAATAGTGAGGTTTTTGGGATTATTCAGATAAGATTGGTGATGTGTTTTAGATTTTGAGGGCAAATTAGACTAAGTATGTGTCTTTGTTTGATTTTTTAGTAGATGATACTAGTCATTATCACATGATAGAGGTGGTCTATAGTGCTATGATTAATGTTTGACTTCATAAATTATGAGCATAGGGTATTAGAGGTCATTGGGTCATCTTACATAGTTTAAATGCTAGAAATTCATGCAGACAGGGATATATTGATGACATTGACAAATCGTTAGCACTTGGAAATGAGTATGTTTCATTTGCCAATAGGGGATATGACTATTACACTCGAGTATGTTAGGAGGATTTTATGTATCCCAATACTGGGTATGCTAGTACATCAGAGGGAGACTACACATGTTGTATCATTGGCTAGATTGTTTGAGGAAGTTATAATCCTAATGGTGGGTTTGTTTATTGATTTGGAGGTATGTATGGTAAGATAGAATATGGATCTACTACCTCTAGTTTTGATGGATCTTGTCAGTGACATGTTGTTGCTTGATAAGAGAGAAACTATTTACATATGGGCTAGCAAATGTTGTGGGTGATATGTGGGAGTTTTCCATAGAGTTTTCTTGGGGGCTTGCTTGCTATCACACCTTTAGAAAGAGTTTCATGCAATGGTGTACAAGTATGGGAAGAGTTTTGGAGTGTGCACATTATTACAGGTATGGGTGTGGAAGCACATAGCCATAGAGTGACTAGTAGGATTATTGTGGTGAGGACTGATGAGGAGTATTTTGATTATAGATGACATGTGATAGTGGGTGACTAGTGTCAAAACTTTAGATATTTGATGTATTATAGGAGGTTAGTAGATGAGTTGAATCCATAAGATATCACATGAAGACCCTATAAGAAGGTAGACCTAGTATGGGTGGAGGATATTGTGTATTTGGATTATGTGACTACATCATGTTATATTATGGGGTGGCATGAGTATGTTATTGAGAGGTAAATTATGGATAGGGTATTGAGACAATTTGGTATTCAATAACATAATTTGGCTGGTCCTCACATTTTTGTTTAGTCAGCTAGGGAGTGGTGATAGTGGGGGCTAATAGTAGATTTGAGGACAAATACTACAAATTGGATCCATTTGTAAATTGTACCATTTCATAGTTGACAAGATGTTATTGACATAGGTATCACACATGCATATAGAGTTTGGTAGGATCAAACTCGACTAATATAGATAAATATTCTACATAAGAGGCCCAAGACTCTACGAGAGAAGATTCAAAGTATTTTGAGGGTAAAACCATGTAGGGTAGTTCATTATAGGATGAGGGGTTGGGTGGATAGGCTAGTTAGTGAGGATGTTTTTGTAAGAGGTGATGGGGGATAAGGGGGAGAAGTTCCTATGATATATATAGATAGTGATGGAGGAGGAATAGATCCAAATTAGTAATACCAATGGTTACATTGATAGGAAGGGATAGATTATGGATATTAAGGTTAGTTTGATCAATAAAAGATGATGTTTTAATAGATATCCTCTAAAGAGATATAACAACCATGGATATGAGATAGCTAGATTTAGGGGTGATGGAAATCAGTAGGGTAAACAACTAGCTATTAGGATAGTAAAGATAGTTTGACTACAGGGTGTGTTAGGTTGTGGAGCTAATGTGGAACTAAAAGCTTTACTGTTATGCAAATATGGAGGTTGTTGAGTGTTATAATAACTGACGTCGGTCAGGCCAATTGATGTCGATCATCTTCAGCTACACAATAACTGGCATTGATTAGGGGTCGGCTGGCATCAATTAGATAGGAACTGATGTCGGCAACTTGTGTGTTTCCAAAACTGGTCTAATTTTAGATGGACAATCAGTTTGCATGTAAAGACTAATTTTAGTCTTGAGTCTACGTTTCTAATTATTGTAATTGGGAAGTCTAATTATTATTTACATGGGATCTATTTAAGAGACCCATGGGGCTGTATTGTAATCAAGGATCAAAAGGATCAAGGACAAGGAAGAGATCCTTCTGAGTGTAAGATCAGTTGATCTACAAGGTGTGCAAGATCAGGGAAATCTACATGGTAAGTAAGATCAGTTAGATCTGTAGGTGTGCAAGATCAAGGAGATCTACTTGGAGTACTTGGTGGACTAGTATTGTAGGCAAAACAACTGGTTGAGTTGATTGTCACAAATAACTGGTGGAGGAAACAACTCTATGTTTTGAGTTGGTTTGTAATTGATTGAGAGAGAGAACTCTTGAGGGAGAATTATTGTACGCCCAAGAGGCGTGGGAAGAGTGTGATTCATTCATTGTATTTCCTTGTAGAAGAGTGTTAATACAGTTTGTATTGTTTCTCATATTCTATGCTATCTCTGAATTCTAGTTACATATTACTTCTGGTTTAATTTCATGTTTAGTTGCTTATACAAAGGTAATCAAGTGTACTCTTAAGGAGTAGGATCCTGACAAGTGGTATCAGAGCTACAGGTTCATCATTTTTAGGATCACTAACAAGTGGTATCAGAGAACCGACGTTAGTGATCAGGAGGAATTGACATCAGTCGGGTGCAGACTGAGGTCAGCCAGAGGTGACCGAGATCGGTCATTATTAGAATGAATTTTGGGTGGACAATAAGTTGTCAAGGAGTCTCAAACGCCCATGTGGAGGACTGAAAGGGTAAGTAAGCCTCAAATTTGTTATTCCCCTTCTTTACACTACTTGTTGCTCACTGATGGTCAAGAACTAGAAAGTTTTGAAGAGGCAATGCAGGTAGAATCCAGGACACAGTGGGAGCATGGCATGAATGAGGAAATTGATTCCTTGGGAAAGAATCAAATGGGAGATTTGGTAGAGTTGCCAGCCGGGATGAAAGCACTGAAAGATGAATGGATTTATAGGTTAAAGAAAGGAGAGAATGGACAAGTGAGACAGGAGGCCAGGTTATATGGTCTTGAGCAAGCTGCAGGACAATGGTGTTTAAGGTTTGACAGGTGTATGACAAAGCATGGCTTTAGTCAATGTCAATGTGACCATTGTGTTTATTTTACCAGGTTGGATAATATTAGCTACATTATCCTATTACTGTATGTGGATGATATGCTTGTTTCAGGGTCACACATGCAGGGAGTTAGTGAGCTAAAGGTAAAATTAGTTCAGACATTTGCCATGAAGGATTTGGGAGCAGCAAAGAAATTCTTTGGCATGAGTATTTCGTGAGACAGGGAAAATCACAGGCTGATTTTGTCTCAAGAGGATTATGTGAATAAGGTAGTGGAGACGTTCAATATGCAAGATGCAGAACCGGTTAGCACACCTATGGTTGGACAGTTCACAGAACAGTGCCCTAAATCACATGATGAGGTTGAGTACATGAGTACTAGACCTGATATTGCCCAAGCAGTGGGAGTTGTTAGCAAGTTAATGGCCAATCTAGGAAAGGAGCACTGTAAAGTAGTTTAATGGATTCTCAAATATCTGATAGGGACCAACAACAGGTATTTATGCTATGTAGGGTCAAGCACTTCTCTACATGGGTATGTAGATTCAGATATGGTAGGTGACTTGGATGACAGGAGAAGCACCACAGGATATGTGTTCACTATTGGTGGTACGACGGTTAGCTAGATTTCAGAGATGCAAAAGGTTGTTGCAGTCATAGTGGCTAGCAAGGATAAGAACCCTACAGATATGTTAACAAAGCTGGAAATAAAGGAGAAGTTGAATCTTCATTCAACTTCTATTGGTCTTCAAGATTGAACTTGAAGAGGGATACAAGCTAGGAAACAAAATTAGATGATGTATAGATACAGGTACAGGTGCAGCTGTTTATCTCCAAGTGGGAGATTGTTGGGTTATGGAGCTAAAAGCTTTACTGTTATGCGAATGTGGAGGTTGCTGAGTGTTATAGTAACCAACATCAGTCAGGCCAACTGACGTCTATCAGGCCAACCGACGTTGGTCATCTTCAGCTACATAGTAACTGGCATCGGTTAGGGGTCAGCTGGCATCAGTCAGACAGGAACTGATGTTGGCAACCTGTGTGTTTCCAGAACTGGTCTAATTTTAGACGAACAGTCAGTTTACATGTAAAGACTAATTTTAGTCTTGAGTCTACATTTCTAATTATTGTAATTGGGAAGTCTAATTATTGTTTGCATGGGATCTATTTAAGAGACCCATGGGGCTGTATTGTAATCAAGGATCAAAAGGATCAAGGACAAGGAAGAGATCCTTTCGAGTGTAAGATTAGTTGATCTACAAGGTGTGCAAGATCAGGGAGATCTACATGGTAAGTAAGATCAGTTAGATCTGCAGGTGTGCAAGATCAAGGAGATCTAATTGGAGTACTTGGAGTACTTGGTGGACTGGTAGTGTAGGAAAAATAACCGGTTGAGTTGATTGTCACAAATAACTGGTGGAGGGAACAACTCTATGTTTTGAGTTGGTTTGTAATTGATTGAGAGAGAGAACTCTTGAGGGAGAATTACTGTACACCCAAGAGGTGTGGGAAGAGTGTGATTTCTTCATTGTATTTCCTTCTGGAAGAGTGTTGATATAGATTGTATTGTTTCTCATATTCTGTGCTATCTCTGAATTCTAGTTACATATTACTTCTAGTTTAATTCTGTGTTTAGTTGCTTATACAAAGGTAATCAAGTATACTGTTAAGGAGCAGGATCCTGACAGGGTGAGGTAGATTAGTTAATGATAGAGTTATAGAGGAAGGATGGTACATTGGAGGATAGGGATTCAAAGTTACATAGGATAAGGGTTGAGTGAGATAAAACACAAGGGGGATTTAAAGGTTATGTATAGAGAGAGACACAACATGGGGTGAGGCATAGATGCTACATACTTAGAGAGATAAAGCACATGAGGTATTGACTGCACCTAGCCTTTTGAAGGTTGTGTTAGATGTTATGAGTGTTATGTAGTAGGTTACCTACTGCATGAGTTTATATAAGTAGGTGTTATCATTAAATAAGAGAGAACTTTCATATGTTGAGTATTCAAGGCACATATTAGGGTATTCAGCTAAGACAAATCTGATAGTGGCATCATAATGATCTATTAGAAAACCATCACAATGTTTAGTGAGTTCCATGGTTCCACCTCAGATATCACTACATAAATCACCACAAATATCACTGTATAGATCACCTTAGAGATCCCCACAAATATCACCTCCTTAGATTCCTCTTGTATAGGGTCATATCAAGAGATGACTACATATTTTTGACATGTTTTTTATGATGTATCTGATGATTTATTAATGGGATATTATACTTATATATGGACATTCATTTTAACACACACATACACAAGGCTATAACATATGTCTCATGTTGTTATTATAATTATGGATATATGATGGATGTTTATGGATGTATGGTTTACTATGATGCAATGTTTGGCTATCATTCATGCAATTTTTTTTGATAAACACTTAGTCATAAGATTGAATGTTTAGTTAGTTTCCTATGGATAATTGGAATGAATGTTAATTTGGACAGCTAGCATTGAATGATTGAAATATTTTGTGTTATGGATAAAATGTATAGGTAATGAATGATTGTAGGAAAATGTGATGATGTAGATGTATATGAAGTATTTGTTGATATTGTTTTATAGGATTACCAAATGTTTTGAGAAACCTTATATTTTTTATTGCATACAACAGGATGCATCATGATATGAAAGATCATGATGACACTATTATAATATGTGTATGGGCTGACTCAATGTAATAAGTAAGAAAATATAAAACATCAAACACACAATAAACAACAAAAAACAAGTAACAAAAACACACAAAAAGTAAACTTATTTTGTTTGTCCTTTAATCAAGCTAGAAATTTGGTATCTTAAGAGATGATGATAATGATATTGATAACCTATTTTTCCCCAAGCAATGATATATGTGAGGTGGGGGGGGGTATATTTGGAAATACATATCCCTATGAGGATGCAATTATATATTTAAAGTGTGAAGAGGATTTCCTAGTAGAACTAAGGATAAATGGTTTTTGGGATTTTTCTATTTTTTTGTTATTTTTGGGTTTTCTAATGTTTTTGAGATTTTATGGGATGTTTGATTTTTTTTTCAATTTTCTTTGGATATTTGGACTGATAACTAGGCCATGAACAAAAGGAAAATAGGGTCTAGCACTATCTATTGATATGGTAGTGTATGGAATGCCAAAAAGATGAAGGATGAATATCCACAAATTATGTTGAGTAGGAGTCATATACCCAATCTTTGTTGTACTAGACTAGTATGTTGTGCAATGTGTTCCTTGTGAAAGTGTAGGTGTACCAGGATTTTTGTGAAACATGGTTCAATACATCCTTAATATTTATTATCAATATCAAAGGAGATAATGGATCGGTACATTAGCAAGTATGGGATGAATTAGAGAAATGGATGACTAAGATAACTTAGGCTTGGATGGATGTGGACAATGTAGGATAAGACGGAGTGAAAATGAGATGGAATGAGAATGACCTAAAGTATAGGGGTACTTATAGATAATAGACATACACATGGCACCAAAATATAGAGTTCACTATGCTACTTACCCAAAGTGTCATACAAATAATTTTCACTTTTGGATGATTATTTCTCTCTTTTTTATTTCCTTATTTATTTATTTATTTATTTTGTTTTTTGTTTTTTTATTTTTTAGCTACAATAACATTAGATCCTTTAAGCATGTAAGTTCTTGATATGCATGATATTCATAGGCTCATCAAGCTCTTTTCCATCTTTAGTGGCCAATTTGTAGGCACTTGATCCTTATTTTGTTAATAACATAAGGACCTAACTAGTTGGGTTTAAAATTTTTTTTATTTTCCCAATTTGCATTGGTGTTCTTATGACTTTGTTTCAAGACAAGATATCTAATCTCAAATTATTTAGATTTGATATTTTTGATATAATTATGATGTAGTTTGTACTGATATGTTTGTAAATGATTAAATGCATTATATTTTTTCTCATCCAAAATCTCTAGCTCATGTAACCTTGAAACTTAGTACTCCTCATCATAAATTAGGTTTTTTGGGGAAATACACAACGAAGGTAACTTGATCTTGATTAGTAGTATAACTTCAATTCCATAGATTAGTGAATAAGTGGTTATCCCCATGGGTGTGAATGTATGTGTGATAAGCCCACAAGGTAGGATAAACCTATAGATGTCAATAAGAACTAGTGTCATTGATAATCCTATTAAGGATTTTAAGGATATTATTAATGGATTCCTCTGCTTGGTCATTACCTTATGGGTAACAAGGTATGGACCATTTATGTTAGAGATGAAATTGGATAAAAATAACTTTAACATCCTTGTTTTTAAAGGACTTACCATTATTGGATGGGATACCATAATGGAAAATGATATTATTGAGGATGAATTTGGAAATTTGTTTGCCTATTATGTATGCGAGAGGGATTACATCCACCCATTTGGTAATTACTTGGCAGTGGTGATTATGTGTTTATGGTCATTATAGGACTTAGGGTTGATTTTTCCAATGAGATCGATCCCCATGTTGAAAAGGTACATGAAGTTGTGATGAGATGTGGATCCTAAGATGAGATATCCATGCTTTTTACATGTTATACACTTTTAAAAATATTGGTAGGCATCTATTTTCATTATAGGCCAATAATAACCCATTCTCAACAAATTTTTTATAAGGACTATACCAATAGTGTGTGTACCAAAAAATACATCATGGACATCTTTGATGGCTAAGTTGGCCTCGTCTGAATTTAAAAATCATAACAAAGTTCTATCATAGCCTCTAAGATATAAGATGTCGCCAAGGAGTGTGAAATGTGAAGTACATTGGATAAATTATTTATTATGATTATTGTGATGTGAGAGGTTTGAGGGAATGATGTTATCATGAAGGTAAGTGTATATGTCATGGTACCATGAGAATTGGGACCAGCAATTTCACAAATAATCTCAGAATTAATAACTTCGTAAGTAGGAACCAATAATTATTTGACCAAGAATTTACTTTTTCTGATGTTTGTGTGCATTTATAAAAGAAAATAAATAGTTTCCATGGCATCTTCTACTTTTTTATTGGTACAAGGAACCTACTCAAACTAGATATACTTGAAGTATAGTTTCAAGTTGTCAACCATTATCTTGTAAGGGATAAGATTATCATCTTTGGCTTGATATTCATCATTGAATTGATTTATTATGAGTTGTAAATCTTCATATACTGATTGGTGTTGAATACTCTATTGGATAACTATTTTTAGATTGGAGAAGAGGGATTCATATTTTGTAATGTTAATGGTACATGAGAATCCTATTTAAAATGATTTTGGGATAAGGTCACCTTGTGGAGTAATTAGAAAGATACCTTATCGAGCCATGGGTTGTGAAGGAACCATAGCAGTATAATTTTTATTCTAATAACTTGTCAAGGGATAAGATAGACTAATTTGGAAATTTAATGGTTAATAGTCTCTTGTTTGTCAAAGGTGCCTCTGTCGATTGATCAACAATAATTTTTCCTTTAATATATTTTTGATTCACATGCTCAATGTCAAATTCACTAAGAAAAATTAACCATTTGGCCATCTTTTATCTAAGTGCTGCTTTTGATAGGAGGTACTTGAGTAGATATACTTTATCAATGGTTTTGGTTTGATTTTTAAGCATGTAATGTCAAAGTTATTGTGAGGTGAATATAATAGATAAACATAATTTTTTGATTCTGGAGTAGTTGAGCTCATAAGATACCAATTTTTTTAAAAGTTGTATACTACTCTTTTGGTTCCTTATTCATTATGTTGTGATTACAGATCCCTCAATGCATAAAAGTAGTTGATATGTATAATAAAAATGGTTTCCCTAGAGTGGGTGGCATCAATATTAGTTGATTGGATAGATATTTTTTGAGGTTATCAAAGTCTTGGATACATTATTCATTCAAATTAAAGATAATATCCTTATTGAGAAGATGTGTGAATGGTTGAAATTTGTCTATAATTTGGGAGATGAATATTCTAATGGTTTGGATTTTTCCTTGTAGACTTCGAAGCTATTTGAAATTTTTACGTCGTGCCATTTCTGTTATGGCTATAAATTTAGATGGATCAACCTCTACGCTTCTTTTTGATACATTGAATCCCAAGAGTTTTCCTAATGTGACCCTTAAAACACACTTCTTAGGATTCAATTAGACTTTATACTCCATTAACCTTTCAAAGATTGTGCATAATATTGTAGGATGAATTTCCCTAGTTTTTGATTTGTCCAATATGTTGTCAACATAGTCTTCCACAATGTCATGAAAGATGACATTAATTTATTTTTGATAGTTTGTGCCTATGTTTTTAAAACTAAATGACATGATTTGGTAGAAAAAACAACCCTAGGGTATGATGAATTTTATTTTATGTTAATATTTAGGTGCAATTTTGTTTTGGTTATACCTTGAGAAACTATCCATTAAAGATAAAATATCATGTCCTACTATATAATCTACTATCATGTCAATTTTGGGGAGTGGAAAGTAACCCTTTGGAAAAAGTTTATCAATGTCCTAAAATTAAATTCACACTATAATTCTTATGGGTTTTTTTAATTACTGGAACAATACTTGAGATCCATTTTGGAGTAGTCAATGGGCCTAATGAATCCGACCTCAAACTATTTATGTAATTATTATTTGATAAGTAATATCACTTTGAGATGCATTTTTATAATTTATTGTTGAATTTCATATTATCCCATGCCTTTGTCAATTATTTTAAACTTGGTTTTATAGGATGTGGGTTTAGATGTGGATGGTAGGTCATTTGGATGGTTGTAGTTTGAAAGCTTTGGTGATTTAGATGTTGTGGATTTATCTATTTCATGGGCATCTTCTGTGATTGGATAATAGTTTTTTTAAGCACCCTTCCAATAAATTATAGTAATGGAAAGGTTGGGAATCACATGGAATTGTAACTTCCATTTATTACTGATGGAATTTGATGTATTGGTGAAGTGTGGATGGAACATCATTCATGGCATGAATCCATGGTTAGCCAAGGAGAATTTTGTACATAAGATCAACATCAATGACATGTAGTAAGGTTTGATGTGTGATAGTCCCCACCATGATTAGAAGATGTCTTGTACCATATAATTGTCATTCCTTATTATCATAAGCCTTTATGGTGATGGTGTTAGGCTCTAATGCTACTACCGAATAACCAAAATGTTTAATTAAGTATTTTATTATTTTTGGGAAACTAGTGTGTAGTTTCTAAATAATAAGGGGACTAGAGTAAGGGGAAAATCTAGTTTAATATGGTAAAATATAGATTTTTATCAAGTAATTTACATTAGAAGAAATAAACTTATCTAAAAATAGACTGAAATGGATGATTCATGAGTTGGAAATTGATGTGCAGGACTAGGACACTATCATGAATATGGATCTAATCTTTGTTTTTTGATTGGACAAGAGTGCCAAAAGTGGATAGGAGTGGCACCAGTGCTATAGTCCACCTCTACCACTATTGTCTAGGATCTCTAAGCTTTTTGGGTTTTGTTCATCATGTCTGTGTGATGTTGTGTATGAAATTTTAGAGGTGGAAAGTCAACAAAGCCCCACTATAGGTCTATTTCAATATCAAAACCCTAAATATATCTACACACATGCAAAAAAAAATGCATCAAAAACAAAATGGGGAAAAACTAGGTTAGGGGAAGAATGATCATACGATCTAAAACCCTTGCTATCCTGATTATTACCTACATTAACCCTCAAGCTAGGGTCTTAGATCAAATGTAGTTCTCCCTTAGGGAATGTACATAATCAATGCACATGGTAGATGCAAGAATGAATTTTGTGTAGGCCCTTCCTTGATCAAGCATGCAAGTCTATGTGTGATGTAGAATGTTAAGCTATACTATTGACTGATTTTTATTATATAATGTGTCGAAGTAATAAGTGCTAGATATAAAATGCCTTATGAATTCCTTTATATAAGAGACTCTTCATTTTGAATTTAGGAGATTTATTCACATTAGCCAACATAAAAAATTTAAGTAAAACTTAAGAGAGGGACTAAGAAGGTTTTAGGACCCATTAAGAAAGAAAAAATGATTGTTGGACAATAACATCAAAAAGGATAGGAGCATCGAGCGTTATAGTCCTACATAATTCTATTGTCTGGGACTTATAAAAATAGGTTGAGACTAACACAGACCAAGTCTAGATTTTCTTGGAGGTATAGGTCAGTTGATTGAGATAACAAAGAGGTGATAAAATCAATAAAAAAGACCAAGATAAGTAAAACAAGGACATGGCTAATGTGACTAAGGCTCTTATTTTCCAGTTAGAGTCTCCTGTGAAAGGATTGTGAAAAGACATGATATGTGTGGTTACTTGAACAATTTAGGGTGCATACATTTCCCCCCTTTTATTTTAGTGATGCAATGACATGAAGTATTAGATTAAAATAAAGAAAATAAAATGCATACTTGAACATACGTGTGTGGAGATAAGTGTGCTAAAAAAGGGTTTAACTCACTTCCGACTAGGGAAGTGGATGGAGAGCTGAATAATACCTAGAGAAAGAAGGAATTCATGAAATGGATTCCCCCTATACTGAATCTAAATATGGAATGTATGTAATCATGGAGAAGGAGGGCAATGCTTGCCCCCTATGTTGAATCTGACTGGAATGAGAAATGCTCAGAGGCCCAAAACCAATGTCTGCCCTCTATCCCACATAAAATCATGTAATCTAGAATGTGTATATAAAATATGTATGATATGAAGAGTAAAATATATTATGCCCCCACTTTGAATAATCTAAATTGAAACTTAGAAGTGCTCAGAGGCCCAAAACTAATGTCTATCCTTTGTCCCACACAAACTCATGTAGTTTGGGTCTGGGTAATGCTATGGACCAACCACTGCAAATGATCATATGATCCAACCTGGTGATAACTTGGGTACAACTAGGTGTAATACAAAACTCTAATAAATATGTAGGAAGATAATGGAATAACTTGCCATTCTAATTTGTATAATCCTAGATGATGAAGAACATGAACATCTGTGTTATGCCCCTAAATATGGTATGTGAGTGATGCATATGTATAGTTTGGAAATATGTATAAACATATGTGAAATGACATGTTGTGTCATTCCCCATGTGTAAAACTAGAGATCAAAACACTATCCTCTACACTATGCCTATATTCTACTATCTAGTCTTGTAACTATGTCAAGTTGTATGAAGTTGTATGTGTGAGATGTGTAGTAATGTACATACCCCCAAATCTAGTATTTGAGTCTAAATCTATAATATGAATCCATATTGTTGTCCCTTAAAAATATCACTCATTTTTGGGACAACATTTGAACTATTTTGGTCCTACAGACCAAAATTGTCTCTTCCCTTTTCAAAATTTGTTCTGAGCATTCAAATTCCTCATTTTTCAAGCTTCTCAAAAATCTACAGACTCTATAGGCTTGAATCTATGGACTCTACAGGATTGAATCTACGGACTCTATAGGCTTGAATCTACAGACTCTGCAGGCTTGAATCTATGGACTCTGCATGAAGAAAATTTACGGACTCTACAGGAAAGAAGCAAGCTCTCAACACTTAGGCAATTTTAAAGTTGGTTCAACCAAAAGAATTCATTGGCAAGCTTCTAAGCAAGGATTGAACCATTGAACCATTTTGGTTCAACAGGTTCAATGGGTTCAAAGGTTCAACATCAGCAGCAAGAGTTAAGTGCATTGTCAAGGTTCAAAGTTCAACGGCTTCGAGGTTCAACGGCTTCAAAACACTTTTCAAAGTGGACCATTTCTCAAGGCTTGAACCATTGAACCGTTGAACCACTTTGGTTCACATGTTCAACGACCAAATGGTTCAACACATTTGGTTCAAAAAGATCAAAAGGACTTAGCCAAATAAAAAGAATGAACCAATTGAACCGTCAAACCTTGAACCAAAGGGTTCAACGAGTTCACAGGTTCAAAGGTTCAACCAGTACAATGAAGATCAAAGAGCTTAGAAAGAACAAGGAAGTGATGGACTAATGGTTCAACAGGTTCAAAGGCTTCTATAGGCAAGTTCAATCAAAAGAACAAGTTTCTAAGGTTTGAACCATTGAACCATTGAACCACTTTGGTTCAAAAGGTTCAATGGGCTCAATGAGGCTTGTTTCAAAGAATCTTGGTTCAAGCGGTCAATAGAAACAAGGGAATGAACCATTGAACCATTGAACCAAAATTGGTTCAATCAGTCAGTTTAAGCGACAAGTTCAAAGGAGTGCCCCAAGAGTCAAAGACACAAGTGCCCTTACAGAGGGAATTTTTGTGGCAAAAGTGACTAAGGAAACAAAAAACCCAATAGAACTCAGTGGATGCTGCCAAGTGTCATCTTTTGAACCTCATTTCACTTTGTTTCTAAGAACAATAGATGCTGCCACGTGTCACAATTTGAAATTCACATAAAATTGACTAAGGCAAATTTCTAAGGGACAAACAACCCTTGTGGAGGGCAGAAAGGGGGCAAATGAACCCTTGCAAAAACCCGAAAGGCTAATTTGGAGCTCAAACAACCCTTGCGAAGGGCAGAAAGGGGGCAAATGGACCAATTCAAAGGCTAAAAGAGCAAAGGGATTTCCTTCAGAAAAGTTCCCCTGGTAAAACAAAAAATGTGAATTCCTTTGGGAAAATGAACAAGGCAAAGGACAAAGAGAAATCCTCCAGACAATTTGTCTGAAGGAATTCACCCAAAAAACAAAGAAAATCCCAGTGGAAAGATAAGGCAAGGAAGATTTCCTTCGGAAAAATTGCTCGAAGGAATTCCTTCAGACATTTTGTCTAAAGGAAATAAATGATAAAGCTCGCCAGAAGAAAGAAGCCTAAAGGCCATCTGAAGACCACCTGAAGGGTAGATACCCTTGCGGGGGGCTCTTCCTGACTCAAAGTAGACCGTTTCTCAAGGCCCTGAAGGGTAGGTCCCCTTTGGGAAATATCAAATGACAAAGCCGAAGGAATTGCCAAGGAAAATGATGTGCCCACAGATGTCAAAGTCTCAACAATGAAATAGCCATTGATCCTTGCAGGTTTAAGCGTGGTCCCGAATGCATTCAAAGGCTTTAAGGCCAAGGCCAAAAGGAAGAACTGATGAGTGGAACGTAAAGAGCAGGAATGACCAAAAACATTTGTGCATCAGATATGTTTCTAGAAGTAGACTGCTAGGTGGATATTGAAAGATGCAAACTTTCAATAGCATGACCCATTTCTCTACATTGAGAAAAGCAAATGGGTAGATGCCCCTAAATTCCAGCATGTCTTCTTAACAAAATTCAATGCAACATGATGTGTTACTATTCCTAAATCCTTCTTGAAGAGGATATATAAGGGACTCTCTTGTTATTGTGGATCTCTCTCTCTCTCTCTCTCTAATTATTAGAAACAAAACTCTACCGAAATTGAAAGGTATTACTGAGACTTTGAGCTTAGATTTTTGATCATATTTTGTTATTGGAATAAGAAAGCAAGTGACTTTTTAGACTTTGTGCTGTGGTATCTTTGTTGTTGGGGAAACTATTATTATGTCTTTTTCCTTAATGTATTTTCTGTTCCTTTAATTCAATAAGTAGAATTAGTGAAAGTAGTCAGGAAGGCATCTTGAAGCCACCTATGGAGAGACTTTGTGCCCCCACAATTGCCTTTAGTGTGTTTTATTTTTGTTTTTGTGTAAAGGACCTTGGGACGACTTTGTGCCCTTTTTTGTCCTTCGTATCTCACTCTTGGGCAATTCAGGTGGAGACTTTGTGCTACATCTCAATTTGCTGGTTACTACGACCTTGGTTACATTTTGCAATTACTACCAGGAGTATTCTTGTGGTTTGCTGAATAGTACTTCTGAAAGAAGATGAGTGCTTTCTGACATTTTCCTTGAGATTTTTCCTTTGATTTGCATGCATCATCTCTGAAAAAAGAGAGATGGATGGTTTATCCTACCCTTGAGTATTATTTTATATTTATATATATATATATCATATCTATAGGGAACTTCCCCTTGATGAGAGGAGAGATTAGTCCCCTTTTGATGTGGTAAACTTACACATTTGGACAACCAATCTTCCTACTTTGGATGATCAGACCTATTTTGTTTATCAGTATGCTGATCGACAAAATATTCAACCAACAGTTTTTGGTGACTCTATTGGGGACATAGTTATGTGCATTTTGAAACCTCAAGATTTAGATGGAATCAGTCTCTACCATTATCCATTATAGACTCCATTCTATTTTTGTGTTTTACCAATTATTATTATAACCTTACCATTCACCTCCACACTAACTAGGAAAGAACCTATAGTTTAAAGCCTCAAGCTTCAAACTAAAGCAACGTCAATTCTTTTCCATTTTTGTTTCACAATATGGCAGATTCAAGGTATACACAAAGCCAAAGGGCTAAAGGTATTGTTGATCCTGTATTCGAGCTGATATAGCAAAGTAATTTTGATCTATTTCCTTCACCATCTTGCCTCCAACAAACCAAGAGCTTTCCTCCTACTAAAGTCAGATTTCCATTACCAAACAAAGTATCCACTTCTGCTGTTGATAAAGCTTTGCCAATAAGTACCCCTTCTGAGATTTGTTATTCCTCCTTTTCATAGTCATATAATGGCAACTCAAGGCCCCTAGGGTAATTCTTTTGGTCCTCTCAATCTTAATCTACCTATACATAAGCTTTCACATAGTTTAAGGAAGAATTTCCCCAAATTCTATGGTGATGGGAAAGTTCATCTTGATGAACACATTGCAGCTTTCAGCATAGCCTGTGGCATAATTAGAGTAAAATTTGAAGATGTAGCAGTCAGGCTTTTTGTAGAAACATTACAAGGTGCTGATGCAGATTAGTTTTGTCATCTACAAGCTCGGTCAGTAACTGATTGGAATACCCTCAAAACCAAGTTTGAAGCCAGATTCAAACCTACAAAAGATGCACATGCACTTCTGGCTCAACTTGCACAGATGAAGAAAGAACCTCATGAACCAATGAGGGACTTCATAGCCAAGTTTGACAAACTAAGGAATAAAATTCCTGTAATTGCTCGACCTACAGTTGAGAATCTCAAATGCTTCTTCATTAATTCACAGTTACTTGAAGTAAGTTTTCTTTTGAGACGTGTTGGTCAAATAGATCTTGCTGCAGCTCAACATTTGGCCATCGAGGTAGAAGATGATCTCATCTTAGTAGGGAAGATAAGAAGAGATCCAAATAGAAATAGACCTTCATCATCTTCTGAATATTTATCTATAGGCACCACAGATCCAATGGTGTAGAAGTTGGAAAATGAGTTGCTTGCTCTCAAAAAGCAAATGACACAAGGAATGTCTCCTGCTCCTTCATATAGAGATATGCCAAGAAGGACATTTCTAAATCAGTCATATCAGGGCAATGCTGCCAGGAATCAAGGATAATAGAATCATCTTCCTCCCCCACAAGGGAAACTTACCCTGAAAGCTCCTCCAACCAATTCAGCAATGGGATATCTTGAAGCAGAATCAGAGTTCTCTTTATAGCCTGAATTGAATCAAGAAAATGATGCTGATCTCCTTGTAGAAAATCAAGAAGAATCAGCTGGCGACTCCCACATTGGTCTCCTGAACTACCAGGATGAACCCAGAAGAAAAGGAGAAGCTTTTGATGGATCATATGCAGTGTTTACCAAGTTTAAGAACCAATCAGTCTAGCAAGCTGATAAAGGGAAGACAGAAGAGCAACCTCAACCAACAATTATAATTACTAAGCATGGAACCACTCTACCTTACCAGTCAAAGGATCTAGTGATTACCCAAAAAGTAAGTACATCAATTTCACCTTCACCTTCTACTTTAATTTTGCAAACCAACGCTCCTCCCATCCCTCCTAAAACTCAAAAGGTTGAAATACCTTCCTCTATACCTAGCTTAATTCAGCCATTTGACATAATTGATCATGTCGAAAAGACAAAAATACAAATGTCTGAATTTGAATATTTGTATTCTAATCCTGATCAATTGGATAAGTTGGTCCAATGTGTCAAGAACCAAACCATCTCTGCAAGACAAGAAGCTAAAAAAGTAACTCTTGATTCCCCAAAAAATATGTCCATTCCGAATAATCTTGTCATTACTCCTCCAGCTGCCCCTAGAAAAATAGAACCTTTCTATGTTTCCTTGTTAATAAATGGTCACAAGCTAAGTAATTGTATTATAAACTCAGGCACATATGATAATGTCATGCCTGCTAAATTAGCTGAATCTCTTGGCCTCACACTGACCAAGACATTTGGGAGATGTTTCTCCATGAAAAACAAGCAAGTACCATTGTTGGGGCAAATCAAAGATGCCCAATTTGCATTTACAACATTTCTAGACAAAAGAATCAAGTTGACTGTCTTGGTGGCTGACGTCCTAACATCCTATGGCATTTTGCTTGGATGAAATTTTTGCAAGGATGTGGGAGGAGAACTAAGCATGGAACTGTCTGAGGCAAGAATCCCTGTCAAAGGTGTAATGAAGAGATTGCTCCCTGAAAAGGAGGCAAAATATGTGGTAACCCAAACATCAGCCCCTGAAGCTCAAATTCTTTTTGAATCCTCAAGTATGGGTAACTAATTTCTATCTACAGATGAAGTGCATGAAACATCTGATAAAATTATTGAAAGTGTCAACCCAAAAATCAGTTCAACTAGAATAACAGAAGAACTAGTAGGTTGAAATACAAATGAAGGACCCTCTTTCTCTAATGAAGGAAAGTCTAAAGAAAAATTAGTATCTGATAAGGTATGGACTTTGAAATTCGATGGCAGCTATTCCTCTACTAGTTCGGGAGCTGAGATTGTGTTGATATCTCTTCAAGGAGATATGTTTCCTTCATCTTACAAATTACAATTTAGCAACACTAACAATAGAACTGAATATGAATCTCTGTTGCTTGGATTAAAGGCTGCTCAAGACAAAGGCATCAAGTTTCTTCATGCCAAAGGGGATGCTGAATTAGTGGTTTGTCAAGTGAGAAACTTATACCAAACCAAGAATGAAAGATTACACCACTATCACAACCTGGTTTGGGACCAAATTGAAAGCTTTGATGCTTTCAACATTTCTACCATACTCAGAGAATCTAATGACAGAGCTAATGTACTTGTTATTTCAGGAACTCTTTTAGTTCCTCACTCAGATTTCAAAGAAGACAGGTATACTATTGAGCTAGTCTATAGACCAAGTGTTCCTGACAATGTTGATCATTAGCAAGTATTCACTGATGATCATCAAATTATTGCCTTCTAGAATGAAAAGATAATTTCAAACAACTACGTTTTGAAGGCAGTGAATCTCAGAAGTATGAATCAGCCTCTGAATCTAGTTCAGATATAAATGAAAAATTCTTAAAACTGAAAGGAAATAAAATTCCCAAAGGCCTGGTTTCTCTTGAGAAACTATTTGACAAGCATGATAGATTCATCAAACAACAACAAATAGATTCAAGTTTCTCTCAGGGATTCGATCAAGTAAATCTGACTACTAAAGAAAATCCCAAGATGGTTAACATTGGTAAGTGTTGCACCCCTGGAGAAAGATTCAAGTTCATCACCTTACTCTATCAACACATGGATGTCTTAGCATATTCTTATGATGACCTGAAGTCTCTCAGACCTGATGAAATCCGCCATGACATTCCTCTCAAGGCTGACTCAATGCCCTATAAGCAAAAATCTAGACAGTATAATCCAAAAATATTAGGTACTATTCTGTCTAAAATACAAAAAATGTTAAATGCTAGAATCATCTTCCCAATCCATCATTCCACATGGATTGCAAAAATAGTGCCTGTAAGGAAGAAGAGTGGAAAAATTCACATTTGTGTAGATTTCAGGAATCTGAATCAGTCATCTTTAAAAGATAATTACCCTTTGCCAATCATGGATCAAGTGCTTCAAATAGTGACAGGTTCAGAGATGTTATCAATCCTAGATGGCTTCTCAGGATATAATCAAGTTGAATTTGGTGAAGCAGACCAACACAAGACTACATTCACCACACCTTGGGGTACATTTGCATATAGAAGATTGCCTTTTGGCTTGATAAATGTTGGTGCCACCTTTCAGAGAGAAATGGACTTGGATTTCAAAGATGAGATGGGTAAATTCATAGTGGTATACCTTGATGACTTAACCATCTTTTCAAAGCATCATTCTGATCATGTACTCCACTTACAACAAGTGTTGGAGCGCTACGGCCAGAATGGTATTTCCTTGAACCCTAAGAAGTCTATTTTTGGAGTAACAAAGGGGAAACTCCTTGGACACATTGTGTCTAAAGAAAGCATAAATATTGACTCAAATAGAGTCAAGTCTATTCAAGAGCTTAATTTACCTACAAGTAAAAATGTTGTTCACTCTTTCTTCAGAAAAGTGAATTTCTTACAGAGGTTAATCCCTGAATTTGTTGAGAAGAATAGACACATTGTGAACATGATGAAAGGGAAGACCACCTTCAACTAGACTAAATAAGGCAAGTTAGAGTTTCAAAATATCAAGACTACCATTGCCGATGCCCCTACCTTGGTTTGTCTAGATTACAACAAAGATTTCATCATATACAGTTATGCTTCTGAACACATGCTTTCAGCAATTCTTGTTCAACAGGACAAGGAAAGTATGGAATCTCCTATTTCTTTCATGAGTTTCCCTCTCAAAACCCATGAGATGAAGTATTCAAATGTAGAGAAGCATGCTTATGCGGTGGTGAAAGCAGTCAAACATTTTTGCTTTTATATCCTTAATTCACACACTACTACCTTAGTTCTTGACACTACAATCAAGTCCATATTAACTCAGCAGGAGTTTGGCACAAAAAGAGGCAATTGGATTGTAAAGATCCAAGAGTTTGATCTAGACATCAAGCCAACAAAGCTGGTCAGGGGAAAAATCCTATGCCAATTAATTGCTGACAATGAGCCAGAAGATACACAGCATGTAGAAGCTGAAGTGAGACACACCAACAGTCCTTTTTGTCTCCACTACCAATGAGTGGTATTCAGGTATTGCTCATTTCCTTACTTATAGTGAATGTCCTGCTCATTTGTCTTATAAAGAAAGGAGGACTATCAAGTTGAAAGCTGCCAATTCTGTCTTTTGGGACAATGGCTTGTACAAGAGAAGCATAGATGGAGTATTCCTTTGCTGTGTAGACAAAGAGCAACAAAGCCAACTTTTGAAATCCTTCCACAATCTAGCCTGTGGAGGACATTTTTCTACTCCTGTAATTTCTCACAAGATTTTGCAAGCTAGGTATTACTGGCCAACTCTTTTCCAAGATGCATATAAGTGGGTGAAAAAATGTGAACTTTGCCAGCAATTTGTTGGAAGACCCAAGTTAGCTACCCTGCTTCTCAAGCCAGTGATCATAGAAGAACCTTTCCAGCAATGGGGGATTGATTTTATTAGGACTATAAACCCATCTTCAAGCACTGGACATGATTATGTCATTACAACAACTGATTATTTTACCAAGTGGGTAAAAGCAATCCCATCTAAGCATGTTACTTCAGAAGTTGTATGCAATTTCCTTAAGGAGAATATCATTTCCAGGTTTGGAGTTCCAACCAAAATTGTTACTAACAATGCATCTTGTTTCACCTCCTAAGAGATTACACAATTTTGTTTCCATTATGGAATTACACTCTCCCATTCTTTTGATTATTTTCCACAAGGGAATGGACAAGCTGAATCAAACAATAAGAACCTGGTAACTATCATCAAGAAGCTAGCAGATGACAATCAAAGGACATGGCATAAAGCATTGATTGATGCTCTATGGGTAGACAGAATTACACCAAAGAGGGAAATTGGTATGTCTCCTTTTCAACTTCTTTATGGTATCAATGCTGAGATACCATTCACCTTAGAATTGCCAACCTTGAAATTGGCAAAGGCAATTGAAGATCAAACATATGAAAGCTCTCTTGATAAGAGAATCATGTGCCTGACTGAGCTAGATGAATAGAGAACCATGGTGGTGGACTAAATTTCTGCTCATCAAAGTTTGGTAAAGAAACTCTTTGACCAACAGGCCAAAAATCATGATTTTTGGATTGGGGATCAAGTCCTGCTGTGGGACAAAAGGAGAGAACCAAAAGGGATGGATGGAAAGTTTGACTCCCTTTAGAGAGGCCCATTTATAATTCATCAACACAATGGTGAAAATAGCTTTCTATTGAAATATCAAGATGGCACACTCTTTTCTTTGCCTCATAATGGGCAGCATCTGAAACACTTCAACTCTTGAAGTATCAGATCATTGCATATATACATATGTATATTTGTATAGTTTTTAATTCTATTTTGTTTTGTTTGTTTTCATTTTTGATGCCTTCCATTTCTGGGTAACATGACTTCATAGCCCAATGGTACACATGAAGACACTGGAGATTCTGGATTCTACTCCCTTCAATTCTTTTTTACAATTGATAGAATTTCCCCAACTAGAGCCAGCTATTGTCTCCTAAAAATATCACTCATTTTTTAGACAAAATTTGAACTATTTTGGTCCTACAGACCAAAATTGTCTCTTCCCTTTTTGAAATTTGTTTTGAGCATTCAAATTTTTCATTTTTCAAGCTTCTCAGAAATCTACAGACTCTGTAGGCTTGAATCTATGGACTCTGTAGGCTTGAATCTATAGACTCTGCAGGCTTGAATCTAAAGACTTTGTAGGCTTGAATCTATGGACTCTGCAGGCTTGAATCTATAGACTCTATAGGCTTGAATGTATGGACTCTATAGGTATGAATCTACAGACTCTGTAGGATGAAAATCTATGGACTCTACAAAAAAGAAGCAAGCTCTCAACACTTAGGCAATTTCAAAGTTGGTTCAACCAAAGTAATTCATTGACAAGCTTCTAAGCAAGGATTGAACCATTGAACCGTTGAACCTTGAACCATTTTGGTTCAACAGGTTCAATGGGTTTAAAGGTTCAACATCAATAGCAAGAGTTAAGTGCATTTGTCAAGGTTCAAAGTTTAATCACTTCAAGGTTCAACGACTTCAAAACACTTATCAAAGCGGACCGTTTCGCAAGGCTTGAACCATTGAACCATTAAACCACTTTGGTTCATAGGTTCAATGACCAAATGGTTCAATGCATTTGGTTCAAAAAGATCAAAAGGACTTAGCTAAATAAAAAGAATGAACTGATTGAACCATTGAACCTTGAACTAAAGGGTTTAACAAGTTCACAGGTTCAAAGGTTCAACCAGTACAATGAAGATCAAAGAGCTTACAAAGAACAAGGAAGTGACAGACTAATGGTTCAACAAGTTCAAAGGCTTCTATAGGCAGGTTCAATCAAAAGAACAAGTTTTTGAGGTTTGAACCATTGAACCGTTGAACCATTGAACCACTTTGGTTTAAAAGGTTCAATGGGTTCAATGTTCAACGGGTTCAACGAGGCTTGTTTCAAAGAATCTTGGTTCAAGTGGTCAATAGAAACAAGGGAATGCACCATTGAACCGTTGAACCAAAATTGGTTCAATCAGTTGGTTCAAGCGACAAGTTCAAACGAGTGCCCCAAGCGTTAAAGACACAAGTTCCCTTACAAAGGGAATTTCCGTGGAAAAAGTGACTAAGGAAGGAAACAAAAAACCTGATAGAACTCAACGGATGCTGCCAAGTGTCATCTTTCGAGCCTCATTTCACTTTGTTTCTAAGAATAGTGGATGCTGCCATGTGTCACAATTTGAAATTCACATAAAATCGACTAAGGCAAATTTCCAAGGGACAAATAACCCTTGTGGAGGGCAGAAAGGGGGCAAATGAATCATTGTAAAAACTTGAAAGGCTAATTTAGAGCTCAAATAGCCCTTGTAGAGGGCAGAAAGGGGGCAAATGGACCAATTCAAAGGCCAAAAGAGCAAAGGGATTTCCTTCAAAAAAGCTCCCCCAGCAAAATAGACAAAGTGAATTCCTTTGAGAAAATGAACAAGGCAAAGGACAAAGTGAAATCCTTTGGACAATTTGTCTGAAGGAATTCACCTGAAAAACAAAGCAAAGCTCGATGAAAAGACAAGACAAGGAAGATTTCCTTCGGACAAATTGCTTGAAGGAATTCCTTCGAACATTTTGTTCGAAGGAAATAAAGGATAAAGCCTGCTGGAAGAAAGAAGCCTGAAGGCCATCCGAAGACCACCCAAAGGGCAGATACCCTTGTGGGGGGCTCTTCTCGACCCAAAGTGGACCATTTCTCAAGGCCCCAAAGGGCAGGTCCCCTCCAGAAAAGATCAAACAACAAAGCTGAAGGAATTGCCAAGGAAAGTGACATGCCTACAGACGTCAAAGTCACAACAATGAAATAGCTGTTGATCCTTGCAAGTTTAAGCACGGACTTGAATACATTCAAAGGCTTTAAGGCCAAGGCCAAAAGGAAGAACTGCTAAGAGGAACGTAAAGAGCAGGAATGACTAGAAACATTTACGCATCAGATATGTTTGTAGAAGTAGACCGCCATGTGGATATTGAAAGATGCAAAATTTCAATAGTGTGACCCATTTCTTTGCATTGAGAAAAGAAAATGGGTAAATGCCCCTAAATTCCAACATGTCTTCTTAACAAAATTCAATGCAACATGATGTGTTACTATTCCCAAATCCTTCTTGAAGAGGCTATATAAGGGACTCTCTTGTTATTGTGGATCTCTCTCTCTCTCTCTCTATTTCTCTCTCTCTAATTATTAGAAACAAAACTCTACCAAAATTGAAAGGCATTACTGAGACTTTGAGCTCAGATTGTTGATCATATTTTGTTATTGGAATAAGAAAGCAAGTGACTTTTTAGACTTTGTGCTGTGGTATCTTTGTTGTTGGGGAAACTGTTCTTATGTCTTTTTCCTTAATATATTTTCTGTTCCTTTAATTCAATAAGTAGAATTAGTGAACGTAGTTAGGAAGGCGTCCTGAAGCCAACTGTGGAGAGACTTTGTGCTCCCACAATTACCTTTAGTGTGTTTTCTTTTTGTTTCTATGTAAAGGACCTTGGGACGACTTTGTGCTCTCATTGTCCTTCGTATCTCACTCTTGGGCAATTCAAGTGGAGACTTTGTGCTACATTTCAATTTACTAGTTACTATGACCTTGGTTACATTTTGCAATTACTACCAGGAGTATTCTTGTGGTTTGCTGAACAGTACTTCTAAAAGAAGAGGAGTGCTTTCTGACATTTCCCTTGAGATTTTTCCTTTGATTTGCATGCATCATCTCTGAAAAAAGAGAGATGGATGGTTTATCCTACCCTTGAGTATTATTTTATGTTTATATATATATATATATATATATATATATAGCATATCTATAGGGAACCTCCCCTTGATGAGAGGAGAGATTAGTCCCATTTTGATGAGGTAAACCTACACATTTGGACGACCAATCTTCCTACTTTGGATGATCAGACCTATTTTGTTTATCAATACGCTGATCGACAAAATATTCAACCAACACATATAATCTAAACCATTATATCTAACTAGTCTATATATCTATACTTTGAAATCACTATGGATCCATATGATATAAACCATTGTATTTGAATAGTCTATGTATCGGTACACTAAAGGTATATCCCCTTGAATATCTTGAGTCATGTTGAGTAACCCATGTAATCTAAATCATTATATATCTTGACCGATCTGAGTTGAATATGATAATATAACTACTGGAGGTGTAAAACCATGCTAAGTGACCCATGTAGTTTGAATCATTGTATATTTCAATCGATCTAAGCTAAACTTGATGATCTAACTACTGGAGGTGTAAGAACCATGGTGTATCCACTTGATGAGAGCGGATGGGTTATGCTAGGTAAGTGTAAGAATAGGAATAGTAGGAATGATTCCCCCCTTTTGGGGAGAGGGATGAGATCTATGATAGAGGAGGTTAAGCCAAAAGTGATGAATAGTGGTGTAAGTAGAAATAAGGTTGGCTTGTTGTGAGGA
This sequence comes from Torreya grandis, assembly GCA_037957365.1. Taxonomy (NCBI): domain Eukaryota; kingdom Viridiplantae; phylum Streptophyta; class Pinopsida; order Cupressales; family Taxaceae; genus Torreya; species Torreya grandis. The sequence goes on along the minus strand of JARHVA010000204.1, from coordinate 6,419,317 downwards.
GATTAAAAGTTTTCTTGATTAATTATGTTGAATTATTTGATAGTTGAATGAGTCTTTGATTGGTTAGGACCAAGTTGTGTCTATGAATATAAAATAGGTATAGAGATGTGTGTGCCATAATAGGTAGATGATGTAGTAAGATAATAAGGCTTGTGTGATGTTGAAGGTATCATTTTCATGATTTCATGGAATAAAATGGTTTGCAAAATAGAGCTATGGGGTTCTAGTTATGGGAAAAATGGTATGTTACTTTGAATGAGAAAGTTGTTTGATATAGGAGAATTGGATTGATTCTTAATTCATTTGTGTGTTGACTAGGTTAAGATTTGGAGCTTTGGAGTAGGAAATATGTTGAGGAGACAAGCACTTGCCATGACCTAATTTGAGTAGTTGGCAGCCCAGGTTGAGGTTGATGGGGAGGTTACCCTGGTAAGTAGATAAAATGTGTGATTTTTGACTATTTAGAAGCCTATTTTTGATGTTTTTGAGCTATTTTGAAGTGTTTTAGGAAATTTTCACTATTATCCAGGAGTTAGTGCTCCTATCCAATGTTCAACATTATTGCTTAGGTTTTAGTGTTGTTGTCTAGCGTTAGTGTCCTTTTGTAGTGCTATTATCCACTAGGGCTAGTTTTTAGGTTTTTGAGTTGTTTACTATTATTTTTTAGCTTAGTTATTTTCCTTGGCATGGCTGACTAACATATATACTATTTTTTAGTATTTTTGTAGGGTGAGGCATGGATGAGGGAGTTCCATAGAGGCCAGGTGATGGAGACACTGATATTTTTACCTTTGTCAATTAATAAAAGAGCTATGATGGATAGAGCAGGGCTGGATCATATGTGTGACCTAGGCACTATACAATGGGATAAGTATCTGATTATCACCTTATGTGAGAGGTGGAATGTAGACACATGTACTTTTTGGCTTCTTACTAGAGAGATTATGATTACTCTGGAGGATGTGTATGATATTTTGCATTTGTCAATTAGTGGATGGTGTGTGACTTTACAGGATGACATTTTGTGCTGATGCTATTGATCATGCATCCTTGTATTTTTACGAAAGGTAGTGATAGCAATGTCTTATTATCAATTATTATGTAGTTGAGTTTTTTGCATCTATAGAAGTGGTTAGAAATGTTTTTGGCTTGATTTTTTGTTGTGGATGGGAGTGAGGTGTTGATTATGCATATAATGCATATGATCATACGCAATATAGAGGTGTATGGGACTGTGTTCTCATAGGGTAGGACTATGCTTGCCCACTTATATAGGGATATTTATAGGTTTACGGAGGCATTTAGTGCTGGTGTAAGTATGGCTACTCTATTGTATTGTTAGGCTTATGAGCACATAGTGGTTATGCGGTCGATAAGATTACTGAGGGAGAGGTGGGCACCTCCATAGCCATTTAGAGAGCAGTGGATGAGTATGTTGGATATCTGGTCTCCTAGAATAGATCACTATAGATAATTTTTAGATAGATTGGTGGCTCAATCTATCATATGGAGGCCCTATATAGGATTACTTGGGTGGCTTGAAGATAGAGTGCAGTTATGGTATATGAGGGTCTGTTATTGGTTACATGACCATTGGGTTAGAGTGTATGAGTGATTTTAGTATGAGCATGTGACTAGATAGTTTAGGGTATCATAAGATGTGCCCCCTATAGCATGGGTGTGGGTGAGGAGTGCATGGGCACTAACAAGGGTAGGAGCTCATGGGAGTCCTACTAAGGTTGACTTAGCACCATTACCTTTAGATACACGAGATATGGCTATAGATATTCTTGATGTAGGTGATGTTGGATACACAAAGGCATATACCACATGGTGGATGAGGCATCAATGGGCTTCATTATATCCTATTGATGGAGGGGATACCCTTAAGTATAAGGATACTGCGTCAATCTAGATGATCGGAGGTAAGAATTAATTAACATATGAATTGTGTACAAGTTTGTGCTTGTTTTAGCTTGTTTTGAAAGTGTATGGATAATGTAGCATTTGTAAATTTGCATGTAGGTGGAGTGGGAGGTGCTGAGGATGAAGCACCTATTAGGGGAGGAGGTGGAGATGATGGGTTATGAGAGACCATCATTGAGTCAACACTTCAAGAACTCATGTGACATGTTCCTGATGATGTAATGGAGGAGGGTTTGATAGAGCGAGTGATAGTTACAAATGGTGTTTATTCCCATTTGTTTGATATAGCTTCTATAGTGACAAATACATATGTTAGAGCAATGGGAGAGAGATGAGCTAAGGGCTGAGCTAGATAAGCATAGGATGCCTCCACCTGCTTATGGATCTATGAGCATGAGGATCATAGATGAGTACATAGATCTTTAGAGGTGGTATACAAACATGCATGAGGATCATGGGTGGTTACTGGAGTGAGAGAGTCAATGTAAGAGGTATTCGATAGCTCAAGGAGGTGTGGGTTCATCAAGCACTAGGCTAGACTATGGGACTAGTACTAGAGGAGAGAGTAAGACTGAGAGTGAGGGCATGATTCCCATTCATGATTTATTGTATCTTGATATGATGTATATGTATTTGAAAACTTATATATATATATATATATATATATATATGTATATATGTATGTATATATATATATATATATATATATATATATATATATATATATATATATATATATATATATATATATACTGAGTTGATTTTGATTTAAGCGTATTGTGTTATGGATTTTGGAATAGATTAGTATTACAATTTTGTTGATTAGAAATAGTTGATTTGGTATTGATGTTGAAGGCTATATATGTTTAGCAAGATGGTACTTGGGATATGTGATTTTATTGTTTTGATAAGTGTGATGCTAGGTTTGTATTTCTATTTGTATGTAAGTAAATAATTTTAGTTGGCTTGTAATTATATGTGAGCAAAAAAAATTTGTTGATTTTGTAATTGGGAAATTGTTGGGATAAATTGAGTTAGTTTAAGGTTGGTAAATTATTTGGTAAAGTAGGATTTGGTAAGATCTAAATTATTGATAAGATAGTTTTAGCTATGGATAGTCATTGGGAACTAGGAATGTTAGTTTTTAGTATGTGGGGATGTATGATAGCACGTTGTGTGTATTACTTCCTCGAGACTGGCTCAAGAATACAAAGGATAGCTAGACCTTTGGCTCCATCATTGCCCTACTAAGTGAAGCTATGAACTGATGTTGGTGTGAATGTGTGTTGTATCACTCTATTAGATATCACTATTTGAACCCTGATGGCCAATTGAATAAGTGTCCATACTACTCATGCTATGTAGGAATATGCTTTGTATCTGATACTATCTATTTTATACTAACTATAGATGTGCATGAAGACTCTACAAAATGTAAATGTATTGGTCATGTAACTAAAAATATGTGCTATGAAGAAGGCTCATAAATTCATAATCATATACCCTATGGCTCTATTGTGATGTGAATGACTGAGCCATAGATCGAACTGGAGCTGAAACCTGTGATGAGGGCTCATTTAATCTCAACCATATTGGATTTCTATGTGAGATAAGACCTAAAAAATATGCGTGTAGTGAATATTTCTTGTGAGTAGTACTTTGTGATGTGGGTTCATTTAATCTTAACCATAATGGATTGCTACATGAGATAGGACCCAACAAATCTTGCTGTAGTGAATATTTCTCATGAGTAAGACTCTGTTGTGGTGCCTATGAGTTTGATAGATATGTATATTGAATTTCAATATGTAATCCATGGACTATAGTGCTATATGTAAGTTGCTCTCATTGTATCATTTTCTAAACCTTCTGAATAGGTGGAATAGGATATCTCCTGTGAGGCTCTATCCTAGAACCTACATTACTCTCATGATGAGTGACTGATGGTTCCTATGAAGGAATGTCCTAGGATGACTCAGTCATGGATGAATGAGGTCTATGGTTCCATGGTGGAGGATATCTTGGTGCCCCTTGTGTGAATGCTATGATCTTATTATCAACACATATAGTAATGCAATCTCTGAGTCCATAACAATCATTATCTCTATGTTCATAGATACAATGATAGTTATAAAAGGGCCGATGCAGTTGTCTATGTAAGAGATGTGGATATCATCAATGAGTATAGGGTAATGTGATTAACCTCCTATCTAGTAGTGTTGATAATATGACACATGGGCTATCCTGATCTGAATCAAACTATAGTGGTGCCTTATTGCTATTCTTTGTAGTGCATATTGTAGGTTATGCTCTAGAAATTGGCTCTTTGTTCTTAACTGGTTATTTTTTTGGTTTTAGTCTCCTATCTTATTTAGGACATGATGGATGTTGGATGCTAGGCGTTGTAGATACTGTTGTGAAATCTAGAGTAATCTAGTCAACTGAATTTGCCTTAATCATTCCCAATTTATTTTCTAAAGCTAGAATTGTATAGCATAAGTGCTTTTAAGAAGACTCTATCTGATATAGTAGATGCTCGAGGATAGGTTGACAAATCCCCTTAATAAAGATATGATAAATATCTAAATATACTAGTTTGTATATCAATCTTAACATGTGATGATTGAATCATAATATTTAATCACTACATGGCTCTAAAGTATTTTGATGTAAAGTTGCAAGTTTCTCATATGTAACATGAGGGCCCATGTTTGTTATGTAATATCTGAGAAATGCCTCTTCTAAGTCACCATAATGGGGATTAGAGGAAAGAACTAATTCTATGCTTCCCTCACTAATGTCTGTTGGAACAACTTGAGTAGAATCAAAGGACTCGCATGAGATGGCAAGGCCTTTCGAAAGGCCTTAAGGAGTACAAATGGATCTCTAGTTCCATCAAAGTGAGGTAATGATGGTATCTAGAAATGCTTAGGCAATGAAGCATTTATAAATATCTTTAGAAGAGGGTTACCATGTAAATCATTGGCATCCATCCAAGACTTATAGGCCTTATTTTCCAAGGTAAGGAGATGTACTTGGTGTTGTAATTCACCAACTAAATGCATTAAAGAGATAATCTCCTAAGATGGTATATTAGCATCTTGAAGTGGTTCATATAATCATTGATTTTGATTTTTAATTTTATCCATGGGAATGCTACATTTAGAAATTGGATCATAAAGAGGGTGTGTGCTCACTTGAACCTTTGAAAAAATGGTAACTTGGACCTTACTAGAGGGATGTGGGCTACCATTCTCTTTAGGTGAAGAGTGAGAACTGGGTTCTACTGTAGTGAGGGGTGGCTTAGGAGATTCATTGGTATCTTTATGTTTAGTGTATCACATTATAATTGAGTAGAAGATGTGCTATTAGCATGAACATGTGCATTATTTGAAATAGAATCATGCATAGAAGTAGAAACAACGTTTGGAAGTGCATTATGTTTGAGAGGAGTGAGAGAAGAGTTAGAAATATGATATGCATATTCTTATTCACTATGTGCATAATAATTATCTTTATTCCATGCATTTTCATCATTGAAATATTGTTCATAATCACTCTCATTTTCATATTTGTTTGCATGTTCACTATCATAGTCATTATCACTTTCAGTGTAACTAGGGAGAGGTGTAAGAGAATAATTTAATTATTTTTTAATATGCAATAAAGTATCATTTGAAATTCAAATATCATGTGCATCTATGTAATCCATGGATGGAGTATATGCATTATTTTCATTAGAAGTAAGAGAAAGAGATTTATCATTTAGAGCTTCTTTTGACAAAGTAGAGTTAAAAACATGAGATGTATCATTTGAACTATCTAATGGCAATTTGATTCTATTACATTTATATTACTGTAATTTGAACATTGAAGTAGAAAGAGAGAGAGAGAGATAGAGATAGAGATATTAGGTTTGCATGGAAGTAAATTATCACCAACTAGAGGTTCACTTGGAAGTGCATGACTAATTTGTTTATTTGGTACATTGTGTATAGGAGAATGAGGTGAAAAGTAACTTTCCCATTTATCAAAATTATTTTCTTTAGAAGAGGGAATATAAGAGATAGGTTTGAGAGAATAAGATGCATCTACTTGTACTTCACTATCACTATCACGTATATCATCATATTCCTTATTACAATAATAGTAATTATCTTCATTGTAAATACAATCATTTTCCACATTTTTAGCTAATGTGCAATTTCGCAAATTTGTCCATTCATTATCATAATTATGACAACTTTTTAGAAATTGATCTATGGGATGAGAGGAAAGAAGTGCCTTAGTGGTCATTTTATTTCTTTCACCAAAGAGAGTGAGTAAAAGTACTATTAATAAAATAAATACAAAAATAACTACTAACATAGAGATTTTTGAAATTACGCTTGATAAAGTAAATAATTTTCAAAAATTTCAAATTATTTTTCTAAAAAATGTAAGGGAGGAAAACTTGGGGTTTGAGGACCTAGTTTGGAAATCTAGGGTTTTGAGCTAGGGTTTGAATTTTTTTTGTAAATTATGCGAATAATTTAAATTTTAAAAATAGTTTTGAATAGGATAAATGCACAAAAATTAGAAATTTGATATTAAATTTTTTCACAAGAAAAATACTAATATTGAAAATTTGAAATTATGTTTGACAAAGTAAACAATTTACAGAAATTCCAATATATATATATATATTTTAAATTTTCAAGGCTTGGGGTTTGAGGACCTAGTTTGGAAATCTAATGTTTTGAGGTAGGGTTTTAGAATGTTTGAAAATTATGCCAATAATTTAAAATCTAAAAATAGTTTTGAATAGAATAAATGCAAAAAAAATTATACAAAAATAAAAAATTTGAAATTAATATTTTTAAAAAAATATGAAAGAAAAACCCTATGTGTACCTAGGGTTTTAGATTTATTCAAAGTAAGTTGGGTTCACCAAATATTTTATTATTTTTGGAAAACTAGTGTGTAGTTCCTAAATAATAAGGGGTTTGGAGTACAGGGAATATCTAGTTTAATATGGTAAAATATAATTTTTTTTCAAGTAATTTATGTGAGAAGAAGAAATAAACTTATCTAAAAATGGACTAAAATGGATGATTCAAGAGCTAAGAATTGATGTGTAGGATTGGTACACTATTATGAATCTAGATCTGATCTTCATTTTTTGATTCGACAAGAGCACCAAAAGTGGATAGTAGTGGCACCGACACTGTAGTCCACCTTTTCCACTATTATCCAAGAGATTTGAGATTTTTAGTTTTTTTTTCATGTTTGTATGACCTTGTGTACAAAATTTTGGAGGATGAAAGTCAACAAAGCTCATTGTAGGTCCATTTCAATCTCAAAAGCCTATATCTATCTACATACATGCAAACAACAAATGCATCAAAAGCAAAAGGGGGAAACTCTGTGTTACAAGAAGAATGATCACATGATCTAGAACCCCTACTATCTTGATCATTGCCTACATTAACCCTCAAGCTAGGGTCTCAGATTAAATGTAGTTCTTCCTTAGGGAATGTGCATAATCAATATGCAGGATAGATGCAAGAATGACTTTCACCTAATCCCTTCCTTGATCAAGCATGCACATCTATGTGTGATGCAAAATGCTGAGCTATACTATCTACTAATTTTTATTATGTAATGTACCAAAGTAGTAAGTTCTAAATAGAAAATGTCTTATGAAATCCTTTATATAGTAGACTCTTCATTTTGAATTTGGGAGCTTTATTCGCATTAGCCAACACTAAAAATATAAATAAAACTTAAGGGAGGGACTAAGAAGGGTTTAAGACCCATTAAGGAAGAAAAAATGACCATTTGAGAATAGTTCCAGAAAGGACAGGAGCACTAGGTGTTGTAGTCCTATAAAATTATGTTGTCTGAGACTCAGAAAAATAGGCTGGGACTGACATAAACCAAGTCTGGGGGTTCCTAGAGGTATAGGTCAGTTGATTGAGATAAGAAAGAGGTGATAAAAGTAATAAACAAGAACAAGATAAGTAAAATAAGGACTTGGATAATGTGAAAAAGACTCATATTCTCCAGTCAAAGTCTCCTATGAAAGGACTATGAAAATACATGATATGTGTGATTGCTTGACCAATTTGGGGTGTATACATTAAGGTTAATGTGAAAATATTTATAAGTAACCAATTATCTATAAGTACCCTATTTAATTTATGTTTTAAAATGATGGATTGAATGTATATGGGTAAGTTATGAGATGGACCCACATGGGAGATGTCATTTTAGTCAAACGTGACTTGGTGGCTTTAGGAAACGTGTCCATAAGTGCATGGAGTAGAGACTAGGTTGAATATCCTTCAGGAGTATCTAATACAAGGGATTTTTTATGATAATCCTCCAATCTCTTATCACATATACTTCATCATTTATAGAGGAAATTGTAATCCAGACTTCAATTACTCCCCCATAGTCGATTCAGGGACAAATGTTCCCTTCAAAAATGTCATAACAGAGGCAAGTTATGAGGTATTACATTATTTGATTTATTCCATTTATATTACTATTATCACCACATGAGTTTCTTATGCATCAATCACACATTTTTTTCAAACATTAACCCAAGTCCCTTTGATTCATTCTTTTCTTTCCACTACTATCCAATGAACCATAAGGACTAGTGTACATTTTTAGGACTTGGTATCCCCATCCATTTTTACTACCCAGTTGGTACAAACAAGACCTTCCACTCAGTTTGGGATGCCCATTACACAGGGTAGTCAAACAAAATCCTTAATAGTTTTTGTTTATAAGTCTCGAGACTTAACAAAGTATACCATTGGGTAAGTGCATAAAGTTGGGGGACAAAAAGGGGCCTACCCATGGACATGATTTTTCTAAAATTCTAGAAATCTGAACTTCTATAGATAATTTGAGATGGCTACACTCAAACTTTGAAGATGGCATAAGAACATAAATTGTAAAATTTGAGTCTAGTTTCTAAAACACTATTTTTAAAAAAATAATGATTAAGTATAACTAGGTCAAACATCTAAAATTTGAAGAGGAACTCATGTTTTTTTAAGAGAATAAAGTAAACAAATGGACATGTGGCCCACCATTTTTTAGCATCATTTAATATGTTTTGAAACCATTTGGTGAATATTTAGATAAGATCTTATTGTTTGTGACCTATATTATTTTATATTTTTTTGATGAATATTTTTTTAAATTAATTTTGAAAGTAAATAGATCCTGAAAAATGATAAAAAATGGGTAGCTAGCTGATCATGTGCCCCCCAAGTACCTAAAAAAAATTAATTTTTTTTAATATGTGTAGAATTAGGCCTGGTTTGTGCTAAAATATAATTTATTTTGCACTTGGATCAATCAAATAAAAATTACATAAACATGAATAGGCATGTATATTTATGGCATATAGTGGCCTAAAAAAGGTATAATTATAAATCAACATAGTTTGAACTCTTAAAATAGTACAAAAATTATAAAAATCATATATTTGGAAGGAGGAGAGCATACTCATTGTCATGATAATAATTTTTTGAATTTTGTTTTTGAAATCTGTAATGTATTTGGTGATAAAAGTTGAAATTTGTTTTTCTATATCAAAACTCATGGACTCAGCTGTAGATTGATAGGTCCAAGCCTTTGGCTTAGGAATCAAGCCATTTCTGAGCCAAAAGGCTTGATTTTTTGAATTTAAATTTCAATAATGCATATATGTTATAACATGTAGTCATTAATATAAATGCGTGTGTTACTAATAACATGTACACATTATTAGGAACACACACTTTCCTATTGATTTGTACTCAAAAGCACACAAATATCTAAATAAGGCAATATTTACTTAAAATTAATATTTACTAAAATAAATGTTAAGTATAAGGGTAATAACCCTTAAAATTAAAATTTATTTTAGAAAATATAATAAATTAGGGTCATTCTGCATCTGATAGAGTTGGTCTCACATTTGCACATCTTACAATGTGGAAAACAGTTTTTTAAAAATCTAATTTGGTCAGTACTTAGGCATTTTTAGGGTTTTGGTATTGAACCTATGGATTTCATAGCATAACTTTGCAATTGATGTCCATTTTCGGTAAACATATAGTCATTTTTTAGGTTTTTGTGCATTTTGGATTGCTTCTTGGCATTTTCAAGAGTCCTAGGTTTCTCAAAATTAAAGTTTTCATGCCACTCACTTTAAAATTGATCTAAAGTGGTGCGATTAGGCTAGCATAGGTCACATGGATGACTTAAACACATCAAATGACCACTTTGTGTTAATTTCACCTACTCATCATACCTCCCTCATCCCTGATCACTTCCTACTCATCCCTCATCACCCTAATTAGTCTCTCATCATTCCTCATTATCCCTAATCACTTCTTCATTGACCTTCACTATCCCTAGTCATATTTAATACTCTCTTATCGTCCCTAATCACTCCTCCATTAACCTTTACTATCCCTCATAATCCCTCATCACTCCCTCATCATCCCTCATAATCCCTAATCCCTGATCCCTCATCATCCTTAATCACTTACTCCTCATTCATAATAATACCTAATCATTCCATCCTCATCTCTCTTCATCTCTAATCACTCTCTCATTAACCTTCATTATCCATCAACACATCTAATCACTCCCTTATCATCCCCAATCAATAATTTATAGACCATCACCATCCTTCATCATCCCTAATCACTCCCTCTTCATCCTTCATAATCCCTAATCACTCTTTCCTCATCCCTCATCTTCCCTAATCACTCTTTCATTGACCCTCACCATCCCTCATCACTCTGTCATTGACCATCACCATCCCTCATCATTCATAATCACTCCCTTATCATATAATGTAAGTAGGCCTATTATAGGTTTACTCATCTAGGTCTTCTAGGTCTCCTATAGGATTTTTAATATTCCTTACTTGTTTCATACCACATATTTAACTCCTTATACTATCATGAGGTTCTTGTGCTCTAAATTTTATTACTCACTTAATAATCATGGTTTATTCTTTTGAACTACATGTGTCCATTATATATATATATATATATATATATATCATAACCTTTGAAACTTAAATTTGTTCCATTACAAATTTTTCATAATGCAAGGTCAAAAACAATAGTGCTTAAACCTTGACAACCATGCCACTAACAATCCAGACAATTCACAACTAAAAATCTCATAAATATCACCATATATATGGGTGATAATAGTTTATTATGCATGAAATCCTATTATAATAAACTTTTCCTCTATGAACTTGTGTATCCTATCTTGCAACCATCTTTCTAGATCTCTTTGACCTAACAACTCTCTTAAGAAAGGGCTACTTGAGTATATTGCTCATGTTTGTTAGGTTCTAGCTAGGATTTTCACCTTTTGTTAGTTTTGTCCTATGTGAGGATTTATCCCACATTGGCTAGTTAGAATTGATTCTTGTTTATCCTTGCCTACTTAATACAATTCTTTCTATTGTATTATACATATTTTTCATATGCTTATTATGAATAATAATTGGTTTTCTTAATAGTTGGTTTATTCTTTGTGTGTATGCTGAAACACTCATGGTTGTGGTAATGGTATGTTGGAGAGATCTTGGTTGAAGAGTGTTGTGAACTCTTTTATGTTATTAGATCAACCCTTCAATTTCTATTACTCAACGATTTTATGTTTCAACCTTTTTTCAGGTAGAAGTAGCGGAAGCTTTCTCTGTGGGTCAACAACATGGAGTGCTAGAAGCTTGGTTTCTAAAATGTACTAGAAGGTGTTGATCTAAAACATTAGAGGAGACTATTTTAAATACCAACAGGTCTTAGGATCTAATATGTTGTTCATACTTCTATTATGTCAAATCTATTTTTCGGCAAAATTACATTTTTTTACCAAAATTTGATATGTTTTGATTAACTTCTTTAATCGTAGTGAATTTTATTAAACTATTTCTGGGTTATGAGATCCTCTCTCACATATTTATAGAGCATTTCATGGTTTTAAATTTTGAAGAGTATTAGTAAATTTATGGTCATTTTAATTTGATGTTATGGGCACTCCTCTTCTACCATATAAAAATGATTGGTTTTTTTAACTGCTCTTGATCTATGATGAATAATGCCAAAAAATTTATGGGTTTTATGTATCTTGATTTCATATTTCTATATAATTTTAAAATTATTAATTTTATTAAATGATTCAAAAGTGATGGTAGTTTTACTAACAACTATTTTTTATTTTTCTTAAGTGAAAAATAAGTTGTTTTTATTTTTTTACCCTTAAGTAGAATTATTTTTTCATTAAATTACACATAGGGGTGTATGGAAGGATTGTTTGAGTATTTGAAATTTTATGTGGTTCAATTCTATTTCCAATGAGTGGTTGGAAGGCTACCGTACCCCTTTTTTGGTCATGCATTTAAACTAATTATGCAAATTTAAATAAAATAGGCTATTAATGATGGAAGTTTGATTATGCCATAACTTTTACTCGGTAAATCGTATTTGAGTGATGCTTTTTAAAAAAGTGCTTTATTTTTCATTCCCATTCCACCGATCTTATTTTTATTATAAACACACTCAAAATATAAATTGCCATATTCAGGTGAGGGGAGGGGTTCCCTGTGTTATGGGCCCTACTACTTTCTACACTTTAATTCATGCATACACTATCTCAGATACATTTTTGATTGAGCCTGATGTCTCTTTACATGTGTTTTACAAGTTGTTTGTTGTTTGTTGGATGTTGATCTTTTTTAGTGTGTTTTTGCATACATGATGTCTTTTTTCACCATTTGACACACTCTTCCATCAACCCATAACATGCATTGGTACTTTGACACACTAGTAGTTTGTGTCATGTCTCCATCAAAGCCCATTTTTAGTTCCTTACCTTCTTCTATGGAGGCATTTTTTTGCTCCCTTGTTTTTTAGAGCATCTCTCATGATACTTGATGTCTTTTTTGACAGCTCGATAGTCTCCTTATTTGGAGCTATTCTGGTGAAGCCCAATGTTTTCCTTATTTCCATTTGGTGTTTTATGTGTATGCATTATAGTTTACTTGTATTGATGTATAAAGTGATATGAAGGGTTTGTTGATTAAACCTTATCTATCTTCATGCATTTGTGTGCTCAATTCTAGGCACCTTTTCAATTTTTTAGTTGCTTGTCTCTTCCATCACCACCATGGGCCATCATCTTTGAGAGACTTTATCTATATTTTTGACATCATATTTTTAACAATTGATAGTCTCCCATAGTTCAAAATGTATCTATTTTGGTGAATCCTAGTGTCATCTTATACTTTTTGATAATTCGATAGTCCTTTTCAACATGACATGGATTTATTTTGGTGTATACAGTGTCAACTTATTTAATATTCCAATAGTGGATTTGAACCACTCATTTAGAAATTTTTTCTTCACTCCACCTAGTCAGTAATATAGAGGGGTGTGGTTTACATTCTACTTCTTAGGTGTTGAGTATTCCTTGCACATGTAGTACTATTTGTACTTTCATCCCCTGATGTCCCTTTGTGTGTCCTTTATAAGTTTTTTTTTGGCTGTTGATCCTTTTTAGTGTGTTTTTCATACATGATGACTTTTTTCACCATTTGCCACACTCTTCCATTAGCCCACAACATGCATTGGTACTTTGACACACTAGTAGTTTGTGTCATGTCTCCATCAAAGCCTATTTTTAATATCTTGCCTTCTTTTATGGAGGAATTTTTTTCTCCCTTATTTTTTAGAGCATCTTTCATGATACTTGATGAATTTTTCAACATCTCAACAATCTCTTTATTTGAAGCTATTCCGGTGAAGCCCAGTGTCTTCCTTATTTCTATTTGGTGTTTTATGTTTATGGGTTTTATTGTAATTGCACTGATGTATAAAGTGCTATGGAGGGTTTTTTGATTCAACCTTTTCTATCTTCATAAATTTGTGTACTTAATTCTAGGCACCTTTTCACTTCTTTAGTTGCTTACCTCTTCCATCACCACCATGGGCCATCATCTTTGATATATTTTATCTATATTTTTGACATCACCTTTTTTATAATTGATAGTCTCCCATAGCATGAAATGTATATATTTTAGTGAATCCCAATGTCATATTATATTCTTTGATAGTTTGACAGTCTCTTTTAGAGTGACATGGAGTTATTTTGGTGTATATAGTGTCAACTTATTTAGTGTTCGAGTAGTGGATTTGGTGTATATAGTGTCAACTCATGATTAATTTTCACCATATTGTTAGAGGGTGTTCAAATAATGCTTTCTTGAGTTCATCATTCTACCTAGTATTATGGAGCATAGTGTTCATGTTCAGTGATCCTCATAGTCAACACCATTCCTACTTTCACTTGGTAGTTACAGTGACTCGACATCCATGTACTCCAACAAGATGGGTTGGTTCCCATAGGGACACATGGATTCACACTGTATCCTCTTTTTTTAGGCCCTAACTTCACTTGAGAGGGGTGTTAGATTATATTTCTCATGATTGCTAGGTTCTAGCTAGGATTTTCATCCTTTTGCTAGTTTTTTCCTATGTGAGGATTTATCCCACATTGGCTAGTTATGCTTGAGTTTTGTTTCTCCTTGCCTATTTAAGCAAGGGATATTTATTGTATTATACATGATTTTTCATATGATTATTATGAATAATAAATAGTTTTCTTCACAATTAGTTTATTCTATATGTGTATGCTAAAGTACTCTTGGTTGCAATAATGGTGTGTTGGAGAGATCTTGGATGAAGAGTGTTATGAAATCTTTCAATAGCCACTTTGTGTTAATTTCATTTTCTAATCATACCTCCCTCATCCTTGATCACTTATTATTCATCCCTCATCACCCTAATCACTCTCTTATCATTCTTCATTGTCCCTAATCATTCCCTCATTGACCTTCACTATCCCTAGTCATATTTAATACTCCCTTATCATTCCTAACCAATCTTATATTGACCTTCACCATCCCTCATCATCCCTAATCACTCCCTCCTCATACTTCATAATCCTTAATCACTCATCCCTTATCTTTCATCATCCTTAATCACTTCCTCCTCATGCATCATCATCCATAATCACTCCCTCCTCATCTCTCTTCATCTCTAATCACTCTCTCATTAAAATTCACTATCCATCATCATCCCTAATCACTCCCTTATCATCCATAATCACTCTTTCATAGAACATCACCATCCCTCATCATTCCTAATCACTCCCTCTTCATCCCTCATAATACCTAATCATTCTTTCCTCATCCCTCATCATACCTCATCACTCCTTCATTGATCCTTACCATTCCTCAACACTCCATCATTGACCCTCACCATCCCTCATCATCCCTAATGACTCCCTCATCATCTAATGTAAGTAGGCCTCTTATAGGTTTACTCATCTAGGTCTTCTAGGTCTCCTATAGGCTTTGTATCCTTCCTTGCTTGTTTTAAACCACATATTTAACTCCTTATACTAACACGATGTTTTTTGTACTCTAAATTTAGTTACTCACTTAATAAACATGGTTTATTCTTTTGAACTGCATGTGTCCACCATATATATATATATATAACAACCTTTGAAACTTTAATTTGTTCCATTATAAGTTTTTCATAATTCAAGGTAAAAAAAAATAGTGCTTAAGCATTGAAAACCATGCCACTAATAATCCATGCAATTCACACCCAAAAAATATCATAAATGTCACCATATATGTGGGTGATAATAACTTATTATGCATGAAATCCTATTCTAATAAACTTTTCCTCTGTGAACTTGTGTATCCTATCTTCCTACCATCTTTCAAGATCTCTTTGACCTAACAACTCTCTCAACACCTTCTACGTCTTAGTAATTAAACCATTGTTAGAAGTGGTCCCTAAAAATCCTCATCAAGATATGCTATTATTTTAGTCTACAAGTTACTATAAGACTTGTAAGATAGGGAATGATTCATACATGATAATTTGATGTTGAAATTATTGTAACTTATGTTTATTCCAATTATGTACCTAAAATGGAGTGATTAAAATTCACAAAGACAATAATAATTTCAAAGAAAACCGTGTATAACTCAAAAAACAAAATACTTATTCATATAATAGTCATAGCAAAGTTCTAAGGCTAAGGATATTTATTTTTGTAAGAGACATTATTTCCCAAAATTTAGTACATCAAAATAACCAAAATAATAACTAAATTATCTTCCTATGAGTGCTAGATGTTGATACATTTAACATGAAGCTTTGGCTTCTCATCTCTTCATTTCTCTTCCTAATTCATAATAGGAAACTGTTCAACCTTATATTTTTATTTTCTAGTTACATGAACATCTATAAAATATAAAATATATATGTCTCACATATATAACATCTAAAAAAATTACTAAATAGAATTTATAATCCCTTACTAACACTAAGTATTTATATTGGGAAGAGTGATACCTTTACTAATACCTTACTCAGTTTTGTCAACTAATAAATACCCAAAGGCCTCTGCAATAAGAACACATCCAAAATAAATAATTAATAAATTAAGATATTTTAATGAGCATCAAGGTATGGGATGGAGTGATTCAGGATGATGAGGGATGAGGAAGGATTGAGTAGAGATGATGAGGGAGTCATTATGGATGATAAAGGATGGTGAGGATTGATGAGGGAGTGATTAGGGGGATGAAAGAGTGATTAAGGATGATGATGGGTGGTGAGGGTTAATGAGGGAGTGATTAAGGGAGTTGAGGGATGAGGAAGGAATGATTAAATATGAAGAGGAAAGATGAATCAATGATTAGGGATGATGAGGGATGGTGAGGGTCAACAAGGGAGTGATATGATGATGGAGTGATTATAAATGATGAGGAATGGTGAAATTCAATAAGGGAGTGATTAGGGATGATGAAGGAGTGATTATAGATGATTAAAGATGGTGAGGGTTAATTAGGGAATGATTAGGGATGATGAGGGATAGTGAGGGTCAATGAGAGAGTAATTAAGGATGATGGGGGAGTGATTAGAGATTATGAAGGATAGTGACAGTCAATGAGGGAGTGATTAAGGATAATTAATAATGAGGAAAGAGTGATTATGGGTTATGAGGGAGGGATCATGAGCAAGTGAAATTAACATAAATTGGTTGTTTTATCTGTGTAGGTCATCATTGTGACCTATGTTGGTCCAATCACACCACTTTGGATCAAGTTCAAAGTGAATGGTTTGAAAACTTCAATTTTGACAAACCTAGGTCTATTACAAATGCTAGGAAGTAATCATGAAGGCACAAAAATTTAAAAAATGACTATATGTTTACCAATAATGGACATCAATTAAAAAATTTATACCATTAAATCCCTAGGTTCAATATTGAGACCCTGAAAATGCCTAAGTACTAATCAATTTAGATTTTGAAAAACTATTTTCCACATCGTAAGGTGTGCAACTGTGAGACCAACTCTTTCAGATGTAGATTAAACTTAATTTCTTATATTTAATAAGATAAATTTAAATTATAAGGAATATAAATTCAAAAACATAAATGTAATCTTAACATTTATTTTATAAAATATCAACTTTAGGTAAATATTATCTTCATGTAAATGGTTTTATTATTTGGGGTGAAAAATAATAGGAATGCGTATACATTCCTAATAATGCATACATGTTATGACCATAAATAATACATGTTATTATCATAACGTGAATGCATTAACATAAATATCCATGAAATTATCCCCCAAATCTATGCACATACGCCATTAGGACTCCTCCACTAATGTTATATAGATTACAGAAAGGCTTTGCTTGACTTTTTTGAATCCCCTATGTCCTCCACTCTATCTTCCATGGCTAATATCCCACCTTCAATATTATTTAAACCTTTTGGAAACCCTTCACCTCATAGTTCCTTTCCTCTAGCCCAAACTATTGATCAAACTTTAATGATGCTCCCTACATGGATACAACAATTAGAAGAAGAATCGACAAGGAAGGATTTGGTGATTTATAAGAAACTAAAAGAGGCCATGCAGTTTGATAGAACTAAAAACACATTGAAAAGGGTGATAAGGAAGATAATTATGGTTGAAGATAAGCCTATTGATCTTGAAAATAAGGAGGAATTATTCTCACTAACTAAGAAAATAAAAACAAAACATGGAGACATAGATGAATTTGAAGAAGATCATATCACCATAGTAGATGCATATGAAGGAGTAATAAATTAAATGTTTTAAGGAATGCAATGGTAAAATAAGAGACTATAAGAGAATAATGTAATTGAAGCCCCAAAAGGTATAATAGATAATGTATAAAACTATACTAAGACCTTATATAACATCTTGTGTTCTATAAGATCAATGATGGCATAGTCTCAACCATAATAGGGAAATATGGTTAGTTTTTATGAATCCATGAAACAATGGGATGCCATATTAAGCTTCATAGGCAAAGTAACTTGAGAAAATTCATACCGATACTTAAATTTTTTGCTATCACTTGATGGGACTTTAGTTCAAAATCATGTGAGTACCAAGTGAGCTTATTTATTAGATTGGCATAAATAAATGTAAATGTTGATTCAAAAAATTATGAAAAAATAAAAAATGACCATTATAATTATCAAATACATGAGGATCATAGGTTTTTATTCACCACTGGGCTAAATAATTACCAAACATTTTTTTGAAAACTTGTTACATATTGCAGCAAATAGATTTAGAGTAGAAGTGGAAAGCACTAGTTACAAAAGTAATGAACAAGTGATGTGGTTAATTACATTTTATAGAGATAAGGTAGCTCAAATTGTGACATTGAGTACTTATTTTAGATATTCTACAACCATACATAAGAAGTTTATTGACAAAATTCCAATATTATTCATAAAATTTGTTACTAATTTTGAGACTATTGAGCTAGATTTTGTAGTGAGCATGAAAGAATATAATTGATTATAGGAATAAGAGTATCAGACACTTTAGCAGGAGTATCATCATCTCAATCTTAACCTTTGATGACTATGTCTATATTTATAAAATGCACTATAGTATATACTTTGATAGGACCGCTGCTCATGACCGCATTAATTATTGTGCCTTTACTATCACCTTTGATGGTAGCTACTACTTTAGCTCAAACTCTAGTAATAATTTCCAAACATTTTATTTTATAAGGAGGTCTTGTTATCAATCTAAATTTCACCCTTGAGGAGATTGTTCAAGCCTTCCTCATTTAGACAATAACATGGAGACAACTCTAAGTTATGGGTGACCAAATTGTTGAGGTGAATCTCTAGATTAAGGATAGCTCCCTTGATGTGTCACCTAAAATTAATACTAAACCTATTAATTTCAAGGAAAAGAGAGAGAGATAATTGAAATCAAGTAAGTGGGAGGTGATTCACCAAAATAATCTCCTCCACTTGTATTTATTACACTAAGAACAGGAACTAAGAATGAATCTAATCACACAACTCAATAGGAGTCTCTAACCATAAAATTTTAAATATGAAGGTTATGGTTAAGATACTAACCAAGAGGGATGACCAATAGGTCTCCTAAGTGACACTATTAAACATTTTCCACACTTAACCATTGTAAAACCATGTAACACACTTCATATGACCTACTAAGATGACTAACAACTTGTAAAGAGGTAAGGATATAGGAAAAATGAAAGGAAGTTACAAAAACTATCACTAAGTTTCATCATACTACATGGACATACGTTAGTAACAACATTTATAAGTCTAGAAATCAACATATATTCACTTTAGAGGCAAAGTATAAGTGTTTATTTGTGTAAGGCTTTTCCATACTCAAATTGAGGATCCTTTTACAAGCCATTTTAGGCCAATTATATATAAGAGAGAGAGAGATAGAGGAGGGTTAGACGTGGAGAGAGTCTATGACAAATGTCATCTTTTACAAATCAGTTACAATGCCAAGTGGAAGGTAAAATAATAGTCCTATCACTTTTCTTCAACATGTGTTGCTTGATGAGATGATGATCTTCAAGGTGGCATATAAGTTCTTGATTGAGGAGTTACAATTCATCTCTTAAAGGGATAATTAAAATTCAAAGTCTTGACACCTAACCTTCTTCTTGTATCCTTTATCTTTACATGTTTCATCATGTTATAACCTCTTTGATATGTAGTTCATGCTTTCAACTAAATTCAACTCCCCTTGACTATCTTCACACCTAGATCATGCCTAGGCATATTCAATAAATGATATGTCTTTCTTAAATACTACCATAACCATCTTGTCCATCTCATAGGTGTCTTGGATAATATCCTACCATCTTTTCTCAACCCATAGACCATATTCAAGTAGTTAGTTGTCTATTAGGTCTATTAATGTCTTCAAGAGCATAATCACTTGATGCAAGTCCCTTAGAGACAACACAATGGAAACAAGATTTGTCACTCCTTACTACATTCAAAACCTTGGTTTGAGGTTGAAAACATTTGAGAACAAACTTAAGAAGATGATAGAAGTTATCAATTAACATTGTGTTTGTCTTGAGAGCCCTATCACTGTGAGAATAACAAAATATCTTTGAATTAGATCTTTCAAATTTGCCTACAAGCCTTAGAAAGGAGTTTTTTATGTCTTAGAGTGTCATCTGATGCCTAAAAGAGTGTTATCAAATTTATTACTACCATTTATGACCTTAAAAGGTCTGCAACTTTATTTACCCTATACAAGTGAGGAGTAATCATCTTTTTAACATGCTTTAGAGACCTAGAACCTATTATACCACCACAAAGGCTTCTTAAATGAATTGTGTAAATATATAATACCTCTACCTAGGATATAAAATCTTCTTTTACCTAGTTAATAAGGCTTCACATAGTCAAAACCATGAAAAAAAACTAAAACCTATAGTTTTTAGGCCTATTTTACACCCTTTTTCCTCTACATGTGCCAAGATGGTTGGCATACAAGGTGATTAGGAGAGGTAAAATTGTCACTAATATTATTATAGGGTAAAATGAATGAATTTGAGGAACTTAAGGGCATTTAGATAGTCATCAGGTTCACTAAATGGTTTTAGGAGGGTTTAGAGTGTCCTATCTTGTTAAGGATTATTTAGAAAGAATAGATCCTAAAACCCTTGATTAATGCCACAAGATTAAAGTAAAATAAAATTATTAATTCCTAAAACATCCATTTGGTCCCATGCATATCCTATTATGAGTTCACACCTGAAAATTAGCCCTTCTCGGGTTTATGCAAATTGTAGGTGAAGGTCAAGAAGAGGTTTTTAGGCTTAAAAGTCTTCAAAATATAATGCATTTTGCCAAATAAAAATAAATATATTGAGTTTTAAATAACCTATACAATTTATATGAATTATTTTATTTATGAAATTATGTTTTATCATGTCTTAGGAGTGACTTTTTTGACTATAAGGTTTAAGAAGAAGTTTAGGCTACTTAGCCTTCTTCCATATTTCTTACTTTCTCTCACTTATGAGACCTGGTAAGTCAATTATGAAACCATTTAAACTCGAAAAACATGTTTCAAAGTCCCTATTATATTATTGGGATAAGGTAATTAATCCTTTGTAGCTAAATTGATCTCCATCATGTTCTATGTACAGGCCTGTAGGTCTCTTTTAGGCCTAATACTCTGCTAGACCTTGAGAACGAATCATCCTTAGCTAGTTTTGGATTTAATAGTGATTATAATAAAAATTTATACCTTAATCATAATATCTCTAACCTACTACAAACCTCTTAACACTTAATTGAACATAACATGTGTGCTTTTCCCTTAATCTACTTGTGACAGGCCTGTGTGTGAGCATTCTAGGGTTTGAGCCTTACTACCCTAGTTTTGGATCATCACTTTATCTTATGATGATCTACATTAATATTTAGATCAAGTTGAATAATTTTTACATGTTTTAGGATCTTTTTAAATTAAGGAAATACACAAAAGTTTATAAGAAGCTCTTTTACTCTGCTTGTAACTTGATAATCAATTAACACTTGTATACCTTGATTATCTCCTTGCTCTTATTGAATTTAGATGATCCTAAAAGGGTTTTAGTACTTTTTTTGATGTTTTATCACCATTATACATAACAAATTAATGTATTATAAGTCCTTATTCCAGTCATAAGTTTGTCATTTGCTTTCTCAACACATATAACCTTGTTCAAAGACACTAGACCAATGTCCTTTAGATCTCCCACCTGCAAACCTTCTTAACAATGATTCTCATGGATGTATACTATTTTTTTGGATAATTAATTATTGTATCATATAATTTTACATGATTACTTGAAACTCCACCTCAGGTGTATTTTTCTTCGAACATGAATCTTGTTTGCCTATAGTATTGTGCTTCTTCTATTTGAGGCTTGCATGTTGAACTAACATAAGAAGATCACTTTAGAGGTATATTAAGCTTGATATGAGATATAAAAATGGTGGATGAGGTTTTATAGGATTTAATATATCATTTACCATCTTTTTACCACCATTCTCATGGCTATAAACACTTTAATCTTCTCAAGAACTTGACTATTCCACTTAAAATAGTAAAAAGAGCTCATTTCTTACTAATGCATGTTAATGCATGGTGTATCTAATTTAATTTTTATATATGGATGTATCTTCACACCTTGAGATCACATTTTCATGGTTCATCTACTTCCATCAAGCTCAAAATTTAGATTGTGAAGAGAAAATCGAGCCTATGGGAATAGAGGGAACATTTTGACTGCTTAGACTCTTAGTGATTGTCCATCAAGTTGAGGGAATTTATAAAAAAACCAATGCCATAAAATTAAAGGGAATTATGGTTCCCTTATTTTACTAAGATCTCTAGGTCCAACTTTCTCTTTCCTCCATGATCCAATGTAAAATTGTTTGACCTTGATCTAGCTGTCAAGAATCTGATGGAGAAATGGAAAAGGTTTCCTACCTATTTGGACCTATATCAAACTTATGAGAATGGATTTGACTTGGGGAAGATAGTAAGACACTTTAAATTCTTGAAACATATTATAATGAGCTATCATTTACTTCTCAATATCATGAATCCTCTTGAAACTGCCCATTAGGAAAGAAAGAGATCTAAAACATGCATTATATCTACTAAAGTTGACATTATCTAACCATTTATTTCCACCTCCCATGTTTTAAACCTTTATAAATGATTCAAAAGTGTTTTTTTCATGTATAAATCATCACATTTGACCATGAATTAACTTATCAAGCCTTGTGGTATGTTAGTAAGGTGTGAAATGACCTTGGGAGTGTTGTATTTGAATTTCAAACCCATAAGGCCTAAGACAACATTTAATGCCTTGAATCATGACCACTCCATACTATCAAACCATGTTTTAATTAACTTAGACCTTCATGACTCTTGACAATGAAAATTTGCTTAAGGAAAGGCTAGAAACAAGGATAGGACCATAGACCATCATTACCTTAATTTCTCCAGATTTACCTTAATCTTTGATAAATGTTTTAAAGAAGGTCAAGACCATGGAGAATAGTTATCAAGTTGAGGTAACATGACTACCATTTTGACTATGCATTGCAAGGGACCCTGAAATAACCTAAGACAACTTAATAGGACACCTACCAAGATAAAACATGACATCATGACCATGACCAAGATAAAACCTTTTAGATGACTATAAACAAAATTAAATAAGCCTAACTAGCCACTTTTTAAATGTAATGGCCTATGATAGCCATTTTGGCTAACATTTCTAGCATGCGTAGTGGGACAAATTATCATCTATTGAGGGATTTTTGGTGATGTCCTTCAATACATTAGCCTTTGGAGGCATGAACTCAAGCATCAATGGTGACTCTAAGTGAACCATAGTTAGTTCAAGTATCCTAAGTGATCAGAAGAGACCAATTGGTATGTATTCTCAATATTAATTTGGTCAAAATGCATCTTTTATACCTTCATATCCTTCATATCATGCTAATAATATTCATGGCTTCAGCCCAAGTAGCCCTCAACCAACAACATATCAGCTTTCTCATGACTTGTACCCCTCATGTACCCCAACTCAACCTCTTTGGTAGTCTACTTATCCCTATAATCATCCTTGTCAAAAATATGTTGCCCCTAGTTCGTATAGTCACAATCATAACTCAAATAAGCCCTATTAGAACATGAAATGCAAATGAGAGAGATTTATAGAGAATAGGAGCTTCTTCTAATTATTCGTATTCATTATATTTAAAGTGAAATCATTCAAAGAAGGGGGGAATTATTATAGTTGGTCAAGATTAATTGTATAGGTATTTAGAGAGAGAATTAACAAATACCAATCAATGACATACTGGAGATTAGAGGCTTAATTTAGTGTATAAATAATAGATTAGTTCTTGAAGAGAGGCAAATGTTATAAATTATTATTCCTTACATTATATTTAGATTATATAATTTAGCATAATATAATTTTTTAAGATTGTAAATGATTTGTTAGATAAAAAATCATTTATTTATGTGAGATTGAGCGGTTCAACCAACTCACGTATTTAGACTAGGGAGGTTAGTGGTTGAGAGTTTTGAGGGATTGGTTATCTCCTTGGATATAAGAAATACATTCCTATATATTTATATAATGTTGAAAGATAATATAATATATCTTGATTATTATTCTTTGTGAACTCTCTTTGAATATTCTTATTTATATATATTTGTATTAGATCAAATAATGGTATAAGATCATCTAATATCCAACATTGGTATCAAAGTGGGTTGTTATGATGGATTAGTAATTTGTTTGAAGGGGTAGATCAATTCATCACTATGGTTGCCCCAACCGATGAGATAATATATGGTTTGAACAAGTTTCTAAAATAGATTAATATTTTGTTCTTGTTTGATGGTTTCCTCTCTATATTTAGACCCAAAGACTTTCTATAAGTCTTTGAGATCCAAATTCACCTATATAGTTCAAGTTCCATCTTCCATGGCCTACTCCACCAATCTTCACTTTCAAAAAACATTCATGAAAAGTTTGAATAATGCATTCTTCCTTAAAAGTGTGTAGATCCTTATCGGTGCACAAACATACTTATCAAATAGATTTGCACAAAGACACCATATCTAAATATATTGATGTGTGTTTATATTCCATCTTAGTTGAAAGGATAGATCCTATTTAACATTTGAATGGAATTTTTTCATCCTTAGATTGTTACCTAAGAGGGATATGTCATTAATATTTTTATCTCCTTTGTGGCATCATCATATTTATTGGATTAATCAGATGAGTCATTGTATTCATCTCATTTCCAACACATCTATCAACATTACAAATGAGATTAAAAATAATACACAATATTTTAATTTTGAAACTAACAAGGCATGAAATCTAGGTGAAGTAATCCATCTAATTACCTTGTTATAATCATCTTTACCTTCATGTCATTTCAAACTATGTGCATATATAGTTTATATGATAGTGGAAGTCGTAGAGTCATTTTTTATTTGTGTGAGTCTTGTGTTATCCTAACCTCAACATGTTGTACATAATGTGTGATTTATAATCTACAGATCCATATTTTGACCTATTATCAACCTACCTAATCATAGTACCATGTGATCATTTCTATTATGTTGTGATTGAATCTTGCCTTACCATTCACCTTCTATCTCAGCATTCTTCACGATCCACCTTGTCTCATCCACTCCTCTACTCTGTTCTTCTAATCAAACTCATCTCAGGGCATACTTTAAGTTTAAGTATTATGTTGTTATTAATATAATTGTTAGAGATTCATTAAGTTATTTTTAGGTTTATATTTGTGTTGTATGAGATATAAGCTCATTGAGTTATTAGTGTAAGAGAAGTTGAATCTTTAATTTAGTCTTAAGTTTGGTGGTGTGTATCTATTTTTTTATTAGTCCTAATAGAGTATTTGTGTTGTCAATAATGAGAATTGTCTTATTATTAATAAGTCAAAATCAATAGTTTAGAATAGTTTTTGTTTTGGTTAGTTTTGTCATATATAATATATGATGTTATGTCCAAAGGTCATTATAAAATGAGTAAAGGCTTTGTTTGTTTGTTTGTTTTTAGTTTAGAATGCCTCTCTATGACACATAAGCCTAAATGACTTTAAAATTTTTTACATTTAAAAAAAATGCCTTATGGATGCATTTACAGTGGAAATCGACATCCATGTAGCTTCACATTGTGCAGGGGAAGTTGTACAAATAAACACAATGTGAAAATTGTTGTGCTTCACATCTTAATCGGCCAAGTAAGTAAATTATCATGTTGGAGGTTGGAGGCAATGGAAGAAGGAGGAATTTTAGTGACCTCTCATTAGTCATCAATGATGGGGCCACACTTCTAGTATGATGACATTTTATTTTATTTTAGTTTTTTTAGTTTTTCAATATGGTGTGAAAATAAGAGCATATGTATATATTCCTGTTCACTTGTGATTATTCTCTATGTAACCCCTTTTGTAAAAACATTATATAATGTTGATCAAAATGTATTTTAACAATCATGATGTGAAGATTTTTTGTAAACCAAGAAGACCAATTGTGTAAGTTTTTTGGTGAACTCAGAAAACCAATTGTGTAAGGTTTTTGGTGAACCTGCAAAACCAACTATGAAAGGTTATTGGTAAAACTATAAAACCAATTAGGTAAGGTTGTTGGTCATAACTAAGGAAAACCATGAGCAAAAAAGTGTGGAGAATGAGCAAAAGTGTAGATCTTTGTTCATCCCTGGATGGGGTTTGTATCCATCCATGAAATCCACTTATAAGAATACAATATGTTTGAGTTTTATGCAAGCTTGACGTTTCATAGTTGAATATTTAATCATGAGCACACATAGGTGGAATGCTAAAATTAGAGAATAAGATATCTTTTACTATGTAAGAACTAAGGGGGGGGGGAATGTTATGAACTATTAGTCCTTACATTACATTTGGATTATATTATTTAACATAATATAATTTTCTAAAATTGTAAATGATTTTTTAGATAACAAATCATATATTTATGTGAGATTGGGCAGTTCAACCAACTCATGTATTTAAACTAGGGAGGTTAGTGGTTGAGAGTTTTGAGGGTTTGGTTATCTCCCTAAATATAGGAAATACATTCCTATATATTTATATAATGTCTAAAGATAATATAATAAATAATAATAGATAATATAATATATCTTGATTATTATTCTTTATGAACTCTATGTATATATTCTACTTTACATATATTTTTATTAGATCAAATTCTGGTATAAGATCATCTAATACCTAACAACATAAAATTTAATATAATCAGCCTTATGTGCTCTCACCTACCCCAAATCAGTCTCTTTTTTCTCCTAACCTAACCCAAGTTGAAACATACCATCAAGAAAAGCCTATATCTATGCAAGCTCCACCCACTCTTCCTTAATAACCCCAAACCATTCCATCATGGAGGCCTTCTTAGACTATGATCCATGATTACATAATGCCAACCCTTAAGAAAGAATTTTTTCCCATGCACATCCAAAATCAAAAAAGGAGAAGGTAGTAGAGGTCAAACAAAGATAATTTTCAATTTCCTTAGGTCCTTCACCCATCCCTCAATTTAGAATTGGCCATGAAGATAAAAGTACATCAAAATTTGATATAGTGATTAGGGAGTGGAAAGAGAGGAATGAAGCATCCCTAATATATCTTAATTTCCCCCCTCTATAATAATCACTCAAAGAGCCTTCTACCCCAAAAATCCCAAGTTGGAAAGACACCCTCTTAAGCTTGAAACAAACTAATGAGCTCTCTTACCCTCCCACCATCTCCCCTTTGAAGAGATAACCTTTTGTATGGAAGGAAAGTGAAGAGCTTTCAACTAAGAAAGAGAGTGTCTCAAGTGAGTATGATGAAGAGATCACCATAATTAGTCCTCTTCATGAGGGAAAAGAAAATTTAGATTGGGAAAAATAAAATCATAATGAAATAAGCCTTTTTGGGATAGATGAACTTTCATTCTACATGGAGGAAGAAGAAGAAGATAAATCTAGTTGTCATGGATTAGGTCTTGATGGATATGCTCAAGATAATCATGCAGTAGTGAGTGAGATCACAATAGACCTTGAAAGAGATGATATTCCCTAAATTTAACAAGGTAAAGGTTTTATTGATGATGCAATGACTCATAGTGAGCAAAGATCAAACCTATATGAAGTTAAGTTAGAATTGTACTATGATTCCATTGAAGATGTTAAAGCATTGGATAGGTTTGTAGTTATTAAGGGGAAAGATAAATATAATATTAAGGTTGATTTTAATTCAAATGAACTCATGATTGAAGCTAAAACAACTCCTAATGAGATTGATGATGATTGGCCAAATTTATACCATGATTTCTTTGAAGAGATTAAGATATTGGCATGGAAATAATGAATGATAGAGTGAGGGAACAAGATGAGAGATCAATTGAAGTTGTGATGGTTTCTAGTGAATAAGATAAACTTTCACCCAAGAGTGTTGACTCTCATGATCATGAAGACAAAGCTTAGGTAGTATCTTGACTAATAAATATGGTGAAAACATGAGTGAATAAGTCCAAGGTGTCCTTGCAACATGTGATGGAGTTTATTCCATATTAAATCATAGAAATAATCCTCAAGAAGACTATGAGGAAGTTCATATGGTTTCAAACCTAATGGAGCATGATAAACACAATGAAAATGTTGAGCTTGAATAATAGTACACTAATTTGTTTGAAAAACTTCCACTTGGTGTGGTGGTAGAAGAAAATAAGAGTGAAGAAGGTACAAATTTTAATTATTTCTTCATTATTTATAAGAAAATCACCATACTAGCCTCCATGGAATCAAAATAAAATCTAAATGAACTAAACTCAAGTGAAGTACAACTACAAGACATATTTGAGGTCATGGGATCAAGTTATATACTTTTACAAGGAGAATACAACTTGATTAAGTCTGAGAAGGGCAGTTGTATAAACATGCCATCCCAAGAGACTACTTCACTTGATGAGGGCTTGTTTGTGGCTCTGAAATATGGTTATCAACTTATTGATCAACTTGTAAAAGTTGAAAAAGATGACATCCTCTCTCTTAGTAAATTCCTAGAATCTTAAGGTAGAGATGAACAAATTCAAGATGACATGTGGCAACAATACCTTGATATCATCCAAGAAATTGAAGTTTTTTATAGACATACAACTCCAAGTTAGGATATTGATGAGGTGGTTATCAAGATAGAGGATACTAAGTTTGTGCATCACCTCCCATATACTTGTTTTTAGTTATCTCTCTTAATTTTTATTTCAAACAATAGGTTTAGTAGTAGTTTTAAGTGATACATCAAGGGAGCTATCCCTAATCTAGAGATTTACCTCAACGATTAGGCCACCCATAGCCTAAAGGTATCTCTATCATATCAACTAAATGAGTAAGGCTTGAACAACCTCTTAAAGGGTGCAATTTAGATTGATAATAGGTCCCATGATGACACCCTAAGTTCCTTTAAGTTATGTTATACTAGCAATTCCAACTTAGACTTTGTACATGCCTTTTTATATTATTATCATCAATTAGATTATTTTGTATGAAAGAGATATTGATTCTAAATTAGGATTATATTTAATATATTATAGTCATGCACAACATTCATGATTTTTTGATGCCTAGTCCTGATTTAGAAATTGTAAAATTAGACTAAGCTTCGAGGATGAGGCATCCTCGTCCCAAGATATAAGTACATGTTTATCCTTCAATCTTAAGAAAGGATAATTTTTCAATTAATACAAGATAGGAAATTTTTTGACTATTCTATAAGTTCATTTTAAAGTGTTTTCTCTTCCAAATTTTATTTGTCTAATGAGGAATTTTAATTGAGTAAAATCTAGAATATTTTGTGTGAATGTTTATTTGAAATTATTCCAATTGGATGAATTATTAATTTGAATGCTCATTAATTATATATCATAAATATTACTGGTTAGGGGCATAGGATATTTTATGCAATCTAATTCTAAACATATCTTTGATTATAGTCAATGAGTATATATAATTATTTCCTTTGATGATTAATTATGTCTATGTGTATATTATGTTGATAATGATTTTCATCGGATACTAATTATTGACATTTATCCTACCTAGGATAAAAAGATCTTACTTGGAAGGGTTTAGACCTTAGTTGAGTCATATATCACTTTTTTTTGACATATTCATCTTAAGTTGGATCCACCCATCCATCTCAAGTAGAATATAGACATTTGTCACATTTGAACCATCCATGATTAATAACCACTCCACTCATTATTATTCCACCACATGGTTATTTATAAAATGAAAATCCAGAACTTGTGCTTTAGAGTGAATATTTCACCAATCCTAAAATGTTAAGGATCTTTCTGTAAGAACCCTTGGTTTGCATAAAATTTGTGTCAAAACCTTGGAGTGTATTCTATAACTAATATGGCATGACACATGAATGCAAACTAGATAATACATTAGACAAAAAATGTATACAGTTATAACATTACTTTGGCCAAAGTTTTTATTATAGTTTTAAACTTCAAACAAAGTTGGGTCTTATCCACTAAAAACCATAGTCTCTGCTAAAATGCATAAGAATCCTTGTTAAGGTTCATATTAATTAATGAAGAGTAATGTTAGAAAATTCTCCCTACTTATCACTCATTATCCATTTTTGCAATATCTCCTTACAATACACAAATCACAAGGTTTGACCCTTTCGAAATCCACAATTGAAATAGGTCAAAGAGAAAGAACATGATTAATATTTGTGGATATATCCCATGTAAAATCCTTGGAAGGACTAATAATATTACCTCCATTTACATATGACCACTATGAAAATATAAAAAATGGAAAGCCAAGGAAGAGAGATTGAAACTCTTAGAGGAAAAATAATTTCATGTACTTATTCATTATTTGACATTTTATGTGATGTGTATGGTACATTTTGATGAGTACTAAATAACTATTTAGATTGAGAATTTTAAATTATGTAAATTAAAGTTTTGGGTGATTTAATGTAATGTGTATTATATTTCTGTATGATTTAATGTAATGTATAATATACATTTTAAGTTTGATAAAAAACTTCAAATTATATATCAAATAAATATGCAAAATGTATAGTTGCTACTAGCATACCTATCTTAGATAAATCTATGTAAAAGACATCAAGAGATATAATTCTCAATGTGCCTATTATATAAATATGCAAAATATACGGTTGTTACTAGCATACCTATCTTAGATAAATCTATGTAAAAGACATCAAGAGATATAATTCTTGAGGTGCCTATTCCACTTATGTCACAAATCCAATATAAGATAGGCACATTGAGAATTATATCTCTCAGAATATTTTACATAGATTTATCTAAGATAGGTATGCTATTTACCAAACTATACCTACTTAAAATTAGTTAACTAACCCTAGCATAGGACTGTTGTCTAACATTTTTAAGTCACTATTATTTCCAAGAGATCCATGAGAAGCCCAAAATTGGTGAAGATAGAATATTATTGATTATCTTCATATAGTGGCACATTATATGCACTTATAATATTCAATTTTTCATAAGGAGATATTGCAAAAAGGAATGAAAGTAAAAGATTACTAGTCTAGATATGAATGGCAACATAGAGGTTCACCACATGTGCATGGATTCATATGGTTAGACAAAATACCAAATTAGGTCTTGTAAATGGAGATTTAGGGTATATCAGAAGTATAATATACAAACTTGGGAGTGCCCCACCAAAACCACCAACATATGTTATGGTCAAATTTGATAATTACTCAAGAATACCATTTGAAGATGTAACTCCATATGCAGTACCTATTGCACCAATACAAAGGGGACACACAACCCAAATACCCTTATAATACACAAATCATAAGGTTTAACCCTTTCAAAAGACATAATTGATATAGGTCAAATAGAAAGAACATGATTAACATTTATGGCTATATCTCGTATAAAATCCTAGGAAGGACTAAGAATATTACCTCCATTTATATATGATCACTATGAAAAGCTAAAAAATGGAAAACAACTTTACAAATGGAAAGTCGAGGATGAGAGATTGAAACTCTGAGAGGAAAAATAATTTCATGTAATTATGAAAAAAATCATGTACTTATTCATTATTTGACATTTTATGTGATGTGTACCTATTCATTATTTGACATTTTATGTGATGTGTACTTATTCATTGTTTGACATTTTTTGTGATGTGTATGTTACATTTTGATCAGTATTAAATAACTATTTAGATTGAGAATTTTAAATTATTTAAATTAAATTTTTGGGTGATTTAATGTAATGTGTATTACAATTTTGTATGATTTAATGTAATGTATAATATACATTTTAAGTTTGATGAAAAACTTCAAATTATATATCAAATAAATATGCAAAATACACAGTTGCTACTAGCATACCTATCTTAGATAAATCTATGTAAAAGATGCTGAGAGTTATCATTCTCAAGACACATATTTCTCTTATGTCACCAATCCTAAAATGTTAAGGACCTTCCTGTAAGAACCCTTGGTTTGCATAAAATTTACATCAACACCTTGGAATACATTCTCTATATAATATGGCATCACACATGAATGCAAACTAGATAGTACTTTGGACAAATAATGTATATAGATATAACATTACTTTGGCCAAAGTTTTTATTATAGTTATAGACTTCAAACCAAGTTGGGTCTTGTCCACTAAAACCATACTCTCTACTAAAATGCATAAGAATACTTATCAAGGTTCATATTAATTGATGAAGAGTGATGCTTAGAAAAGTCTCGCTAGTTATCACTCATTATCCTTTAACATGAGGGACAACTAATCACAACACAATAAGTATAAACAATCCATTTATAGTATACACAATAGAATATAGTTTTTAAGTTCTTTATACATAATTTAAAATTGGTAGAACCAATGCACTTATCTCATAATTTCATTTTACAAGTTTGTGATGAAATGATCATTAAGGAAACATACCATGATATATGCAAACTCACATTACCATACTTGGAACTACTTAAACAATCATACATCAAGCATAAACCCTTATTAACTTATGCATCAAAATTTAGTAATTATATAAGTTTTTGATACACTTTGGTTTATGAAGGTACAATATATATAACACATTTAGTTTTATCCCTCTAAAACCATCTAACCATCTAACAAGGAAAATGAAATCCAACATAGTCTGTAACTTTCATAACATTAAAAATAATCTAAAAGTATATGTTTCCAAGATTTTGAAACATCTCAAAATCACTTAAGGCCAATCCCTTATATTCTACTATTTGTAATTCCATTGAAAGAATATAAATTATACTACCATTCATGTCTGCATGGGTTTATAATACTTTGAAATAATCAACATTTTGAGATTTAACTCGTATTATTCCCTATTTATGCATTAATTCATGTTTTATAGAATTTATTTACATATAGGAAGAAAGACTTATTTCATTATATATAAAATAAAGTTGAGGTTATAATTATACCATGGTTGCTATTTAAATCTTAGACATTCATGTCACTACCTCATTTCTTTAACTTAAAACTAATTTAAATTCTCATTGAAAAATTACAAAATTAATGCTTATAAAACCTACAATTGTCAATCATTTATACATGATTTATAATAATATCTAGATACTCCATCTATTCAACCTATCTAATTCCAATGCGTAATTGAAGTCTCATGAATAATGGCTACTTCCATTATGGCTTCCAACTAGTATTACATCTATCTTCACAACTTTGAATCAAAAATCTCTTTGAGCATATAACACATCATATTATTGACTTCTTATGTCAATATATAGGCCTGTAGGTGGTTATAAATCCACCTATAGGTTTGAATATATATCTATTTTTATCAATAAAATACTTTGCAAAAGAATCCACACAAAAATTAACATCTCCATTAAGTTCTACATTCTACCATGCCATACAAGTCACATTCTCACAACATAATCACTATTATTTATTTTTGGGTCAGAGTGAACTGTCACCCCCAAGTTCATAGGGGTTATTCAATCAATTAAAACTAAGATAAACAATCAAGGAATCCATAGATTTCATCTAACATGACCACTCATATCCATATAGTGAGGTATCTTTTTTTGTTTTATTTTGGGTGTATTAAAACTCCATAAAAATCACAACCCATATCTGTTATTATAAAATATTGTATTGATCTTATCACATCCAAATTTCTCACTAAGTTCAATTACCTAATTATCCATGGATTATTATGGTTGTTAAATTGATTAATTACGTTTTAACTAAGCTGCAAGTCATATATTGTTATGGGACAATTGATTGTTAATTGATATCATGATTACATTGCTATGAGTTAGTTGTATTGTAAACTATTTACAATATGATTATATTAATTTTATTGTTATAACATTGTTTTATGAGATATATCATGATGTTATGGGCTAACTACCTTCTTGTAGTGACTTGGATGAAAGACAGTTACATCCCTTAGAGCATGATAGAGGAAGGGCATCATCGGAGAGGATGGCATAGACAAAGGTGTTGGGGGACAATAGAGGAATAGATAAGTTAGAACCATACACATGCCACATTAGATAGCACATGTTATATGCATTGTGTGGATTATTAGCATTGGTATGTTTTTGAGGTCATTTATATTTAGATAATTGATTTTATGTGTTAGTGAGTGTTAGTTCAATGTAATATTTATACATGGAATAAATCATGTGTGATTGCATTGTGGATATTATACGTAAATTTAGTGAATAATGTTGTTGTATGACTATTTTCTAATTTAAACTCATGATTGTTAATGCTTGTGAAAATGTAAATCTATAGGAATAAAATATAGTTACTATTGTATATAGACTAACCATAAAGCCTTTGCAATGTTTTAAAACATTAGCTTGTTATCATATGATATTCAAGAAATATCATTATATGGATTAAATTCCTTAATAAATATGATAACAAAAGACATAAGATAGTCTATATAACATAGAAAAAATTATGTTGTTATAATATTATTATGATTAGTTTAATAATTGTCCAATTTAACATTTTGGAAAAAAAAAAATAATAAACTTGATATTAGTTTGGTTACTATTAAAATCATGATGTTGTTATCATTACTAAGTTGGTAACATAACTACATTATATCCTAAGACTAAGCCTAGTCATAATTCACTTGCATAAACTATGGTAAAGTTAGAAGTAATGGTTATAATTATTAATGATGTTAAAAGTAGACCTTTTCAAGGTTATACTTGGGCATGTAATGTAGATTGGTCATGTAGGATTTAATCGGTTAAAATAATGATTAATGTATTTGGATAAAGTTTAAGAGAGAAAGATTAGGGATTTTCTTAGTTTAGTTAATAGAAAGATAATTATGTTCTAGTCTATGTTTGAATGGATAATTTAGATTATTCATGGTGACTTCAAGATATGAAGGTGCATGCAAGCCTGAATTGGTAATAAATAAATGAGGAAAATAATGATAAGAGGGATTTGAGGAGGAGAACAACGACACAAAATAGGAGAAGAAAAAGAACATAATGAAGGATAAAGCTTTCTAGTTCATATCATTGTAAACTAAAAATAATTTAAAAAGGTTGGTGATGTTATTATTTTCAACTGCTTAAAGAATTTTATGTAAAGAATTGATTTCCTAAGGTTTAGAAAATGATTGTATTTTATTATGGATACAGGCTTAGCCCTATGGATGGCTCGACCATCCAAAAAAATAAGACCATTATCCTCTAAATCCTATGATTATAAACTATATTTGTATGAATATGAAGCCATTAGGGTTAAATGGGTTTAATTTGAAATGATAATGAAATGCTCTAGATAAAATGTAAAACCCTAGGTAGATGGTTTTGAAATATATATAAATTTTGAGTTTTTGAAACTCTATATATTTACACACACACACACACACACACACACACACACACACACACACACACACACACACACACACACACACACACACACACACACACACGTGTCTAGTGTATGTTTCAATTTAAATGATGTTAGAGACAAATATAAAATTGTATGGGTTTACAAACAATTTTGTATATAGTTGATTTGGGTTACCATATATATATAGGATGACTATTGAATTAGGGTTGGCATATATACATATTGACTGCATGTTTTGGTCATTTGAAATAGTGAATATATATGTGTTTGGACTTTGTATTCATATCAATCAAAATAGGGTAAACATATAATATGGAATGTGTGTATAACTATTACATGAAACCATGAATATAAATATATGTATGTGAACTATAGTCATATGTATTAAACATTGTGAATATATACATAAATTAACCATGTTTTTTATTTACAAAATCTGAGCATATATAAATTTGGAAAGAGTATGTATTTGTAACACAAAAATGAGGATGTATGAATTATATGTTTATTGACATTCAAACAGGGAAGATATATATATTGTGTGTATATTTGTCTTTCAAAATAGTGAACTTATGTATGTGGGTTGTGTACACATATGAGTTTTAAGTTGAAAATATATAGTTTTAAGTTCCATTTTGAAAGCTGTAGAGAAATTAGAGTCTTTAAACTTATGAGTTTTACTTACAAGAAGCCGATTGTGTCAAGCTTGAATGGATATATGTGAATTGGTTGTATTATTCAAACACATCTACAACTATGTCAACATCTATTCATTTTGTATTAGATGTCGATTTGATTTTCTAAATACATATAGAAAATTAGAAAGAGTATAAACCTCTAATTAATAAACAAAGGAAGAGTTTAGGTATGTATGGTCGATGTCAGGATGCGAAACACCGGAAGCACACAATTTGATTACCAAATACCAAGCAACTATAATATGCGGAAATAACCAGATTCACCAAGTAACTAGAATTCAGAATAACACAGCATATGAGAGACAATACACCAATTGTATTAATACTTTATATAGAAAAGAATACAATAAATAAGATGCCACTTCTTCTCCACCACCTCTTCAGAGGCTCGCTACACCTCAAGTGAACAGTAATTCTTCTCCCCAAAGCTCTCCCTCTCACAGGTCCCAACACCCAACTCAAATACAGAGTTGGTGTTCACCTCCCATGCTCCACGCACACCACAAGTGCTCCATGCACTCCACAAGCACTCCACGTGCTCCACAAGTACTCAAGGTACTTCAAGTAGATCTCCCATGAACCTGCAATAACCTGCACTTCAACAGACCATACTTATGGAAGGAACTCCCTTGCCTTCCTGTCTTGCTCTATCCGAGTACACACCTGTACTCCAAG
Source organism: Torreya grandis (assembly GCA_037957365.1). Lineage (NCBI taxonomy): Eukaryota > Viridiplantae > Streptophyta > Pinopsida > Cupressales > Taxaceae > Torreya > Torreya grandis. The sequence goes on along the minus strand of JARHVA010000204.1, from coordinate 6,382,036 downwards.
TAGATCCTGCCTGATACTACTCCCTGTTGTGTTGCTGTCTATATGATCTTGCACACCTACAAATCAAACAACGGTTCTGCTCACCTGTGAACCTTGACCTTACACACACATACACCTGCAGATCAACGATCTTACTTACCATGTAGATCTCTTATATAGGCCATGCAACTCTGACCAAGATCCTACACTCCTGAAGAATCCAGCTGACTCTCCAAACCAGCACCAACACGCCTGGTACTGTTGTGGAACTAGGAGGAACACCCTTGCTCACCTCACACACAGAAGGAGCAAACTTTGCTCAACTCAAACTAGCCCACTTTTCCAATACAACCATGAGTCTATTATATAGATCTCATCCAAACAATAATTAGACATCTAATTACAATAATTAGATCCGCAGCTATGAGTCTAAAATTAGCACTCATCATGCAAACACTTGGTTCGTCAACCAACTGCCCGTAATTAACTCGCAGTCGAACCACACAGGTGATCGACGCCGGTCCCTGTCCGCCTGGGGGTCATCGACGCCGGCTGATCTCTGACTGACGTCGGTTGCCTTCCTGCCCTATCCTGCCGACGTCGGTTGGCCTGACCGACGTCGGTGTCTCTGACACTCAGCAACTCTCCTACAACCTCCTCCGTGTCTGCATCAGTGAAGCTTTTAGCTCCACAACCTAACAATCTCCCACTTGGAGATAAACAGCTGCACTATACCTATACCTATACCCCGTCTAATCTGTTTCCTGGTTTGTATCCCTCTTCAAGCTCCCACCTGAAGACAACCCACCACACATCCCGTGGTGTACCACCTGTCATTCGAGTACCCTGCCACATCCGAACCTAAAACACCTGTAGTGAAGTCCTGACCCTGCATAGCAACACCTGTTGCCGGTCCCTCTCAAAAACCTGAGAACTCACTTCCCCGAATTGGCTCCTAACTCTGACAGCTCCCATTGCATGGGAAAACTCAGGTCTATACCAGACCTCATGTGATTTTGGACACTGTACCTATCCAGCCCTTAGTGTGCTCCGTCTCTGCATCCCGAACCTCGCCAACACCTGATTCACATCAGCTCCCACTCGAGACAAAATCAACCTGTGATCTCCATGCCTCCCATGTCAAAGAATTTCGCTGCTCCAAACTCCTCATGACATGACACTGAACTAATCTTACCCTTAGCTCAGCAAAACCTTGTATGTACACCCCTGCTAGCTAGCATACTATCCACATATAGCAACAGAATGATGTCATGACTCATCATCCACCTGGTAAGACAAACCATAGTAGTTACCTAACACTGACTAAAGCCATGCTTCGTCCTCCACCTGTCAAAACCTATACCACTATCCTGCAGCTCCATAAGACCATATGACCTGGTCTTCCGTCTCACATATCCATTCTCTCTATTCTTCTGCTAAGGAATCCATTCGTCTCTGTGCTTTCTTCCTGCTGGCAACCCTACCAAGACACACCTGTTTGGTTCACCTCCAAGGAATCACATCCTCATCCATGCCAAGCTCACACCTATTTCCTGGATCCTTCCTGCTCTACAATCAGCAACAAGTATGAAGAAGAGGAACACAAATTTGAGGGCCTACTTATGCCTTCAGTCCTCTGTATGGGTGTTTGAGACTCCTTGAAAACATGCTGTCCACCCAAAATTCGTTATAGTGATCGACCTCGGCCACCCCACAGTCTGCATCCGACCGACGTTGGTTCTCATGCATCTGTCCCTGACTACCAACCTGCCAGCGCTGGTGTCCCTGCTGTCGACGTCGATCCTCCTGATCGACATCAGTCTTACATACTGCCGACGTCGGTCTTACCCTGCCCGACATCGCCGGCTTCGGTCTGCACATGACCGACATCGGCACCTGTCTGTTTGACGCCGATTCCTCCTGACCGATGCCGGTACCTGTGTTCACCTATGAGTGATGACTTTTTACCCGCGAGCTCCTTTGAATCAAATCCCATGTCCAAACTGCTCTGCTTAGAAGTATCCAGCCTCATCCACTGAACTCTGTCCGCCATCTCCTCCAAGAACACCAAGGCTTTCCAGTTCTTAAGCCTGTCAAATATGTCTGTCTTCCGCTTAAGAACATGCATCTCCTTCCTGCTCATGTGACCAAGCCTACGAAGCCACGTCTCCGCAACAAAAGAAGAATTAGTAATATAAACAAGTAGATAAAGTATACCTATTTTCTTACCACTAGCTAATTCAAGTGCTACCGCTGTGAGAGTTATTGTGCATCTCTCATCACCCAATCTTTTTGAAGAAATTAGCCAAATCTCCAAACCTGGGACCTGCATGACCTTCATCAACACCTGTGTGTTGGCCGCCTGCAATTTCAGCTTCACTTCCCCTTTGCCAATTCTTTGGCAAGGCTTACCAGCTCCTCTACCTGGGGGCTGCATGGAAAGAGGCAACTGAATCTTTTATCCAAGATTCAACTTTATCCAAGAAACCTGCAAACACATCCTGTGCAACAACACCTGCAACATCTGTATCTTCAGTTTCTTCATGCTGATCTGCTACCGACCAACAATGTTCTTTTACCTGCTCTTTCTTTCCATAGGACCGTGAGTGACCATCTGTGCTTTTTAACTCCTCCATTCTTAGCTTACTTTCATCTGCCATTGCTCTACTCCCACTCAATCAGAAACCCCTGAGAGTGCCCTATAACCAAAACACAAAACCTGCTTCCTGCAACCTTAGCTCTGATACCACTTGATAGGATCGAAACTCCCCAAAGCTCTGACACAACTTGTCAGATTTAAGAGCACACATGATTACCAATGTATAAGCAACTAAACATGCGGAATCTAGAAGAACAAATAACTATCAATGAGAAAACACACAGAACATGAGAGGCAATATACAATTATATTCAACTCTTTACAAAGGAATCTACAACAAAGAGGTGGCACTCTTTCTTCCACTTCGTGGGCTTACAGTAAACTTCCCTCCAGAGTAATCTTCTCTCATAGGTCACAACACACAGCTAACACAAGCTGTTGTTCACCTCATTGCACATCTGTACAATCGAGTACACAATCGTACTCCAAGTAGATCTCTCCATGATCCTGCTGATGTATTGCTATCACCTTGGATCTAACGTCCCCGCACTGATCTCCTTTCTGACCCTCGCATCCATACACCCCTGCAAATCAAACCTGATCTTACTTAAACACACATGGGGAATCCTACTTGATTCCACCATGGGAAGAACTCTCCAAGCTTCACATAGCTCTTCTCCAAATTCTCCACTGAACAATACAGCCCATGAGTCTCTCATATAGATCTCATGCATACACTAAAATTAGACGGGCAGCTCAAAGACTCGAACTAGTCTTCACATGCAAACTCCGCGTTCACTTAACTGATTATTCGTCAACAGCAGTTCTGACCACTACAGGTGACCGACGTCGGTCCCTGCCCTCCTGGAGGTGACCGACGCCGGCCGATCTTTTTCCGATGTCGGTTTCCCTTCTGCGTCCCCTGACCGACGTCGGTGTGGCCTGCCGACGCTGGAGATTGCTTAGTTTCAGAAACCTCCTCCTTCTTCTGTTTGCAACAAGGTGAAGCTTTTAGCTCCACACCCTAACAGTCGATTGATTATTATTCTCTATTTTCAATAATTTGGGATAATGTATATACAATCTAAGGACTAAAATTGGGTGAAAAATAGGGTAATTGATTTGGAATGAATTTTATCAAAATTGAATTATATCTTTTACATTAGAATAAGTGAATAAAAATAAGGGTTTTTAGAAATGTTGAGACCCTATATGGATCTTGATGTCTTTTTCATGAAAAGTTAATAGTTTTTAGAATCATATAAGTTTTTATAAGAATAATGAAAAATACTATTAGTATGATAAAACAATTATTGTGTATTAAAACATATATATTATGGGGTATATATTATGCAATGTGCATAAATATATGAAATATATCTATATGAGAACTTAGGTTCTCTTATACATATATAGCTTATATTTATACATTAGGATGCATGCCTATAATTATAGCTTTTGATTAATTAAATCAAGTCACAAAATATTGAAGGATAAGACACTATAATTATATGCACAAAGCCTCCTAAGAGTATATTAGGTTAAGAAAAAATATATGAAAGATTATGCTTTTGTTTATGAGTTAATTGATCTTTTAAATAATTATGACTATTGTGTATAATTGAGTAATATGTACACTATACTATGATATTATTAGTTGCACTACATTTGAATCTACTTACAAATATTAGAAAACATGTAGTCTAAGTATATATTGTACCGATTTGGTATTAAAATAGTACTTGTTATGCTTATTATTTATTTGTTGAATAATATAGTAGAGATTCAATCATACGTTTGATGGACTAAATGTATATATTATTATTATTTCTACATTTAGCATGATTTATACCTACTAGTAGGAAATAATCTATATGAATTTGTTGTTTACATTAATATTAACCAAATCTCACATTGTTAGTACTAACTAAGCAGTGAGACAGACTTCATTATATTACTTAGCATCACTAATGCTAGATGAAGGTAATCCAACAAGTGGTGTGTATGAATTTGATTGATCCTATAGATTAATAACTATTTGAAAACTTTAGACAAAGTAATATTTAGTTAGACATTGTCATTTCATATGTTTGATTTACATGTTTGTGAAATATCATATTAGAACATATTTTATTTATGGTATACATCATGTATTAGAAATCTTATAGAACACATGTATTAGCTTGTCTCTCAAGATTCCCGCACCATCACTATATACCCATCTATGAAGGGAGGGACATTCCTTATTTGGGGGAATATGAGGGGTATCAATGGTCCATGGTTGGTGTGGAAAAGTTCTCAGATTATGATCTCCCTCCCCACAACAGTACTTATTGGAGACTACACTTGAGACTATCAAAGATACTAGAATTCATGAGACTCATGCTCTATGGAGCCTTGTATCTTATTTTGTATTTATTTAAACATTATTCTAAATGGATATGTAATTAATTTATTAATGTAAATTAGTAGTAGTGGTTGTATTATTTTACCATTTGTGGTTGGATTTTATGTAATTAATTTCTATAAGCAATTTTATTTGTATCATGTGATGCAAGTGATCAATGAATATTAAATGTTACATGTTTAATTTATGTTTAACATAATTAGTATGCTTAATAAGATCACTAATTAGATTTTTGTGGTGTAATATAATAAAAGAATACATGGAATATTAAAAAAAATGTTATTCTAGTAAATCCCAGTGGGGATGTTACAGATCCACAAGGTCTATAAGATATCAAGAGGAAATTGACTAAGATTTCTCATATTCTAGGTTTGAAATAATAGTTAGTGTTTCAAAAAATGGGGATGCAGTATATATTTATCCAACTAAAAGACAAGATAAAACTCCATTGCTTTAATCAAATCATGAGATCCCAATTACTTACTTGGAACAATAGGAAAGGTTAGGTGAATTTTCTCCTTGCACAAATTTCTTCCTTTTTTATTTTGTTATCCATGCTCCTACTTTATCCAAAAATGTTGTGCCCTTATTTCCTCATTTCATATTTTTAACAACACAAAATCATCATTAAAACCTCAATATGCCCCCAAAACTATTGTCATTTCATTTTTGTCCTAGATAACCATTAAAATGTGAGTTTTATGCCTCATTTACAAGCTGATTTTACTTCTTGTCTCCTCTAACAAAGTCTCACTCAACTTCATGTAGAATTTACCCTAAAAAATGCCATAGTCACTCATAATTTCATTCTATTCAAAATAAATGTAGTTGAAGCTTAAATATTTTACCCATGATGGTCTTAGCCATACTAAACCCTATTCATTTATCCCATGTTTTGACTAAAACCAAATAAAAGTAATTTCAATCATTCTAATAAAATATAATTATGAGCTAATAATTCCCAAAATAAATGTTCCAAGAGTATAATATACACCAAGGGGGCTAAATTTCCCTTTGGGTTCTAATGATCCCAACCCCCAAAAAGGAGTTCATTTCTTTTTCTTACTTCATGTAAAATACACTAATGAAATGACCTTGTTCTTAGCATAGAACCTGTTATTACTTATTATTTGAAAGATCAAGTTAGAAATGTTAATGTATAGTCAAATATGTGAACAACATACTTTAATAAAACATAATACACCATATATATTTTCAATTCATATACTTCTCTACACACCACATAAAGAATAAAAGAGTTGATACATAATGCCAATTAACAGTGTTGCAACCAATATCCAACTCAATAAATAATGCAAAGAGTCGAGTAATTATCAAGTAATAATGCCTTCAACAAGAAAGCAAAAAGTGAAAGTAGACATACCATATAGCAAATAACCACACATGTTATAAACACACTAACCATCTAAGAAAAAACACACAATATGATAATCATGTAAGTCAAAAAAATCTAATGTGTGTGTGGGAGTATTTTAATTTTTTTCTCTTTATACATAAAACTACCATGATCTACCATCTTCTCCCCTATGATGTTATCCTTTTATAGTACTCAATTAGGGTATATCATGTCTTGCATCCACCTTAAGTAAAATAATGTAGTTAGTGCATTTCTTTCAAAAAGCTAGAAAAACCATTACTCGATAAGCAACATAAATACCACTATATTTTTTTACTTATCAAGATGTAAAATTAGACTATTAAAACTCATTTTATAGCATGTGTATGTACTGAAATGAGAGATGTAGAACATAAAAATATAGTAGTCTATGTAATAACACAATGAATATGTCTATGTATGCAACATAACCTATAAATCTAATTAATCATTAATCAACTGTTTGTTTAAAAACATATGTTGTTTGTTAAGGATTGGACATGATATAAAAATATATCTCATCTCAAAATAAATAATTATGTGTTCCATGTGTAACATTGAAACCATAAAAGTGTTAATATATTATCACTATATGGGATCATCATTAACATGCATTTATAACACATTTTGCTATAATCATAAAAAGATGGTATTCATGATTAAAGGATATTTATCACACATTATGGTATAACATATATAAATATCATCATTTAAAGTGCATATATATGAATCAAGAGTCGAACCTATATATTTCTTAATTTTACCTCTATTGTTTATGATACAATAATGTAGTTTAAGTTTTTGTTTTGCCTTAATGAATATACAAGTATTTGTAGGCACATCAATAGGAAACCTTCCAAATGGTATTACAATACAACATGTACCAAAACAATGGGATAAAACTACTCAAAAAATATCTATACAATTTCTAAAAAGAATCTAGAGATGTTGACCCTAAACCCCCACTAGGACGCTTCATCCCTAAACCCCCAGATAGAGGGTTGATAACACCCTGAGGGTATCACCCCATTCCATCGATAAGGTGGTCCCCCCCATTCCTTATGTATAATTTAGTTTATTGCAAATCATGTAGTGTGTAAATTAGTTTTAGTGTGCATTTAATTTCTTTAGCCTAATTGATTTGATTTTTTTCTTTTAATCTAAAAAAATAAATACTAGTGTTAATAGATATAATTATTGTAAAAATAATTATCTTGCAGGTACAATGTAATTAATGATTTATTTAACCTTTTAGATTAATAATTGATTATTATTATTTTTAAAATTACATGGAAGTTATGATAATGCAATTTAAAGTAAAATATTTGGAATTATGCATGAATTTATTTTAAAATAATTTGAAAAATAGTTTTAGGAGTTAACTATGACTAGAAAATAAATTAACAGAGATTAATAAAGTTAGAAGTTGATTTAAATGCAACCTTGAATACCCATGTAGGAAAATATTAGAAAATTAATAAAAAGATATAATTTTCAACTTAAGTTTAAATTTAGAAAACAAGGGGAAAGAGCATGATAAGTAAAAATAGTATGTTTTTGACTATAATTGAAGAAAACTAGAAGATGAGTTAAATATAGCATGCAAAGAATTTGAGATAACATTCAAGGAGAATGTATAATGTAGAAGAAAAATTATTTTATAAATAAGAGATGAATGTTTGGTGAAAAATGACGATGGAGAAGAGGATAGATGGGGAGAGGAAAAGAACATTAGTTTTATCTACTCAGGTTTGGAAGCGATTTAGAGGTAAGTTTCATAATTATATTTCAATATGTAAATGGATCTGTGTTTTATTTCTTTTAAATCCTGAGTATTATTTTTATAAGCAACATCCTATTTTAGTTAGTTTTCTTTAATATTCCTTCAAAATTTCTTTCTATTTGGTATTAGACCAACATCCCACTTTGAAGCTAATATTCCATTCTTGTAGGCTGCATTTTATTGTGTCATCATTTGTAAATGTTTTTTTATTTATATTTATATTGTAATTATATTGGCTATAAGCTATGCCTGTATAGACAAATCACGATATAATAACATGGGAAGTTTAATCTATTTTTCAATAAAACATCATGTAAGCTGTGCTTGTAAGCTATGATTGTGACGCAAAATCACCTTATTCAATACTAAACATATAATAATATATATTAATTGTTGTAGATAATTTTAGTTGAGTTGCTGAGTTTATATGAATTTATATATATATATATATATATAAAGGGTAACACAAAATCTTTTGAAATTGTTGAAGCCCTTTAAGTCGCTAAAATATTTGATTGAGATTGCCAAAGCCCAAAATTTGAAGCACCCAGCGAAAAAATTAATGGTGAGTATTAGATTCTGAACCTCTTAATTAAAAATTTGAAATAATATGTTAATATGTTGAGTTTTATCTAAACCTGTGCTTATTTATTTAGGAATACGTACTAGTATGATGTTATGCTTATTGGCTATGTAATGAATTCCATTGGCTATGTATCCCATGTTAGTATCTATGTCAAAAATTGTTGACCTATGCTTAATTGGTCAAAGCTGTATTATATCTATGAGTAATTAATTAAGACTTACATTTTATATTTATTTTAGCCTACCTATTTGACTAGTATCTCATCAATCTTGGTCAAGTACACTAAATTGAAAAGTCATGTTTTGACTACATCCTACATATTGGGAGCATTTTCCTCTATATTAAAACTATGTTTTATTTTACCATTAGCCAGGCATCTTATTTGATAAAAATGGATTATTCATTTATGGCCTATATTTGTGCATGTTGACAACGTTTCTCTTTAGGTTGCATCAAATGTTTTGGGTATTTAATAAAGATTGCCAAGTCTCTTATTTTTAAACCTGATCAATTAAATTTCAATGTTGAGTATAATTATTATTACGTTGATGGGAAACATTGAAAAAATATGTGATATTAGTGTATTCTCTTGAGTCATTTGAATAAAAAGGAATTATGTTTCTTTCATGTAAGAATGAATGTTTGATGGAACTTTATCTTTACCTCAAATTTCCATGCCATCGGATTGACCAAAATTGTATTATAGATAAAATAATAATAATAGTATTTTTAATTAATGAGAGTGACTTAAATGGAATTCTTTTATATTATAATGTAACTGAGTCATTTAAATAAAAGAGATTATGATTTCTATTTTATTATAAGATTGAGTTGTCATATCCCCTTTTTCATGGACATTGACAGATGTGATGATTGGCCTATTATACGACCTTCGTAGGCTAATAGGATGGATAGAGGGTCATAATGGAGCTTGGATTGACTTTGATTCACAGGATTTCTACATTTGAATTTCATTCGGGCTCTTTCGGACACATTTGGCCTGAGCTCCTACTTTTTAGGGATATTTGATATGCAGCGGAGCGCCTTTATTTTGGTATGGTCATATGCGGAATCACTCCCTGATTCACCTGCTTCGATCGGTTTGAGGATCCGACGTATATTGAGGGAGATATTAATATTTGATTGATTTAATCAAATATTAATTATTTGGTCTCATTAATAATTAATTATTAATTATTAATTATTTGCTCTAATTCTAAATTAGAAACCCTAATGCTAATTTAAGAAAACCCTAATTAGGGCAAGCATATCTTTTGAGGGTATAAGGGTTTCACATGGAGGCCATTATGGAATTATGTATGAATTGATTATTGATATTGATTTTGGAGAATTTCTTCTGTGAAGACTGAGCCTAGGGTTCAAGGATTCCATTTGCATTGGAGAACGTTCCCTCTTCAGTGTGTGCAATTAAGAGGCTGTGGAATATCAGCTGATCTATTGCCAAAGTGTGAGATAGCTTCATCCAGAAGTTATCACAGAATTCCAGGTTTGAGAGATAACTTCACACAGAAGTTATTACAGATATTCCAGGTATTTCTTTATTTAGTTTTGATTCAATAAATTATACAGCTAGAGATCTTCTGTGCTAGAAAAGTATATTTCAGATCAGGGGTTGAAAACAGGGAAGTTGTGCTTAATTGGCGGTCGTGCAAGGTCCGTACAGGTCCGTACAGATCAGCTCAGGAACCGACCTCGGCAGACAGAGGGTTTCAGTGACCGACATCGGTCGACTGAAGACCGACGTCGGCAGAAAGCCGACCGACAGATACCGACGTCGGCGATATATCGACCGACGACGGCGACTGTGTGTCGACACAGAAGGGCCGAGACTTTCCAGAATTCAATTTGCACTTCCAGATTTGCAAAGCCAGGGTTTTCAAGACTGTATTTCATATTTATATGCATATTAGAGGACTGCAATTGTAATAATTTAGAAGGACAAGTGATACAATCTGTAATTTGTTATTAAGAGACTATATTATTGTGATCTTTCTGAATTTATTCAACAGCGATTATATCTTGGTTCAGATTTTTTGTGTTGCTATATTTCCTGTTTGGAGGGGATATTACAGTGGTATCAGAGCTTTGGTCTTTGGTATCATAGTTTTGTGTCTTTCATATATCTCTATTGGTAAGGGATATCACAGTGGTATCAGAGCTTTGGTCTTTGGTATCATAGTTTTGTGTCTTTCATATATCTCTATTGGTAAGGGATATCACAGTGGTATCAGAGCTTTTGATGTTTCTATATTCCCTGTTTGAAGGGGATATTACAGTTGTTCAGAGCTTTTGTAGGAGAAAAAAGGAGCCCCTAAGTAAGGGACATCACAGTGTTGGACTTTATTATTGCCTTAGATTTCCATATAAAAGTCATAATATGATTGATGCAAAGGTTTATGTTGGAATGTTATGTTTACTCCGTTCAGAAAGAAATGATAACTAATTGGGGATGTTAATTAGGCTAAGTATTAATATTTTGTGTATATGTGAGTGGCTGGTCTTGGTGTTCTTAGAGATGATTTTGGTTGCAAAAGCAATACTCAGTATATCTTGCTATTGATACTTGTGTGATTCTAAGTTGAAGGTACATTTATGTGTTTTTGAAGCTTAGTGAGTTATTTAAGTCAAAGAAGGCTATTGAGGTTTCTAATTTTGTTCACTTATAGTAAAGCAAATTAAATCATATTATTCCATGTTGAATATTATTATGCCCAAGTGATTTATATCCATATGAGTATTGATGTCAATTTGACTTGTGTATTATGTTTTAAAAGCTGGTGGACTGAGTCATTTTTGTGCTACATATTAGTATTTATTTAAAGAGTGTATATTATGTATTCTAAATCTAAGAAATACTCAAATGGTACATACTATACTTGTGTTGGTTGTTACTTTGTTAAGTATGTTTAATAACAGATAGAAGGATATAACAATTGTGTGCATATAAACTTATGAGTGCAAATGAACGTAAATATATAATTAAATGCATTATATGATTTTTTGGTTAAAGTTATGCTTGATTAAATATGAGTGTATGCTTTTATCTATCTATGACTACTTTCTATGACTATTTATGGATAAACTAGTAGTCATGCCTAAGAACACTAGACTAAGATAATGTGGGTTGTCATGAAGATTGTTGCTTGGGTCTTATTGAAGTATTTTTAAATCTATAGTATATGTTTCCAATTTGGGATTAATTTTAATGAAAGACACATTCATTCATAGATGATTATATGTATATCTTGTTTTTTTCTTGTTTAGCATGTGATGCGATATTGTTGCTATGAGAATGGAATCTGTAGTGAGTCTTGAGTTATATACTATGTTATATATATGAAATCTTAGTGATGATACTAATAGGTAGTGAGACAGGTTCCACTATTCTAAGTAGTACCACTAATAGATAATCCGATCAAGTGGTGTGTTATGAAATTGACTAGTCTAAAATGATCATATGAAAACTTTGATCAAAGTAATGTTATATACATTGTCTTTCATATGTTTAATTTTTATGTTGTGCAATATCATGTTAGAACAATTTTTTTCATGGTAAATTGTATGTTTTTATAAATCTTACATCCCATAGGGTACTAGCACATCTCACTAGATTCTCTCACCATTCTATCTACCTATCTATGAAGGGAGGGCCATTTCCTGATAGGAGATTGTGTAGGGGATCATTGGTCTATGGTTGGTATGGTAAAGAACTTGGATAATGCTCTCCCTCATCTAATACAATACTACTTAGAGATAGTTATGCTCATTGAACCATATAGAGTCAGGGCCCCATACTTCAGAGGCCATCAATCGATTTGTCTCAATCTCAACCTCCTCCCCCATTGCCATATATATAGTTCAGGGTACCACCTCTAGAGTTAGGATCCTCTCCCTATTGGGATAATCTATATATATTCCCAACTAAAGTTTAGTCTAGTTGTTATTCTAAGGAGGCCAAGGGGACTATCTAGAGTTAGGCACTCCCCTTGTGATTATTAGTGATACATGAATTGGTTTGACTTGGGATCTAGAGAGTTTGGTATCTACTTATTGTATTAGGTTGTATGCCTAAAGGAATGCAATTATATTATGTACTTATATATTTGAATAATGGATATTGTATTGTGAGTCTAACCATAGCTGTGTCTTGTGGCATCTAATTTTCTATGAAGTTGTATAAGATTTGTATTGTATACAATGTTTGAAGTATAATACTATTATTCTTAATATGGTTTAGCTATGTTGTATTATTTTATTATGTGGAATGAATGTTATTATTATTATTTTTTAAATTAAGTAAAAATTGAGGGGTTTTCACATTTGGTATTACAGCTATGGCTTGAACTCTAGGACCTAATGAGTCCACTAGAATTTTTGTATCCCTCTACTTATTATAAAGGAGAATTGTGAATGTGTGTTTGGTTCATTGAGTGTGTATCTTAGAGTAACAGTACCCTCTTCAGAGAATTGTTAAATGGGTTGTTGTGTCGAGTGACTCATTGGTGATGAATGTGTAAGGTATATGGGTAGATGAGTACATAGCTTAGTTCATGAGTTGTGAACATGAATTTCCTACCATATTCTTGATCTTTTAGATCGAACACCTTAGGCATGATTTTATCTTTCTTGAATCACCTTCATTATTTGTGTTTGTGCTCTATGAGTGTTTTAAAAGGGTATGGAGTGATACCCAATTATGTTTATATGTTTTATCCTTGTGTCATTATATACAAAAATATTATGAGTGGGAATTCTTTAAGGTCATTCTAGTTTGGTACCACATAGTGTAGTGCAAATTTTCTTATAATTAAGTGTAGATGTCATGATTATGATTTCCTTTATATTAAGAGTTTGTGGATTAACATCCTTATATTTATTTAGACTTGAAAAGAAGAGTCATCTCTTTTAGTTAGTTAGGGGTGAGTTTTTATGTTGTCACTCTCCTCTTACATCCTTTTTAGCTACCAAAAATATTTATATTCTTAGGATGTTGTTTTAGAATATCTTTTAGTGGAAAAACTTGTTTCCAAAGTGTTGCTTGATCTTATTGTATTGAGTTTGTGGGACAGTGTTTTCTACTTCTTGTTGATGCATCTTTTAGGTTAGTATTTTCCTTCTAGTTGTATTTTATCTAACTTGTATAATTGACCATGAGGAGTAGCTAACTTGGAATGTATATTAATTCTAGTTGATTATAAATATTATCTTATTATATATCTTTGTTTAGACTAATATTATTATCTTCTTGAAGTATATTGTTTGAAGAGTTATATGTGTACCTATCTTTGGGAGCAAGTAAGGTATGCAAAACATCTTGATAAATCTAAAAGGGTTAAGATAAAACATTTTAATTTTTATGTGCTAGTCGTACAAGTAAGGAGACATTGTCTCACTTATAATGTATTAAGGATGACATAATCCTTAGCCTTTGTTGTTATATTAGTTATGATATTATTTATTTTTTCTATGAATATAATACTATAGGTTAAGTTTTAGGATATGATAATAGTTTTGATTGACTAATAGCAAATTAATTCAATCTTAGGATGATTGTATGATTTCTCTTGTGTGTATTTTAGTGCATATGAAATCTTTTAGCACATACCATTGCTTATATGACCTATTAGAATAGATTTGTAAACCTTTTGCACCTTTTGAAGATCATTTGGTTATGGAAACCTGAGGGATGATTGGTGATATATGAACATGGGTTATAAATGATAAGATGATATCCTACTTAGCCTCACATTGAATCGGTTGGTATTGGGTTGGATTGATAGATGGATTTATCAAATCTAGTTGTATGGTCATTTATTTTAAATTTTATGATGATTTTACCAAATTATTATTAGACTTTTCTTATGGTTCTAGACAAATAAATTTCATGAAACTTGTTTACAGAATAGGAAATGTCATAGAGTAAGGTCTTATGAAACCAATTCTCTAAGAGTAATGCTAATTAGGAGAACTAGTAAAAGTTCTTTAGGTAAATTTTGTATTTAATTGCATGATATGGTAATTGATAGTAAGTTTTTTATGTTGTTGACTCTATTTGTTAATCAAATTTTTTTCTTGGATAAGGGTCATCGGGGCGATGACCAATTTTAGGGGGGGAGGATATCACATCTCAATTTCACCCTGTAATTAATAACCTTTAATATATTGATTAGTAGGGTTAATATCTGATCTATAATTGCTTTGATTTGAGCATTTTGACATATACTTGTATGGATTGTTAATTAGTATACATTGTGTGATAGTTATATTTTGATAATTTTGTACTTTGGGATGTATAATTATTAGTTTTACATCATTGGTTTATGATGACTTATACTAACTATCTAATTATTTCTAGGTGGATGCAGGATAGCTCCTACCCTTAGAGCTTGATGAGAGAGAGCATCATCAGAGAGGGTCGGCTAGATGGAGGGATTGGGAGAAATACCAGTGGGAAATGCTAGTGACTTCGTACACACACATAGTAGATTTTAAATGATAGTGCGTAATTTTGAATTATTGCTTGTGATTATCTTTATGTGTGTGGAATTAGTTTTAGTATGCATTTAATTTCTTTAGCCTAATTGATTTGGTTTTTTATTTTAATCCAAAAAAATAAATACTAGTGTTGATAGATATAATTATTGTGAAAATAATTATCTTGCACGTAAAATGCAATTAATGATTTATTTTACCTTTTAGATTAATAATTGATTATTATTATTTTAAAAATTGCATGGAAGTTGTGATAATGCAATTTAAAGTAAAAAATTGGAATTATGTAGAAATGTATTTTAAAATAATTTTAAAAATAGTTTTAGGAGTTAACTATGACTAAAAAAGAAATTAACAGAAATTAATAAAGTTAGAAGTTGAGTTAAATGCAACCTTGAATACCCATGTAGGAAAATACAAGAAAATTAAGAAAAAGATATAATTTTCAACTTAAGTTTAAATTTTGAAAACAAGGGAAAAAGAGCATAATAAGTTAAAATAACACGTTTTTTACTATAATTGAAGAAAACTAGAAGATGAGTTAAACATAACATGCAAAGAATCAGATATAACCTTCAAGGATATAATGCAAAATTTAGAAGAAAAATTGTTTTATAAATAAGAGATGGATATTTGGTGAAAAAGGATGGTGGAGAAGAGGATAAAAGGGGAGAGGGGAAAGAACATTGGTTTTATCATCTCAAGTTTTGAGGCTATTTAGAGGTAGGTTTTGTAATTATATTTTAGTATGGAAATGGATTTACATTTTATTTCTTCTAAGTTTTTAAAGGCAACATCCTATTTTAGTGAGTTTGCTTTAATATTTCTTCATAATTGCCTTCTATTTGGTATTATACTAGCATCCTACTTTTAATCCAATATTCCATTCTTGTAGATTGCGTTTTATTGCATCCTCCTTTGTAAATGTTCTTTGGTTGGTTGTGTGTGTGTGTGTGTGTGTCTATATATATATATATATATATAGGATGTAAGCTACCTCTGTATAGATAAATTGCTATATAATAACATGCGAAGTTTATTCTATTTGTCAATAAAATGCCATGTCAAGTTATTGTGATGCCAAATCACCTTATCCAACACTAAGCATATAATAATATATATTAATTATTGCAGGGAATTTTAATTGAGTCACTAAGTTTATATATATATATATTTTAAGGGTAACACAAAATATTTTGAAATCGTTGAAGCCTATTGACTTGTTGAAATCTTTGATTGAGATTGCCAAAGCTAAAAATTTGAAGTGCCCAACCATAAAATTAGCGGTGACTACTAGATTATAAACCTCTTAATTAAAACATTGAAATAAAATGTTAATATGTTGAGTTTTATCTAAACTTGTGATTTTTTATTTGGGATTACGTACGAGTCTGATGCTATGCTTATTGGTTGTGTAACGAATTCCATTGGCTCTGTGTCCCATGTTAGTAGTTGCATAAAAAATCATTGACCTACGCTTGATTGGTCAAAGCTATGTTATAAATCCTTTATTCGTATTGCATCTCTCTCTCATTATATAGGTGCTTGACATCTCATTCCTTAGGTCAGAATTTTAATTATTTATTGTGTTTCAATATTTCTGTCACAGTTTTGGGGTAACATTTTAAAGAAGTCATTGGTGTTGATATTATCTTGATCAACCTTTATTTTTAATCTATGAGTAAGAAATTAAGATCAGCATTTAATCTTAGACTTGTGTTTTATATTTATTTCAGCCTACCTATTTGACCAACATCCCATCAATCTTGGCTGAGTACACTAAATTGAGAATTCATGTTTTGATTGTGTCCTACATATAGGAAGCATTTTCCTCTATATTAAAACTGTGTTTTATTTTACCATTATCCAGACATCTTATTTGTTAAAAATGGCTTATTCATTTATGGCCTATATTTGTGCATATTGACAACTTTCTCTTTGGGTTGCATCAAATGTTTTGGGTATTTAATAAAGATTGCCAAGTCTCTTATTTTTAAGCCCGATCAATTAAATTTTATCATTGAATATGATTACCATTATGTCGATGGGAAACTTTGAAAATATATGTGATATTAGTGTATTCTCGAGTCATTTTAATAAAAAAGAATTATGTTTCTTTAATGCAAGATCGAATGTTTGATGGAACTTTATCTTTACCTCAAATTTCTGTGCAATCAGATTGATTGAAATTGCATTATATAATAATAATAATAATAATAATAATAATAATAATAATAATAATAATAATAATAATAATAATGGGAGTGACTTTCATGGAATTCTTTTATATTATAATGTCGCTGAGTCATTTAAATAAAAGAGATTATGATTTCTGTTTTATTGCAAGATGAATGTTAGAATTTATTGTTGCCTCAGATTTTCATATAAAAACCATAATACGGTTGATGCAAAGGTTTATGTTGGAATGTTATATTTACTCAGTTTAAAAAGAAATGATAAATAATTGGGGATGTTAATTAGGCTAAGCGTTATTATTTTGTGTGTATGTGAGTGGATGTTCTAGGTGTTCTTAGAGATGTTTTTGGTTGTAAAATCAATACTCAGTATATCCTGCTATTGATACTTGTGTGATTATAAGATGAAGGTACATTTACATGTTTTTGAAGCTTAGTTAGTTATTTAAATCAAAGAAGGATATTGAGGTTTCTACTTTTATTCGCTTGTAGTAAAGCAAATTATAACATACTGTTCCATGTTGACTATTATTATACCCAAGTGATTTATATCCATATGAGTATTGATGTCAATTCAAATTATGTATTATGTTTTTAAAGCTAGTGGATTGAGTCATTTTTTTGCTACATATAAGTATCTACTTAAAGAGTGTAGATTATGTATTCTAAAGATATGAAATACCCGGATGATACATATTGTACTTGTGTTAGTTGTTACTTTGTTAAGTATGTTTAATAATAGTTAGAAGGATATAAAAATTGTGTGCATACAAACTTATGAGTTCAAATGAATGTAAAGATATAATTATATGCATTATATGACTTATTGGTTATAGTTATGCTTGATTGAATATGAGCGTATGCTTCTATGTATCTATGATTGTTTTATAAGACTATTTATGGATAAACTAGTAGTCATTCCTAAGAACACTAGACTACGATAATATGGGTTGTCATGAGGATTATTGCTTGAGTCTTATTGTAGTAATTTTGAATCTATAGTCATTATTTCTAGTTTGGGATTGATTTTAATGAAAGACCCATTCATGCATAGATGATTATGTGTATATCTTTCTTTCTTGTTATTTAGCCTGTGATGTTATTGTTATCAATTTTGCTCTCACAGATCAAATTATCACCCTATCATTTGAAACTTAGCATATCTGGTCTTAAGAGTTCCTTAATATGATGTTTTTTATGCCCTAATGATTCCCTACAAGTTTGATGCCTTGGTGTAATTGCTATCTACATATATAAGCCTTCAAAGATGATCAAAAAATGACTTGAGCAAGCCTAGAAAAGTCAGACCGTCATCACGACATCATGTAGAAATGGATTGGTTAGCAAATTTATGCATTTTATAAATATTCTTAAAAATCCTCTCAGGTCAAAAGAGATACATGGCCATAAATTTCTTTATGCCTTGAACATTCTCTACAAAATTTGTATCTTGATGAGCTTGCTATCTCAAGATATAAAGCTTTAAAGTTAATACTGCAAAATGAAATGGA
The DNA here is from genome assembly GCA_037957365.1 of Torreya grandis. Lineage (NCBI taxonomy): Eukaryota > Viridiplantae > Streptophyta > Pinopsida > Cupressales > Taxaceae > Torreya > Torreya grandis. The sequence goes on along the minus strand of JARHVA010000204.1, from coordinate 6,363,067 downwards.
TGTGTAGACGTCAATTTCAAGCCTCATAAAATAGTCATTAGAATTAAAATGATCAAGATGAATGGTTGGCATTTATTCTTACCAAATATCTAATGGTGAGTGATTATCTGATAGATGTCAATGGGTTCCAAGATCTAATGATATGTATTCAATCATACTAGTGAGATCAATGGTGAGCATCAAGTCAAAAGGTTAGCATAAGTGAGAAGCTAAAGAGTGGAAATATTTTGAGTGTCTTGACAAATATCCAATAGCGAGCATTGATTGACAAATTCTAGTGGGTCCAGGTAGATCAACATTGCATGTTTGTTCATACATAGATATCTAATGGTGAGTAATGAGTCAATAAGTCAACATATCTCAAAGATAAATAAGAAGCTCCCAAGTGTCATGAGCATGTTAAACTAGCAATAGATCTATGTCTCATGCTCATTTATATAGGGAGAGATAAACAATACATGTATAAGTTGATAAAGTAGATCTAACAGTGTGAAAGCAAGATAATCAATGGTCAAGATTAAAATTCAATGATTAAATGGATCAAAGATCAATGACATGTGATCACTGAATAAGATCAAGATTAATGGTTAAGATTAAAGGTTAAAATCCATCTTGAACCAGAGTAAATATCTCAACCAAATTCATGATTACAACCCTTTTCTCCATTTTTGCATGCCAAAAATGAACCAGTGAGGAGTAATTGACGTTAGAACAAGATCAAAATGGATTGTTTAAGCTATTGTAACTTCATCAACATTGAAAGTGTTAAAACCCCTCAATTTGTACTTAGAAAATGTAGTAGATTTTTTTTATAAAAAAAAATAATTAGCATTCATTCAACAAAATAAATAATTAATACAATATACTGTAACCATAATAAGAATAATAATACTTCAATTTCAACAACTGCATAAATTATAATTCTTATAAAACTTCACAAAAAGCAAATATAATAGGACGTAGCTACAATTGGTCTGAAAATACATCTCTTAAACAAATATACAAGTATATAACATAATTATATTCCTTTAGGCATATAGCCTAAAATAATAATGGATACTAAACTCTCTGAAACTTGAGTCATGATAACTCTCGTATCCCAGATAATCTTAAGCATCGTCTCTTGGTAGTACTATAGTAGAGGAAGGAGAGCATCATCCAAGCACTTTACCACACTAACCATGGACCAATGATCCCCCATAAAAAACCCCTATCAGGAAATGGCCCTCCCTTCATAGATAGGTAGATAAAATGGTGTGAGAATCTAGTGAGATGTGCTAATACCCCGTGTGTTTGTAAGATTTATAAAAACATGTAGTTTAACATAAAGAAAATTGTTCTAACATAATATCCCACAACATGAAAATCAAATATGTAAAATACTTGGTCCAAGTTTTAAATAATATTCAATCACTAGATTGATCAATTTCACACACACCACTTGATCGGATTATCCTACATTAGTGGTGCTACCTAGGCTAGTGGAATCCATATCACTACCTATTAGCATCATCAATGTGAGCTCTATAACATAGCATATAATTCAAAACTTAATAGATTACATGCAATAATATCATAATGAGCTCAAATATTCATACAGATTCCTTCTTCCTAGCTATAATATCATTTCCCATGCTACACATAAGAATAAGCAATGAATACTTTTAATTCAACCATGCATGAATGAATCATGTATTAATCTAGCTCATACAAGAATGAATCCTATAGTTCATAACACCCAAGTATGTTTCCCATTCATATAAAACTATAGATTCAAAATTTCTACAATAGATCCAAACAACAATCCCCATGTCAACCAATATCATCATAGTCCAGGGTTCTAAGGTATAACTACTAGTTTTAACATAATCAATTACACTAAGTATTCACATAAACATGGAAGCATATGCTCCTAATCAATCAAGCATAACTATAATGAATAAGTTAAATAATACATAAAATTCTGTTTGCACTCACAAGATTGTATGCACACCTAAAGAAGGTCTTTTATTCAAGTAACAACCAATACATATATATTTATTTAAGTGTGGGTTAAATATAGTATATACCATCTGGGTACTTTTTATATTGTGAAATCTCTATGACATCCCATACTGTCATAGGCCATTGTGCACAAGTTCCCTACTTAAAATAAACATATAACCTTACACTTTAATTATTAACAAGAAAGTATAGGACTATACTGTCTAAATATATCCAAGATTTTTGCTAATAAAATAATTATAACTTCTAGGAACCCAACTCGAGGCTCCATTTTATATGCTTTATTTATATATTAAAATAATTCAATACACTAGTACATTTAAATCCACTCAAATAAATACCATTCACTGGTTTTCATTACCATAAGCATATATATAACAAAAATCTAATGTTTTATTTCCGAAGTGCTAGATAATTAATAACAAATATTATTTTATTATATTTCCTTAAAATAATTCACCTCATTCATCTATGCACGGTCTAATTTCATTTTAGACATAATAACCATATTAACTCTATTGAATAACTATTTATAAATCTCAAGCTCAACATGTATTATTCAAAACTTAGCTTGTTTTCATTTACTATTTTATACCAAACCGAGTATAAAATTTCACAATCCATAATGCAGAAATCCGAGACAAAAATTAAAGTTCCACCTAGCATCCGATCTTACATTAATAGAAAAATATAGACTTCTTATACTAAAATTTATTCCTTCAAGGAATATTTTCATTGCATCTAATTATGAAAGAGACCCAACTATTTTAATTAAGCGACACAACTATCTAAATAAAAGACCAAGCTTCTTATAATTGATATCTGACCCTTTATGCATACTCAACACTTTATTATTAAAACTTTCCTTTTATTACAATTAAGTCATCCTTTTTATTTAGTGGTGTCTCAAAAGAGTACCTTGTCATTGAGTTAGCTGACTAGGCATTTTAACTAAGCAACCTAGCAGTTTTAGTCTTTTATAGATTCAAGGCTTCTATAAACTGACACAGAATTTGTTAAAGTAGAGTGATTGAACTAAAAAATATATACATTCAGTAATATTCAACAATATCATTCAAACATAAACATAATAATCTACAACTAAAGCTCAGTAATAAATTTAGCTACCTAATTAAATTCTCTATGTTCATTACAAGGTTTAATATTTCAAATATTTTAGATTTAATAGTTATTTAAAAATTTAGCAATTAAGTCATATATACTTTGTATTTTTAAACCATAGGCTTAAATAATGGTAATGCCCTACAAATTCTTCTCACAAGGAGACAAAATGACATATTCCATTAAAAATGATGAGGTTTTGAGTAGGAGCAGTTGGGTAGTGCATGACACCATTAACATTGGCCAATAGTTAAGAGTTTCATCAACCATGTTTGTTACTGTTGTTACAAGTTGCCCATCATAAAAGAAGGATTTTACCTCTTTGGACACTTGGTAAGGGACTGCCATCCTCTCAAAACCTCCAAACATATTGGCAATAATTATTATTAGTATTACTAAAATAACGAAGCACAAGAAGGAGCTAATTGAGCCATAGATTCAGCACTAAAAAAAATGCTTCTTCCATGGTTCAAGCAAGTGACCTACTGTAAACCAAACATATTTCTATTGGATGAACATGTAGATAACTATCCAAATTGCTTATATTAAAATTGACATTTTTATAAAGACTGACCAAAAAATTACAAAATTTAGACTTGGCATTGTAATACTTAGTTGGTCATTTTAATTGTTCTTTACACACAACTCTGCTATTATATAAAATGTGGCACTTACCAGATAACTCAACAGATTAGAATATGTATTAAACTCAGCTTCTCATATTTAAATATTACTCCTCTAATTATTCTTGGTGTTTCATCATGCACTCAACTAAAACAAATAGCTATGTAGGTCAACCACAGTCAATGTTGGGTCTTAAATAAATACCAAACACATTCAACTCTAGCTAATGAGAACATAGACTTATAAGTATATTACCAGACACATTCAAATATAGTTAAATAGAATGCAGCCTAACAAAATTTATGCACTAGCATGAAATAAAATTTGGCTCTATAATTATTATTCAATCCAATTTAATCAAAATTTAAACTGGGTCTATCATCCAGAATGTATACTATACAAGGTCTAATAGACTTATAAAACTATTACAATGTGAAGCGTAGTCTCTATATATGGCACACTAACCCTAAACAAAACATATCTAATGTATATAATTTGACCTTGGTTTAAAATTGATACACATACCTATTGAATATGCAACTGCTAGATGAAAACATTACCAATACATAGAAAAACATAGATCTTTTACCTAAAAATAGGCATAGGCTGGAATGGAATTTTCAATGAAATCAATGGATGAATTAACATAGCCATAAGAGTTTTAGATGTAGTACTTAAATACTCAGTTAATACACACAAAAAAGTAATTTTGAAACCTACCTGTACAATCGCTTCCAAACCTGAGTAGATAAAATCGATGTTCTTTCTTCTCTCCACTTTTTATCCTTCCTTTCATGTGTCCATCCCTATGTGTCCTCTCTCTAATTCACCCACTTATCTTTTATTTATAAATTTCTCTCTAACCTTGCATGAGACTCTTTATTTTATTAACCCATGCAAGTCAATAATATTCTAATTTTATTTTCTTCACATGCAATTAGTTTTACTAAGTTATCATTCTTTTTGTTCTTTCAATTTTCGTTGAAGTTGAATCATTATTCTAATTTTATCTTTATCTAAAATAATTATAAAATCCATTTTTCAAATAAATATCAAGCTAATTCTAATTTTAGCTTTAAATTACATTAACACTCTCCATGCAATTTTTTCTAAATGACAATCAATAATTTTCTCAATATTAACTCCTTTACTAACTTCTATTAGTCTTTAGTTTACCAAACTAACATTGAAACATGCCAATAATAAGAAAAAAATCCTTTTCTTAATTTCCCAAAAAATATCATGCATAATTATTCAAGATTAACTTTAAATTTCTTTTACCCAATTTTCATGCAATTTTGCAGATAATGATAAAATAAGTCATTAATGATTTTCCACAATAATTATATTTATTAATACTATTATTATTTTTTTAGATTTAAATTTGAAAACAAAGTTAATTAGCTAAAGGAATTAAATGCATACAAAACTAATTTCCACACACATTCCATCATAAATAAAATGCACTAACATTTTAACATAAGTGTCATTTAAATCTATTGTGTGTGTAAGGTAACTGGCATTTTTTCATTATTATTCCCCTAATCATTCGATATAGACAACCCTCTCCGATGATGCTCTCCCTCACCATACCCTGAGGGTAGGACCTATCCTGCATCCACCTCACAATAATTAGGTAGTTAGTCTAAATCATCATAAACCAATAATGCAAAACTAGCAATTATATAACCAAGTATGAAGAACATTTCAAAATATAATTGTTACGTAATGTATACTAATAAAAAATACTACTATCCCATACCAGTATATGTCAAAATTATCTAATCAAATAAATGGAAAATTAGATATTAACCACACTAATCAATGGATTAAAGGGTAAAAAGTTATAGGGTGAAATTAGGATGTGACAGGAAGGAGATTGCAAAATATCAACCCAGCAATTGTAATAGCTTTGATGTCAGAATTATGCTTAGGAAATGACTTGATTCTATAATTATAACCATAAGGAGATTAATGCAAGCTAGAAATGGATTGAAAAGGACTGATATGATTGTCATGGCCATTTTTCATAAGTAATTTTAGCATAATGATCCTTTATAATTGAATCAAAGCCAAATGATCAGAAATCTTGATTATAATGACCCCCCTCCACATCCTATGCATTGGTCCCCATCTCTTTCACCCATATATATATATATATATATATATATATATATATATATATATATATATATATATATATATATATATATATATGATCCTAAGAATTAAAATGAATCCCTCTTTTTGTCATGACTAGACTCTGCCAAGATTTACACTGTAACACATGTTTAATACAATAAGAACTAAATTCCTTCATTTTGTAAGTTGAATTAAAGTGTGTCTCATGAATTCATCGATGTGGTCAAGTGAATATCTACTTTCATTACCTCTATTTGAGTTTTCTCACCTTTATATAGTGTTTTGGTAGTTATCAGAGGTCATCTAAGCACATACATAGTTTGTTGGTCAGTGTGGAAGTGGACAATTGCCCTCCCATGCTAGGTTGATAGCTAATCCATGCCTTTGTGTGAAATACTTATGTGAAATTGATAAAAAATTGAATGAAGTGATCTCCTGTAGTCTTAAAAGTGTATTATAGTGTGTCTTGTGTAATTATAAAGATCAAAACATTGGTGTATCACCTCATTTTTACATGTTTTTATGAATTATTGTCAACATCTTTCCCTTTTCCAAGAAAGAGTTAGTATTAGGTCTAGTTTATGTGATAAATCAAAGATGAATCTATCCTTCTCTAGAGGTGTGACCCAAGATCAGGTGACCCACAACATAGGGTCAGTCCCATGTTAGAATAGGTTTGAGAAAGAGGACATGAACAATCCCCTTTGCTCAACTAGGGTGCAATCTAGACCACCAATAGTTATGGCACACTCAATGGACATATAATACTTGGGATAAATAAAATTTAGAGATAAGGAGAAGCATCTATAGTAGTAAGAGAGATCTATCATCATCACGAGCTCAATATATTTAAAGTTGTAGATTTCATAGCATCGTCCAGACACCATTCTCATGCCAAAATTTACTACAAGGTCAACTAGTAAAGGTATTCCCCTTTAATTCATTGAGCTACCTATTGTTTCATATTAAAGATCAAAATTTAATAGGATAAAACCTTATTCTCAGAGGCAATATTCATCCCCTGGTCATCCTATTACCTTAAGCAGTGTAATCCCCACTACCTAAATGGCCATCATAAATCAAGTATTTGTTCTATTTAATAGAGGTAGTCCATTAAACTTAGCCCAATATGATGACATTCCTATGTCTACCCTTAAGAGTATCCCATTATTTTTTGTAGAGTATCAAACAACTATTATTGAGCACATCTAGGATGTTACCAACCTTTTCTCTATTCACAACGTTATTGAGAATAATGTGGTTATTAGGTTACTTATTGTTTCCTTCAAAGGAAAAGCATTAGATTGGTATACAAATATTCCTTTTAATTCCATATATACCTAGGATGTATTAGGTGCAACCTTAGTTAGATAGTTTGAAGATAAAGTTGATCACCTATCATTAGTTGTGTAATTGACTACCATCTAGAGAGCTCCCCATGAGTTTATGTTTGATTTTAACCTTAGGTTCTAAAATAAAAGGACTAGAAATACTATAGTGATTAGACCATCCCAAAAATATGCCTGCTTTTACTATCTAAAATCCCTCAATTTTGATATCAGTGTGATGATATAGTCTATGGGTGCTAACACCTTGCCAAATGCTTATGAAGTTATCATAAGAGCAGAAAATAGTTTAATACAAGCTAGTAATATTTCTCCTAGACCTCCAATGCCTGTATTCCCAGAGTTGTAATATATTCCACCACCTCAAGTTCCTCATTATCTCCTATCCCATCTCCTAAATCCCAAGTTGAAGCCCCTTCTAATCAAGTTAGTGAGATTGGAGAATTGAAAAGTCTATTATAGTCTTTTGGGAATGAAATAGTTTAACTTAAAAGACACCAATACCAGGGTAGGCCTTATCAATAATAGAATTAAACATCCTATCAGTCTTTTAGAAATCAAAAGCCTCCCTACCAAGGATTTAGGGAAATAAACCACCCTACCAAACATAAGGAGCCATAGTTCCAACTAAACCATATGCAACTCTTGACCCTAATAGACCAACAAGTTCAAAATATATTGTTCCCACATCACCTCTAAACAATTTGATGCATGATTCAAGTTGGTATCCATCCAATCTCAATGATGCTCAGGGCCAAACCTTGGTATCATAGAACATTGCTATGCCACAAATGACACAAAAAGAGTTTTCTCTTCAAATAGGTCAATACCAGGAGGTAAGCTTGGCATCACAAGGTCAAGATTAACAAGTTCAAGGGTAGCCTAATGCCATTAATGTAAATTGGAAAATGGATGATTATGTTTCTTTCAATCATGGTGGTAAGACTAACAACATAAGTGGTCAAGTTGTAGTTGTAACTAGAGATAAAATAAGATCCATTGATGAGGCTCAAGATGTTACTAATGATTCAAGTACTTATAATATGGTTATAAAAGTATCAAATATCAACCTAATGCCCCTATAACACAAAAAAATCAGAATGCAGAGGCTGGGAGGGTTCCTCAAATACCTTTGGTCCATGAATAACCAATGGTTCAAAAGGTATAGCCAAAGGTTAATAGAGCATCATTCATCATAATAGATCAAATGAAGAAATCCAATGTCAAAATTAGCATTTGATATTCCATCTCTATTCTAGAATAAAGGAATATGCTCATCCAAGAGCTTTTAGCTCTCAAGGTGTCCCCAGAACTAGTTGAAAAATAAGATGTTGTCCTAACCAATTCAGACTAGCCAATGAAGCATATAATATAATAGGTACACAAAATGGATAAAGGGATCAAATATGAGGTAAAGACAAGTAAATTTAATTTATTTTACCTCTCTTTGATAGTTGGCGACTGCCTAGTTCATAACTCTATGGTGGACAATGGAGCCAGTGGCACTATCATGCCCAAACAAATTACAGACAAGTTTGGTCTTGTCTATGAACCAAATGTTAAAGGGGTATTTCAATTAAATTGGTCACCAAAAAATATAGTATGCATAATCAAATACCTAAATTTGACATTACATGCTTGTCCCAATGTTACCATTCAACAGGGTGTAGTTGTGGTGGACATGCCTCCCTACTTTGCCATGTGTCTGTCAAAGAACTTTACCTTAAATATTGGAAGATACTTATCAATTGATCAGAAATATTTGATGTTTAGGACTAGGTATGGCACTAAGGTAACCATACATTCTAAACCTATTGCATGGTTCTGTTTGGAACCATATTGCCAAGTGTTATGAACACCAATTGCCTCATCTCAGATGAGGTGATATAATATAATGTAAAAGAAACTAAGTCACCTTTAGATGGGATTCCAAATTTGTTCTTTGATAATTAGGCCTCTATCTCACATGAATATGATCCTTATAATCTCATTGTAGAATAATGACTTGGTGTTTATTGCCTCCATGAGAAAGATGCACCAATTCTAGCCTTGATGAAGGATGATGAGTCTAGTGATGATCTTTGGCAACTATACTTTGATGGATCAAGGAATAAGCATGGTATCAGGACTAGAATGATGTTGATTTCTCTTGAAAAGCAAAGGTATTTATCATCTATTAAGTTTCAATTTGGTTATTAAAATAATATTTTAGAATATGAGGCACTAATTCATGGTTTACAATGGGCTCGAAAGATGAAAGTCAACACCTTGCAAGTCTTTGGTGATAGTGAACTTGTAGTTCACCAAGTGAGAGGATGTAATGTATTAAAAAACCCATTGCTTAAATCTTATAAACATAGGGTATGGGACTTAATTGAAGAGTTTTAGACCTTCAACATTCAAGTAATACCAAGAGATGAGAATAAACATGTAAACAGGTTAGCTGCCATTGGGGCACGATTTAGTATCCTAGCCGATGTAAGGAATAAAAATATCTAATCACACATTAAGGTGATTATAAGGCCTTCTATCCTAAATAATAATGATAATTGGAAAGTGTTTGAAGATGATAATTAGATTGTTAGATTCTTGTAAGAAGAGGCTAAGTTTTCCTCAAGAAATTAGAAAAAGTATTTGTAATAGTATGGTGATCAGATAGTAAAACTAAAAACAAATAAGGTGCCCAAGGGATTGGTCACACTTGAAAACATATTCGGTGGTGATGATGAACTGAGGAAAGATAAGTCAACTTTGTCAATAAGGGAAGAATACTATGCCATTGTGGAAGATACACCTAGTAAGAACCTAAAGTTGGGTAAGGTATGCACTTATTTAGAGAAGGAAGATATCATTAAGTTATGTGAAAGATTTTTTGATGTATTCGCATGAAAATATAATGATCTCAAGGGATTTAACCCAAGTCTAGCTCAACAAACCATTGAGCTAGAAGATTAAACTAGGTTATTAAGACAAAGACAAAGGCCTATTAATCCTAAGATTAAGTCTTTCATGAGAGATGAGATTCATAATCTCATTGAATTAGCTATTATATTTCCAATCAAGCATTCAACTTGGGTGGAAAACCTTGTTCTAGTAAGGAAAAAGAATGGTGAAATTAGACTATGTGTTGACTTCTATGACTTGAATAAGGCTTCCCTTAAAAACAACTATCTATTGCCCTATATGGAATATATTTTATAATTGGTTGCAAGTTCAGAAAGTTTCTCCTTTTTGGATGACTATAGTGGTTACAAGCAAATTTTGGTCAAGGAGGAAGACCAATTCAAGACTGCCTTCACTACAAAGTGGGGGACATTTACATACAGAAAGATGTCATTTGGTTTATCTAATGTTGGAGAAATTTTTTAGAGAGCCATGGATATAGCATTCCAAGGCCTTCTCAATAAGTCTGTGTTGGTTTATTTGGATGATATAACAATGTTTTCAAAGAATGTAAGTGAACACATAGTTCACCTTGAAACAGTGTTTGAAAGGTGCAGACAATTTGGGGTATCCTTGAATCCCAAAAAGGGTGTCTTCTTAGTTTATGAAGGTAAGCTTCTTGGATATATAGTTTCAAATCATGGTTTAAGCATAGATCCTAAAAGAATAGATTTAATTCTTGCACTTTCTTTGCCTAAACACAAAAGCTATTTACAAAGTTTCTTAGAAGAGATCAATTTTATCAGAAGATACATCTCAAATTTTACCACTTTAACTAGGTCACTTATAGCCATGTTAAAAATGAATTAGAACATTAGTTGCTCTAAGGAAGGACTAAGGAGTTTTGAGGAGATTAAGAAAGCCATGGCTAGTGATCCTATGCTCATGAACCCATATTTATCAAAGGACTTCATTATGTACACCTATGCTAACATTGACCCCATTTCAAGCATTCTTATGTAGCAAAATCAAGAGGCCTTAGAGCAGCCAATAGCCTTCATCAATCAAGGCTTGGAAGAATATGAAACAAGGTAATCTTTATTAAAAAATCATGTACATTCAATCATAAGGTCTCTCAATAAATTTAGATACTTTTTATCTAATAATAAGATACATTTGATGGTTGCCCATCCAAGCATCAAAGAATTTATCTTAAACAAGGATATAAATGAGAAAAGAGCTGGTTGGATAACAAAAGTAATGGAGTATGATGTGGAGATCAAGGTCACAATGCTAGTTAGAGGCAAAGGACTTTGTGAGCATTTATCCCAAGACTTACAAGAAGCCAATGAGGTGGCTATGGTGTCAACTGATGAAGAAGTTGCAACTGGTCATACCTCAACTTCTAGTTGGTATCATGATTTGGTAAGATATCTTCAAGATGGTATTTATCCTCCTCACCTAACTCCTTCAAAAAAAAATCAGATTGTAATCTATTCTATTTCTTATTTTTGATGATGTTTTAATTAATAAAGATATTAATGGCATGTTATTAAGATGCATTGAGCAACATCAAAGTGAAAGGCTGCTTGAAGAGTTCCATGATGGACATGGTGGAGAGCATTACTCAATGAGGACTACAGCCCACAAGATCATGAAAAGTGGGTATTATTGGCCAAGCTTATTTAGTGATTGTCATGCATGGGTTAGGGAATGCAAACAATGTGTTATGTTTGTTAGAAAGGTGAAACTTGCAGCCTTACCTCTCCAACCAATTATAGTGGATCAATGATTTATCCAATGAGGATTGGAATTTATTGGTCTCATTAACCCCCCTTCTATCTTAGGTCATGAATGGATACTAACTGCCACAAACTAATTTACTAGGTGGATAGAAGTAGTGGCATTATAGGAAGCAAATGAGTCCAATGTTCTAGATTTATATGAAGGTCTACTTACTAAGTTTAGAGTCATTCAACTATTATTTTTGACATGTTATAGCCTTTGTGGGATCTAGAATTAGCCAATGGGTAGTTCAATATGGGGTTTATCTCAACACTTCATCAAACTACTATCCCCAAGGAAATGGTCTTACTAAGTCTACCAATAAGAACTTATTAAAGATCATAAAAAAAAATTTGAAGATAATCAGAGGTCATGGCATCTCAAATTAAAGTTAGCTCTATGGCTTGATAGGATCACCTGTAAAATATCAATAGCCAACTTTCCCTACAAGCTAGTATATGGTAAGTGTTGACCATTTCTACTTCAGGCCAAAATGGGTCAACCCCTTATAGTCAAAATCTTGTATATGGGATTTTTATAATGACATAGGGTTTTTATGGTGTTGAGCAGTTGCAAGAACAAGTCTAGGAAAGCCTTATTTATAAAAGTGTTAGAGTTCTTTCAAAGAAATTATTCCACATAAAGCCCACACTAAAAGTACAAGGCATATTTATCTTGAAGAAATATTTCAAGGTTTATTTTGGCTAAATGTTAGAATTTTTTTAGGAAAATTGTCTGGGACAATTTTTCCTGAAGGCAGAATTATTTTAGAGAATTTGTCCCAAGGCAAAAGGCTAAGTACAAAGTGATTCAGACATTTTATCTGAAAAAATCCATAGAATTAATTTTTTAGGGAAAGTGGATGAGCAAAAATCTCAAAAAAAAAAATTCATTCAGGCATTTTGTCTATAGAAAAAGGAGCTAAGTGAATTTGTGTTAAGAAAATTATTCGGGACAATTTTACCAAAGACCTAATTCTTTCAGACATTTTTTCCACAACAAAATATCCACAAAAAAAGTTCTAACAAAAGGTACAAGGCAAAACTTTTGAGGAAAATGTTCAAAGCAATAAATCCTTGTCAAAGGCCAAAGTCATTTCCATCGGATAAATTGTCTGATATAAGAGGATCGAGGAAAATATCCTGATGCAAAAGTTTGAAACAATCAAATTCTTTTAGGCAAATTGTTTCACAACAATTTCCCCAAAGAGATAATTACATCGGCCAATTTGTTTCAACAAAGTTGATTTAGTAGGGTGATGATAGGTGTGAAAACATCAAAATCAATCTCAATAGTCATCCATTAGGGTCCAAAGATTGACTATCATGTAGACGTCTTTGACATTCCCATGAACATCAATTGATAGGTGTGCAAATATCAAAATTAGGATTCATGAAATATCCATTTGAGTTCAAATGGTGGGTCCAGATAAATACAACAGTCTGTGTTGCATCATACATTTTGATCTGATTGTGCAAGATGATTCAAATGGTCAAAGAGATCAAGAGGACACCATGTGGCATAAGTGCATAAAGTAGCAGAATGACAACAAGATCCTAAGATCAATGCATGATTGACAAGCAAAATGAGTATGTTCAAGTTGATAGAAGATTGATGGAGCACATTTAATCTTGAAAATTAGGATCAATGGTGAGTGAGGGTCAAAGAGGTCATTGAACCCTGAGTGTAAATGCATAAGTGATAAGTGGCATAAGCACATGGGTTTTGGCAAAGGATATATGGATTACATTCATTCACATTAGGTAGATTAACAAAGTGAGATGAGTCAAAATATCAATGATTCAAGCCATTTTTTGAGGGCCAATTAAATGAAGGCAATCCCAAGTGACTTAGATAAAAGTCAACAAAGAAATTTTTTATGGGATAAGGTAAATAAAAGGCATGGGGCCAAGTTTGAGCATGGTCCAATTTGAACCAAAACCAACATATCAAATGATGCTAATTAAGTAGATGCGTAGACTTCAATGGTTTCATCTCAAAGACCAATTACATGAAAGGGACCCTTCTCGCTACTTTTACACACCATGATGAACTAGTTAGGAGTGGATAGTACTAAGATAAAGCTCTAATAGCTGGATCTGATTTTTATAATTGCATTGATGATAAAACCTAACTTAGAATCAATCGATCCCATCATTACAACTATTAGGGAAGATCAAGGAGGGAATAATGTAATTGTGTAACCACTTGAAGTGACTCAAATTAATAAAAAGGTTTGAATGAGCATATTTTGTAGAGGTAGTTGTAACTATGGTTGAAATGGCATTATGCTCATTTGATTCCTTTTCTCATTGCCAAAATCCCTCTCTCTTGCTCTCCTTTTCTATAAATATAGCCTTTGAGCTATTGTTGAGTATCCCTCAGGATGGTATGACTAAAATCTACCAAAAATTATATTTTGCACCTCTTAGAGTAATGAATTAAGTATTTTGTAGTTGTTTACTAATTGGTGCTTAGTGTTTTCTATTTGTTTAATATGCAAAAGTGGTTGTCATCTTCCCTTTACAGGTCTAAGTTCAACCTAAGTGATAATAACCTTTTTTATAGGTCATCTAGTATGTTTTAAGGTTGATGTCTTATGTATAGAGTGGATAGTTGAATGTAAATGCTTTCAATAAAGCCTTACCCTCACTACCCTCCAACTTGAGTCCATCAAACTGACCTCTAGGTGAAACACTATTGCTTGGAAATCATTATAGACATTACATTAGTTCTATCAATAATCTATTAGTGTTCTAAGGAGTTCAATATTAAGAGTGGATCCTTGAACATTCAGTGCATCACCTCCTTTAGAGTAGGTTCTATTCATGCATTCTCAAACTCTTTTTCCCATAAGTAATTAGTTGATATAGATAAGAGCATTTCAAGATACATTCAAGGAGCTAACCCTTAAATCTAGAGGCTCATTTCCAATATAGGTACACCCACATACCTGGAAATGTTCCCATGTTGCCCAAATTTGGAAGAATCTTGAAAAAATTCTTCTAGGGTGCAAGATTTGGTGATAATAGTTTTGGCATGCTTGGTAGGACACATTATTTTCAAGACAACTTATCAAGGTGAATACTGGTCTTAACAATATCAGTTGTAAATTGGTGTGCTACTCAGTGTTTTGTGACTCCTTCATGGTAAATATAGTTCAATGCCATTTGTTTTGTTATAAACATGCCCTCATAATTCATGGTTCTCACTAGGTTATCCTCTTCTAGAAAATCCAATCCTATTAACCCACCCATTTAGCCTAAAATCCCTCTTGCAATTTAGTATCCACAACCTGATCTAACCTTTGAGGAATGAGTAGATTTTACTAGGGAGGAAGAGGTTGAAGGGGCTGAATAAATTGAATATATTTAAGAAGAAGACATTGTTAGACCTTATGCTTTCAATGCATTCAATAATGATAATCTAATTCAACTTCACACATATGATGCCATTCTTCCTAACACCATAAAAGGTGTGCCCACATTCAATGGTGAGAGTCATGTCACACCTAGTGAGCACATTAGAGATGTTTCTAACTTTTGTAGTTTCCACAATATTGTTTGAGAAAACATTACCATTAGACTCTTTTCCATGTCCCTTAAAGGGAAGGCTCTTAATTGGTATCGAACTCTAGAAGGTGGATGTATCACAATGTGGGATGAGTTTAGGGTGTTGTTAACTTCCAGATTTGGAAATGAAAGTGATTATGCCTCTCTCATACATTAGCTCAATGTGATAAAAAAAAATAGATCCAAAGAAACAATGCATGACTTCAACAAAAAATTTAGAAGACTTGGCATTGATTGCCTCCTCCCATGAGACCACCTGCTAGCTTTGTGTTTCCTATTTACTTGAAAGCATTAGGACTAAAATTATTTCCATGCTTCAATCCATGAGGGGTTACACCCTCCCTAAATCATATGACATTACTATCAAAGCTGAAAATTATCTCATCCAATTTGGAAGATTTTCACCTAAAATTTCTATGCCTCCATTGTCTCATGCCTCAGCCAATTCTCTAGATGTGGCTCAAACTCCTAATGTCAATACTAAGCCTAAAGCTGATCTAAAGAAAGTAGATAATGTGAGGGACAAAGATGCATATATTTATGGTTAGAAGCTAGGCTTGGAAGAGGTAATATGTAGGAAGATGCCTATCAGAATCCCTACCCCCATCAGCAATAGTATGGTCAACAATATGGAAAAGGAAAAGGCCAATGACAGCCTAATCCTAGTAGGCTTGCCAATGTATACAATCCCAACTCTACCACCAATGCAAGGGAGATGGTACTAGTTCATAAAAATTTAGTATATGGAGAATATTGGTAGCAAGACCAATTCATGGAGGCCACTGAGAATAGAGAGCAAGCTTTGGTGGCCCAAGGATTAGTTACTACCCTCCTATCAAATTAAGATGAGGTGATGATGCAAGTTAATGAGGATTGACAGCCTCAAGGAGAGATCTTCACCAATTTTCTAGTTGAAGACACTTTTATGCTAAATCAAAGAGCCTCTATCATAGATAATATAAGGGCCAAAAATAAATCTCTATGAGGTGGCAATAGTATGCCCACATGCTCATCCAATCCTCCTGTAAGGCAATAAGACATAGTTGTAAGTGTGATAGTTCCAAAAGCTTCTACATCTCCATCAAGTCAAAATATGATAAGGTCTGCTCATATTCCTTAAGTTCTAAGTAATTATCTAATTGCAAGAGCCCAAGATTAATTATGTATGGCTTCTTTTAACATTGTATATTCTTTGAAGAACACTAAAACATCCATTTCTCTTTGGGATGTTCTTCATATGCTTGGTCAAAAATAACTCCTATAGAAGTAGTTATCTGCTATCCCTTCTAATGTCTCAACCTAAAATCAAAGTCATGGCCATGCTGCTCTTGAAAATTATCCTAGTAAAATTCTTGAACCATCCACTAGGGATGATAAACCTCCACCATTTTAACTCACTGTCATTATAGGTGACAAGTTGGTATAATTGCATAGTTGATAGTGGAGTTTCTACTTCTATCATGCCCAAAGTTATAGCTGACAAGCTGGGCCTAAAATATGAGACACCTTCCAAGATAGTAGGACTGATAAAATGCTTGAAAGTTTTCTTTCACGATTGTCCTAGTTTATTAATCTTACAAGACATAGTTGTGGTTGATCTCCCAGCCCACTTTACGATCTGCCTATCAAGGGACTTCACAGCCAAGATAAGTGGCTACCTCTTAGCTGAATGGTATTTCTTGACCTTTAGAACCAGTTATGGGGCCAAAGTGACAATTATGATACAACTTGTTTCAAGGTTTCATATTGAGCCTTACATTGAGACAAGTTATAATTTGAATTGTGTTGTTCATGAAGAAAAATATTCTATTATAGATGATGGCACTTATTCCAAGCTTGAAGGCATTGTAGATTTGTTTCTTGATGAATATGTTAATAAAAATTATGAGAATGATCATTATGATCTCATGGAGGAAATTGATCTAGGAGTATATTGTATAGATGAAGAAGGAATACCAACACCTCTACTTGCCAAGGAAGAGGGTGAAGATGGCAAGCTGTGGAAGATGTTTTTTATGGTTCAAGAAGTAAAGTCAGTATAGGAGATGGTGTTATGTTTGTCTCCCCATATAAACAATAGTATTATGCTTCAAGTTTTCATTTTATTTTTACTTATAATATGGCTAAATATGAAGGTTTAATTCATGGCCTTCAATGGGCAAGGAGAAATGGAATCAAGAACTTACAAGTATATGGAGATAGTGAATTGGTTGTACATTAGGAGAGGAATGTGGTTGATACTAAGAACTCTTTTTTCAAGTCATACAGGCATATGGTATGGGATTTTTTTGAAGACTTCAATGCATTTAATATACAATCAGTCCCAAGGGATCAAAATAGTCATGCTAATAGACTAGCTACCATAGGAGCTCAATTTGATACTCCAACTGCCATAAAAGGAGGAGGGAAAAAATTTCATATTAAGGTCATTATTAGACCTTTTGTACTTGATAATGAAGTGTCTTGGAAAGTGTTTGATAGTGACAAACACATTACATGCTTCTTGTAAAATGGGGTTAATTTTTCTTTAAGGAATCAAATGGGGCTCTAAGAACAATTAGGTGATTAGATTGTGCAATTAAGAACCAATAAGATACATAAGGGTTTGGTGAACTTAGAAAGTATGTTCAATGAAAATGATCAAAAGAAGAAGGATAAAGTGATTATGCCTACAAAAGAAGAGAATTATGAAAGAGTCTTGATCTTCAAGGAAAAACTCCTCAAAATAGGAAAGGTATGTTCTATATTAAAGAAGCAAGCATTCATTGAGTTGTGTAGATAGTTTCAAGATATATTTATTTGGGAATATAAGGACCTAAAAGGATTTTATCCTAGCCTAGAACACCATACCATTGAGCTAGGACCTAGAGTTAAATCAGTTAGACAGAAGTAAAGACCCATCAACCCCAAGGTTGAGAAACTCATGAGGTTAGAGCTTACCAAACTCCTTGAATCGGAGATCATATTTCCCATCAAGCATTCAACATGGGTAGATAACCTTGTGCTTGTTATAAATAAGAATGAGGAGATAATTTGTGTTGACTTTAGATATCTTATTAGAGTGTCACTCAAATATCACTACCCTCAACCCTCAATGAAGCAAATTTTGCAAATGGTCTTAGGTTCTCAACATTTTTCTCTTCTAGATAGATATTCAAGCTATAATTAGATTTTAGTCAATGACGATGATCAGTTTAAGACAACCCTCACTAATAAATGAGGAACTTTTTCTTATAGGAAGATGCCCTTTGGTCTATCCAATGTCAATTTCACTTTTCAAAGAGCAATGGACATGTATTTCAAAGGTTTGATCAATGATATGTTATTGGTTTATCTAGATGATATAATAGTGTTTTATAAAGATTCTAATGAACACATGCAACACTTGAGACAAGTGTTTGAAATATGTAGGAAGTGTGGAGTATCTCTTAATTGAAAGAAGTGCATCTTTGTTATTCATGAAGGTAAGATCTTAGGACATATTATTTCCAAAGATGGTTTGACTATTGATCCTAAGATAATAGAGGATATTCTAGGCTTTTCATTGCACTTGCATAAGAAAGGTCTTAAAAGTTTCTTAGGAAAGATAAATTTTGTAAGGAGGTTCATACCTAGTTTTACATCTTTGGTGAAACCTATCACAGCTATGTTCAGGAAGAACCAAGTCTTTTCTTGGAACAAAGAGGGTAAGAGAAATTTTGAAGCCATAAAGAAAACAATTGTAGAATCTCCCACTCTTATGAATCCTAATTTTACTAAATACTTCATGTTGTATTCATTTTCTAACCTTGTTACTATCTCAGCCTGCTAATGCAAAAGAATGACAAGGGTGTGTGAGAAGCCAATTGCTTTCTTTAGTCAAGGTTTAGAAGATTATGAAGTCAAGTACACCTTTGTGAATAAATAGGTCATTGTTATACGAGGACTAAACAAGTTCAAACAAATGGTTTTCAATAATAAGATTCATGTTATGGTCTCTCATCCTAGCATCAAAGAGTTTATTTTGAACAAAGATCTTAGTGAAAGGAGGGCAGGATGGATCACTAAGGTAATGGAATATGATGTTGATATCAAAGTGACAAAATTGGTAAGGGGTAAAGGCCTTTGTGAACATCTAGCTTCAGATCTTCATGATTCAAATGAAGAGGCTCTAGTCAATCCTGATTGTTCCCAATCGATTGGTTCATTGCCTCCACAAAGTTGGACACAAGATGTGATTAGATTTCTCCAAAATGGTGAGTATCCTAAAATATGAGTAGATCACAAAGGAGATATTTTATATTTTAATTTATTCCCTTCTGTCTTGTGTATGGTGTCCCTTTTAGGAGGGACATTAATGGCATGCTGTTGAGATGCCTTAATAGTGACTAGTTTGGAGTGTTGCTCAAGAAGTTCCATGATGGGATAATAAGAAGTCATTTCTCTCTAAGAACCAAAACTACCAATATCATGAGTACTGACTATTATTGGCCTAGCCTCTTCAAGGATTACCATGCTTGGGTGAGAAAATACAAACAACATGCTTTTTTGTAGAAAATTAGAAGCTTGTATCTCTTCCTTTGAAGAATATCCAAGTTAATCAGTCTTTCATGCAATGGGGTCTTGATTTCATTAACATGATAAATCCCCCATCAAGTACTAGTCATAAATGGATACTCACAGTAACTAACTATTTTGCAAGATGAGTTGAGGCAGTAGCATTGAAGGAAGCTAATGAGAATGATATCTTGGAGTTCTATGAGCATATCATAACAAGTTTTGGCACTCCTTATACTATTATTTGAAATAATGCTCTTACTTTTATGGGTGCTAAGATAGTTGATTGGGACAATAGTAATGGCATATTCTTGAGCACTTCATCTAACTATTACCCTCAAGGTAATGGGTTGGCTGAATCTACTAATAATAATCTGATCAAAATCATCAAGAGAACCTTGGAGCATAACCAAAGAGCTTGGCATGCTAAATTGAAGACATCTTGATGGGTTGATAAGATAACTCCCAAGAATTCAAAAGGTAATTCTCCTTTGGTGCTTCTCTATGGAAGGGAAGCTAGGTTGTCTATCTCTCAAGAGCTGTCTGCCTTAGAGTTAACACACCAACTAGAGTTTCTTGAGAACACTCCAATGGAGGTGAGATTGATAGAATTAATGGAGTCACAAGAGGCTAGATATAAATCTCATCAAGCTATGGATCATCACCAAGTAATAATGAAGAGGTATTTTGATAAGAAGGTAACTCCAAGATCATTTTAAGAAGGTGACATAGTCTTGAAATGGGATGAAGATAGAGAAAAATTAGGGAGGCATACCAAATTTAATACCCTATGGAGTGGATCGTATGTCATCATCAAGTGCAAGCAAATCAACTCTTTTCAGTTAGCATGGATGAATGGAGAAGAGCTGCCTATCTGTGTGAATGGGATCTATTTGAAACTCTGTTATTAAGAACTGAGGGTCAGTTTTGTAAATATTAGAATAGGTGTGTGTTTCCTTTCTTTTTTTGTTGTGTCCCAATAAATGCTTTTGAAGCACATGTGTGTTTCTATTTTGTGTTTTGTTCTTGTTTTTTTTTTTCATTATTGTGTGTTGTTAGAGGTTAGTTTATATGTCAAGCATGTATACATGTAACTCCATAGTCCAATGGACAAGATTAGGCAACTAGTCATGGCATAACACGCATGCCACCCTTGGGAAATCACCAAAGATGTTGATGATTTTTACCTCAGGCCAAAAATGGGTCAACCCCCTATGGTCACAATCTTATATAGGAGATTTTTATAATGACATATGGTTTTCATGGTACTAAGTAGTTGTAAGAACAAGTCAAGAAAAGCCTACTTTACAAAAGTGTTTGAGTTATTTCAGAGAAATTGTTCCACAAAAAGCCCACAATAAAAGCACAAGGCATATTTCTCTCAGAGAAATATTTCAAGGTTTATTTTTGCTAAGTGTTAGAATTCTTTCAAGAAAATTATCCAAGACAATTTTTTCAAAAGGCATAATTCTTTCAGAGAATTTATCCCACAGGAAAAAGGCTAAGTACAAAGTGTTTCAGATATTTTGATCGAAACAAAAAAGCCACAGACTTAATTCTTTCAGGGAAAGTGTTCGAGAAAAAATCTTGAAAGGAAAATTCTTTAAGTTATTTTGTCCACAGAGAAATGAGCTACATACATTTGTGTCAGGAAAATTGTCTAGGATAATTTTCTCGAAGACCTTATTCTTTCAAACATTTTGTCTTTAAAAAAATTTATGACAAAAGGTACAAGGGAAATCTTTTGGGGAAAATGTGCAAAGAAAAATATCCTTGTCAAAGGTTAAAGTCATTTCCATCAGACAAATTATCTGATACAAAAGGCCCGAGGAAAATAGCTAGATGCAAAAGTTCCAAACAAGCGAATTCTTTTGGGGAAATTGTTCTGCAACAATTTCCTCGAAGACATAATTATATCGACCAATTTGTTTCAGTAAAGTTGATCTAGTAGGGTGGTGATAGGTGTGCAAACATCAAAATCAAGCTCAACAGTCATCCATTAGGGTCCAAAGATTGATGGTCATGCATACGTCTTTGATGTCCCATGAACATCAATTAATGAGTGCACAAATGTGAAAATTGGGCCTCATGAAATAGTCATTTTAATTCAAATGGTGTATTCAAAAAAATGTGATGGTTTGTATTATATCATATATCTTAATTTGACAGTGCAAGATGATTAAAAGGTTCAAAGAGATCGAGAGGCCACCATGTGGTGTAAGTGCATAAAGCAATAGACTGATACTAAGATCCTAAGATCAATACACGATTGACAAGTGGCATGAGCACTTCAAGTTGATAGAAGATCAATGGAGCACATTTAATCATGGAAATCAGGATCAACGACAAGTGAGGGTCAAAGAGGTAATCAAACTCTGAGTGAAAATGTGTAAGTGACAAGTGGCACAAGCATATGGGTCCTAACAGAAGATCCATGGATTGCATTCATTCACATCAGGTAGATCAACAAAGTGAGATGAGTCAAAATATTAATGATTTGAGCTAGTTTTCTATGGCCAATCAAATGAAAGAGAGCCCAAATGACTTAGATGAAGGTTGATAAAGCAATTTTTGACAGGGTAAGTAAATAAAAGGTATGGGGCCAAGTTTTAATATGGTCCAATTTGAACTAGAACCAACATATTGAAGGATGCCAATCAGGTAGACACATAGATTTTAATGGTTTCATCTCTGGGACCAACTACATGAAATGGACCCTTCTCTCCACTTTTTCACACCATGATGAACCAGTTAGGAGTGGTTAGCACCATGACAAAGCTCTAATAGATGGATCCAATTATTTTAACTACATTGATGCCAAAACCCAACTTGTAATAACTTGATCCCACCATTGTAACCACCAAGAAAGATCAAGGAGGGAATAATGTAATTGTGCAACCACTTAAAGTGACCCAGATCAATAATTTTTTTTGAATGAGCATATTTTATAGAGGTAGTTGTAACTTTGGCTCAAATGGATTTTTTCTCATTTGAATCCTTTTCTCAATGCCAAAATCCTTCTCTCTTGCTCTCCTTTTTCTATAAATATAGACTTTGAGCTATTATTGAGTATCCCTTAGGCTAGTATGACTAAACTCTACCAAAAATTATATTTTGCACCTCTTAGAGTAAAGGATTGAGTATTTTTTATTTGTTTACTAATCAGTGCTTAGTGTTTTGTATTTCTTTGATATGCAGAAGTGGTCATCATCTTCCCTTTACAAGTCTAAGTTCAACATAAGTGCTAATAAACTTTCTTACATGTATTCTAATGTGTTTTAAGGTTGATGTCTTAGGTATATAATGTATAGTTGACTGTAAGTGCTTTCAATCAAGCCTTACCCTCATCAACCTCCAGCCTAAATCCATCAAACCAAACTCTAGGTGAAACACTATTGCTTGGAAATAATTGTAGACATTGCATTAGTTATATTCATAGTCTATTAGTGTGCTAAGGATTTCAATATTGAGAGTGGATCCTTAAACATTTAGTGCATCACCTCCTTTAGAGTAGGTTCTATTCATGTATTCTCTAACTCTTTTTCCCATAAGTAATCAGTTGGTATAGATAAGATAATTTCAAGATACATTCAGGGAGCTAGTCCTTAAATCTAGAGGCTCATTTTCAATATAGATACACCCACATACCTGAGAATGTTCCCATGTTGCCCAAATCTAGAAGAATCCTGAACAACTTCTTATAGAGTGTAAGATTTGGTGACAATAATAAGGAAGTGAGAATGTTTGTTTCTCTTGAATTTCCTACCCTAAAACTAATGCATCAACTTGAATTGTTGGAGAATGAACCTATACAAATTAGATATGCTGAGCTTATGGAGTTGGAAGAGACAAGACATCAGTCCATGCTATCCATGAAAAGCCATCAAGTAAAAGTGAAGAGATCCTTTGACAAAGGAGCTTCTTTAAAAAGTTCCAAAGAAGGAGATTTGATATTCAAATGGGATGAGGATAGAGCTAAGCTAGAAAGGCATACAAAGTTTGACTCTCTTTAGAGTGGTCCATACACCATCTCCAGCTAAAAATCCCATAATGCCTTCCAATTTGTAAATGTGGATGGTGAGGAGCTTCCTATCCTAGTTAATGGGATACACTTGAAACATTTCTACTAGGAAGCTGAGTTCCCTATACATAGTTATTTTGGCTTTCCTGTAAGTGTTGTCCCAGCACATTAGTTTGTTCATTCTTTCTTTATTTAGTTAGTTTCCCTACTTTATGTGTTTCCTTCCCCATTTTGGAGGAATTCATTGTCTTTACAAGTCAAAAGGGTTGTTTACATCCATGAATCAAGTGTGTCATTACTTTATGAATCCAAAGTCATGCAGATGGTCTAGTTCTCAAACATAACATGCATGTTTCCTAGTTGAGTCACTAGAATGTTGTCAAATTTGCCCCTACATATCAAATTATCACCCTATCATTTGAAACTTAGCATATCTAGTCTTAAGAGTTCCTTAAGATGATGTCTTTTTTACCCTAATGATTCCATTCAAGTTTGGTGCCTTGGTGCAATTGATATATGCAAATATAAGCCTTCAAAGATGATCAAAAAATGACTTAAGCAAGCCTAGAAGAGCTAGACCATCATCAAGATGTCATACAAAAATGGATTGGTCAGCGCATTTGTGAATTTTATAAATATGCTTAGAAATCATCTCAAGTCAAAGGAAATGCATGGACATAAATTTCTTCATGCCTTGAACATTTTCTATAAAATTTGTATCTTTATGAGCTTGTTATCTCAATATATAAAGCTTCAAAGTTAATACTGCATAATGAAATGGGCACGTGGACATCAATTTCAAGCCTCATAAAATAGTCATTAGAATTCAAATGATTAATATCAATGGTTAGCATTCATTCTAGAAAATATCTAATGGTGAGCAATGATCTGACAGATGTTAGTAGGTCACAAGATCTAATGACGCGTGCTCAATCATACCATCAAGATCAATGGTGAGAATCAAATCAAAAGGTCAACATAAGTGAGAAGCTAATAATTGGTAAGATCTCAGGTGTCCTGACATAGATGCTAGTGGGTCCAAGTAGATAAACAGTGTGTGTTTGTTCATACATAGAGATCTAATGATGAGCAATGAGTCAACAAGTTAGCGTATTTCAAAGATAAATAAGAAGCTACCAATTGTCATGAGTGTGTTAAACTAGTAAAAGATCTATGAATCACATTAATTCATATATAGAGAGATCAATGGTACATGTATAAGTTGATAAAGCAGATCCAATAGAGTGTAAGCAAGATGATCAATGGTCAAGATTAAAAGTTGATGATTAAGCAGATCAAAGATTAATGGCATGTGATCACCGAGTAAGATCAAGATCAACAATCAAGATTAAAAGTTAAAATATAGGTCAAACTAGAGAAAATATCTTGGCCAACTATATGATTATGACCCTTTTCTCTATTATTTCATGCAAAAAATGAACCAGTGAGGAACAATTGATACCATAACAAGATCAAAATGGATTGGTTAATTTGTTGTAATTGTAGAAACACCAGAAGGAGATTGTAAAAGATTGACCCAGTTGTTGTAATGGCTTTGATGCTGAAATTATGCTTAGGAAATGATTTTATTTCATCATTTTAACCATAAGGATCATCATGCAGGCCAAAAATGGATTAAAAAGGACTGAGATGATTATCATGGTCATTTTTCATATGTAGTCTTAGCATGATGATCCTTTCTAACTAAATCAAAGCCACATGATTGGAAATATTGATCATAATGAACCCTCTCCATCATCATATGCATTGGTCCCCATCTCTTTCATCCCTTCTACTATATGTATAGGCTCTTAAGCCTTAAAATGGATCTCTCTTTTTAACATGACTAGACTCTACCAAGATTTACAATATAACACCTGTTTGATGCAATAAAGACTAATTTTTTCATTTTGTAAGTTGAATTAAAGTGTGTCTCATGAATTAATTGATGTGGTCAAGTGAATAACTACTTTCCTTGCTTTTATCTAAATTTTTTCACCTTTATACAATGTTTTGGTAGTTTTCACAGATCATTCTAAGTGCATACATAGTCTGTTGCTCAGTGTGGAAGTGGACAATTGCCCTCTCATGCTAGATTAATAGCTAATCCATGGTTTTGTGTGAAATACTTATGTGAAAATGATCAAAAATTGAATGAAGTGATCACCTACAGTCTTGAACATGTATTATAGTGTGTCTTATGAAATTATAAGGATCAAAACATTTAGTGCATCACCTCATTTTTACATGTTTTTATAAATTGTTGTCAGTTTCTCTCCCTTTTCCAAGTAAGAGTTAGTATTAGGTGATAAATCTAAGAGGAATCTAGCCTTATCTAAAGGTCTGACCTGAGATTAGGTGACCCATAGCCTAAGTCAGTCCCATGTTGGACTAAGTTTGAGCAAGTAAACCTAAATAATCCCCTTTACTCAGCTAGGGTGCAATCTAGACCACCAACAGTGATATTTTTGCTAAGAGAATGGAATTTGTAGTGAGTCTTGAGTTATATATATGAAACCATATTAATGATATTGATATGTAGTGAAATGGGATCTAGTAGTCTAGGTAGTACCACCAATATATAATCCAATTAAGTGGTGTGTTATGAAATTGATCGATCTAAAATGATCATATGAAAAATTTCATCAAAGTAATGTTATATACATTGTATTTCATATATTTGATTTTCATGCTATATGATATCATGTTAGAATGAATTTCTTTATGGTACATTGCATGTTTTTAGAAATCTTATAGCACATGGGATACTAGCACGTCTCACTAGATTCTTGCACCATTCTATCTACCTATCCATAAAGCGAGGACCATTTTATGATAAAAAATTATGTGGGAGATCATTGGTCTGTGATTGGTGTGGTAAAGCATTTGGATGATGTTCTCCCTTCTCTATTATAGTACTACTTGGAGACAACACTTTTGATTATCAATGATACATGAGTTGGTTCGACTCGAGCTTTAGTGACCCTCCCATACACACAATAGATTTTAAATGATAGGCATAAATAGTAGTGCGTAATTGTGAATTATTGCTTATGATTATCTTTGTGTGTATGGAATTAATTTTACTGTGAATTTAATTTCTTTAGCCTAATTGATTTGGTTTTTATTTTAATTCAGAAAAAGAAATACTAGTGTTAATAGATATAATTATTATAAAAATAATTATCTTGTAGGTAAAATGTAATTAATAATTTATTTTACCTTTTAGATTAATAATTGATTATTGTTGTTCTCAAAATTGTATGGAAGTTGTGATAATGCATTTAAAGTAAAAAAAAATAAAATTATGCATGAATTTATTTTAAAATAATTTGAAAAATAGTTTTAAGAGTTAACTATGATTAGAAAAGAAATTAACAGAAATTAATAAAGTTAGAAGTTGAGTTAACAATCTTGAATACTCATGCAAGAAAATACTAGAAAATTAAGAAAAAAATATAATTTTCAACTTAAGTTTAAATTTAGAAAACAAGGGGAAAAGGGCGTGATAAGTGAAAATAGTATGTTTTTTATTATAATTGAAGAAAATTAGAAGATGAGTTAAACATAGCATGCAAAGAATCAAAGATAACATCCAAGGATAAAACACATAATTTAGAATAAAAATTGTTTTATAAATAAGAGATGGATGTTTGGTGAAAAATAATAACAGAGAAGAGGATAGAATGGGGAGGGGAAAGAACATTGGTTTTATCTGCTCAGGTTTGGAAGTGATTTAGAGGTAGGTTTCATAATTATATTTCAATATGTAAATGGATTTGCATTTTATTTATTATAAAGCATGAGTATTGTTTTTATAGGCAACATCATATTTTAGTTAGTTTGTTTTAATATTCCTTCAAAATTACAATCTATTTGGTATTAGACCAGCATCCTACTTTTAAGCCAATATTTCATTCTTGTAGGCTGTGTTTTATTGCATCCTCCTTTGTAAATGTTCTTTGGTTGTATTTATATCTACATTGTAATTATATTGGCTGTAAGCTATGTCTGTATAGACAAATCGATATATAATAACATGTGAAGTTTATTCTATTTGTCAATAAAATGCCATGTCAAGTTATTGTGATGCCAAATCACTTTACCCAGTGCTAAGCATATAATAATATATATTAATTGTTGCAACTAATTTTAGTTGAGTCGTTGAGTATATATATATATATATATATATATACATACACACTGCGTATTTTAAGGATAACGCAAAATCTTTTGAAATCATTGAAGCCCATTCAGTTGCTGAAATCTTTGATTGAGATTGACAAAGCCAATAATTTGAAGCGCCCAACCACAAAATTAGCGGTGAGTATTAGATTCTAAACCTCTTAATTAAAATGTTAATATATTGAGTTTTATCTAAACCTGTGCTTATTTATTTAACACTGCATACTAGTCTGATGCTATGCATATTCGCTGTGTGATGAATTCCATTGGCTCTACGTCCCATGTTAGTATATGTGTCAAAAATTGATGGCCTATGCTTAATTGGTCAGCACTGCGTTATAATCCTTTATTCTTATTGTCTCTCTCTCTCACATTATCTAGGTGCTTGGCATCTCATTCCTCAGGGCAGAATTTTAATTATTTGTTGTGTTTCAATATTTCTAGAAGCTGCCTTTTGAACAGACCACAGCTCACTTTTAACAAAGGTGTATCACCATTTTGGGGTAACGTTTTAATGAAGTTAATGGTGTTGATATTGCCTCGAGCAACCTTTATTTTTAATTTGTGAGTAAGCAATTAAGCTCTGCATTTAATCTCTAGATTTGCATTTTATATTTATTTCACCCTGTCTATTTAACCAGCATCCCATCAATGTTGATCGAGTACACTAATTGAGAAGTCGTGTTTTGACTGCGTCTTACATATTGGCAACGCTTTCTTCTATATTAAAACTATGTTTTATTTTACCATTATCCAGGGGTTTTATTTTTTTTAAATGGCTTATTCATTTATGGCCTATACTTATGCACGTTGACAACGTTTCTCTTTGGTTTGCATCAAATGTTCTTGGGTATTTAATAAAGATTGTCAAGTCTCTTATTTTTAAGTCTGGTCAATTAAATTTTAGTGTTGATTATAATTATTGTTATGCTAATGGGAAATATTGAAAATATACGTGATATTAGTGTATTCTCTTAACTCATTTTAATAAAAATGAATTATGTTTCTTTAATGCAAGATCGAATGTTCAATAAAACTTTATCTTTTCTTTAGAATTTTGTGTCATCTGATCGACTGGAATTGCTTTACATCATCATCATCATAATAATAAAAAATGAGAGTGACTTTCATGAATTTTTTTATTATTATAATGTCGCTAATTCATTTAAATAAAAGTGATTATGATTTCTCTTTTATTGTAAGATAGAATGTTGGACTTTATTATTGCCTCGAATTTTCATATAAAAATCATAATACGATTGATGCAAAGGTTTATGTTGGAATATTATATTTACTCGGTTTAAAAAGAAATGATAAATAATTGGAGATGTTAATTAGGCTAAGCGCTATTATTTTGTGTGTATTGGAGTTGCTGCTCTTGGTGTTCTTAGAAATGCTTTTGGTTGCAAAAACTATACTTAATATATCCTGGATTGATACTTGTGTGATTCTAAGTTGAAGGTACATTTACATATTTTTAAAGTTTAGTTATTTAAGTCAAAGAATGCTATTGAGATTTCTACTTTTATTTGCTTATAGTAAAACAAATTATAACATATTATTTGTGTTGAATATTGTTATACCGAAGTGATTTATATCTCTATGAGTATTGATGTCAATTTGACTTGTGTATTAAGTTTTTTAAGTTGGTGGACTGAGTCATTTTTGTGCTACATATTAATATCTATTTAAAGAGTGTAGATTATGTATTCTAAATCTAAAAAATACTTGAATGGTATATATTGTAATTGTGTTGATTGTTACTTTGTTAAGTATGTTTAATAACAGTTAGAAGGATATAACAATTGTATGCATACAAATTTATGAGTGCAAATGAATGCAAAGATAGAATTATATGCATTATGACTTGTTGGTTATAGTTATGCTTCACTGAATATGAGTGTATGCTTCTATGTATCTATGACTGTTTTGTATAACTGTTTATGGATAAACTATTAGTCATGCATAAAAACACTAGACTAAGATAATATGGGTTGTCATGAGGATTGTTGTTTGGGTTTTATTGTAGTAATTTTGAATCTGCAGTCATTGTTTCTAGTTTAAGATTGATTTTAATGAAATACTCATTCATGCATAGATGATTGTGTATATCTTGCTTTCTCCTTATTTAGTATGTGATGTGATATTTTTGTTAGGAGAATGAAATCTATAGTGAGTATCGACTTATGTACTATGTTATATATATGAAACCATATTGATGATATTAATAGGTATTGAGACGAGTTCCACTAGCCTAAATAGTACCATCAATAGATGATCCGATCAAGTGATGTGTTATAAAATTGATTGATCTAAAATGATCGTATGAAAACTTAGATCAAAGTAATACTATATACATTGTCTTTCATATGTTTGATTTTAATGTTGTGCGATATTATGTTAGAACAAATTTATTTATAGTTCATTGCATGTTTTTAGAAATCTTAAAGCACACAAGGCACTAGCACGTCTCCCTGGAGTTTCGCACTACTCTATTTACTTATCCGTGAAGGGAGGCTCATTCCTTGATATGAGATTGTGTAGGGGATCATTGGTCTGTGGTTGGTGTGGTAAAGCGCTAAGATGATGCACTCCCTCTTCCACTGTAGTACTACTTCGAGACAACACTTGTGGTTATCAACGATACATGAATTGGTTCGACTCAAACTCGGGATAACTTGGTATTTACTTATTGTATTATGTTATATGCCTAAAAGAATGTAATTGTATTATGTACTTGTACATTTGAATAATAAATGTTATATTGTGAGTCCAACGATAATTATGCCCTATAACATCTACTTTTTTATGAAGTTGTATAAAATTTATATTGTATATAGTATTTAAAATATAATACTATTGTTTTTAATATGATTTAATTGTATTATGTTATTATGTAGAATGAATGTTAATTATTATTATTATTTTTTGGTTTTAAATAAATACAACATAGAAAATTGTCACATAACTTGATGGTAGATCCCAAGCTCCTACAACTACACCCGGTAAAATATTTTTTTATACAATCCATTTTCAATGAGAAAGGACAATCACTGATCTATATTGTTGTGTTCACACAAAAAAGCTTTTAATCCACAAATTCAATTCGGTCGGGAAGTTCGTTAAAAAAATCCATCTCTTCATTACATAAATCACTACAAATTACAAAGTACTGATCTATATTATATAAAATAATCGAAGTGCCTGCAGCCTGTCCAGCGAGGAAAGGGTGGGACAGGGTATTATTTATGCTAGCCGGGGTTTACGATCAACAATAATGCATTTCAATTACGTTACAGACAAACGTAGAGGAAGAGGGAGGCGGCGGCCATGAGAGCACTGCTCCAAACGCCTAAGCCGAAGCTCTTTATCCCTCGGTTCTGCAATTGTTTCACAAGGTTAAAACAAGACATGTTAGATGCTTAAAAAAATTTGATGGGCACATTTTGGATTGCAACTTGTGATCTATCACCATGAACTTATGATAGAATTACAGATTATAATCTTCTATATTGTTTATAAAAAAAAAAAAAATTTAATTTAATAAATTATTGAAATATTAAAAAAAAAAGGAAAACATGAAAGTTTTTAATTAAAATGAATTGTGAAACATAAAATGTTTTCTTAAAGATTTAATATTTTCACTACTCTTAGTTTTTGGGAAAAAATTGTGTAATAGATTTTGATTGATGTTTTGAATCACCATTTATGATTCATTATTAGAAATAAATGTGTATAAATAATGAAATTCAGTGAGATATCATCCATAATTCATCTGTTTATATATCGTCTGTGATTCATCATCAAAACTAAATGTGTACGAACAATGAAACTCAATGATATTAATTATATCGTTGAATTTCGCCATGTATCGTTATCCGTACACACAATTATCCTTGATGATGAATCACATATGGTATATAACTAAATTTCATTATTCGTACATACATTTATCCCTACATTTATCCTTGATGATAAATCACTGAGAATGATTTGAAACATGATCAAAAACCTATTACAGAATTATTTTTCCCAAAAACCGATTTTCTATAGAATATCTTAATAATTATCATTATTTGGCAAGAGGCTTGAAATCTATTTTTAATTAAGATGAATTGCCAATTTGAAATCTCCAATAGACTAGATTGTTACCGGTGAAATAGGCGACGGGCCGGGAGAGAATAAATCGGAGGAAGAGTCGGCAGGCTGAGGAGCCAGCGGAGGAGCAGGCGGACTGGATGGAGTGGGAGCAGGCGCCGGGCCATGGTGGTGCTTATGCTTCTTCTTATGCTTGTGCTTATGCTTTGACGGTGCAGGAGCCGGGACCGCCACCGGTGGCGCCACCGGAGTGACAGCCGGGGGCGGCGAAGCGGGCGTCGGTGTAGCAACCGGTGGAGCAGCCAGCGGAGGCGGAGAAACCGGCGCAACCGTCGGTGGCGTAGCAGGAGCGACCGCCGGAGGAGTGGGCTTGGGCGGCGCCACCGTAGGAGGCGATGCTTTGGGCGGGGCGATTACGGGAGGCGCTACGACTGGAGGTTTGGCCACTGGCGGCGCCGGCGCCACAGCAGGGGGCTTGGGCGTGGTGACTGGCGCTGCGGGTGGCTTGGGGGTGGCGGCTGGTGGCTTTGGGGTGGCGGCGGGTGGCTTAGGGGTGGCGGCGGGTGGCTTAGGGGTGGCGACTGGCGCTGCTGGTGCGGTGGTGGGTGGCTTGGGGGTGGCGGTCGGGGCTGCGGGTGTGGTGGGGGTGGCGGGAGCGGACGCCGCCGGTGCGGTTGCTAACACAATTTCCTCTGCGTTGATCGGAATTGCAATGCAGAGGCATAACAAAAACCAAAACCAAAACTCTCCGCCGCCCATCGATTTCAACGCCATTCTCCACCCTGCAGATCGCCTTTGCTGTGAAATTGAGAAAAGGGAAAGTGTGGGGTGATAGAAGCACAGGCTCTGCAATTATATATGAATCCATATTAAACTGTAAATGGCGCTGTCAGTGAGCGGTGAGTTTAGCTGTGTGGGGCACAGTGCGGTTAGATTAATGTGGTGATGGCAGCCGTCCAACTGACAGAAAACATATATCGCACCAAAAAATGATTATGTGAACTGGGTGGAGTAATTATTCACACTTTCCAAAAGAAATGTGGGCGTTGCGGTATTGTTTGGATGTT
Source organism: Torreya grandis (assembly GCA_037957365.1). Taxonomy (NCBI): domain Eukaryota; kingdom Viridiplantae; phylum Streptophyta; class Pinopsida; order Cupressales; family Taxaceae; genus Torreya; species Torreya grandis. The sequence continues at coordinate 6,329,682 of JARHVA010000204.1, read as the reverse complement.
TGATAAATTCGGAACATCACGTGGAAATTTTGGTAGATAATTGGCATCTTTCTCAAATCACCCCCACACCATGCTTACGCTGAAAGTTGAGTGAATGCAAAGGTCTACCAACTTTTTTAAAATAGTACGTTAATTTCGTTTTAAGAGTCCATGTTTCACGTCAATGGAAAATAAATTAAATTAATATTCCATGTTATTAGAATCGCAATATATTATTATTTTTTGAGTAATATTAATATGTGTATGAGTTAAAATAATTTAGTTATTTCAATTATAAGTAGATTAAAATGATGGCAATAAAATTATTGTTCCATAAAGATGATATTAATATCTAAACAAAACATAACCAACCTATAAAATACATTTAAAAACCCAAAAAATATCATTAAAATAATTAGAAAACATCTTTTTTAAGTCAATTGAGAACCATCATTTAATACTTTGAAGATATTACATAGGTTTTTAAAGTCAATTGAGAACCATCATTTAATATTTTGAAAATATTACATGTATTTTTAGATATCATATATTTTTTTTAGGTGATTCACACAACAAAAAGTTAAACTTAATTATTTAGAAAAAGCATAAAAGCGAACGGGGAAGGAGACATCTTATTAGGGTTTCATCCTTGCAGTAGCATGTGAGGCATGATAGAAATGGAGAAACCCTGCCATTGTGTAGGTAGGGCACTGCTCATGTTTGTGACAACACCAAAAGTACGGTGTCGAGCTTTTCAACAAGTGATATGAAGAAAAAGGTTTTGGGTCTTCTTACAGGGATGTTGCTTGCCATAAGGCTCCTTCACCATCAGCGCCATATGTAATTTTTCTTAATCCGTATATTGTGCAAAAATCAAAGGAAATACCAACAGTGGACATCATTTACTCTAAGGTATCTAAGTTAATTTTTATATTTATAGATCGGTCAAAAGAATTGTATCATTGGATCCATGCTACCTAGACCAGTAAATGTGAAATCCAGTTATGTTCTAAAATATTTTTCATAGTTAATTTTTTTGACCCTAAAGATCATCAAAGAGTGTTTAAGGAGGGACCTTGGTTTTGGGGTAGAGTTGGGCTCTTTACTACCCCCTGATTCTTTGATTTTGATCCCTCTACAATGGTGGTGTCCAAAATACTGGTTTCAATTTGTTCCCAAATCTCCCTCTTCCCTTCTGGGCCCTCTCAGTTTGTGAAGATATTGGAAACATGCTTGGAAGATTCATCAAGATAAATAATGCGCAGTCTAAGCAAGGGTTGTTTATCTACGCTCATATTTGTGTGGAGGTAGACCTTAGCAAAGGTCTCCCAGAGAGAATCCCGTTGAAGCATAACACCTTCTTTTGGATCCAAACTCTAAATTATGAAAATATTGCCTTTAGATGTCATTTATGCCATCAAACTGCCCATCTCCAAGGGGTTTTCATTTCTCAGGCAAGCCAAAAAAATAAAAAAGACCATGGTTTTAATTCTAAAGGCTTGCATATATTTGAACACCCTCCTTCAAATAAGAGCACATAGAATTATAGAGATGGCATAGAGAAGAAATAAGATACAGAGTTTATTGGAGAAAACGTTGTGATATATTTCTCTTGTAAAATGGCTTCTACTGATACAAGTGGAGGAATCAAGAGATCACATGCATCTGACATATCTGAATTTGATAAAGATCAACTCCCATTTGAACCTCATCATAATCTTGTGCTTCCAATGGATATTATTAACCTAATGGCTATTGGTAGTCCAGAGGGTTAGACAAAGGTTAAAAAAAGGGCAAAACAGGTCACACAGTGGATACAAAATTTTGATGTTTATGATTTTACTACTCCTCTAGTTTATTCTTACTTGGTTCGATTTGTTCCTTGTTTCCCACTTGAGGCTTGTATTGCTTAGTGTTGCTTGGCTTTTGGGGTGTGACTTTCCATCCATCCTTTTTTGTATGACTAACATTGTATTTTATCTTATTTTATTAATATACGTGCATTTTTCAATAATAAAAAAATAGTACAAAAGCTTGTGCCTGTTACCTAATATTTTATTCCATATTTATAATTTATGGTGTTTCCTATTTCTATTGACATGCGTTATGTAACTGTTGTCTCTAAATCTTGCCCCCTAGAAGAGGGTTGTTCATGCCTCTTCTAGATTTGGGCAACGTTGGGACATTTCCAACCTTGTAGGTGTGCATATAAGTGGAAATGAACCTCTAGGTTAAAAGGGCTAGCTCCATGTATTATTTTTTTGTGCAATAAAACTAATGAACTAGTTTGTATGAGTGAAAAGAGTAAGAAGTTTACATAAATGAAAGGCCTAGTCTAAAATGGTGATACACCAAGAATTAGTATCCACATGTATGCCCTATACTTATGCCAAATACAACATAATATAGTGTATAACTCAAGCTCTAGAAGATTCCAACATAATCATTTCAATGTAGAGACAAAATGAATGGGATCACACAAGGTAAATAACTAGAAAAGATAACTTGTATAGTCTAGAAAAAAGGTTACACATGTGCAAAATCTCATACATCTAGAATGCACTTTACATGACCTATTGGATCAACTCTTTACTCAAAAACATGAAGGACAGAGAATAGAAGGATAAAATATCACTTGCTGTCACTCTGTGTCTCTTGCATGCCTAGGAAAATATCTAAAACTTAGAAAGAAAATAGACTTAAACTTCTTTGCTCAAAGGCAAGAAAATGGCAAAAACATTCCAGTAAGGCTTCGCCATACTATTTGTAGATGATAAAATAAGATCCCAAGGGTACTATTTATAGCAAAAGAGGGAGAGAAAAGAGAGCTCTTGGATGCCAAAATAGAATCCTCCAAAATGGTTTGCAGTCACCATCCTGGTGAAACTGATTCTAGTTATTCTCTCATTCAGTTGGAGTTTGTCCTCTTTGATTCGCCCTCTTGAAATGACTAGGGTCACTATAAAATCAATGGTGAGATGACCCTCCATAAGAAATGGCTCAGATCGCTGCTGTGAACCTTAGATTCTTCTTGAAAGCTCTCATGTTTTGCACTGCAGACCTATTCAGGTTTTTCAAGTGACTTTACTTCTTACTTACTTCTTTGGGTTCTTTGATTGCTTCTACTTATAAAAGTCATAAGCAAAGCTTATTTGAAAACTTGATTTGCACTATCTTAAGACCTTTTCAGGTTATTTGAATGGCTTTACTCCTCACTTGAATACTTTAGGCATGAATTTGATATTCTATGGCATGTCATCTTTGAATCTCAATGGCTAGTTGGCCACCCTAAATTTGATGTCCTCTAGCACATCGTCTTTACACCCCAATGGCTAGTTGGCCACCCTAAATTTGACATCCTACATCACGTCATGGGGATCCATTGGGTTGGGTTTATGTTTTGGACAATTTTATTGAAGTAATTCTTTTAGACAAATTGTCTGAAGGAATTCTTTTGGGGATTTTGCTCGAAAGGGAATGGCTAGTTCCTTCAGGAACTTTTTTCGAAGGACACTTGGGAAAGTGTCCTTCAAAAAAGTTTTGAAAGACACTTGGGGAAGGCATAAGGTCCCTTCAAATTTTTTTGAAGGGCATTTCCAAGGACAAATAAGCCCTTCAATTTTTTTTGAAGGAACACTTGGGAAGAAAAGTGCCCTTCGGACTATTTTGAATGGTCACTTAGAAAGAAAAGTGCCCTTCAAAAAAGTTTGAAGGGACACTTGGGAAGAAAATTTCCCTTTAGACTTCTTCGAAGGGCCACTTAGAAATAAAAGTGCCCTTCAAAAAATTTTGAAGGGACACTTGGGAAAACAAAGTGCCCTTCGAAAAAAAATTGAAGGGACACTTGGGGGGGAACAAGGCAAGAAAGGTCCTTCAAAAAAGTTTTGAAAGGCCACTTCCAAGAGGCATTATCAAGACCATTTTGGGTTTTCTAAGCCCTACTACTTACTCACTTCAAACCTCTCATTGCTTGCTACTTATAAAGCAATTTAAGACTTGCTCCTTGGAAAACCTGAAGTCATGCATCGTTGAAAATACACAAAGCATTAGGAGTAATTTGGGTTCGTAAACCCATATTACTTCTACTCATAAATTTTTTATAATTTGAGTCGTTCAGAGAACCTGACTTGGTCTTGAGGATTAACTCAAGTTTATGAGGGGCCAAGACTTGACTTGCAGAGAACCTGACTTACACTATAAAGGAGCCAAAACACTTTAGCCTCCTTGACCTACAGCTTTAGACCTCTAAAATGACCTGTTCTTACAACTATTATTTGGCTCTCCATGAAAAAGGTTGAAAAAATTGTACTGAGGTGAAATTTGGTCAACATTCTTGGTGGTTCTGAGGGGAGGCATGCATACTATGTCAAAGACCAGTCACCTAAATCCTTCCATTGGGCATGGATTCACACATATAGGCACTTCAAAGAGAACTAGACAAGCTTTGGTTCAAAAACACACTAGCTGGGTTGACACACACCAAACAAAGGGAAGGAAAACACACTTGTGATACAAATTACTTAGGGAAAATAAACACAATAAAGGAAACACACCAAAACAAAGTATATACAAGACATGATCAGCAAGGGTCAAAAGCAAGGCTTCAAATGGATTCCATTCACTAGAATAGGCAACTCTTCTCCATCCATTTTGGATAGCTAAAAAGAGATTCTTTGCTTGCACTTGATGATGATGTAAAGACCACTCCACAAAGTATCAAACTTTGTATGTTTTCCTGGTTTTTCTCTATCTTCATCCCATTTCAAGACCAAGTCACCTTCTTTGAACACTCTTGCCCTTGCCCTTTTGTCAAAGGATTTCTTTGTGAGAACTTAATGGTGTTCCAAAGCTTTGTTTGCATCACCTATTGCCTCTTACAGTTGCATTAATTCTATCAATATGACCTCTATGGGAGTGTTTTCAATTAATTCTAGTTGTTGTGCAAGTTTCAAGGGAGGGAGCTCTTATGATATGGATAGCCTAGCTTCTTTCCCATAGACAAGTACAAAGGGAGAATTACCAATTGACTTCTTGGAAGTGATTCTGTCTGCCCATAAGGCTATCTTTAGCTTGCTATGCCATGCTCTTTGATTGGTTTCCAACGTCCTCTTGATGATCTTGATGAGGTTCTTATTGGTAGACTCAGCCAATCCATTACCTTGAGGGTAGTAGTTGGATGAGGTACTCAAATGAACTCCACTATTTTTTGCCCAATCAAAAATTTAGCACTTATGAAAGCAAGCGCATTATTTGAGATGATGGCATGAGGAGCTCCAAACCTTGTTATAATGTTTTCATAGAACTCCAAGATGGCATTTTCATTTGTTTCCTTCAAATCAATAAATTCTACCCATCTTGTGAAGTAGTCTATAGTAGTGAATATCCATTTGTGCCCAACACTTGATGGAGGGTTGATCATGACAATAAAGTCAAGGCCCCATTGCATGAAAGGCTAGTCGATTTGGATAGGATTTAATGGAAGGGAAACAAGCTTTTATTTGCCAACAAAGAAAGCACACTGAGGACAAACCTTAGCCTAATGATAATAGTCCTTAAAAATACTAGGCCAATAACAACAAACTCTCATTATTTTTGTAGCTGTGGTTCTAGGAGAGAAGTGACCACCATCTTCACCATTATGGAACTTTTCTAGCAGCGTATCAAATTGGTCATTATTAATTCATCTTTGCAACACATTGCTCACATCCTTCTTCAAGAGAATGTAATCTATAAGATAATAAGGAATAGCTTGCAGTCTAAAATACCTTCTTTGAGATTTTTTCAAGCCATTGGGACACTCACCATTTTGAAGAAAACTAATGATGTCTTGTGTCCAACTTTGATTTTGTATTTGATCAGCTGACTGGTCTTGAACTTGATTTACCAAGGCTTGATTTTTTGGCTCTTAAAAGTTAGATTATAAGTGCTCACATAAACATCTGCTTCTTACTAGGTTGGTTACCTTGATGTCAATGTCATATTCCATCACCTTTGTGATCCATCTAGCTCTCTTCTCATTGAGATCCCTGCTTAGGAGAAACTCCTTGGTGCTAGGATGGGAGACCATGCCATGGATCTTGTTGTTGGAAACCATATTCCTAAAAAATTTCAAACCTCTTTTGATGGTTAAAGCTTGCTTCTCAATAAAATAATATCTCACTTTGTAGTCTTCTAAGCCTTGGCTAAAGAAAGCAATTGGTTATTCAAAATCTTCATCATTCTTTTGCATAAGCATAACTGAGATAGTATCGAGGTTAGAAAAAGTATAACGAATAAAATCTTTATCAAAACTCAAATTTAAGAGAGTGGGAGAGGCTACAATTTCTTGCTTGATTGCCTCAAAGCTGCCTTTACCTTCCTTTGTCCAAGTAAAAAATTGGTTCTTTTTTAGCATGGTTGTGATAGGCTTTACCACAATTACAAAGTTTGGGATAAACCTCCTTATAATTTTTATTTTCCCCAAGAAACTTTGCAGCCCTTTCTTGTGTTGAGGCAAAGACAAGCCTAGAATAGCTTCAATCCTTTCAGGGTCAATAGATAAGCCTTCTTTTGAAATAACATGACCCAAAAGCTTACCTTCATGCACAACGAAGATGCACTTCTTTGGATTGAGGAATATGACATACTCTCTAAACTTTTCAAACACTTACCTTAGATGTCCCATATGATCAAAAACATCATTTGAAAAAATGGTTATATCATCAAGGTAAACAAGAAAAAATTTATTGATCAAACCTTTGAAAGCCATGTCCATTACCCTTTGAAATTTAGCTCCAGCATTGGATAAACCAAATGGCATATTTTTTTAGGAAAAGGTCCCCCACTTGATGGTGAAGGCTATCTTGAATTGATCCTCTTCATCTACCAATATTTGATTATAACTTGAATAGCCATCAAGAACTGAGAAACATTGAGAACCTAAAACAACTTGCAAAATTTGTTCCATGGAAGGGAGTGGGTAATGATCCTTGAGAGACACTTTGTTTAGATCATGAAAATCCACACAAAATCTAATTTATCCATTATTATTTCAAACAAGCACAAGATTAACTACCTAAGTTGAATGCTTTATAGGAAAGATAATCTTAGATTCAATCAATTTGGTCAGCTCTTTCTTCATGAGTTCTTCTACCTTGGGGTTGATAGGCCTTTGCTTTTGTCTTATCGGTTTAGCTCCATGCTCAAACTCAATGGTGTGATAAGCTAGACTTGGGTCAAACCCCTTCAAGTCCTTGTATTCCCTGGAAAAGATGTCATGAAACTCTTTGCATAATGTAATAAAATCTTGCCTTTCCAGCTGAGAATAAGCCTTGCCAATCTTCAAAAGTCTGTCCTTGAAAATCAAAACTCTCTAATAGTTCTCTTCTTTTGTTGACATGATCATTATTTGGTTTTTCTTTTGATCATCCTCATTGAAGAAAAATCCAAGGTAATCATCCCCTTGGGTATTTTATTTGTCTTCAGCTATATAATCTGCTCTTCATAATGATCATGCAACTTCTTTTGATTTCTTGAAGAAAACCCTGCCTCATTTTGCAAGAAGTGTGCAATGTGTTCATCACTTTCAAAAACTTGCCATGACTCTTCATTATCCAGACTGGAAGGTCTCACAATGATCTTGATATGTGATTGATCTTTCTCTTTTTCAATGTCAGTAGTTGAGTCAAAACATGTTCCTATTGTAGCTAGTCCATTAGCTTGCTTGTTCAAGTCTCTTGGTATGGGTTGGATGTTGAAGGCATAAAAAATACTCAAATAGATCCCATACCCTATGATTTTAGGACATGAGCAAGGGGTTCTTGGTTGTAGCTTGAATTATCACTTGATGAATGCCTAGCTCACTAGCTCCATAGACTTTCAAAATCTTTATTCCTCTCTTCTTTGCCCATTGGAGACCATGAACTAAGCCTTCATATTCTACCACGTTGCAAGTAAAGATGAAGTGAAACCTATAAGAAGAGTAGTAATGATTATTTTATGGGGAAACCAAAATGACATCAACTCTTGCACCTACTTTGCTCCTTGAACCATCAAAGAACATTTACCACACGCCACCAAGCTCATGATCTTCATTGGTGAGTGAAGGAATTAGAATGTTTTCCTCGTGCATGTAGTAAACTCCCAAATTAATTTCTTCAATGAAAGTGTAAGGATCAAGGACATGTGTTTCAGTGTTGTACTTATCAAGATAGACGTCATAAATACCTTCAAGAGGAGAAGATGTTTCACTATTCAGGACTATTTCTTCATCTTTGTTGATTAGACAATTTTGATTTGTCATTGTCTCCAAGTATGGCTCAATGTGGAACCTTGCTAAGGGATAAGTCCTCATGGTTACCTTGGTTCCATACCTTGTCTTGAAATCTAGAAATGACCAATCAGTAGAAAGGTATCCTCCTATCTTAGCCATAAAGTCCCTAGACAAGCATATAGCAAAGTGTGTTGGAAGGTCCACCACCACAATATCTTGCATGATAGGGAAGCTTGGGCAGCCATGTAAAAACACTTTCAGACCTTTGACCAATCCTAATATCTTGGTTGGAGTTCCATCCAATTGAAACATGCCTTTACTATGTGGTTCATATTTCAAACCTAGCTTATCAGCCACTACTTTAGGCATAACAGTAGTGCTTGCTCCACTATCCACAATACAATTGTGGACCAACTTATATCCCACAATGAGTGCGAGGTAGAAGGATGGAGGCTTTTCAGCTTTAGTGAAAGGCTCCAAAAGATGATCCAAAGAATTTTTGAGAGCCATACTATGATGCCTTGAAGATTGAGAAGCCACCTACTTGCTTGCTAACTGCTCTTGCACAAGCTCCTTTTAACTAGGTATATGTAGAACCTCTCAAAGGGATATGATTGTCTTAGTGATCTTTAATGACTCTACAATATTTAGAGATAGATTTTTCACTTTCTCCTACATTTTTGATGGTAATAAAGGAGTTGTTTCTTGTTGTGTTACAATTTTGGCAGCTGCATTTACACTCTAATTTTGTTGAGGAACATGGCTTGTAGAAGGTACAATGCTTTGATTGGTATTTTGTGGCCTTGGAGAGGCATCACTTGAAACTATTCATAGCTCTTGGCCTTCTCCCAAGGCTCTCATATTAGACCTTGTATTAGCTATAATTGACATACCTTGAGTCAGCACAAAATCATCCTTTTCTTGAAAGTTCATCATCCCCACACTTGGGTTGTTGCCTTCTCCATGATTATCCCTTTGGCTGGGACATGCTTCTTCTACTGTCATGTAAGGAGTAGCTTCTTCTTGTGTAGTCAAAGCATAGCTAGTTCCTCCATAATAACATGTAAACTGACCTTGAGGCTGCCTCCATTGGTCCACATGATCTTCTCCTTGCACTAGATTTGCATGAACTGGAACACCAACCTTTATGAGAGGAGTAGAAATTGGATTATATGCATTGGGATGTCTATTGTAACCTTGTTGATTTTTTCCTCTCTCTTGATAATTGTATTGGGATGGAGCTCTGCATCCTTGTTGAGGATAGTATTGTGCATTAGGAGGAGAACTTTCCTAAAATTGAGCTTGCTTGAGCTAAGCTCTTAATGATCTAATTTATTCATCCTTGTCCACAACATTATCCACCTTCTTGGGAAAGGAACTTGGCTTCATATTGGCATTGGGAACCTGTGACATGCTTGGAGCTTCAATTGAATTGTGAGATAGAAAAGGCATGGAAACTCTTAGAGAGAGTCTTCTAGCTTGAATCAAGCTGTTCTCAGCCTCAATTGTTAGCTCATATGCACCTGGAAGAGTGAATCCTCCTGTTGACTACAACATAACAACAATATCAGTACCAATCCCTTTGAGGTATGTTGGGAACACAAAGCTAGGAGGAGGCCTCATGATTGGTGGCAACCTATACCATGTTCTTTGAAATCTCTCATTGAAATCTCTTATGGATTCATTTGGACCTCTTCTTATTACATTCAGCTGATGTATTAGGGAAGCATGATCACTCTTATTTTCAAATCTTGTCACCAATAGGTCTCTAAAACCATCCTACATTATAATGCAACCCCTTTCCAACATTCTATACCAGTTAAGTGCTTTACCTTTTAAATACATAGTAAGAAACCTAATGACTATGTTGGCCCTAGTGACATTATGAATATTAAAGAAATTAGAGATGTCTCTAATATGTTTAGATGGGGTAATAGGATCCTCTCTATTGAAATTAGGAAGATTTTTGGTAGTATTTAGAGGGATGGGGTCATATGCAGGAAGCTCTATTGGATTTTGGGTATTAAAAGTAAAGAAGGTTTGACATCTATCTATCTCTCCCCTTTCTCCCATTTATCTTCTTACCCTATGATCCTTTTTTTCTTCTTCAACTTCTTCCTCTCCTTGAACTTCTTCAACCTCTTCTACTTCTTCCCCAAAACCTCTTTGCCAAGGATTTAATAGGGCTAGGAGTGGTTCAGGGTGTTGTTCTTCAGAAAAAGCTTTAGCTGAAGGGGCTTGGTTAGAAAATCTTAAAGATCTTGTGAGGACCATGTAGGATAATTTGTAAAACTTGGTCTAGAACCAGGGATTCACACCCCTTTAGAGTCACCAAATGCTGGGTTAGGGGTATTTATACTACTCTAGGCCTGTCAAGACTAAAATTCACCTTGACTTAGAAATAAGTTGGGTCCCATTGGGTGTGTCAGAACTATTGTCTCTAAATCTTTCACCCTAGAAGAGGGATATTCAAGCCTCTTCCAAATTTGGACAACATTGGGACATTTCCAGGCATGTGGTGTGTCTATAAGTGGAAATGAACCTCTAGGTTGAAAGGGATAGCTCCACGTATTAGCTTTTTATGCAATAAATTTTTTGAACTAGTTTGTATGAGTGAAAAGAGTCAGAAGTTTACATAAATGAAAGGCCTAGTGTAAAATGGTGATATACCAAGAATTAGTATCCATATGTATGCCCTATACTTATGCACAATACAATAGAATATAGTCTATAACTCAAGCTCTAGAAGATTCAAATATAAGTATTTCAATGTAGAGACAAAATGAATGAGATCATATAAGGTAAATAGCTATAAAATATAACCTGTATAGTCTAGAAAAAGGGTTACACATGTGCAAAATCTCATACAGATAGAATGCACTCTACATGAGCTATTGGATCAACTCTTTGGTCAAAAATGTGAAGGATAGAGAACAGAAGGATAAAATATCACTTATTATCATTCTATGTCTCTTGCATGCCCAAGAAAATGTCTATAACTTAGAAAGAAAATAAACTTATGCTTCTTTGCTCAAAGGCAAGAAAATGGCAAAAACATTCCAGTAGGGCTTCATCGTACTGTCTATGGATGATAAAATAAGAGCTCAATGGTTCTATTTATAGAAAAAGACGGAGAGAAGAGAGAGCTCTTGGGCACCAAAATATAAGCCTCCAAAATAGTTTACAGTCACCATCCTGGTGAAACTGATTCCAACTATTCTCTCATTCAGTTGGAGATTGTCCTTCTCTTTGATTCGCCCTCTTGAAATGACCAAGATCGGTGCAAAATCAATGGTGAGATGACCCTCCACAAGAAATGGTTTGAATTGCTACTATGAACCTTAGATTCTTCCTGAAATCTCCCACATTTTACACTATAGACCCATTTAGGTTTTCCAAGTGACTTTACTTCTTACTTGCTTCTTTGGGTTCTTTGATTGCTTCTACTTGTAAAAGTCATAAGCAAAGCTTGTTTGGAAACCTGATTTGCACTATCTTAAGATCCTATTGGGTTCTTTGAATGGCTTTACTGCTTGATTGAATAATTTAGGCATGAATTTGACATTCTATGGCATGTCATCTTTGAATCTCAACGACTAGTTGGCCACCCTAAATTTGATGTCCTATGGCACATCATCTTTGTAGCCCAACAGCTAGTTAGCCACCCTAAATTTGACATCTTGTGGCACATCATGGGGATCCATCACGTCAGGTTTATGTTTCAGGTACTTTTTTTGAAGTAATTCCTTTAGACAATTTATTTGAAAGAATTCTTTTGGGGATTTTGCCTGAAAGGCAACGACTAGTTCCTTTGGGAACTTTTCTCGAAGGACACTTGGGAAAGTGTCCTTCAAAAAAGTTCCAAAGGACACTTGGGGAAGGCACAGGGTCCCTTTGAAAATTTTTGAAGGGAATTTCCAAAGGAAATAGTCCTTTGAAACTTTTCTGAAGGGCATTTCCAAAGACAAAGTGCCCTTCGAAAAAGTTTGAAGGGACACTTGGGAAGAAAAGTGTCCTTCAGACTATTCTAAAGGGTCACTTAGAAAAAAAAGTGCCCTTCAAAAATGTCTAAAGGGACACTTGGGAAGAAAAGTGCCCTTCAGACTTTTTTGAAGGGTCACTTAGAAAGAAAAGTTCCCTTCGAAAAAGTCTGAAGGGACACTTGGAAAAACAAAGTGCCCTTCAGAAAAGTTTTGAAGGGACACTTGGGGGGGACAAGGCAAGAAAGGCCCTTCAAAAAAGTTTTGAAGGGCTACTTTCAAGAGGCATTATCAAGACCATTTCGGGTTTTCTAAGCCCTGCTACTTACTCACTTCGGACCTCTCATTGCTTGCTACTTATAAAGCAATTTAAGACCTGCTCCTTGGAAAACTTGAACTCATGCATTGTTGAAAACCCATAAAGTATTGGAAGGAGTAATTCAAGTTCATAAACCCAGATTACTTCTACTCATGAAATTTTTATAAGTCAAGTCATTTAGAAAACCTAACTTGGTCTTGAGGAGTAACTCAGATTTATGAGGGGCCAAGACTTGACTTGCAAAGAACCTTACACTACAAAGGAGCCAAAACACTTTAGCCTCCTTAACCTACAATTTTGGACTTCTAAAATGACCTGTTCTTGCAACTGTTGTTCCATTATCCATGAAAAAGGTTGAACAAATTGCACTGAGGTGAAATTTGGTCAACAACAAATTTGTAATAATGTTCCCTATAACCTTGACATATTAACTCTCTTTTAAATTCAAAGTTAGTCTCAATATAAATTTGCTATATTTTTTAGTGTAAATATGATCTCACACTACCCACTTTTTTATTAGGCATATACTATATTTTTCTCTTAAAAACTATAATACATGCTTTCAATTAAAATAATAATATCTAAATTTTATACAAATAATATTCTTATTTATTTAAGGATTGGGAGATATTCATTTTGTGAAATTTGTTCAGAATATTAGACAACACCTTTTACACCATCATTCTCGTTATTAAATTATAACACACTTGATAATATATATAAACTAGATAATATAAATTCTTTTAATTCTTTTAAATTTAAAACTAGATTTTATTTTTATTAATATTGATTAAAAAAAGTTTATAATCAAATTAAATGGCCTTTCATATTGCAATGATATAGTCTTTAAGGTTCAAACTAGTTTTGTTCATTGTATTAAAACCCTATTTAAATATATATGGTATTGTCTTACCATAAATTAATATCGATATGCCAAGTTTAAACGTGTAATATTATTGAAAGGGTTGTAGACCAATTGGTGAGGATGATGGTTGCTTATATCTATCCACCAGGGTACAAATCTTTCTAGATACTCGATACGGAGAGTCAAGTGATTAAGGCTAGGATCGTGTCTTGGGTCATTTTGACGACGTGGATGCCCTTTATTCATGACTACTTAGTCAAAGAAGCTCACTAATTTAGATGTATGCTTACTCAGATTGTAAATCTATGACACGTTTATTTCTGAAATATGAATAGAAATGCCGACATTCTATATAATTCAGCGATTCCATATTTGCCTTCAAAATTATAATTTAAAAAAAAGTATAATATTATTTATAATTCATTAAATGTTGATATTATTTGCAAATAAGTGTCATTATACGCTTTCAGTTATTGCAATAACGACTTAAAAATTTGTTTAATTTAAAAATGTGTTTCTATTAAATGATGGTCTCATGATTTTAGGTAAGTATAGCTTAGAAATTATAGGTTGACAAATTTTTGAAGGTAATTGTAAGCTCAAAAAAATTTGAATTTATTTTTTAAATGATAATTAAAAAAAAAAAAAAAAACCAGAAAACCTTATTTTAAAATAAAAACCATAAAACCTCATTTCCTTTTTTTTTTTTTTAAAAAAAACTTCTAAAATAAAATCAGTATTAATTTTTTTTAATCTTATATTTTTTAAAAAGTAATATCACATATATTATTATTTTAATTTATGATATGGGTTCTTAAAATAATATTTTATTATTTTGATTTTTAAATTATAACTTTTATTAATGTATATATTTGTACATTTTATTTTTTATTGAAATATATATTGTATTATAATTTTTGATTAATTTACATATTTATGTATTTCATTTTTTATTAAAATATAATTTTTTTTCTACTTAATGTTAAGGATTAAATAAGTATTTATCAATCAAATTTAAATTATTTATTTTTTAAATCTTAAAGTATCAATTACACTACAACATTTAGTATTTTATTTGATTTATAATAAAATAATATTTTAGAGGAAGTTAACTATGACTTAAGTTAGAAGACCATTGCCTTAGTTTAGGGGAAAAACCTATACACCTTTTGGGTCTATAGATCTATTATAAGAAATCACTATGTTGTGAGTAAGCAACAAACCCTACTTATGGAATGGGTGGTATAATGGTATTTATTTTTATTAATCTCCCTTTGCAGAGGAATGACTTTTCATAGATAAAATGTTATAATTTGGATTCCTTTTTTTTTTTCTTTTCATCTGGCATTATGTATTGATTGATGTATTTTGGTTATTTTAAAAGGGTCAAACACTAGCTCCCACAACAAATAATTTATATTGTTATTTTGTATACTATTGGCTTGGTGATGGTATTGGGTTTTTTGTTTGAAAGTTAACTAAGACTTAAGTTAGAAGACCACTACTCACCAAAATTATAACACATATGACTAACATAGATTATTAAAGTTAATTAAGTCTTACTTATTGATATATTGCAAGGTGCTTACATGTAATAATGTTTTAAATTTATGTGAAAAGAACTATTTATATCAATATTATATAGAAATGGTTTAAATTTTTGTGAAAATGATATAGGTAGAGAATTATCGAGGTGGCATAATTATAAAGATCAAACATTTATTTATTAATTTCATGTTTTATAATTAGTGGCATTTTGTCATTGTGAAGCTATAAATGGTTATTGGGTGGAAAATATTTCTAATATATTTTTATATAAAACTTTTGACACATCATATTTTATGTTTTGACTTTGAGAATTTTGAAATGACATGTTTTTATGTTTATATATAATGTATTTTTAATATTTTTTTTAATTAACTAATGAAGTTTGAGGGAATTCATAAAAAAATGTTACATCAATTTATATTAGTTTATAGAATTAAGATAAATTAAATTTTAAAAAATAAAAATTCATTTTTATTTATTTAAAGATTTTTGATAATTAAAATATTTTTTTATAAATTATAAGAAAGGCGACTAATTTTTACATGCACATTTTAATACAAAGTAATTGGCAATTGTGAATTGAATAATCTACTAACACAAATAAATAATAAATGTTCTTTTCTAAAAATTATATAATTTTTAATTATTTTAAACAATAAATATATTAAATTATAAATTATAATGATATTGAAATATGAATATGATATTTTATAATTTTGTATAAAACTTTAATAATGTTTCGTATATTAAATCTTGATTATTTTTAATATAGGATATATTTTAAAAATAGAGTGTCTTTAGAGCACATTTAAAAAAAAATCTTTCACATTAAGTAGGATAATAGTGATCAAATTATAAATGAAAAAATACCAAAACATCGCCCTCTACGTTGTGTGACAATGATCAAAAGTAAAAGGGAAATAAATTACTATTGGAATGTTGTAATATATTAATAAAAAATAATAATTTATATGAGATTGCATAGCTAGTGCAAGCATAGAGAGGGTAACTAATTAAAGTCAACATTTAACTCTATGTTGCTTGGGATGGACACTCATTCATGTACACACTTTAACACATTACTCTTACACTTAACATGTCATCTTCATTGATTTCACAAACATGTTACAAAGAACTAA
Organism: Torreya grandis; assembly: GCA_037957365.1. Lineage (NCBI taxonomy): Eukaryota > Viridiplantae > Streptophyta > Pinopsida > Cupressales > Taxaceae > Torreya > Torreya grandis. The sequence goes on along the minus strand of JARHVA010000204.1, from coordinate 6,313,601 downwards.
ATGCATATTCAAATCGCACTCTCATACAATGCCTATATAACCTTATTACAATACATGAAGAATATCTAGACTCTCATACAACTCCTTCTGAACTAAAATAACTCTATGTTCTATTCTTTGAGAGTTTTGCTCCTCTCTAACTTTCTCTATCTCTTCTTAGAGATTCTCTTTCTCATCTTAACATTTTATTGTTTATTAAAAAAACTGACTCTATCTTCTTGGAATATTTCTCTGACTTCCCTAGTTTCTTGGAGTGTCTCTTTAGCTTCCTTGTTCTAAAAAAATGCACAAAATTCATCAGTTTCAGTTTCCTATTTTTTTGCATGATGCCATTAACAATTATATCCAATATATCTGATAGTTTTTAGTTCTCCTTTTCTTTTGCATGTTGTCATTGACATTTATATCCAAAACATCTTACTTATTTCATGGAATAATATATTTATGTAAATACTGTGTACACATGGTTTTACCAAGATACTCCAAAAATAAACCGGTAGTATTTTTGGGCACTCCATGTATGCATACTTTAGAGCTAAGTTTGTGAATTTGGCACCACTTTTGTATGGGACTTAGATCTTGTTGTGTGACTTTGGTACAATTTTTTCATGGGATTTTGGAGTTGCTACAAAGTGACATAACTTTTGCATATGGATTCAGATTGAGATGATTTTTTTTAAATTACATAAATTTTCAAGGAAAATTCAAATATGCAATCACATTTAATTTTAGAGACGTTCATGATGACATTTTTTCCTTTTTCCTGCAACCTATCTATTTTAGTCTTTCAACATATGCAATGACTTTTCAAAATGTATAGATGGTTAATAAACTCAACCAACTTGCTTGGAACAATGTAGCTTCTTAACACTAGTTTTCCTCCAATGTAATTAAGGATAATAAATTGTTTGAGTCTTGATTTGTCTTCCATCAACTTCTTTAAGTTGAAATAATAAACAAATAAATAAATAAAAAATACACAAACATACCACTCTATTTTTGGTTGATGCAATATTGCTTAAACACCTTGGGTGCTCTTGCATCAGACACCCAAGGTATTTAAAATATAAGCTCCTAATCACATACATGTAATAAATGGTAGAACCACTCTTTTAACCATAAAGTTTAATGGCCATGCCGTTCCCTTCCAACACCCTAAGTACTTTAGCTAACTATCACTTTTTTCCTCCATTTCCAACTTTCTCTTGTTGGATTCAAATATATCCTATTGTTATCTTTTCTATTCTTTCTTTCCCTCTTTATGGGATTAGACCCAATACTTATTGTCATCATCTGCCCAAGGTTTGTCTTCTTATCCTCATCTATGCTTATTTTTTCTTTTATGGGGTTAGACCTACCATAGTCTAACCACCTCCACCAAATACTTTTATTTTTTGTACACCTTCTTGTGGGATGAAACCCACCTTCTTCCAACCACCTCCACTAAGATGTTCCTTCTTGAATCTTACTTTCTCTTGTGGGCTTAAACCCATTATTGACTGACCACCTCCTCTTAAAGCCTTCTTGGCTTTGTTTACTCCCTATCCAACATATTTTTAGATTCTTCCTTCTATCACTTAACTATTTGAAGTTCCTCTTTTCTTATGGTTGCCAATATTCTTTTGCCACCATCATATTGTGTGTGGCTTCTTCATTTATAATAATATTGAAAGACTCTTCTTCCTCCTTTGCTTCTTATTTTCATGTTTCAGCTGACATACATATCAATTGTTCCTCCTCACATCTTGTGATTTTAATCAATTCACTTTCTTCACCTTGGATGGACTCTTTGAATGCCTCCTTTCTCTTCATCTCTACACCTACACATTGGCTATAGTCACAAATTAGTTTATAACATGAGACTTAAAAAACCCATAGGTTCTTCCTCCATTTTCACAACTTCATTGGATAATATAATAATTATTTATTGATTCTCTTAATCTCAGCCATTATCTTGATTCTCATCAAGCATTGGCTTCTCAAACCCTATATCACTTTGCCTACTCCTCAAAACAATAATTAATTATTATTATGAAAAATCTTCTTCCTCTTCTTTATTCATCTTCTTTGCATCATCTCTAGGTTGATTGCATTCTCCTTCTTTATGTACTTTCATGCCATGTGAAAATGAGCTTGCACTCTCCTTGTCCATATGAGAACAATGCATATATTGACTCATATGAGTCTCTTATCCAATACCTATGTGGGTTTATCCCACATATGTAACAAAATTTTCATCCTTTAGTCCTCTTGGTAGGAACATGTTCACCATCAATATCACCTTCTTTATTGGACTTGCACATTGAACAAACACATTAATGGAATCATTAGTTCCCACAAAAATTGTGTCCAACTATTCATCATGCCTTATAGATGTGTTTTTCAGCTCTTATTTATTGTTCACATTATCCTCATAACTTTCTCTCTCAATATGGACTCCCAAATTTCCATTCTTAACAATCACCACAATTGTTCTCTCCTCATTATTATTTCTAATTTCTTATCCTTCACATGGTTGGTCTTTATCCATACATAGTGTGCATTAAATTATTAATCAGCCATCTCTACAATTTACTTCATGGAAACTTAAAAATCCTCATGGCTTCCTTCTTATTTCACCTCTATTGTTTCCTTCAAAGAAACATGTAACTTTCCTTAGTTATCCTTAACCCTTCTTCCCTCTAAAAGTGAATAGATAAATGCATTGTGTTCATTCACCAAAGATGGATATAATATTCCCACTTATGGGATACTAATAACTCATTCCCGTCATCAAAAAATGGGTCTCCTTATTTTGGTTCAATAATTATCACATCCATATCCTGCATGAGGATTTCTTCCCCTATGGGCTGATCAAAAAATTCTTCTTCCTTCTTGTTCTTAAAATCAAATTTGGGCTTCTCACATAGAAAACTCACTCTCTTGTTGTCTTTAAATACAACCTTCTTCTCCTCACTCATATCATTCTCCTTGCTACTTCTCAAAATAGACTTGAGCTGCTCACATGACAACTTTCCTCTCATATTGCCTTTCATGATAATATTCTTCTTCTTATCTTCTCTCTCAAGCCTCAAGATATGAATCTTCTTCATCCACTCTTTCTAAAATGTTGGGTGAAAAAAATGACCCATCAACTTAGAAACCATATTTTCCCATCCACTCACCTTCTTCTTACCTTTCACTTGTATCCTCACTTGGAGATATTACCAATATATAGTTGCTTATCCACACAACTTATTTCATGTAGTCTTTACCCTCATGTGGTCCTCAATATTATTGTATTCAAAAATAAATTATATCTCCACTATCCATTTCATGAGCTTACCATGACTCTCTTTACCACATAACAAATCAATGTCATAAATAAACTTACTTATTTCCTTCACCTTGACCTTTGTTGGTCTCTTCTATTGGCTAAAATTTCTTCATTCAATTGCTTGGACTCTCTCCAAAGAATCTAATCTTTATTTTAAGTATAAAACCCATATCATCATCTATTTTTCATCCTCTTCACTCATAATTACAACATATCCAATTTGTGAAGTCTCTTTCATTTCCAATATTGTTTATAATTCCTTCAACATATATGCCAGATCTTATACTCCTCATTATCTTCCTCCTTTGTGTGTCATATCTCCTAAAAAAACATGATTCTCTTTCACAAATTACAATAGACTCAAACAAGATCCTTTCACACTTCCTCAACACTTGCAAGACTTCTCTCACACCTACAACAAACTTCTACACTCTCTTATGCAAGCTTCTTTTTAACAACTTACGAGTAATTCGAGCAGGCTTCTCTTACAGAGCCTACCATTGACTCATACAAGAGTGTTACAAACTCAACCTAACAAGGAAAGACCTTGCTTAGATACCAATTGGTGAAAGAATAAAGAGGGTAACAAATTAAGGCCAAACTTTAACACTGTGTTGCTTGATACAAACTCATTCATGAACACACTTTAACACATTACTCTAAGACTTGAAACACTTAATACATCATCTTTGTTGATTTTATAAACATTTTACAAATAACTAAATGTATACTCACACTCACACTCTCACACATACATATACAAGATTATTAGAATACATGAATAATATATAGACTCTTATACAACCTCTTATGGGATGAATCAACTCTTTGTTTTGTTCTTCAAGAGTTCTAATCCTCTCTAACTCTCTTTTTCTCTTATTGAAGCTTCCCTTTCTCTTCTTGGCATTTTTTTTAAAAATTGACTCCTTTGTCCTCTTGAAATATTTCTTTGACTTCCCTAGTATATATAAGTGTCTCTTTAGATTTCTTGATCTCATAAAAATGCACAAGATTCGTCAATTTTAGTTTACTACTTTTCTGCATCATGCCATTAACAATTATGTCCAAGATATCTGACAATTTTCAATTTCATTTTATTCTAGATGATGTCATTGATCGATGTATCCAAAACATCTTGCTTATTTCATGGAATAAAATATTCCTATAAATAGTATGTACATGTGGATTTATCAATATTTTCAAAAAATAAACCTACAATATTTCTCATCACTCCATATATGCATACTAGAGATTGAAGTGCGACTCCATCCCTATTTTTATATGGGAATTTGGAGTTGCTATAGATTACCATAACTTTTGTATACAAACTTGGATTGAGATGATTTTTTTTGAAATTACATAAATTTTCAAGGGGAATCTAAATATGCAACTAAAAAAATTTAAATGGGAAAGCAAGGCAATTCAAAAAATAACCAAGCAACTACAAAATAAATAACAATATATTAAGTACATGGCATCATACCAGAAGGAGGGGGTAGAGGATCACCCTTAGGAAATTGAGCAATGCTCAGCTAAGGGAGAATTAAGAACCACTCATCATCCATAGGGTCTAGAGGAGCCAAAGAAATATTAATACCCCACCCAGGATGAGGATCTAATACACTATAAATAGGTTCAAAACCAAGAGCATGTGAACCCCACTGTGATGGTCCAACAACATATTTCCCATGAGGAGGCAATAGAATCCACCCCCTTATTGAGGAAGAGGGGTAGAGAAATGACTACAACTATAAGAGCATCTATGTCAGTATTTGAGCACCATGGTGGAGAGCCCTATGGTGGATTATCCAAAGATTGTGACTCATAACATAGGGATCACTACCCTAATGGTCAAGTATCTCCTGTATATGTCTAAGTTCCATGACCACCTTTTCATCCTAGGATTTAATCTGCATAAACTTTGAAAATATCATAAATACCTTGTTGTTAATGGTAAAATGATAAGATTTTTATTTAATTGTAAAAAAAATAGAGTTTCTAGCTTTCCATGATTGAAACAAAATAATATCTCTAAAAAAAATACATAGAAAAGATATATATATATATATATATATATATTGGCCAATTTGTATATTCCCAAAAGAGGGCCAAACACCATGACAAAGACTCATGATGAAAGGGCTGAAAGAGATTATGTATCTATTACCAAGCAAATTGAGCTTTGGGACATTTCTAAAAGATATGGTTGAAGGAATCTAGTCTAGAATAGGCTAGACACATGGTTTGAGTAAGTCCAAGATGAGAAATATGTTATCCAAGAGGAAAGCCTTGATATACCAAACACCAAAGAAAATGGGCAAGCTTGGGCTCAAGATTATCTATCGATATTATTTTGAATAGGGAAAACCAAGTCTTAAGTGAGTAAATAAGATTCCAACACTTATTAAGCTTACCAGATCTTGAGATAATGGGTGCATGAGTGGATATAGGAGGCATAGAGAGTAATTCTTAAAATCATTGCCACAATTCCTTCCCTAATATTTCCACCAAGCATGTGGAAATTACAAACCTAAATTGTGAAGCATAACATTCATCATTAACTCTTGAATATGGAGAGCAATAGGTAAGTCTAAATTATTAAATTTCATTTTCATTTTAAAAAAATCCAAGGAATCTAATTATGGGTTGAGATCAAATCCTTTATAGTTTAAATTCTTTTATTGAAAAGTCTCAAAGCTTTCATACTAAACAACTCTGCTAAAAATAGACCAGTGTTTATCATAATAGGAGAACACTAGAGGTTATGGACATTGAAGGAAATAACACTAAAAAAACCATCTCTAACTCATTTTAAATAGGTTTTGATAGATTCAAAAGCTTTCTAAATAACTTTAGCGATAAAGGAGTCCTCAATTTTAACTGGGGTAGCAATGATCACCAACGTGTGAAAACCAATGCTTATCTAACTAGACTTATCATAACATGATATAGAATAAATACCATGATGTTGGAGAATTTTCAAGTTTCATTACCTTTAACAACTCTAAGAACCCATTCAACACAAAGGGAAATGCTCTCCTGTAGATATCAACAATCCCCAAACCTCCTATATCCTATGGTAGACAATAAATATCCCAAGCAACCCTATTGAAGCCATGAGTTTTCTTGATATCAGACTAGATAAAATATTTTAGAATATTATATAACTTATAATAGGAGATTTTAGAGGGATCTCTACAATAAGATTAGTAGACATGAGTAGTGGAAAGAATCTTAGTACAAACTTGGAATTTCCTTGCTAAAGAGAGAAGCTTAGTGAACCAATATTCTACCTTTTTCCCCTAGATGAATCCACTTCCACTATAATGGCGTAACCACTTTGGCATGGGAATAATACTTTATCTATAGCATTGTGTTTTATTCCATTGCAAGTTAGAACTAGAATATTTACAAAAAAAATCTAGGCACTACAATGACTCCTTAAAATAATTTTCTTATTTTTCAAGAGTAAGAAATATGTCATCACAAAAATGGCCATTGATGATTTGAAAAGATCAATCAAGAAGAATGATTCCCTTAACGACACCTTGCTTAGATAAATGATCTAAAATATATCTAATAACCTTAATAGATAGAACATATAATGTTAGTGTAGAGAGGATTACAAAGCAAGTTAGTCAAGCATTAGTCCATAAACAATGAAACATGCATAAAGAACTAACTAACCAAGCCTATCTATTCTTATAGGAATTACAAAGGATAGAAAGAAACAAATGAAAAAAAGCAACACCATATTACCTTCCCAAATGGATTCACCATGCCCTTGTGGCTCAAAAACATGTTCTCACTTGATCAAACATCCTTGTCTTTGTCAACAATGGTGGTAAGCTCCTCCAATGTCTCAAGAACACTCCACAAAAGCTAGGCTCTTGATGTGGAATCACTAAACTAGACTATCAATGAAGCTTTGTAGAAATAATTTAGCATTATAAATTTACAATGTTCAAGATTTGAATATATTTGATCATAATAACCTTACACCAAAATAGCTTAGAAATTATCTCCATGGCCTCTCTATTTATATATTTTTGAGATTGGTTAGGATCAACATCAACCATCCATCTTGAAATAAAGATGTGTGGTTGATGATAATTCTAATATTTGGAATTAAATCCATAATTACCCTCAAGATGACCTTGGAAGAAGGGGCATTGAAGAGGCATGAGAGGCATTAACTAGGCATGGGTGACCCATAATCTTGATATTTTATGCACTTATGGCTTGATGGATGCCACCTCATAGATGATGTCACTAGGTGATGGAGATAATAAGAACCAATTTTCAAAAATAAATATTTAACAACTCTCATGGAAAATCCACTTAAGCCCTTGATTTGGATTAATTATCCTTAAGCAAGGTTAATCAACATTTGTGCAATTATTTGAAAATTGACCCTCGACTAATCAAAATGGTCAAAAAGTCATATTACTAGGTCATAATTTGACTCAAGAAGAATTAGAAGGTGATGCTAGATGCATTGGAACCATATTCCCAGTTAGGATGTTGCCAACAATAAATAACAAAGGTACATGGTGTGTACTAATGAATCTAGAAGAAAATAGTGATCTAGAGTACAAAAGTTGAAATCATCATTTTGACTCGAAATGAATTGATCAAAGTTAGCTGGCCCATAAATTGCATTACCCTATTTAGGGATACTTTGACCTAAATTGGCACTTGTAAATGAAAAGTTTGAATCATTTAGCATCTTTTATGGATTTTGACCTAAAATGTGCATTTAAGTTCAATTCGAGTAAGATTCATAATTTCAACACAAATAGTGTTAGGAATTGGATGTCTACAGTTAGCACAAGAAGACAACATTATCATATAGATAAAAATAAGCCAAATTAGTCAAACTTGACCCCATTGATAGTGAGATAGGGTGAGGCATATGAGAATAGAGTTTGGACAACCAAAATAAAAAAATGGCCAAATCCAAGAGTTTGAATCATATTAAGAGTAAAAATTCCACTCGATCCTATCATAAGTTTTATTAAAGTCTACTTTGAAAAAAATGGTTCGTTAATGAGAGGATCTAACCCACTCCATTCCTTCCCAAAAAATAATAAGGTTGTTTAAGATATATTTGTTTTTCATAAAATTTGTTTGATCTAAACTAATAATGGTAGGTAAAATGAGTCGAATGTGGTTAACAATAGATTTTGCAAGGATTTTATATAACGCATTAAATAAGGTGATAGGGTGCAAACCTTGAGAATAAATTTTATATCACATTTATTAATAATAGAGACCAAAGATTACTTCTGTAAAGACTATTTGTAAACATTTAGCAAGTCAATCCCAAAAAAATCCCAATTAACTTAATAAAGTTCATAGGTAAAATCATCAATACCCAAAGCTTTATGTATGAAATAGATAATTTATAGATAAAGGCACATCACATAATTTTTGTTTAGTGAGCCTGAGATTGGGAGGAATAATGCCTAAACATTATTGCAAATCTTGAGCTCTCTTCATTATTTCCTCCTAGACTTGGAAAACTAGTTTATAGTGGTCCAAAAAAGTAGTAGAGATGTTAGGGAGATTAGTAAGTCTTTGTTGAGTTGACTTGATGACCTTGATCTGGGCTCAATCTTTCTTGGATCTGAGATATTTAATTAATTCTTTGGATACCTTATCCCTAATTTTGAGCCAATGAAGGTGAGCATGAATTTATGCCCCTCAAGCTGCATGGTTATCTACAATATTGATTTGGTACTTTAGAGAAGCTTTTAGGGTCTATAATTATGATAAGTGTTGGCTTCTCATGAATTTTTGAATGTTGTTACGATATTATTGGATATGTGTTGTATATTTTATTTATTATAATTTTTATGGACTATATAACTTGATATGTATTAGTGATGGTGTTAGGGACATTGCATGTACATTTTGGTTAGAGCATGGATTTTTAACATATAGTAATGTATGGATTGTTATATGGCCCATGGTTTTTATAAACATTTAATTTTGGTTTAACAATTTTTTATAGTGTATATTTGTTGTTTATTATCATACTTGGTCCACTTGTGTAAATTTATCTATTTTTGGATACCTTTCACCCCTCAACATATTACATTAATTCAAACACAAAAAACCCTGCTTTAATCAATCAATCACAATTTAAATTTTATTTAATAAACCAAGTTACAAATGTATAGGTTTTGAATCTCCTATTAAATAGGAGGTTTCTCAACCACTTACCTCTCTAACACTCAGAATATTATTGCTCGCTTACTAATGTGAACATCAAACTATATTTTCCTAAATTTCTCCCTCTTAGTGTTCACATGGGTAAATATGAATACCCTACCCACTACATAGATGTTGGGTTCACTTGAGAATATATCCATTTCAAAAGGAGAGATTTTATACTAAAAATCAGTATACACCTTTTATTGATATCTGTCTTTTGAACATAAACATATTTATACTTTTTATAAATAAACGATATAATAAAGACACATACATCAAATGACAACTACTAAATCTAATTAACACCTTAAAACTTAATCTAATAACCATCTGGAATATTTTTTTTATTAACATTAAACATGCCATATTTAACAACCAAAAAATTAATGATAACAATTAAACAAAGTTTAATTTAAAAAATAACAAAACATAAAAGTAAACTTAAAAAAGTAAAAGACTTAACCGAATCTAATCTTGACAAATTCTTTATTAAACAACCAAAAAAAACATAAACCTAAAAAATAAATATCAAAACCTAAAATTATAATAAAGAAAAACCTAAACCTAAAATGTAACACTTAAAAGTCATACTATAAAAATTATTAGCCTTATAACTCTTATCTAATTAATTTAATATGCTAACATAATAAAATAGACAATATAAACTTATAACCTAATTACGAAGAATATACCTAGGTTTTTATTGGGTGCAAAGGGAGAATTTTTGCCTTCGTTTTGATTTAACAAGTGATTAAATTCTATTTTTTAACTAATCAAATTACATTATTTTACGTCCTTAGAAACATGTAAACATTTTTCATAAATAAATTGAATCTTCTTTAAATGATCACATAGAATAATATTATTTTTTATATTTTGATTTGTTGAAAGGTTTATATGTTATAACAGCTTTCACATGAATAAAATCCTATGAATTGTAGTTATTATAGTCTCATTTTAATGTTGTCAAACTATATGCCACAGTATGGCCCTATGCACAAGTTCAACATTGAGTTCAAAGATCCATTTTTGAGGAGCTAACAAATAGGTTAGATGCTAATCTTTCTAATGAGGATTGATAAATCAAATTTGTAATTGGTCTGGCTTCTAGTACAAAAGTGGTGTTCGGTGGAAGGAGCCTACTAAATGTGGAAGTGAACCTAACATTTATTCTAAAACCGCCCCTACTGAATTTAGTTTTGAAACTCATAATTATTTATTTACCCCTTCTTTTCTTCATAAATTCTATGTTCATTTATTTACTTTGATGTTTTGAACATTTTTTTAGAAAGTTGGTGTTTAGCACAACTAGGGCTCTAAAGGGAGATTTTTTTCAAGGATAGAGAAGTTAGGGAGCCTAAGCGAATAACTAGTTAATTGTGATCATGAGGTTAGTAAACATAATCTTTTATTTATTATTTTATGTAATCATGATTATTAGATAGATGTTTAGGCACCTTGAACTAATTCGTCTCATGTGACCAAGGGTTTTAATTGATTCATAGTGGAAATTTCAAATACCCCATTTGTTTGGGCACCAAGTTTTTTTGTTTTAGGATTTGTTTCTATGCAATGTCTTGTAAGTACTTTTAAATATTTTTCTTAGTATCTTACTAGTGGTAATTAGGGGTTTCATTGATTTGGACTTGGTTCAAGTTTTGTTTAGTATTTTTATGGGGTTTTATTAAGTAACTATGTATATATTTTTCTCGTATGGAATTTTACATTTCCTAGGTTTCCTCTATTTATAACTTAAAGCAAGATTGACTAGACTTGTGTCAGGAGCAGTGCAGATGAAGAAGATTTTTTAGGGTTACTTATGTTAAGGCACATGGTACCAAATTGTGAAGAGTAGACCACAAAAATCATCTATAATGAAAAATATTGACACTTCTATAATTTGGACTAATTTTGATAGAAATAGTATTAAATGACATAGGATATAAGGTAGTGCAGATCTATTTTCAATGGTGCTTTAGCCATGGCTAAGGAAGTTGGATGTGGAGAATGGAGGTTGAAGGGTATCATCTTCTCTAATAGAAAGGAGGAATAATTAGTGGTCTTATGATCATTTTGGTGTGACAATATGTTCGAGGGTGGGGAAGGGGAGTGTAGGGGTGGAGGGGCACCTATCCATCCCTATTAAATAGGATTTTCTTGTAGCTAGGGTCACTTTTGGCTCTTTAGTTTCCTAGAATGATAAGCCTAGGGTTTTGAGAGTGGCTAAGGATTTTCTAGTTGTTAATTTTAAGGAGGAGGATCTTGAGGAGGTGTTATAAAGTGATGATTGATATGCATAAAGGGGTTTAGTGTGCTAATTTGATAGGTTTTGGCCTTCCCTTCCTGGTCTTCAATAATAGCTTTTAGTTTCTTGGTGGCCTATTTTGGAAGGTAGTTTAGAAATTTATCCTTATGTCAAAGGTTTAATAATTGTGGCTTTTGATTCTCTTATTATCCATAGTAAAATTTTACAAGCTAAATCCTGGAGTTATGACACCACCTTATTTTTATAAAGCCATGGCTTCTAGATTTTAATCCTCTAATTGAAAATCTCTCCCTCAGACCCATCTATGTGAAACTTTTGTATCTTCCTCTCTAGTTTCGGTCAGAGTCTGGGTTATCAACCATTGGGGGATATTTAGGCAATCTAATAGAAATTGATGTGTCTTCTTTAAATTTATCACATACAAATTTTTCTAGGGTCCTTGTCTACATGGATACTTCTTAGGACCTTCTTGAAATGATTGAGTTGAAAGTTAAAGGTAGATGTTGGTTACAAACCCTTGATTATGAGGTGTTTCTCTTTAGGTGTCATAAATGTTTCAAAATTGGTCATATTTTTGCTTCTTGTCAAAATTATAAGTACAAAGTGGAGTCATCATGATGGAAGGAGGCAAGTGAAGAACTTATTATAGTTTTTCTAGATAGTGATCATGTTTTGGATAATGATCATGTTTTACCTTTATAAGTTGTTTCAGAAGTCCACAGTTCTCCTCCTCAAACTTGTGAGATTATAGGGTCAGCTGGAATTTTTTTTATGGATTTAGTTAGTAAGATAATGCTTTTAGATTTCCATCCATGGAAAGTTGTATCTATCCAAAGCTAGATTCTAGCACTTTTAGTAAAGAAGAAGAATGGATGATTGTCAAAAGAAAAAAAGATGTCTCATTCTAATTTCCCATTCCAAGTTACTTCAGTCTCACAACAAAGTGAATAAGGGTGAGATATAGTATTTTTAGTCTTTGGTTTTAGTAAATTTTATTGTGTGAATTTAAGTGTAATTATTTTTAATACTTTCAAGAAGTTTGTTTTGTTTGGTGTATGTTAGTCAAATACCTTGATAGTTCCATCATCAAGCTAAACCATTTTATTTTTTTTAAATTTTATTTTATTAGGAAAGGCCCTCTTAAACCTTAAAATTGATTAAAAAAAAGTGGTAAAAAATTGTAACTATTATCATAAGCTTTTTTGGAAAAACTTGTAAGATTTTTTGTTTTTCAAAAAATGTTTTCACCATTTTTTTTGCATTCATTTTAACCCCAACTCTCTAACAGATGTTAGTTTCTAAAAATTCATCTTGCTAGGATTTATTTAAAAATGTTACATTAGGGTTTTTGAATTTGTTTCTTAGTTAATTTTTGAAGAATAATTTTGATGTCTATGTTTTGCCATTGTTGAGAATTTTCTTTTCCACAACAATGATTTTTTTTAACAAGATTGAATCAATTTTCTTGTTTTAATTATTATTGTTATTATTAACTAATTTGACCCCCTAGTCAAATAAGTCAACCCCCCTACAAGTTAAAACTTGTCATGAGGTCTCTTAGGTCATAAATGATCACCATGGTAATAAATGAGGTTGTAAATCATGTGTCATCTTAATCACATTTGTCTAAGTTTGGCTCATGACATGTTATGCCACCTTTTGTCACTTTGAATGGATTATATAGTTTCCTCAAGGGGACAAGTGTGTCAAAGTGTAAGTGAATGATCAACATGTAATAAAGGTGTCAAGTTTTAGTTTTGAAATTGAATTGTTTAGGTTCAAACATTGGAAGTAAGAAAATCAGTTGAAAAAGTGGGAGTTTTAATTATTATACTAATTGTACAATAGTTATGGCACATGTGGAAGCTTTATTAGTGTCCCTTAAACTCACTATAAGTCATATCCATTTTTAAATTGGTTTTATAGTCTCAAAATTGGTGAAATTCATTCTATCTCTCTCTTCGCTCCCTTTGGCAAGTCAAAAAAGCCAACTAGTTTGTAGTTGGTATAGATAGGAGGGGTAGATTCAAGGTGAATGCATTTGGTGGATGTTAAAAAACATAATGAGATCTCATTCCATGGTCATGGATTAAATAATGGTAGACTGTGCTTCATGAACAATCACTAAAACTGCTAGTATATCAAAATTGCATTCATATTCCCAACACCTTTAGGTTTTCTCATTTGCTTGCATGATATGATAATTCTAAGTGTTGTGTGTGTTTTGGTAGAGCATTTTATTCATTTACATGTTATCTTCAAGTTTGTTTTCATGTGTGTTAATGAAACGTGGGCAATAACATCTCATTTTAATGGAAATGAATATCACAATGGTCTATAAGATAGTATTTCCATAGTGGCAGGGTTTGTTCTTCTATCAGTGGTTTCAAGTAAAATAATGTACCTATGTTTAACATATCAAAAACATGGAATATAGTTTCTCTAAGGCATACTTACATTTATGGGTATGGAATTTGATTGAGGTGAGTTTCTTAGATAAAGAGAAAGGACTAGTTAGAACTTCAACACATAGTCATCTATAGCAGGGTATACTTTAAGAAACCCCTCCTTTAGAAAAGGTGTAAAAATTTGGCGAAATGTGTAAAACACCTAACAAAAAAAATTATTTTTTGTGGCAGAAAAAATAGTTTACAAAGAAAAAATAATAATCTCCATTGGCGAATCATTCATAGTCTCTCAAACAATGTGTAAAATCTGGGCGAATTGTGTTATTTTAAAACCACAAAAAAATTATACATTGGCGAACAAAAAATAATAATCATAGTAAAATTTTAATTTTTTGGGCACTGGGAATGGGGTGGGATCGACTTGTGGCACTTTGCGAGAGATATTTTCATACTATTCTATCACGCATACATCCCTTCATGCAGCCTTCATACTACCTATGATGTCTCCTTGAAATCTTGAAACCCTAAAATATGGCTAAGTTTGAAACCCTGAAACCCTAGAATCTGACTAACTCTGAAATATGATAGGATCCACCAAAACCTAGAATTTGCATTATAGCTCCTAGCAGTCTGAAACCCCTCTCAAACACCCTGAAAGTATATAAATAAAATATAACTTAAACTTATACTTAAATGTTTATTTTATTTGTATACTGTTCGCTTCAGACAAAAAAAGGGTTATTGAATGTCTCATTGCTATTTTCTTCAATTCGGATTTATACATATTAAAAATGAAAGTGTGTTGGTGAAATGAGCTGACTCCTCCACTTCCCATAATGTGAAACACGGTGAACATTCCACATTAAACGCTACCTGGTCGGCTGCGTGAAAGGTGAATACTGCCAGGCAGAAACTCAAACAAAACATTTACCTTGGCGATTACAAAGCTAGGCAATCACGAAACCCAAGAAAACTTGGCGACCAGGAAACCATGGAACGGCATAGAAATTGCCAAAAAACACACTGACAAAATGTAAAATTTGCCAAAGTACGAATATTCACCACTAAAATATTCCTTGATCTATAGTCATGTGTAAGCATGTATGAAATATGGAGGACCATCCAAAAACCCCAAGAGATAGGTTGCATTCAAATCCATGACTTTAATGGATCTTTCAAGTCACTCATGATTCACTAGCATAGCCTAAAATACCCTCAAGCATAACCTTTAGTCTTATAATTGAAGATCTTGCTAATGAGAACAATTACCTTAGATTATTTAAATGAGGTTTTATTCATACAATGTTTCATATTATGTTGAAGTGTCCTAGATTCTAGACAAGTCTAATAGTGTCTCATGTGTAGCCTAGACCTAGATGCTAAATCTTGACCTAAAGAGAAGGATTATAGATTAGGAGAAGGTTATGGTTGAGTGGTTTCAACCCTGTCAATTTCCCACTAAAAACACTTAGTGAAACCTACAATACTTTGAGCCTAGAACATGAAATGTAACTAGTGCACTATAGTACATTGATGAGAACATAGTCTGCAGGCATGAAATGATCTCACCAAGTGTGAAATGATTCAATTGACCTTAGAGAAACCAAGGGAGTGAATCACATTATTCAAACAATAAAAAGTCTACCTATAAGAATTTTTCCAATTTTCCCTAATGGTCACTTAAAGGTAACCTAGTCATACATACAATGGACCAGTCTAAGCAATAAGGATTCTAGTTAGTTATGAACATAGGTATGAAATTAGATTATCCTAATGACCTAAGATGGAATAAATATAATGTAACATGATTCTTAAACATTGATAAGCACCTATAAGAACCCATTGACCTCCCTAATTTCCACCTATAGGTGACACCATCAAAATAGTCTACAGACTATTTTGAACTCATGTGAGATGTATGTTTAGAAGGTTGGCAGAGGTATAAGTTGGATCTCCATATTTAATACACCAAATTATAATGACACACTTTTATGTGATATTCATTGGCAAGGAATAGAGCAATGGCTAAGTAAATAGGTTTCTAACTCTAATCTATAGTCAGTCTCAAACCCTTCACAATCAAGTCATAAAAGTTAGTATTATGATAGTTTAATGTTGAGGTATATTAGAATATGATTAGGTTTTTAAATTAGATACATAACATTATCATAACATAAGATAATTTTCCATGACCTCTTTTTGACCATAATAATAAGGAAGATACTCTTTGTTCTATCTCAGATAGAGAGCACTCTAATAACAACATAGCCTACATACCTAATTGGTGAGTGATAAGAAAATGAGATGAAAAAGTTTTAGTGACTATATAATGATGTGAAAGGTTTTTTTAAAGGTGAATAGAGATGGATAAGGCTCTACAACTATTGGAAACTTATATGTGATCAAACATTAAGTCAAGTACTACCTCATGGCCTCAAACATGATCTAAATAACTACATGAACCTCCCAAACACTTTGAAATCTTTAATGGGAGAGTAAAAAATGCATTATAACCATTTTTTGTAGGAATTTAGACAAAATTGGTCATTTAAGCCCATTGTCCTCTTAGGCCTATTCAAAATGCACTAAAGGACATCAAGGACTAGTTTGACTCACTCATATCTATACAGAGGGTGTGCATGATAACTTAAGGACTTGGGAATAGTTGGAAGGGGTCCTTAGCTTTTAATCAATGGAATTTGTTTGGAGTTTTAGCAATTGGTGTTTATGAACCATGGTTAATAGTCCAAACCACCAAAAACCCTCCTAAAACCCTTATTTAGAACTGATGGAAAAGACACAAAGGATTTTGCATCCAAAATGGGTTAGTTGGTTAGTAAATTTTTTGGATCTTGTCTATAACTTTTCCACTCTCCATGACATCCATTTTGTTTGTATTGTCTCTTATACAGACAAACCTAATTCAAGGTTTTCTACAAGTTTAGATGTGTTCTACAGGTGCAAAAGGGAATTTTTAAATGATAGTCATTGGGGGAGGTCTATAAAGACTTGTTATAAAACCTCATACTCATATTTCACCTTAGTTGTGTATGAAATGATCTTTATTGAGTTGATCACTTCAAGTAGTCCTAAACAAGACAATGAGAATGAACATGATTGCCTAAGTTAGAAAGTGAGAAATGGTACATTAAATGTTTTGAGGTTTATATGATTAAACAAAGGACAAAAATTTCTTGGAAATGTGTCTAACACATCTTTAATGGATTACCTTGAGCAACTATAGGTCAATTGAGTGACAAATGTGAAGACTAATCTAGAAGGGCTAATGAGTGGCTGATAGACAATGAATGATAAGTGTTGTAGGAGAGACTATCAATTAAAAGGCATATGAGGTTTGTTACAACCTTATTACCACCTTCTCATGATAGTTCAAATATGTCAAATATCCCTATGTATTTTTAGATAGTCACTTTGAGTCCTCATCACAGAAGGTAGTTTTAAGAAGAACCATGGAGTGCCTCTACGCCAACCTAAAAGATGTGTCATGTTTGCAATGGACATTTGTATAGGAAGACTTCTTGAATTTTTTCAATTTTCATCCTCTCAAATTTTAACTATTTATATATCTTTACACTTGTCTTTATGACCCTTCCACTTCCCTTTTTCTCTCTCCTCTCTTATGCTCTATTTATGCAAGTTATTTTGCCATTTGTATCTAGTATACACCTAGTATGGTAAATCCCTAGTTGTTTGGAACATTTTTTTGATTTGAATAATATTATAAAGTTGATTTGATCTCTAATATATTTTTCCTGTGTGTGAAGTGGTCTATGTGGTTGACAAGTGATGAATGTCTTCTCCTTGCTTCCATTCTTCCCTTACATGTTTTGTGTGAGTGATATCTTTTCTAATAGGTTTCATCAAGTGTATTTATTTTTTAAGTATGTCTTGAAGTGTGAGAGGGACTAGTAGTGTCTAGTATCATACCTTATTTTCACCCACCTCTAAATGTGCATATCAATTTGCCTTTATGAGAAATATTTATGATAGAATTATAATGAGTTAAGGTCATTTTTGGTAGTCTTCATTCTTAGTGCATATGCAAGTGTGTTTGTGGACTAATATTTGGTGTATCACCTCCATTATTATAGATTAAATTTTATTTCCTTCTTCCCTTTGCACCCCCCAAGTGACTAGTCTAGTGTAGTGTGTGAGCTTAAGAGATAAATCAAGGGAGCTAACCCATTAACCTAGAGGTTTACCTATACTATAGGGAACCCATAGGCCTATATTTAATCTCATGTTGTCAAAAAATGGGATAGCATTGAACACCCTCTCCTAGGTTGAAATTTTAGGCTACAATAGTTTTGACACACTCAGTAAGACCAATGTATAAAAGAGTAGAAGAACTGTTGGTGTGTTCTTCTTACTATCAGATTTTGAAAGCATTCAATAAAACACCAATGATGATTTCAAATGCAATCATCTAGTGATAAGCATCCCAAGTATTTATTTATAAATATGTTGATCAATTCTTATGTTTCATGTGACTAATGGATTCTACATGGATAGATATGCTGAGAGTTCTTACTATGCACTCCCTATCAAAGTTGTTGTCAACCCATTCCTTCTTGATATAGTCATGAAGTTATTAAACATTATTATGAAGAAGATTATGAAGAATATTATGAATAAGGTTATCAAGGATATAAGTTTAAGGCTCTTTAAGAAGAGATCAAATCTCTTAAGATGCAAGTTCTTAAGGAAGAAATCAAATCTCTTGTAAGATAGATTCTTGAAAGCATTCTTCCCCAACAACCCTATCCATCCTATCAAACTCCTATACAATATTATCAAAGTCAACACCAAAAACCATACTCATCTCCACCTCCTCCTCAAATTCCACCTCAAGATAAGTCCTTACAGGCACTCATGCCAGAGTTTATAAAGTTAGAAAAGTTAATGAAGAGATGTGATAAAGATCTTGTTGTGATTCTTAGTCATTTCATAGAGAATATGAGAAAGGCGGTTCATTTCCTTATGAACAAGTGGATGTTGGTTAAAGAGGAATATAAATATGTAATTAATGGACAAATGTATGAAATGAGATTATATATATAATGGTGGGTTGATAGGATTGCAAGGTGGAAAAACTAAGAAGTTGAGAGGTAACTTGCAGCTATTGAAGAGCCTCAAGAAGGCTATGGAGAAAGTGAAGATTTGGTTGAAGATATTGTCTCTTCCTCCCATCCTCAAGAGTTTTAATATGTTTCATGTCAGTCCTCTCATATTCCTTGCCCTCATGAAGAGCATATCCAATCCTCAAAAGATCCTAGTATCCTCAAAGTTCTAACTTGGAACCAAGAATGTGATGATAAGAATGAAAACTTGGTGTATGGTCAAACCACACTGCCTTCTCTTCAAAAATATACATCTTGTCTTTCTTGTAAGTCCATATAAGAGGATTTTAACCATGAAAAGGAATCCCAGTTGACAATGTGGAAGACAAAATTACATCTATGGAAGATTATCAAGAAGACAATGAAAATCATGAGGTGCTTGTTGAAGAAAGTGTCATGTCCATAGCTTAATAGAACCTTCTTTCTATCCAAGAGTTATTCCAAGTATCTCTTTCCATCCTCATGAAAATTAATGGGCCCTCCATCACACATACTACTCTTTTTACAAACCTTGAACCAATCCACCACCCTCCCACCTCATCCCATCTTGAAGGAGAACCCATCTTATGGGAGGCAAACAAAGAAGAACAAAATCAATATGCAACACATCAAGAAGATGTTTCAAATGACTATGAATAAGAGCTCATCATAGGGGCTTCACTTGTTGAGGATAAATAGAAGGCATCCATATTCTTGAGTCAAGGAAAATAAGATATAGATTAAGTTGCATCTATCCATAATAACTTTGATCAAGGTATGTGCCAGACCTACTTCAATATGTTTGAGTATGAAGGTCTTAAGAATATATTTATTGAAGGAGAAGAAAATAGATTATTGAAGAGGAACGAAAGATTCCTATTGAATAAACATGTTTTGAATAAAATCATGGATCAATATATGATGAATATGATATTCATAACATGGTCAAGAAGATGTGCTTAAAGAGTTTGTGTTTCCTAAGGAGAAAGAGAGCAAGGATGATTGGTAGCAATAGATTGAGTTTATTGAAGAACTTAAAGAAATTTTTAATGTTGAAGGTCAAGTGCATAGGAAGATAGAGAAATATGTCCTCATGAATGACAATGACCAAGATCGGATAAAATTATAAATCTCCTTGATGAGCTTGCGTTGGTGAGCAATTTGCTCCCATTAAAAGAACCGTGGAGATCAAGGAATCATGCCTAATTTAAACACTATTTGAAGTCACATCTGAGGAGTCTCATGAGAAGGTTGAGGTTGTTGAAGTGTTATAATAATTCACCTTCATAGGCGATCCATTTGTAATTGCTATGGTTGAATTGAATATCATGCAAAAGAGATTATCAAACATCAAATAGTTTAAGAAATCAAAACCAATTCTCAAATGATAACTTGCCTTATGCATTAATTCATCCCATGGAGAAAGATATGATGAAAATTTCCCCTTTGATCTGGGAGGAGAAACTTGCTTCAGGTTAGTTTTTACATAGCTTAGGTTACTTAAGTTTTTTACGTGTTTCCTTAAGTGTTCTTGAGAACACACATGTGTTTGCTTTCTTGTCTTATCTTCTATTTGTTTCAATTTTTATATTTATTCTAGTTTGGTGTCTGATTAGAGGATTTGTAGTGTTAAAAGTGGTGTATAGGTGATTCCATTTCCCAAGGATAGGAGAAAGCAACTGGTCCTTAGAATAGAAGGCTTGCTACCCCTAGTAAATTGCTAAAATATTGACTAATTTGACCCCATAGTCAAATAAGTCAACCCCCCTACAAATTTAAACTTTTCATGAGGTTTCTTAGTCATAAATGTTTACCATGGTCATAAGTGATGTCGTAAATCATGTTTCATCTTAATCACATTTGTCTAAGTTTGCCTCATGTCATATTATGCTGCCTTTTGTCACTTTTAATGGATTGTATGGTTTATTCAAGGGGAAAAGTGTGTCAAATTATAAGTGAATGTCCCACATGTCAAAAATGTGTTAGTTTTCAATTTTTAAACTAAATTGTGCAGGTTTAAATGTTGGAAGCAAAAAAAGTAGTTAAAAAAGTGGAAGTTTCAGTTATTGTACATACTATATAGTAGTTATGGCACATGTGTAAGCTTTAGTAGTATCCCTTAAACTCCCAAAAATTCATATCCATGTTCATATTGATTTGATAGTCCCAAAATTGGTGAAAACCATTCTATCTCTCTCTTTGCTCCCCTTGGCAGGTTAAACAAGTCAACAAGTTTGTCATTGGTACGAACATGAGGGATAGAGTCAAGGTGAATGAATTTTTTGGATGTTAAAACTCCTAATGAGATATCATTCCATGGTGATGTATTATATAATGATGGACTGTGCTTCATGAACAAGCACTAACATTGCTAGTATATCAAAACTACCTTCATATTACCAACACCTTCATGTTTTTTCATAGGTTTACATGATGTGATGCTTCCAAGTATTGCGTGTATTTTATAAAAGCATGATATTCATCTCCATGTTGTATTCAAGTTGGTTTTAATGTGTGTTCATGGAATGTGAGCAAGAACATCTCATTTGGATGGAAATGATTATCATAGTGGTGTACAAGATGGTGTTTCCATAGTGGCAGGGTTTGTTCTTCTATCAATGGTTTCAAGTCAAATAATGTACCTATGTTCAACATCTCAAAAACATGGAAGCTAGTTTATCTATGGCATAATTTCATTTAGGGACTTGGAATTTGATTGAGGTGAGTTTTTAGGATAATGATAAAGGATTGGTCAGAGCTTTAATACACAGTCATCTACAATCATGTGTAAGCATGTACAAAATATGGAGGAGATTTACAAAACACCAAGAGATAAGTTTCATTTAACTCCATGACTTGAATGAATATCTTAAATCATTCACTAACATAGACTAGAACACCCTCAATCATAGACTACAGTCTTATAATTGAATATCTTGATAGTGGGAACAATTAACTTAAATTCTTTGAATGAGGTTTTATTCATACAATGTTACATCTTAAGGTGAAGTGTCTTAGATTCTAGACAAGTCTAATGGTGTCTCACATGTAACATAAAAATAGATGTTATATCTTGACCTAAAGATAAAGATAATAGATTAGGATAATGTGGTGGTTGAGTGTTTTCAACCCAATTAATTTCCCACTAAAAACACTCAATGAAACCTACAATGCTTTGAGCCTAGGACGTGAAATACAACTAGTGCACTACAATACATTGATGAGAACATAGTATGCAGGCATGAAATAGGCTCACCAAGTGTGGATGATTCAATTGACCTCATAGAAATCAAGGGAAGTGAATAAAAATATTCAAAAAATAAAATTCTTACATATAAGAATCTTTCCAATTCTCCCTAATGGTCACCTACAAGTGACACAATCATACATATAGTGGACCAGTTTGAGCAACAAAGATGCAAGTTAGTTGTGAACAAAGGTATGAAAATAGATGATCCTAATAAACTTATATGGAATAAATATAATGTAACATAGTGATCAAACACTGATAATCACCTATAAGATCCCATTGACCTCCCTAATTACCACTTACAAGTGATACCATCAAAACAGTCTACAGACTATTTATAGTTCATGTGAGATGTATGTTTAGAAGGTTGGTGAGGTATCGGTTGGATAAACATATTGAATGTACCCTCAATGATAATTACACACTTATAGTTTATTTTAATAGGAAAGGAATAGAGCAATGTCTGAGCAAATAGGTTGCTAACTCCAATCTACAGTCAATCCAAAATCTTGCACAATCAAGTCATAAGAAGCTAGTCTTGAGATAGTTTGATGTTGAGGGTTATTGGAATATAATTAGGTTGAAAATTTGATATAGAGCATTATCATAACCTAATATAATATTACATAACCTATATTTGACCTTAATAATAGGGGATATACTCTTTTTTTTTATCTCAGACAAAGAGCACTCTAGTAGCAACATAACTTGCAGAACTAATTAGTGAGTGATAAGATAATGAGATGACGATGAATTAGTGACTGCATAACGATGTGAAAGTTTATTTTGAATGTGAAAAAATATGGAGAAGGCTCTACAACCATTGTAAACTTATAGGTGATTAAACACTAAATCAAGCATAGTTAGGCCTAATAGGCCTAGAATTTGGCCTAAACCCTCATGGCCTCAAACGTGATCTAGATAACTACATGAACTCCAAAACACTTTGAGATATTTAATGAGAGTAAAATATGGATTATAACCATTTTTTTATTAAGTTACACAAAATTGGTCATTCAATCCTATTTTCCTCTCAAGCCTATTCAGAATGCATTGAAGGAACTCAAGGACCAATTTCACTCACTAATATCTGTATGGAGGTTATGCATGAGACTTCAAGGAGTTGGGAATAGTTATAAGGGGTCCTTATCTTGTACTCAGTGGAATTGGTTTGGAGTTTTAGTGTCTGGTTTTTATGAACCATTACAAACTGCCAAAAACCCTCCTAAAACCCTTGTTTAGACCCAGTGGAGAAGACATGAATGAATTTGCATAAAAAATGAGTTATTTGATCAGTTTAGTGTTTGGATATTGTCTAACACTCTCCTAGGATCCATGACATCCATTTGGTCTATATTGTCTCTTGTATTTATAGACCTAATTCAAGGCCTTTTGTAAGTTTTGATGTGTTCTATAGGTGTAAAAAGGAAATATTAAATGAGAGTAATTAGGGGAGGTCTATAAAGACTTTTTATAATACATCATACTCATATTTCACATTATTTATGCATGAAATACTCTCTTATGAGTTTATCACTTTAGGTAGTCCTAAACAAGATAGTGAGAATGAACATGACTCCTTAAGTTGGAAAGTGAGAAATGGTACATTGAATCTTTGGAGGTCTATATGATTGACCAAAAGATAAAATTTTCTTAGACATGTGTCTAAAACACATTAAATGGATTCCTTTGAGAAACTATAGTTCAATTGAGTGACAAATTTGAAGACCAATCTAAAAGGGCTAATGAGTGGCTAGTAAACAAGGAATGACAAGTGTTATAGGAGAGGCTATCAATTAAGAGGTGTATGAGGGATGTTAAAACCTTGTTGACACCTTATCATGATAGTGAAAATGTGTCAAATATCCCTATGAAAATTTTAGATGGTCAATTGGAGTCCTCATCACTAGAAGGTAATTTCAGGAAGAACCATGGAATGGCTCTATACCAACCTAAAAGATGTGTCATGTTTGTGATGAACCTCTATCTAGGAAGACTTCCTAACTTATTTTACACCTCATCCTCTCAAATTTTAAATATTTATATAAATTAACACTTGGTTTTGTGACCCTTCCACTTCCATTATTCACTCCTCTCCTATGCTATATTTATGAAAGTTATTTTGGCATTTGTATCTAATACACACCTAGTATGGCAAAGCCCTGCTAGTTTGGCACCTTGTTTTGATTTTGAAGTTGATTTTATCTCCACTATTTTTTTCCTAAGTGTGTTAAGTTTTATATGTGGTTCAAAAGTTATTAATGTCCTATCCTTTCTTCCATTCTGACCTTGCATGTTTTGTGTGAGTGATATCTCTTCTAACGGGTTTCATAAAGTGTAATTGTTTGTCTTGAAGTGTGAGAGGGACTAATAGTGTATAGTATCAAAACTTATCTTCAACCACCTATATATGTTCATATAAATATTAATCTATGATAAATATTGTTAGAGGTTTGTCAATGATGTCTTCAAGGTGACCAAGGTGGTTGATGAAGTTTCATGTGTGTTAGATTGACAATGACAAAATATGCTTCAATGTTCCCACATGGTTCTTTAGTGCTTGACTTGGATATGTAATTTATGTATGATATTGATGATATTTAAATGTTTAAAATACCTTATTGGATGCTATGAGTGCTTATAGTACTTATGTAAGTGGAAAAAATTCATCATAACATTCATATGAATGTCTAAGCTCAAGTAATCATCTTGATAGATAAAGCTGAGTGAGAAGATTGATGATGTCATATTTCACACATGTGAAGGTTTTAGGAGTAGTTTGATATATGTATATATTAATCTATGTGATTAAATAATATATTTAAAATTTTTGGCCATGAGGTTGAGCATAGCAAAAGTCATTAAGGTGCAAAGTTGGCTTCTCAAACAAAGTTCAACAATGTTCACAAAGTTTCTATACTTAGCCAAATTTTCAAGAGGAGATATATGGATAGAATTTAATTAGATCATAGATATAATGTGAGAATTTAATATGATCAAATAATAATATAATTATGTAGTTAAAATTTAAATATTCAATATTGCACGTGCTAGTGATGTGTCATAATCATGGAGTCTAAGCAACAGATTTACGACAAGTGTCTAATTTGACAAATGAAGATCCAACAGTGAGCATATGAGCATGAAGTTATAAATTAATAGTGTTAATTTAATAAATATGTTAAATTATTATCATAAGTCATGTGGATCTTCCATGTGGTACAAGCACATTGACTAAATGGTATAGGGTAGGTAGAAGGCACGTAGAGCTACTAAGTGGCACGATCATAGAAGAGAGGATATTAGATCAATGGTGAGAATTGAAATATAAATAACAAGATAATTTTAGGAGATAAATGGTGCATATTTGGTCATATTTTCTATGGATCCAGAGATGAGTTCAAAGTGTCTGTGTTTAACAGTTTCTCAGTGACTCTTGGAATTTAAATATTCAAAATAATGAGGAAAAATTTGTGCTCAAAATTTGTGCTATATCTTTTGATCCAGGGAAAATTTATTGATTTAGTAAAATTTAAAGTTGTAAAGGACTTCAAGTTACATACATATAATATAGTTATAATGTTCTAATGTTCATATAGTTAAAGATATTGAGCTCCAAAGTTGACTATGTGTTTGACCATATTCTACAAGTGACCCAAGAAGGAAATTGAGTTATTTTTTATAGTATCTTGATATTTCAAGATGAGATAAATATTGGAGAGTGTTATAGAATCCATGAATACTATATTTATGGATTTTTTATGTTTGATCAACCCATATTTAGTGTGAACAAAGGTTTAGATGTTGACTATGTTTATTAAATACTCTGGCAGTTTGAGTGACCATCTTGCAGAGGCAAGTTGAAGGTGTTTTGAGTAGAATTAAAGAATAAAATGAGTATGAAGATTTTGTATAAGTATAAATGGATTATGTTAATGAATTTGTTTTCATATTTTTCCCCTAATCAATTTTGGATATTCAAAATACTATAATTGTATTTTGACCATATGTGACCAGTTTGAGTGGTCATTTTGAGAGAGTTAAATTGAGTTCTTAGAGACTGTGTTGAAGTGTCTAAATCACATGGATGTGTTGAATATATCTTGAAGTTTTTAAACATGTGATATAATCATATGTATATGTGAAATATTTATGTGTCTACTTCAACAGTTTGAGATTGTGTTTTCTATGTATGAAGACCTAAAGAGCAAGGAGACCTAATTGGTAGGTTCGAGTGTTGAGTTAGTGCTCTAGATGGCATGGACCCATATGGGATTAAGAAAGGGGGTATTTTAAATAGGTTTGATGTGTTTAAATAATTGGTAAAGGATTAAGGTTGTCCAAGTAGTCTCACATGTAATGTGTGAGTATGAAGGCCTAATTGTTTTAGGTCTCACCAAGACCTAATGGTGGTTTGGGACTAATGAGGCAATGAATAACCTATGAATAATGTGTTTATCACATGTAATATGTGTATGGACCTATGTTAAATATTTTTAAAAAATTTAAGTCATCTTGGCTGACCAAAATGGGTTAAAAGAAGAGAGTGGTATAAATATAAGGCATAATTAGACTAATTGAGCTAGTTGTGTGAGAGATGATTGAAGCAAAGAAGAGACCCTCTAAAAGAGAAGGAAAAAGTCATTGAGGAAAAATAGAGTGTGAGAAATATTATACATGTTTATATAATCAATTTTATGTAGGAGGAAACATAGGTCATTGGACTTAATGAACCTAGAAGAGGTAGTTTGAGTAAGTTAGCCCTAAAAGCAACTTGAGAGAGAGTGGAAGTGAAGAGTGAAGACAAAGGGTGATCATCATCAGTTGAAGAGTAGAAATAGGTTTTTAAGGTGATATATTTAGGTATTTTAGTGGGTGTTTGGTTTCCTAGGGGGTTGGTTCTTCCTTTTAAGGTAAATCTTGATAAAGGTCTAGTTGTAGTAGGTGCTCATATAGAGCGGGGCAGTAGTTCCTTATGGTATTAGTATCTCATTAAACTAAGGAATGGGTATTCCTTGATTAGTGGGTGATGGTCTAAATGTTGGATCTTATTTTATAGGACTGTAGTCCATCTTGTAAGGTTCATTGGGTTTTATCCTCCAAGAGGGTTTCCCACATATTTGATGTGTTCATATGATGTATGCTCATATGTATGGTTTGGATGTATATGCTTTCATGTTTATGTTGTTTGATAAATTTGATGTATGCAAATGTTAAAAATTGGGAATTGGATTGGATTATCTTGCATCACTGATTCACCCCCCCTCTCAGTGATTGTACCTCTAACAAATACTTATACTAGAAGGATAATGAGTTAAGCTCAATTTTGGTAGTCTTCATTCTTAGTGCATACACAAGTGTGTTTGTGGAATAATATTTGGTGTATCACCTCCATTAGTATATATTAAATTCTATTTCCTTCTTCCATTTTCACTCCCCAAGTGACTATTATGGTTTAGTGTGTAAGCTTAAGAGACAAATAAAGGGATCTAGCCCTTTAACCTAGAGGTTTACCTCTACTATAGGCAACCCATAGGATTAGAGGTAATCCCATGTTGTCCAAATATGGGAAAGGCTTGAACACCCTCTCCTAGGATGTAATATTTGGATATAATAGTTACTCTACAAGATTTCAATTTTTTTAAGGGTTAATTCCTCCATTGGTATGTATTATCTTATAAAAATAATATTCATTTTGATCCAAGCCACATAAATGACATTATAAATAAACCCAACTTATCAATTTTTTTGGCAATTTCATCATATTATACATGATTTAAACTTCCCTATGGTTGATTATCCCATATTAGTTCTAGTCCTCTATTACAAATGTATTCTAAAAAATATCCTCAAGAATTTATATAGCCAGAGTAGGCATACAAATTGTTTGACAAAATGCCTCATGAAAAAGTGATCTCCTAAAATGGGTTGATTTGCAAAATAACTAGTGAAATGCCATGGATATAGGGTATGCCAAAATGGATTTGTTAAAGAAGGCCTTAAAGTCTTTCAGGCAAATGTAATTGGTAGTATTAAAGTAAAATTACCCCACCTTTGGTAGAATCTCCTAGCCTATCCCAAATCAGGAGCTTTGGAACTAGGTATGGACATCCATGAAGTAACTTACTGCCAAGTAGGTAAATATACATAAATGACATGATTAAACATATTATATTACATATTTGTTTTGGCATTTTTGGCAGATATAGGATAATGGGGAACAAAAGGGGGTTATAAAGCAAAACTTTTTATTGAAAATTATAGTAGTTGAACTTGTAGAGAATATTAGAGACACATGGAAAAAGAATTTTAAAATGACAAAATAATATGAATTGTGTCATTTTAAATGTAGTTTATAAATATATATATTTTTTCAATACTCATATGATAAAAGTGTGCAAAATAGATGCATTTATGATAATGACTTGACCTTTTTTTGGTGAAAAGATAAGGAGACTACGTGTGTACGGACACACTTTTTTGAGTAAACAAATGAGTTGATGTATGAAATTTCATATATGCATAAATAAAATGTCAAATATTGGCCAGCATATTTTTTATTAATTTTTTAATTAATAATTTTTTAAAAATAATTTTATAAGTCAAGATAGCTGGAAAATTGAAACTACAAGTGTACAAACACAAATTTTTGACATTAACTTCATGAAAATCAGATTTTTTTACAAATCGTATCCAAAAACATGTAGATTGGTACAATATGAGTTTTATAAAATATAGATTAACAATCAAAAATTTATACAAGTATTTATAAATATATGTATATGGTCCATAATGAGGTATGTTATGTAGAAATTAAGTAATAATTATAAAAAAGGTCAACATTAAATATATATATATATATATATATATATATATATGTATGTATGTATGTATGTATATATATATATATGCATATATATATATATGTATATATGTATGTATATATATATATATATATATATATATTTGTATATATATATATATACACACACATATACACACACATATGTGTGTGTGTGTTTGTGTATATATATATGTGCATATACACACACACATATATATGTATGTACACACACACACACACACACACACACACACACAAACACACATATTCAAAAACAACACTTTCCCTTCTACAAACCTATATAATGTTTTTTAAATAATAAAATATGACTGATCAAATGTGTTGACAAAGATGAAAAATACTCTAAATTTCCTTAAAACCATGTGGGTTACACCATAGCTGATTTTAGGCTAAGTTGAAACGTCCCCAAGCCTATACCCAAATAAATTTTAGAGGTAAAGCTATTGAAAAGTGTTGTCATTTATGTCAAGGTCAATATGGATGCCATTGATGTCAAGGTGCATCTGTTAAAGAGGCATGGTGAAGTGGTATGCAATAAGGAAGCCAAGTGACAAAGTGACAAGAGAGAATTTGTTGTAGTAAAGTAGGTCTTTTTAGGTCATGGGCCTAGTCATGTACCTACCTAGCTCTCCAATTCAGATTCAAGAATGTTATAGGGGGCACAATCCCTAACAATTCCTGTGGTGTTCAACATTTATCACTCAACTATGCTAGCATCAATATACATAAGGTTCAAGCTTTATGTTCTCACCCAAAGCGCAGTGGAGAAGGGACTAGGGTCTATTGGGCTAGTTGTGCCATGGCACAACTCAAGTCTTGAGGGGATTGAGTTAATGCAATGATGGTTGGGCATTCATAGGCATAAACCTTGGGTTTCATAGGCTCAATGGTATTCAGGCACTTGAGTGCTAACTGGGTGTCAGGTTAAGGGACTTAAGCATGTTCTTATGCTTAGGAACAAGTTTCATTCGAGGTGCAAGGTCTCAACCATACCTAGCATATTTCCTATTCTGGGTGTAGGACTCATTATCATCCACAAGTCCAACATGAATGAACTAGGTTGGAAACTTATGAGGGCTCAATCACACATTGAAAAAAATATAGCATGCACTCAATAAACATTCAAAGGCTTAAACATTAGTCCATTAGATATTTGCACAAAGCATTCTTGATTAATATGTTAAAAAACAATACATACATAATCTATATAAACTGAGTAAGTGATCAACCTAAACTACTAAGGCCCAAGCTCATAGGTGAGATTGGGAATTACAAAGGGGAGCATCAAAATGCATCCCAAGATAAGTTTTAAGCTTAATATAATCTTCTATCAGTTATTTGCCAGAGTTTCTCTACTCTATTTCACCTCTTTTCTTTAGGTAAACTTGGATTCCTTTTATAGGATTTAGAGCCTCTTAGGTTCATGGGAAATGGGGAGCCTCGAATACTAAGTTAGTGTTAGAGGTACACATCCTTCCAACTCCACTAAACTTTGCCTTTAATGTGTAATCATTGTCCCATATACCCACTTCCTAATGCTACATGATTTAAAAGGAACCACTTTTCTTTAATGGTTGGTCATTGTCCCATGCATTTGGTTCTTGATGCTTCTTTTTGTGGCCACCATCTAGTTGACATTGCTAGGAGATCAGAATAACAACCATACACATAGTTGTCTTATGCTTAGGTGTTTATTGAGTTGGTACAGATCCACTACTTAGCATGAAATAGGGCCCAAAATTACCCCATATAAAAACATTTATCCACCTTCGAACTATCCTTATAACACCTTAGCTACATAAAATTTAGGTGTGCTTTACTATAGTTCTTCCTTGAAGTTTTTGAAGCCCTAGATCGTGAGCTTGATTTCTTCAATAGTGCTATCAATATCCATAGAGATAACCTCAAGTATGCTCACATCAATGTTATCTAATTCTTTGTGGAAGGCTTCTATCCTTTTCTTAGCCTTTCAAACCCCACCATCTAAGATGGCTCCCTTATTGCTCATTTTCATCTAAAAGATGCAAAAGAGCTCCTCTATATTTTGTTCTTAGGTTTTTAGCTAGGTGATCAATGTGTTGACCTATGCCATGATTAGTGTGTGTTTATCCCTATTGATAGTGAATGTTTGTTTCATCAATACATCCTTTTCCCCATTTTGCCTTTTAAAGGCATGCATCGATGACTAATGCTTAGGTAGAAAAGTTGTAAAAGATGACATCGACATCATTTACATGCTCTTCCAACCTTGTGAAGAGGTCCTCTACCTCATCATTTTTTTTGAGTTATTGCTTTAGGGATTCACAAGGGTCCTCTTCCTATGCTAAATTTAATCGAGGGAGCATCTATTCGACCAGTGTGCACACATTATCAACTTAAGATAGATTGGAAGTGTAAATACCATCTAAAAGGGATGGCTCTACTTCTTCAACGTGCTTGACCAACTATTTGAGCTTGAGCTTCATGGCATTGAGTTCTTATTCTACCTTAAACATAATATCTTTCCATTTAGTGGTGTGAACATCATTAATGATGTTTTTTCATGACACCTTAGAGGCCATATTAAAGAGGGTATTAACAAACCTTATTGGGTTCATGTCCTAAGGGTTGACTAGTTGGTAGTCATGCCCCTATTTTGGCTCATTGGTGCTCTTTATTGCCTTCACTAACACTTAAAATGAGGCTCATCCATGTAGAATTCAAGTACAATGGAAACTTAATGGTGTGTCAATTTTTTTATAGATCTAGATGGCATGTATTCCAACATGTATAAGTCTTCATCTATGATAAACCCTTTATGTGCCTTTTCTTGGTAGCGTAAATCAAATTCATCTTTCTCAATGACCAACTCCTTCTACTCTTATTCCTCTTTATTAACACTTCTCCCTTCCTCTATTCCTTCTTCCTCTCTTTCTTGTAGGGGTTATTATTCTTTAGAATTTTCCCCTTCATCTATTTCTTATTCCTATGGCTCCTTGGCATGAACCTTAGAAGGTTCCTTCTTAGCACCCACTTGCTATTCTCCTTCCTTCTCTATCTGTTCCTTTGAGGTGCTAACATCACCTTTTTTGTCTCTAAGCACCCCTTCAGTACTAGGGCATAATTTTTCTATAGATTCTTTTGCTGGGATGGTGTGGGTGCTAATCACCTCTTCTATTTTGTCCTTAATGGGTTTCACACCTATGGTAACCCTCTTCTCTACTTTTTCCCTCCTAACCTTCTCCTTCTGGGACTTATTTATTTACAGCTTCCTCCTCTTGATGGTCACAAAAATTTTCTCCTCTTTAAACCTTATCTCCTTGACCTCCACTTTATCAATTTAATATTAGGTCATGCCCTTGTCCCTCATAGCCTCTCTCTTGCAGTACAACTCCAACACTATTTCAATGTGATCTTGATCAAGGCCCATGCCCTTTTATTTGTGATTTAACTCCTCCTAAGTTAGTTCACTTGATGATCTTGCTTTTCTAAGCATAATAGTAGTGCCACCTTGGAGAGCCTCATGTAATTCTACCATGCTAGGTTCTTCCTCTATTTCTCTTTTATCAGGCACTTTTCTTTGGCCTCAACTCGCTCATTCCCTTCCTCTAATGTTTTGAATTTCCTCATTTCTTCTTTCCTCTTCTAAATTTCCCATACCTTCTGAATGTCTACATCATTAAGGCCAAACTTCCTACATGCTTGTTCCTACCTCGCTTCTTCACTTTAGGGTAGTAGGGAAGTTTCCTCACTAGATGAGAAGTCTTCTTCTAGAACAATATACACACCCTTTCCCACTTCTTCCCTCTTCTCTAGTTCTTATTGCACCTATATATCTATCAAGGTGATAGTGGGCATCATAAATGGGAACTTTTGTTTATTTTTCTTCTCCTTTGAGATAGGAGAAATCTTCAATGCAAACTTTACTTACTTCTTAGTCAGGGCCGACAAGGAGGCTTTATCACTTGATGTGATTTTGAACTTTATGCTCTCCTTTATTTCTTATAGTGTTTCCCCTTTCTTCTTCTTGGGAGACTTCCTCATTTCCACTAGTGCTAGCATTCCTTCATCATCGATCCTGATGGGAGGATCATCAGTCTACTCGATATTGGTGCTGGGGCCCTTCCTCCTGGGCTTCATCTCATAGTAAAGCCTATAGATGTAGTTGAGTATGGTCACTTCTTAAAGAGCATGGATGTCAGTGTGATCTGACTCATTATCTTCATCCCTTATTCCTTTTCCATCTGGGTGCATGAATTAATGCCATAACTTATTCCTTTCCATATCTAGTTCCCTTACTAGAATTTCCAATTATTATATGTTGGGGATCCTTATAAATGCATCCCTAAAATAATTAGTTGAGAAAGCGTATGGGAGCTTTAGCTAGCCTAATATGTTACCATCAGCCAACAATAGACACAATACACAAAAATGTTTCATAATGGCAAAGGTTATTATCCCATACATGCTCTTGGGGAGCTCTTGGGGGATGCACCACTCAATCCCAAATGCCTCAATATATTTCTCACATTATCTCATCATGCACACTTTATATTTTTATGTTGAAGGAACTGGGGCAAGTAAATTCCTTGTATTTATGTGTCAGGGAGTCATTGTGTTCTAGAAAAACCTAGAGATTGTCCTCATCCCCATACCAATCTCCTCCATTAATATTAGGATTAGAATGGAACCCCACCTAAAGGTCCCCTTTATCATGTGTCATTCTAGTGCATTCTTCACAAGCTCCTCATTAATAAACTTGGCAATGTTAAACTTTATGCCTTGTGCCATATGGTATGTGATACAGAGGTAAGTTTTTGTTACGTCAATCTTGTAACCATCAAGGTAGAGTTTTTAGATTACAAGTCACAGGGCTACCCTCATGCTTGGGTCCTTGTAATATTTAATGGAGAATGTGAATTCCCCCTTTTAGTAACTTAATAACTTTACTATGTGCTTCACCTCTTCATCATCACCCATCATCTCATGGATGTCTTTCCTAGCATCTGATAGCAAATTTATATTTCCAATGAGGCATATCAATATCTTCATTCTCCTCCCCATGAAGTATATGTGGTTTCCATGGATGCATGATAGAAAGAATTGCAATAGCTCCTCTAGACTCTCAAAACATAACAATTCATACAATTGAGTTGTATCAAAAGCTATCAACCTATCTTGAATGGAGATATAAAATAATGATGTGACATAATTCATCTTGATTCTAGTATCCACCATCCATTCTAATGCCATGTCTTATTGATGATTAGAAGTATGATGATTTTACTCCTTCAATTGGCAGGTATGCACAAACAAATTCTAGTTTCCCCCACTAAGACTTCTAGCAGAAACTACATGACTTAATAGTATATCTTGGTTAGTGCCTCAGGGTCGACTTGTGTGATGTTGAATCCTTCCACCTGTGGTGATACTATTCTTCTAAGGGTTGCTTCTACTGCTACACATGCCCTCTTTAGACTTTATTATTGTAAACCCATTCCCTTTTGCTTCTTGCCCATCCTGAACCTACTAGTGTTGAAGCATGATCACTTTTGTTTACCAAAGCCTTGAATGGTTCTTGGTGTTTCATAGTCATGATACTTATGAGTGTACCTTTATCTCTAAGCTTCATACATCATTAATGGCATCTTCAGTGGAAATACTTTTTCATTGACTATTTCTTACTAAAACCTCTTCCTACACCTCTCTACACCAATCTCACCATGAGTGAAATTTCTCCAGTGTCATAACCATTCACTTTGGATGCCTAAGGGTGCTCAAATTCTCATTCTAGTAGGGTCTTTGTGATTTGGCCCTTTGGTTCACTAGTTCAATTTGGTTTGCTTGACATTTCAAGTTTGCCCAAAGTTTGTAAAGAAAATCAGTCAGTCGTGTGATGTTTTATACCCTATTTACATCTACCATATTTAATACAAGTGCATTAATGGCATGGTGGCATCTAGATTTCTTGAACTCTATGAAATTCCATGAAATTTACAAAAATTATCTACCACCAACTTCATTTATTATGGATATTTGTGCCTTCACCATCATCGCATTCAATAATCCTAATGGTATTTTGATGAAGTATCTTGTGGTTCAAATGGTCAGTTCCCACTCAAATCTAGGTAGATGCTAGCTATCTTATATGATTTTCCTTTTACATTTTGTTCTTTTGGTGTGAGATTCACCTTCAATATGGTAACCTAGGTGCAACACCTCACATACACATGATTTAGCCTCCTTAGTTCCATATTTTCGTTTTGTTTCACTTCTATTTCAAGTGTGTTTAGTTATCTTGGTTAGTTTCTTATGCTTAATCTTTCCTTGGCCTATCCTACCTCATAAAAATCTCTTACACTGGCCCTCTAGCACTTGATCATTTTCTTCTAGTTATTTTACACATGATCATATTGTGTGTCTTCACTTTTTTCTTATACATGATCAATTATGCATCTTCACTTGAATCCTATTTTGTCCAATTCTAGTAACCTTCTTGCACCCAAAAATGTAGGTGTTGAGCCATACATATTTAGAAAGCAAATGGGTTCGACACACCTGACCAGTATTATGTATATAAGTGCTAGAGTAGTTATTCCTTATACCTTCAAGGTCTTAAAATCTATCTCTTACACACATAAATTTTGTGCATCTCCCTCAAGTCTAGAAAGTCTCATGCACCTACCAATTACATATATAACCTTAGGTGATTTAGAAATCATGAGGGCTTGACTCACCTAATTAGATTTATGTATAAAAGGCTAGCAGACTATCTACCTATGGGTTTGAAAGCATCATTCCTCTAGGATCAAATGCATGGTGGTCTGGTATGCTTTTCTTGTTTGATGCTAGCAATCCTCACTCTCCTTTAGGTGTCCAGCCTTAGGCACTTAAAAAGGAGAAAGTGTTAAACTCACCTCATTGGATTTATGACTGAAGTGCTAGCATATTTTCTCAATGGGCCTCAAATTGCCACTTCTTTACTCTTTACACTACTACCAAAGAATAAAACAAAACAAAAAGGAACCATTTGGCTTGTATCAAACATTATTTTGGTCATCATAACTCAACTGACTAGTGACCAAGAAGTCAGTGTCCTCATGGCATAAGCACTGCCCTATTGTTGATATGGCTTTAGCCTCTTACCATTGAAATACCCAAGGATCATTTTTCTAGTCAATGTACAAAACTTTCACACACCTGTCTCCAATATGTGGTAGATGATGTAGGGACCCATCCACCTTAATTGTAGTTTGCCTAGGTTCTTGAAATACTTGGAGTGATAGAGCAAAATAAATGCTCCTTCTATCAATACCTTGGCCTTTATATGCTTATCATGCCAAAGCTTCTAGCATGACTTTTATATTTGTTGGCTCCACTTAGCTTGGATGTGCATCTCATCTATGTGCTCCAAGTCCTCTAGCCTTACATTTAGTGACTCTTGTTCATCTAACTATCCAATGTGCATGATGCATAATGATGGTACAAATAACTCCATTGGTAGGATCACCTTAGCACTAAACACCATTTGAAATGGTGTAGCCTTGTTTAGGTGCTTGTAGGTTGTGTAATAATCCCATAGTACTAATGATACTTGATCATCCTAATCCTTGTAACTAATTTCAAAAATATTTTTGAGTCATGTTCCCAAGTTTTTGTTAAAAGACTCAACTATGCCATTTTCTTGTGGATGATACAAGGTTGTTTTGTGGTGTGCCACCATATACTCAATTAGAAGGATGCATACCATTTCATTGATAAAGTGAGTGCCCCTATCAATATTTAGGCTAAACAAGCTCCTGTACTAGCTTATTATGTTTTCCTAAATGAAGTGTGTAGCTATGGTAGCTATGCAATCTTTTATTGATGCAACCTCAACCCACTTGGTGAAATAATCTATGGTTACCAGGATATACCTTGCACATGTGCATCATGTTGTGGGATTTATCGGCCCAAAAAAATGAATGGATCATTTATCAAATAATACCTGGGAAAGAATGGGGATGAGGGGCATCTCATCTTGATAGTTAGGCATCCTTGTGTGTTGGCATATATCACATGCCTTAGCATAGTTCTTTTCATCCTAGAGCAAACTCAGCCACTATAAGCATGACTATACCACTTTTCATGCTATTGCATCTCTAGTACAATGTCCTTTTGCTATGCCTTCATGCACCTCTTACAAGATGGAGTATCTTTTGTGCTCCAAGACACATCAACACAACACTTCATCTCTACTTAGCTTATATAGTTCTATATTAATGAGCTAAAATGGGTGGCACAAACTACTAGCTATTTCTTTTCCTTATTTGACATAGTTTAGGGTGCACCTCCAAATGTTAAGAAGGTAGAAATCTTTGAAAAATCCTTGGGGATACATTAGAATCTATATAATTGTGTGTCCATCATGTCATCCTCAATAGGAACCACCACATTACTAGAATTAATGTATAATAAATGGTCTGGCCCCAAATTTTGCTTTCCAAGCTTAACCATAATAGAGAACTAGAACTCCTAGAATATAAATATCCATCTACATATGTGCCCATGTAAAATAGGGTTATTCAAAAGGTACTTAAGTGCCTCATGATTAATGTAAAATATGAATGGGGTTGGCAATAGTATAAATTTTTGAAAGTTATAGACCATGATGAGTGCCACCTACTCTGTCATTATGTTCTACTAAGGTCAACTTTCTGCTAGTGAAGGAGATGGGATGATCCATTTTGCCTTCACTAGGCTACACCAAGATCATGCCAATTATAGAGATAAAAGCATAGATGTGGACATTGAAAGGTGTTGTCTAGCTAGGGAAATATAAGATAGGCATGTTAACCAATCTGAGCTTTAGGGTCTTGAAGGCATCCTCTTGTGCTTTACCCCATTAAAATGGTTTATCTTTGTGTAGAAGCTCTTTTATTGGTACTGAAATATTCACATATCTCCTTACAAATTTATTGTAATATCTATAGTGGCCAATAAATCCATGAACATATTTTTATGTGGAAAGAGTTTTTAGATAAATGATGATGGTGATCTTTGTTGGATTGATGAGTAAACCATCCTTATAGATGATGTACCCAAATAGGGTTCTAAATAGTGTTGTGAAGATGCACATTTTTAGGTTCAAGGATATCTAAAGCTACCTATACCTCTCAAACATTAGGTATAGGTTATCATAATGGTCCTATTGTCAATTATACTTGCACCCCTATGAAGGTAGTTGTTGACCAATTTTGGTCCTATAGGCCAAAATTGGGCACCCCTCTTTCCTTTTCTTTACAAGGATATTTCAATCTAGGTTCTAGCAGGTTCATCCCAGAGTTGCCTTGTGTTTTTTTTCTCTGTTAGGCTTTTTTCCATGAAAAACCAAGTGTTTTCTTCTTTTGGTTGCCAAGTTCTTTGGGTCTGGTAAGCATGAGTTGATTCTAAACTCATTTTGATCTTGGATACTTAACAGGGAAAGTAGCTTACTTTGGAAGGATTTTTATTGATAAAACAGACCAAGTTCAAAGGGCCAAGGGTCATTTATAAAAATTCTAAAGGGTAGGTACCCTTGTGGAGTCCACTTAGGTGCCAAACAAGACCTTTGAAATTCTTCCAAAAGGTGACTTAGAGGCCAAGAAGCCCTTGTGGGAAGCAGGGAATCATCAAAATGGACCTTTATAAAAGCCCAAAGGGCAACTTTGGGCTCAAGGTGTCCTTGTAGAGGGCAGATGGTCAAAGAAAAGGGTCAAGGTAGAAATCTAGAAGAGGACTTGCCCTTTGAAAAGGTTGATAGGCCAAAGGAGAATTCCTTTAGACATTTTGTCTGAAGGAAATCCTAAGAGGAAAACCCAAAGAGTGAATTTTTTTAGAGAAAATGTTTGAAGGAATTCCTTTAGACAATTTATTCGAGGAAATTGGATAGTTGAAGAAAGTTTGAAATAATTAAAAAGACAAAAAGCTTGAAGGGTAGGTATCCTTGCAGAGGGAACTTAGGCGGCAAGCAGGACCTTTTCAAAAATTTTGAAGGGTCATTTTCCCTTTGAAAAAGCTCATTTTTAAAAAAACCCAAGGAATTCAAAAGGGGGTGACAAGCCCACAAACATCAATTTCAAGGTGATAAGCTAGCCATTGGAATTCAAAAGGGGGTGACAAGCTCATGAATGTTAAATTTAAGGTGGCGAGTTAGCCATTATAAAAGATCAAAAAGAGAATTCCTTTGAACTTTTTATCTGAAGGAACTTAGAAGTACAAGCCCGAAGGCTCGTCAAAGGAGGGTCAAAAGGTGACAAGCCCAAAAGAAGAGTTCCTTTAGAAAAAATGTCTAAAGGAATTCCTTTAGACATTTTGTTCAAAGGAATTCAAGATCCTAAGAGAAGACTCAGTGACCCACCTAAAAAAGGAGCCCAAAAGAAAATTTGTAAGCCTTGAGAGCCTAAATTACCAAGAAAAGGACAAGAAATAGTAAGGAAAGAGAAAAGCAAAGTAGGTAACCTAAGACATGGCCATGTGCATATAATATGAAAGCTCAAAACACTTTGAGTGGTGTAGTACGTCAAGCATAGGTATGAACCAAACCAGGGCAAGTGGCACAAGAGTCATCGGCAAGAGAAGTAAATGCTTTCAGGTGGAATAGTCTTCACCAAAAAACCATTAAAAAGGGTTGGTTGAAAACATTGAAGGGAATGACCCATGTTTATTTGTTTTGACATTAATGAGTAGCTAGTTTGATGAGCATTCAAGAGAGCATGGCCCAGTCAACATAAGGAGGGATGGCCTTGTCAGTTGTTAAGAAAAGTAACACATACTCTTGTAGGCCCAGACAGTAAGGGCAATGACTTAAGAACCTATAACATGGATTTCAAAATGCATTTAAGGAGAGACAGTAGCAACATGGACTAGTGGTCATTTTAGGATTGATTAATGTAGCATGGGTTTCTTTCCCTTGACTGGTCAATGATCTATTTTCCCAGTCCTCTATATAATTGTAATTTCTCATTTGAAGAAGATATCTCTCAACATTGTATGGTGAAGCCCTAAAGAAATTTACCTTTAATCAAAATAAGTTTTTTACCTCTATTTGAGGTTTCACTTTTGAATATGTCTATGGTCTTGTCTTATGTTCAGTCATTTCTTCTAATGCTTTCATAAGTTTATACCAGCATATCTAGTGTATTGTAAATTATTTTTAGCAGGTCAACAAGAAGTGTCCAGATTGAAGTATAGGCACAGGTGAGTAGCTATCCAATAGTGTGTCTTTAGAAACACCTCTAGTAGTTTCTTCCTCCTTATACCTCCATATAACCCCCTATTGAAACATTGATCTAGTTAGTTTCTCATTCAAATGAAGTTTTTGTTTGCTTCTTTTGGTGAAAAGTGTAGGTGAAAGCTGAGTAGACCAAGTAGTTTTGGTGCATCACCACTTTAGTTAGGTTCTATTTTTTCTTATAGTATCTCTCTCTCTTTTCACCCCCCATTGTTAGCAATAAAAAATTTTGGGCTTCAAGGTGCATCAAGGGGAGCTAGCCCTTAGTCTAGAGATTCATTCCTCAAATTTGCCACCCACATCAAGAGTAATGTCTCAATTGTACCATGTGGAGGAAGGGAGCTGAGTATCCTTTCAGAGGGTGCAATCCATAGCTTCAATAGTTTTTAGCATGCCCGATGGGACAAAATTTGCATCTTGTGAGTTTTAGGATTGGCGCTGGTCTTGTTACTATAAAAAATCCAAAAGAAAGAGCTATAATCCAACATCTGGCAACTCCATTTTAGTGACTTAGTCTCTAGTTAGTGTTTAACCTATCATCCCATGCCTAAGGTCACCACAAGATATTCTTTTAAGGGTGTCCCTTTCAAATTTTTTGAGCTACCTCTGAACTTAGCAAAGAGGCTAAGGTTTGAAACTACTCATCCTTACATAACAAGCCATTTTCTAAGACCTTCCATAAAATACACCTACAGAAGGAGACCTCAATTGAATCTTTTCACAACTATGGCTTTCCCTTTTATGGCCTTTAATGGTTAGAGTCCCTTGAACCTTCTGTATTATGACCTAATTCCATGGATAACTCTTAAGAGTGTTCCTCCCTTTAGTGGAGAGGGCCCAATCACTTCTAGTGAACATATCAAAAAATAGCCAACCTCTGCAACATCCATAATATCACTGAGGAAAATGTAGCCATCAAATTGTTGGCCTTGTCATTTAAAGGGCAAGTTTTGGACTGGTATGGGACCTTGCCTATGAATTTAGTTAGCTCATGGAATGAATAAGGGACCCTCTTGACAAATAGATTTGGGGAGAAAAGTGACCATTTGTCTCTAGTTGAGCAATTGACCACTATGAAGAGAGCCCCACATGAATTTATGCAAGATTTTAACACTAGGTTCCAAAAGATTTGGGACAAAATCCCAATTCTAGTGAGGCCAACCCCAAGCTATGCCTTCCTTTACTACTTGAATGTCATTAATAGTGACATTGTTGTCATTATATAGTCCATAGGTGGACATGTTCTACCCACTACTTATGAAATAGCCATAGCTACTAAAAATTGCTTGGTTCAAGTAGGAAAGATAGCTCGTAGACCTCATATGCCACTCTTTCTTTATTTGTAGCCCTCAGTTTAGCCTGATGCACCCACTCTATCTCCTCTACCTAGTGTATAAAGACTAGCTACTACCCCTACAAATGATCTCCCTGAAATTAAGAGCCTACTACAGAGTGTTACCAATGAACTAGTTTCCCTCAAGAGACAACAAACTTAGAGTTATAGACCAAATCAAGGCTACCAACAGTTCAAGTAGACAAATAGGCCTCCCTTATAGAATTATAATCAAGGGTAGGGTCAGATTACACAAGTTAAGACTTATCAGAGCCATAATCTCAATGCCCCTTCATCTTCTAAGGCTCTTATCCCCACTCAAAATAATTTGGTGTAAGAGTAGCCTAATTATCCACCCTTGGGGCATGGTTAAGAACAATTTGCTTATGAAAATGAGCTACCAAATCAAAGTATGACTGCACAAGGTGATCAAGCAGCCCAATTCTCAATTTTTGAGGTGTCAACATAGTGTGAGATGGATAATAGGTAGGCTCAATCTGATTCCACTCTTATGAACCACCTAGAAGGGGAGTTCTACATAGTCAACTATGTGGGGAGTATAAATAATCATGATGAATGTGTTGTAGCTAGCAGGTCCAAGAAGAGAGCTATGGATGAAGCTTAATTAGCTACTTAATCACTTAAAACATATTTTTCATCATAAGTAAATCAGAAGTTTCCCAATTATAGACTACTAGTTGCAGCTTTAACTCCTCAAGTTGTATCACAAGTTACAAACGTTCGCAAGGAGACCTATAAAGGGGGAAATCCTTCAATCAATATAGTGGACCAAATAAAGAAACTGCATATGAACATCTCATTATGGGATTCCATAGCACTTCCAAGGCAAAAGGATATACTCCAAAAGGAATTGCATGAGTTAGGTGAGCGAGTTGTCTCAGCAAAGGATGATAATGTGTTGATAGTGAATGGGGTTCCTCTCATAGGAGGTCAAGCAAAAAAGGATGAAAGGTCCCTCCCTTTTATCTATCCTTGATTATTGGTGATTTATTGGTCCATAATTGCATTATTGATAGTGGATAAAGCACCTCATTTATGCCCAAATGCATAACTGACATGCTAGGACTCAAATATGAGCAAATGACCAAAGGATTTCTATAGTTGGATGGATCACCAACCAATACCTTGGGAGTGGTAAGAGGATTGAATCTAAATATCCATGCCTATCTAACCTTATCAATTCCACATGATGTGGTAGTGGCAGATGTTCCCCCTTACTTTACTCTTTGCTTATCTAGGGATTTCATATCCAAGATAGGTGGGTACTTGGCAACAAATTGGTTTTACATGGTTTTTAGGATGAAGTATGGAACTAAGGTGAAGATTGAGTCAAAGGCCATCCAAAAAGATCACTTAGATCCATACTCACCCAAAGTAGTGAATGTCATCTATGCCATCATTGATGAAGACATCTAGGTAGACCAATCTCCATCATCTTCCCTTATAGGAGTTGCTGACTTGCTCCTAGATGAATGGGGAAATGATAATTTTGAGCATGATCCTTACAATTTAATTCAAGAGGTAGGTCTTGGAGTTTAATTCATGCATGAGAAAGATGATTTCATGCTAAATTTGGTGAAGGCAAACCAAGAGAACTATGGTTTGTGGCAGCTTTTCTTTGACAGATCTAGAAGCAAGTTGGGAGCTGATGGTGGAGCAATGTTGGTTTCACCTTCAAAGGAGAAATACTTCTCAGCTTTCAAGTTCCATTTCTCCTACAGTTGTAATGTATCAAAGTATCAAGCTCTTGTTCATGGTCTAGAGTAGGCAAGGAAAAGAGGAATTAATGAATTTCAAGTGTTTGGAGACAACAAGTTGATTGTGAACCAGGTGAGGGGTCAAAACTTGACCAAAAACTCTCTAATCAAGTCTTACAAGCATAGGGTGTGTGACCTAATGGAGAGTTTCACTACTTTCAACATCACTTCCATCCCAAGATAGGAGAACAAGCATGTAGATAGACTACTAGTAGTTGGTGCTCAGTTTGATATTCCAAAGGGGGTAAGACAAGACAAGAATCAGCACCACTTGAAGGTGATAGTGAGGCCCTCCATACTAGACAATGTCACCAATTAGAAAGTGTTTGAAAGTGACTAAACAATAACACTTTTCTTGTATGAAGAAGTTGAATTCACTTCTAAAAATTAGTCCAAGCTACAACAGTAATATGATGGGCAGATTGTTCAACTAAAGACCAACAGACTTCCTAAGGGTTTGGTAACTCTTGAGAGAATCTTCAATGAGGATGACCAACTCAAGAAGGACAAAGCAAGCATGTAAACCAAGAAATAAAATTATGAAAGGGTAGAGATCTATAAGGATAAGTTTCTCGCCCTTGGGAAGGTATGTACCAATGAATAAAAACATGCTTTTATCATGTTATGCCAAGATTTTGTCGATGTCTTTACTTGCGAGTATGGATATTTGAAGGGTTTGACCTAAGCCTAGCCCAACACACCATTATGCTATAATAATGTGCCAAAACCATCAAGCAAAAACAAAGGTCAATCAATCTAAATATTGAGCCTCTCATGAGGAAGGAACTCACCAAGCTGATTGAGTCCAGGATCATCTTTCTTATCAAACACTCTTCTTGGCTGGCCAATTTGGTCCCCGTTAGGAAGAAGAATGCGGAGATCAGATTATGTGTATATTTTAGAGACCTGAATAGAGTCTCATTAAGAGATCACTATCCCCTCCCAAGTATGGAGCAAATTCTCTATATGGTGATAGGTAGTGAAAGATTCTCCCTCTTGGATGGCTATTCTGAATATAATCAAATTTTGGTACAAGATTGTGACTAGTACAAGACAACCTTCACCACCAAGTGGGGAAATTTTGCCTACAGGAAGATGCCATTCAGACTATCAAATGTTGGAGCTACCTTCTAATGAGCTATGGATATGGCTTTCCAAGGTTTGATAGATGACATTGT
Organism: Torreya grandis; assembly: GCA_037957365.1. Classification (NCBI taxonomy): domain Eukaryota; kingdom Viridiplantae; phylum Streptophyta; class Pinopsida; order Cupressales; family Taxaceae; genus Torreya; species Torreya grandis. The sequence continues at coordinate 6,268,638 of JARHVA010000204.1, read as the reverse complement.
GCTGGTTTATCTTGATGATGTGACAGTCTTCTCCAAGGAAGCAATTTAGCATCTAAAACACCTAAGTTGTAGAGAGTTTGGCATCTCTCTCAACCCAAATAAATGTGTATTTTCTATCCATGAAGGCAAAATTTTGGGCCATGTCATTTCAAAAGGGGGCTTGACCATTTACCCAAAAAGAGTGCACACCATCTTAGCATTGTCCTTGCCTAAATACAAGAAGGGCCTGCAAAGCTTCTTTGGAAAAATAAACTTTATTAAGAGATTCATCCCAAATTTTGCTAAACTAGTCAAGCCACTAACCTCCATGTTGAAGAAGGATGAGATGTTCACATAGACAAAAAAGAGAAGAGAAAGCTTCAAAGGCATTAATCAAGCTATCTCCCAAGATCCTACCTTGACAAGTCCAGACTTTTCCAAGGAATTTAATTTATACACCTTTGGAAATGAAGAGGTAATTTTGGCTATGCTCACTCAAGCAAATGGTGAGAATTTAGAAAAACCTCACATTTTTTAGCCAAGGCTTTGAAGGATATGAGATTAGGTACACATGTATGTTGAGAAACAAGCACTTGTAGTCATACAAAGCCTAAAGAAATTCAGACATATGTTGTTAATAGCAAGATTCACATCATGGTGCCACATTCTAGTGTAAAGGACTTCTTTCTGAGCCGAGACTTGAATGAGAAAAGGGTAGGGTGGATCACCAAAGTAATGGAGTATGATGTAGAGATCAAGACCACCAAGCTAGTAAGGGGAAGAGGGCTATGTGAACACCTCACTATAGAATACAAATAGCTGAAGGAGGATATTTGTGTACTCCATGATCAAGTTATAGTAGAAATACCTATGATCATGAAGAGCTGGGCACAAGACATGGTTCATTTCCTCTAAACTAGTGAGTGTACATAAAGTCTTGATAGGACTAGGTGAAGGTATTTTAGGCTCCAATCTCTTGCTTATGTCTTGGTTGATGGAGTGATATTCAAAAATGACCTTTTAGGGGTACTATTGAGATACATTGACTTAGACCAAGTCAATAGGGTAGTATCTGAGTTTCATGATGGACCAACTGGTGGCCACTTTGCTCCCAAGGCCACAATTGTAAGGATTATGAGGGTTGGCTAATTTTGGCCCACTTTTTTCAGAGACATTGAAGTTTGGGTGAGGAAATGTCAAAAATACACTTTCTTTGATGGGAAGTAATGGATGGCTATAATTCCTATACATCTTATTCAAGTGGAACAACTATTCATGTAATGGAGATTGGACTTCATAGGGATGATCAACCCTCCTTCTAGTGCTAGCCACAAGTGGGTCTTGACTGTTACAGATTATTTCACAAGATGGGTAGAACCTATTGCTTTAAAGGAAGATAATGAGAGCATAGTCCTAGACTTCTATGAAGGCATATTGATGAGATTTGGGGTCCCAATCATAATCATTTTAGATAATGTATTGGCTTTCTTGGGAGCAAAGATGAGTCAGTGGGCATTAAGATGTGACATCTATCTCAGCACTTCTTCCAAGTACTACCCACAAGGGAATGGGTTAGTTGAGTCCACAAATAAGAACCTAATTAGGATCATTAAAAGGATAATGGAGGAAAATTAAAGGACTTGGCATTCCAAGTTGAAGATAGCTCTTTAGGCAGATAGGATCACTCCAAAGAGGGTGATTGAGAATTCACCATACACACTCATGTATGGAAGGGAAGCTAGACCTCCTATTTCACTTGAGTTACCAACATTGAATCTTGTCCATCAACTATAATTGGTAGAGAGTAATAGCCTAGAGGTCAGATATTTTGAACTAATGGACCTTTAAGAGGCAAGAGACCAAGCCATGGATGCAATGACCAGTCACTAATAATAAACAAAGAATAATTTTGAAAAGAGATCTATACCAAAAGGGTTCTCAGAAGGTGATATTATCTTGAAGTGGGATGAAGACTGAGCTAAACCTAGAAGGCACACAAAGTTTGATGCCTTGTGGAGTGGCCCATATGTTATCACCTAATGGAAGCAACATAATTATTTCCAACTCCCCAATTTGGATGGTGAAGAACTACATATCCCAGTCAATGGGATATATCTTAAACATTGTCACTAACTTTCTTTTGCCATGTACATAGTTTCCTTGTCTTTTCTTCATTTTCCCTAAGTGATTTGATGCAAATCTATAGTTTCTTTTTTATTCTTGTGTGTGTTTTATTTATCTTTTAGGGTAAATATTTATTGGTCCTTAGGTTTTTATAAGTCTGTTCCTAAATTTTCAAGCTACATCCTAACTCCATGCCCAATGGAACTTTAAGCTACCAGTCTTCTCAATCATAACAGTCATGCTTCCCCTATGAATCATCAAATGTGTCGACCAATTTTGGTCCTATAGGTCAAAATTGGGCACCCCTCTTTCCTTTTCCTTGTAAGGATCTTTTGATCTAGGTTCTGGCAAGTTCATCCCGTAGCTACTTTGTGTGTTTTTTTTCTTTGCCATACCTTTTTCTATGAAAAAACTAAGTGTTTTCTTCTTCTGGTTACCAAGTCCTTTGGGTTTGGTAGACATGAGTCGATTCGAAACTCATTTTGATCTTGGATAATTAATAGGGCAAGTAGGTTACTTTGGAGGGCTTTTTATCAGTAAAATGGACCAAGTTCAAAGGGCTAGGGGTCGTTTAAATTTTTTTGAAGGGTAGGTACCCTTGTGGAGGCTTATGAAAGGTAACTTAGAGGCCAAGAAGCCCTTATGGGAAGTAGGGAATCAACAAAATGGACCTTTAAAAAAATCTTGAAGGGAAAATTTGGGCTCAAGGTGTCCTTATAGAGGGAAGATGGTCAAAGAAAAGGGTCAAGGTAGAAAGCCCAAAGAGGACTTTCCATTCAGAAAGGTTGATAGGCCAAAGGATAATTCCTTTGGACATTTTATTTGAAGGAAATCCAAAGAGGAAAACCCAAAGAGTGAATTATTTTAGACAAAATGTTTGAAATAATTCCTTTAGACATTTTGTCTGAGGAAATTTGATAGTTGAACAAAGTCTAAAAGAATTCAAAAGACAAAAATTCCAAAGGGTAGGTACCCTTACACAGGGAACTCAGGCGACAAGTAGAACCTTTTCAACTTTTTTGAAGGGTCATTTTCCCTTTGAAAAATATCATTTTCAAAAAAGCCAAAGGAATTCAAAAGGGGGTGATAGGCCCATGAACGCTAATTTGAAGGTGATAAGCTAGCCGTTGGAATTCAAAAGGGGGTGATAGGCTCTTGAACATTAAATTTAAGGTGGTGAGTTAGCTGTTGTAAAAGATCAAAAAGATAATTCCTTCAAACTTTTTGTCTGAAGGAACTCAAAAGCAAAAGCTCAAAAGCTTGTCAAAGGAGGGTCAAAAGGTGACAAGCCCAAAATAATATTTACTTCAAATAAAATGTCTGAAGGAATTCCTTAAGACATTTTGTCTAAAGGAATTTAAGAAATTGAGGGAAGACTCAGTGACCCACCAAAGAAAGGAGCCCAAAAGAAAATTTGTAAGCCCTGAGAGCCCAAATTGCCAGGAAAAGGACAAGAAATAGCAAGGAAAGTGAAAAACAAAGTGGGTAACCTAAGACACGGACATGCACATATAAGACAAAAGCTCAAAGTGCTCTAGGTGATGTATTAAGTCAAGCATATGGATGAACCAGACTAGGGTAGGTGGCATAAGAGTCGTCAGCGGGAGAAGTAAATGCTTTCAGGTGGAATAGTCTTCACCAAAAAACCATTAAAAAGGGTTGGTTATGAATATTTAAGGGAGTGGCCCATGTTTCTTTGTTTTGAAAGTAATGAGTATCCAATTACATGAGCATTCAAGAGAGCATGGCCTAGTCAACATAAGGAGGGATGTCCTTGTCAGTTGCTAAGAGAAGTAACCCATGCTCTTGCAGACCTAGATAATAAGGGAAACAAATTAAGCATCTACAACATGGCTTTCATAGACACATTTAAGGAGAGACAGTAGCAGCATGGGTTGGTGGTTTCCATAGGATTGATTAATGCAGCATGGGTTTCTTTCCCTTGATTGGTTAATGACCTATTTTTCTAGTCCTCTATATAATTGTAACTTCTAATTTGAAGAAGATATCTCTTAGCATTATATGGTGAAGCCTTGAATAAATTTACCTTTAATCAAAATAATTATTTTACCTCCATTTGAGCTTGCACTTTTGCATATGCCTATGGTCTTGTCTTATGTTTAGTCATTTTTTCTAATGCTTTCATAAGTTTATACCAGCATATTCAGTGTATTGTAAATTTTTTTCTACAGGTTAACAAGAAGTGTCCAAATTGAAGTATAGGCGTAGGTGAATAGTTATCCAATAGTGTGTCTTTAGAAACACCTTTAGTAGTTTATTCCTTTTCATACCTCCATAGAACCCCCTATTAAAACATTGATGCAATCAGTTTCTCATTCAAATGAAGTGTTTGTTTGCTTCTTTTGGTGAAAAGTGTAGGTGAAAGCTGAGTAGACTAAGTAGTTTTGGTGCATCATCACTTTAGTTAGGTTCTATTTTTCCTTATATTATCTCTCTCTCTTTTCACCCCCCATTGTTAGTTAACCCCTAGTCTAGAGATTCATTCCTCAAATTTTCCACCCATAACAAGAGGAATGCCTCCATTATGCTACATGAAGGAAGGGAGTTGAGTATCCTTTCAGAGGGTGCAATCCACAACATCAATAGTAGTTTTAGGCCTTCAAAATATATTGAAACATAAAAACAATCCTAATATGTGGGTGACGTAATTAGTAGATTGAATCTCTAGATTCTAAGGGTTAACTCTCTTTGGTGTATAGATTAGGATATTTGCTTTACGTTATAAACTACCAAGAAAAGAGAGAAACTTGAACAAAAATCCTATCTAATGATGGTGATACACTTGTATTTTTTATTGATCCACTTAATTTGAGCTCCTAAGAACACTGATTTACATAAGAAAAGTGTTGAACTTTCAACTCCAATTGACCAATATGCATAAGTATTTCATGAAAAAGTTTTATCTAGTGATCCAAGCTTGAAGGAAATGAAAGAATAGTCCTAATTTAAAGCACTAACCAGCCACTTATATCCACTATAAACTTATCCAAGAGACATCAAACACAAAACATGACCTACATAAACTGATCAACTATGCTGCTAGATAAGAATCAAAACTTGATAAGAAAGAGTAATTCTACCACTTATGCAAATCACTAACATGAATACACTATACTAACATTATAGAAAATAATAGTCATTCTATTAATCTGAAAAAAAGGTTAAAAACTTAGTCTTTTATAGAATTTGATCTTGCGAAAAGAGGGATACAATCCAAGGCTAAGAAGCTAACTTATACAGAAAAACATAAAACAACAAAGAGATTGGCATTGAAAATAGAAGAAGAGGTCAACTCAGTCCAACTTGTGTTATTTTATCCTTCAGATAAAATCTATTTTTGTCTTATGCCTTGCATGAAAGCTCTTTGGCATTGAAAATGGATGGTAAGCCCAAGCTTGAGTCAAAACTTCCAACATGCATGATGCTATGCCAATCTCCAAATATGGAACTCCTCTTGATCTGCTAGAACATTTGAAAGGCTCAAATTAACAAGAGTGCATGCATGAAATCTAAGTTAAGCTCTCCAATGTTAAACTCCTTGAGTCCTTCATGCAAGTGAGTCTCCATTTTAGAACTAAAGGTGTTGTGTTTAAAATGGTTACACATCTTGGACATGTCTAATCCTATTTTGGGCCACTTTGCATGATATAGATTGTGTTAATATATTTAGTTTCTATTGAAATCTCTTACATTTTGGTTTTTGGCTCTTCATTTTTGTGCATGTATTTCTCCATCATTTAGTTGTTTTGTCCCTTTGTAATTGTATTGGGTTTATTCCTTCCTGTTCATTTCCTTTAGACTTATTTCTTACAACTTATTTATTTCCTTTGGTTTCAATAACTCCCTCAAAAAAAAAGTTTGAAGGAATCATATCTTCAGGATTTTTATCTTTTGTCACTTTATCATTTTCCCACAGACAAATTATCTATGAGAATTGTCTCTTCATATCTTTCGACTATATTGTTAAGTTCATTTCCTTCGGACAAAAAGTCTAAAGGAAATCTATCTTTTAGGCTTATGACAATGGCCCTTTTCTTTGTAAAATTCCTTTGGCCAAAAATTCGAAAGGAATTCCTTCTTTTGAATTCCCCTTTGAGCTTTTAAAATGTCCTTTCATCTTTTTGAGAATGCCCTTCAGGATTTTTGAAATGTATTTTTCTGAAGGGCAATAACCCTTCAAATTTCTTTTTTTGAACTTTCTCAAAGGGAAAATACCCTTCAGTATTTTTGTAATTTGTCATTTTTTGAAGGGATTCTACCCTTCAAAATTCCTTGCAAAGTGACTTTCCTAAAAGGCATATACCCTTCAGAAAAAATGAAATGGTTCACTCGGATCTCTTGAAAAGTCCTCCTTGAAATTATCACTTGAGAAAGTTAAATTGACCCCTTCATCTTTTTTAAAGGACCTTTTCCTTTTACCCTTTGATAACTTTAAAAATCCATTTAGGCTTTTGCAAAGTGACCCTTTGGATTTTCATAAATGTGCCCTTTGGCTTTTCTCCAAGTGACCCTTCAGCTTTTCATAAATGTGCCCTTCGGCTTTTCTCCAAGTGACCCTTTATAAAGATGAAATGGTATACTTACCCCTAAAAAGTCCTTCTCAATTTTTGACTTGGTCTCTTTCTTTTGGCTTTTTATCTCTTGGACAAAATTTTTGAAGCTCTACTTTATACACTTTTCCTTAGGAAAAAAGTCTGAAAGAATTGTCTCGGATTTTGTAAATGAACTCTTTGAAGGAAAATTACCCTTCAGAGTTTTGAAAGTGTCTATCATAATTTTGAAATTTCTTTCTTATAAAGGGTACATACCCTTTGGCTTTCTTGGTTGGTCCCTTAAAATTTCTTCTCCTGAAAGGAAAAGACCCTTTAGACTTTTGTAAATTCATCCTCAGAAGAATGAAATAGACCCTTTGGCCTCTTGAAAGAACCCTTAAAAGTTTTGTAAATGCACCCTCCCGAAAGGAAAGAAACCTTTGACATTTTGTAAATGGCATTCTTGTGAATATGCCCTTTGGATTTATGTAAAGTGTCCCCTTCAACTTATTTTGATCATTTCTTTTGGACAAAAAGTTTGAAGGAAATCTATCTTTGACTTCTCTTTTTAAAATGGAAAATTCCTTTAGACAAAAGTCTAAAGGAATTATTGTATAAGAACTATTGTAAATTTCCCTTCAAGATTTTTGAAAAGACTTTCCCACAAGAATGAATTATTCAATCAATTTGTAAGAAAAAACTCGAAATCTTCTTCTTTGAGACCCTAAAGTCTTTTTCTTGTAGAGATTCTAATGGTAGATGTTATAATTTGACCAGTGGGGTCAAAATTGTCAATATTTTGATGACTCAAGTGGGAAGCATGCCTACTATGCTTGAGAACTCAGACCATAAACATGATATTAAACTCACAAAATAATGGTAAACCTAGTCCATGACTTCAAATCTCCTTTGACCAGACATGAAGTAACCTTCATCCTTCAAAATAAGAAGGGAAAAACACAAAAATAGGAAAACTAACTAAACCAAGCAAATATTTAAATAAGCACTTATTTGGGATAAAATAGACTAAAATAATGTACTTGAAAATAACTTGGAGGAAAGAAAAATAAGCTATGTACAAGGAGCTTTTTCTCTTTAGTAATAATGTTTCAGATGTATCCCATTGACTGGGATTGGAAGCTCCTTGCCATCCATATTTACAAGTTGGAAGGCATTGTGGGATTTGCATCTAGAGATTGTATATGGGCCACTCCAAAAGGAATCAAAATTTGTGTGTCTTCTTGGTTTAGCTCTATCCTCATCCCACTTGAGGACCAAATCTCCTTCTTTGAAACTTCATGAAGAAGCTCCTTTGTCAAAAGCTCTCTTCACTTGTGCTTGATGAATCTCCATGGCTAGCATGGACTAATTTATTATCTCTTCCAGTTCCATAAGCTTATCATACCTTATTTTCATAGGCTCATTCTCTAATAAGTCAAGATGATGCATTAGTTTCAAATAAAAAAATTAAAGAGAAATGGGTAACCTTACTTCTTTACCATAGACTAGCTTGTATGAAGAGTTGGCTATTGATCTTTTATAGGTGATCCTATCAACCCATAGAGATGACTTCAACTTGCGATGTCATGACCTCTAATTTTCATCAATAGTTCTTCTTATGATCCTCAATAGGTTCTTATTCATAGATTCAACAAGGCCATTGCCTTGTGGATAATAGTTTGATGAAGTACTAAGATAAATTCCACGCTGGACAACCCATTGACTAATCCTAAATCTCAAAAAAACCATTGAATTATTATAAATAATAGTTGAATCAAATTCAAATCTAGTAAGAAAACCTTCAATAAATCTATAACATTATTTTTGTTTACTTCTTTCAATGCCACTGCTTCTGTCTAACATGTGAAGTAATCTGTAGCAGTGAGAATCTATTTAAGCCCTAAACTTGAAAGAGGATTTAGGAGACCAATAAAATATAATCCCCATTGGATAAAGGGCTGATCCACCACAATTGGTTGAAGAGGTCAGGCTGTAAGTTTCACTTTTCCTACAAACATAACACACTATTCGCACTTTCTAACCCATGCATGGAAATCACCAAATATACTAGGCCAATAGTACCCACCTTTCATGATTTTAAGGGCTATAGTTCTTATAGAAAAATATCCTCCACCATGTCCATAATGGAATTATTTAAGTAATCTCTGAGTTTGACTTGGCTAAATACATCTTAGTAACATGTCATTGATATCTTTCTTTAGCAACACACCATTAGTAAGCTAAAATAGAATTGACTACATCCTAAAATATCTTCTTTTTGAAGCACTTAGATGAGAGGGATAAATACCATGTTGGAGATATCTTACCAAGTCATAAAACCAACTAGAAGGTGAGGTATGAACAAATACAATCTCTTCATAATTTGACACCAAAATAACCTCATTAATCTCTTGCAAGTCTTGAGCTAGGTGCTTACAAAGTCCTTTGCCTCTAATCAGCTTTGTGACCTTAATTTCCACATCATACTCCATTACCTTGGTTATCCAACCAACTCTCTTTTCATTTATATCCTTGTTCAAGAGAAACTCTTTGATGCTTGTATGGCAAACCATTAGATGTATCTTATTATTAGACAACAAGTGTCTAAACTTATTGAGAGATATTATAACATAAAGACATGCTTTTCAATAAAAGAATACCTTGTTTCAACTCTTCCAAGCCTTGGATGAAGAAGGAAATTGGCTTCTCCAAAGACTCATGATTTTGTTGCATAAGAATGCCTAAAATGGTGTCCATGTTAGCATATGTATACAAAATAAAATCTTTTGTAAAATTTGGATTTATAAGCATAGGAGCACTAGTTATGGCCCTCTTAATATATTCAAAACTATTTACTCCATTAAACCAGCTGAAGCTCTAATCCTTCTTTAACATGGCTATAAGTGGCTTTACTAAAATGGAAAATTTTGAAATATATATCCTTATGAATTTGATTTTCCCAAAGAATCTATGCATAAACTTTGTGTGCTTAGGTAAGAAAAGTGCAAGAATGGAGTATATACTTTTAGAATCTATGCTTAAACCATGCTTTAAAACAACATGTCCAAGAAGCTTACCTTCATGAACTGAGAAGACACGCTTTTTGGGATTTAGAGATACTCCAAATTGTATACACCTTTCAAACACTTTCTTGAGATAAACCATGTGATCACCTACATTCTTTGAAAATACTATTATATCATCCAAATAAACAACTACAAACTTGTTAAGTAGGCCTTAGAATGCCATATCCATTAACTCTCTAAAAGGTTGCTCCAGAATTAGACAAACTGAATAACATATTTATATATGTAAATGTCCCCCACTTAGTTGTGAAGGCTGTCTTAAATTGGTCTTCTTCCTTGACCAAAATCTGATTGTAGCGACTATATCCATCCAACAAAGAAAACCTGTCTAAACCTAGAACAAGCTATAAAATTTGTTCCATTGATGGCAATGGATAGTGATATTTAAGAGAAGCCTTATTAAAATCATGAAAATTACCACATAAATAAATATCACCATTCTTCTTCTATATTGGAATGAGATTGGCCATCCAAGTTGAGTGTTTGATTGGAAATATAATTGTTGATTCTATGAGTTTGTGAAGCTCAGCTCTCATCAAAGGCTCAAACTTAGGATTGATTGGCCTTTGTCTTTGTTTTATTGGTTTAGTTTCCTCCTCTAACTCAATAGTGTGTTGAGCCAAACTTGGATCAAATCCGTTGAGATCACTATACTACCATGAAAATATATTAGCAAAACTTGTGCATAACTCAATGAAAGCTTGCTTTTGTGAAGGAGTACATACCTTACCCAACTTTAAAATCTTACCAACTACAATCTCTACATTGGCATAGTGCTCTTATTTTGTTGACAAGGATGAATTATCATTCGTTATCTCATCATAACCACTAAAAATGTTCTCAAGTGTGACCAAACCATTGGGCAAATAATTCATTTTTAGTTGCACAATCTGATCACCATACTGTTGTAAGTGCTTTGGTTGGTTTTTGGAAGAAAACTTAGCCTCCTCTTGCAAGAATCTCATAATTTGATTATCATATTCAAAAACTTGTCAATTCTCATGATTATATGGAATGGAAGGCCTTACAACCACCTTTAAATGTAATTAAATTTTTTCACTTTTTATATCAGCTGGGATACTAATTTGTGACCCAATGGAAGCCAACCTGTTAGCATGTTTATTCTCACCTCTTGGTATTTCCTGAATGTTAAAAGCTTAGAAATATTCAAGTAAGTACCATAATATATGCCTATAAGACTTCAGCAAAAAAAATTTGCATACATTTAAACCTCTTACTTGGTGAACTATAAGTTAACTATCACCAAAAACTTATAAGGTGTTGACTTTCATCTTCTTAACCCACTGCAAACCGTGAACTAGTGATTTATACTCAAGAAAATTATTTGAATAGCCAAACTAAAATTTAATAAAAGATAAATACCTTTGTTTTCGTTGGAGAAACCAACATCATTCCATCTCTAGTTCCATGCTTATTCCTTAATCTATTAAAGTACAATTGCCACAAACCTTCATTAGACTTATCTTCTTTGACCATGGTTGGAATTGGTGCATCATTCTCATGAGGGCAATACACACCAAGTCCTTCTACTTCAATCAAATTGTATGGATCATGCTCATGCAAGGTAAAAGCCCACTCATCAAGGAACAAATCTAGAACTCCATATAAAGGTAATTCACTTTCTACTTCACTAGCTTCTAGTACTTCATCTGAGATGATACAATTAGTATTCACAACACTTGGCATATATGGCTCCATATGAAAACATGTAATAGGTTCAGAATGAATTGGAACCATACCTAGTTATGAATAATAAATAATTATAATCAGCTGATAAACATCCCCCAATATTTGAGGTGAAGTCTCTTAAAAGGCACATAACGACATAAGGAGTCAAGTTTACCACAACAACATCTTGCCAAATAGTAACATTAGGACAAGCATGTAATGTTAATTTCAGATCTTTGATGATTCCTACCATATTTTTTCATAATCCATCCAATTACAATACTCCTTTAGTGTTTGGCTCATAAACAAGTCCAAGCTTGTCTACAATCTGTTTAGGCATGATTTTACTACTAGCTCTACTATACACCATATAATTTTGAACCAAATTATTACCTACTATCAAATAAAGGTAAAAAGGAGGAGTTTTATTTTATTTTATCTTAGTTTTGTCCACATTTTCCATCTTATTTACTTTTTGTACCTGTTGCTTTTCTGGTTGATCCAAATTAGTTAAGACAACACCTTCTTTCTCAACCGGTTTTGGAGACAATTTGAGAGCTGAAAGTTCTTGGATGAGCATATTTTTTTGTCTTGGAATGGAAAGAAAATACCATATGCTAGTGTTGATGTTAGAATTATTCATCTAGTCTATTATACTGAAATGAGATCTACTAACCTTTGGTTGTACCTTTTGAAGTACTAGCTATTCATGAACTAGAGGTAGTTGATGAACCTTACCAACCTCTATATTTTAATTTTTCTATGTTTTAAGGATATAAAGTTGTTATTTTGTACACTTATAAATAACTCTATGAGTACTTGAAGCATTTTTTACCTCTTGAGCCTCTTTAATGGCTGTTCTTTTAGCTCTAGTTATAACTATAACTTGACCACTTGAATTGTTAGTTTCAACACCTTGAGTAAAAGTAACATGATCGTCTACTTGCCAATTTATATTAATAGCATCAGGCTACCCTTGAACTTGATGAGTCTCTCTTTATGATGCCAAACCTATATCTTGGTATTGACCTCCTTGAAAAGAAAAATCTTTTTGTGTCATTTGAGGCATAGTGATGTTCTGTGATACCAAGGCTTAGTTTTGAGCATCATTAAGATTTGAGGGTTGCAAACCTAAATACTACATCAAGTTGTTTTAAGGTGGGGTGGGAATAATATCCTTTGAAGTGGAAGGAACATTAGGATCAGGGGAAGCATATAGCTTAGCTGGAGTTATGGCTCCTTGTGCTTGATAAGGTGGTTTATTTTCTCTAAAACCCTAAGAGGGAGGCCTTTGATCTTTAAAGGGCTAATAGGTGTTTTGATTTTGCTATTGATAAGGCCTATTAGACTAAATTTTTTGCCTCTTGAGTTTCACTATTTCATTCCCAAAGGATTGTATCAAAATTTTTAACTCTTCTATTTCACTAGTTTGACTAGTAGGGGCTGTAATTTAAGCTAGAGGTGCTGGAATAGGAGCTAAGAATGGAATTTGAGGAATTTGGGGGGCTGGTGTAGAATTTATTTTTATAAATATAGGCATTGGAGGTCTTGGAGAAATATTACCATCTTGTATCAAGCTATTTTCTTCCCTTATTACAACCTCATAAACATATGATAAGGTAGTACCACCCATGGACTATATCATCACACTAATGTTAGAATTAAGGGATTTCAAATAGTACAAAAGTGCATATTATGGGGATGGCCTTATCAACACATGTATTCTAGTCCATGTATTTTGGAATCTGAGGTTAAAATCAAACATGAATTTATGAGGAACCCTTGTTATGGTGATGAATTTCTCAACTAAAGATAGGTGATCAGATTTGTCCTCAAATTTCTTGACTAAGGCTACACCCAATTCATCCCAGGTAGAAATGGAGTTTAGTGGAAAGTTTATATACCATTTTAATGCTTTTCCTTTGAAGGAGGTAACAAGAAATATAATAGCAACATTATCCTCAACAACATTATAGACTGAATAGAGATTAGCCACATCTTGGATATGATCAATAGGGGTTATTTGATTTTCTCCTAAGAAGAATGGGATTATCTTGAGGGTAGACACCAGAATGTCATCAAACTAGGCTAAATTTAGTAGGCTACCTCTATTGAATGGAGCAAATTCCTAAATTTTTATGGCCATTTGGCTAGTGGGGGTTGTAGTGATTAGAATAGTAGAATGACCAGGAAGCAAATATTATTTTTGAGGATATGGTTTTGCCCTCCTAAATATTTATTTATTATAAGATATAAATTCAAAAGGAATACCTTTACTTGCTGACCTTATGGTAACTTGTAGCATGAAAGAGCTACCTGAATGATGCTATGAAATCTGCAAATTAAAGCATATTTATCTTGTGATGAAGATGAATATTTTCATCTCTTGAAAAAAATTTATTCAACTTCAAACTTCTTCAAATATACAAAATATTTCTTTGCTGGTCCCACCAAGTGTGCCAAAAACTATTGTCAATTAGACTTGCACCCCTGTGAAGGTAGTTTCAGGCTCTCACAATCTAATAAAACATGGAAATAATCCTAATCTATGGGTGACCTAATTAGTGGAATAAATATTTACATTCTAAGGGCTAGCTCTCTTTAGTGTATCAATTTGGATCTTTGCTCTGCTACAAATTGATAGGAAAAGAGAGAGAAACTTGAATGGAAATTCTATCTAATGATGGTGATACACCTATATTTTTGATTGATCCACTCAATTAGAGATCCTAAGAACAGTGATTTAGACAAGAAAAGGGCTAAACTTTAAACTCTAATTTACCAATATGCATAAGTATTTCATGAAAAGGTGTTATCCAGTGAACCAAGCTTGAGTAAAATGAAAGAATAGGCATGATTTAAAGCACTAACCAACCAATTATATCCACTATAAACTCAGCCAATAGATATCAAACACAAAACATGACTTGCATAAATTGATCAACTATGTTGCTAGGTAAGAATCAAGACTTGACAAGGAAGATAAATTCTATCACTTATGCAAATCACTAACATGAATACACTATACCAACATTCTAAAAAATAAAAATAGTCCTATTAATCTAAAAAAAGGTTACAAACTCAGTGTTTGGCAAAATTTGATCTTGCCAAAAGAGGGATATAATATAAGGCTAAAAAGCCAACTTATATAGAAAAGCATACAAAAGCCAAGAGATCGATGATGAAAATAGAAGAAGAGGTCAACTTAGTCCAAATTGTGTTATTTTAGCCTTCAAATAAAATCTATTTTTGTCTTATGCCTTGCATGAAAGTTATTTGGTGTTGAAAATGGATGGTGAGCCCAAGCTTGAGTCAAAACTTCCAACATGCATGATGCTACACCAATCTCCAAATATGAAACTCCTCTTGAGTTGCTAGAATGTTTTAAAGGCTCAAATTAACAAGAGTGCATGCATGAAATCTATGTTAAGCTCTCCAATGTTAAAATGATTGAGTCCTTCATGCAAATGAGTCTCTATTTTAGAACTAAAGGTGTTGTGTTTGAAATGGTTACACATCTTGGATGTATCTAACCCTATTTTGGACCACTTTGCATGTTGTAGAACATGTTAATCTATTTATTTCCTATTGAAATCTCTTGCATTTTGGTTTATAGCTCTTCATTTTGTGCATGTATTTCTCCATCATTTATTTGTTTTTTCCTTTTATAATTGTCTTGGTCTTATTACTTCCTACTCATTTCCTTTATACTTATTTCTTATAGTTTATTTTTTCCCTTTAGTTTGAACAAATCCCTCAGAAAAAAAGTCTAAAGGAATCATATCTTCAGGCTTTTTGTCTTTTGTCTCTTTATCATTTTCTTGTAGATAAATTATCTGTGGGAATTGTCTCTTTATCTCCTTTGGCTATTCTATTAAGTCCATTTCCTTCAAATAAAAAGTCTGAAGGAAATGTATCTTTCAGGGTTATGATAATGGTCTTTTTCTTTATAAATTTCCTTTGGACAAAAAGTTCAAACAAATTGCTTCTTTTGAATTTCCCTTTAGGCTTTTAAAATGTCATTTAATTGTTTTGAGAATGCCCTATAGGCTTTTTGAAATGTTCTTTTTTGAAGGGCTAATAACCCTTCAAATTTCTTGTTTTGAACTTTCCCAAAGGGTAGATACCCTTCAAGATTTTTTTAATGGATCCTTTTATGAAGGGATTCTACCCTTTAGAATTCCTTGTAAAGTGACTTTCTCGAAGGGCACATACCCTTCAAAAAAAAATGAAATGGTTCACTTGGATCCCTTGAAAAGTCCTCAAAATTGTCCCTCGGGAAAGTTAAAGTGACCCCTTTAGCTTCTCTAAAGGACCTTTTCCTTTTACCCTTCATCAACTTGAAAATTCCCTTCAGGCTTTTGCAAAGTGACCCTTTAGCTTTTCATAAATGTGCCCTTCAAATTTTCTCCAAGTGACCCTTTGGCTTTTCTCCAAGTGACCCTTTGGATTTTCATAAATGTGCCCTTTGGCTTTTATCCAATTGACCCTTCATATTTTCTCCAAATGACCCTTTGGATTTTATGTGCCCTTCAAATTTTCTCCAAGTGACCCTTCAAAAAGATGAAATGCTACACTTACCCCTGAAAAGTCCTCAATTTTTTACTTGGTATCTTTCTTTTATCTTTTTATCTCTCAAACAAAATGTCCAAATCTCTGCTTTATACACTTTTCCTTTAGACAACAAGTCTAAAGGAATTGTCTCAAATTTTGTAAATGAACTCTCCGAAGGGAAAGTACCCTTTATATTTTTGAAAGTGTCCCTCAAAATTTTAAAATTATCTTCTAATGAAGGGAGCATACCCTTTGGATTTATTGATTGGTCCCTTGAAATGCCTCCTCTTGAAAGGAAAAGACCCTTCAAAAAATTTTAAATACATCTTCGAAAGAAATAAATAGACTCTTCAGCTTCTCGAAAGAACCCTTCAGACTTTTGTAAATGCACCCTCCCAAAAGGAAAGAACCCTTGGCATTTTTTAAATGGCCTTCTTGTGAAATGCCCTTCAGATTTCTAAAAAGTGTCCCCTTCAACTTATTTTAGTCATTTCTTTCAGACAAAAATTCCAAAGGAAATCTATCTTCAAATTCTCCTTTTAAAATGGGCAATTCCTTCAGACAAAAGTTTTAAGGAATTATTGTATAAGAATTATTGAAAATTTCCATTTGGGATTTTTGAAAAGACTTTCTTGAAATAATTAATTATTCAATAAATTTGTAAGAAAAAACCTAAAGTTTTCTTCCTTGAGAACTTGAAGTCTTTTTCCTATAGAGATTCAAATGGTAGAGGTTACAATTTGACTTGTGGGGTCAAAATTGTTAACTAGTCCTTGACAAGGCCATTCAACATCCAATAATGTAGTTAGACTTGGAATAACCTATGGATGAATTATTTGAACATGGTAATCACCACTTTGGAGAACATAGTTGGCACATTCTTGAGTCCAAAAGGCATCACATTGTAATAAAAACAACCCCATTCAGTCACAAAGATTATTTTAGGCTTGGTCTTCTCCTTAATATGGACTTGGTTGTAGCAAAAGAACCCATTAGTGAAGGTTTATATTTTTTATCTTGTGATGCTTTCCAAGACTTCATCGGTGAATGGAGTTAAAAAGGGGTCATTGATGTAGGTAGTGTTCAACATTATATAATTAATGCAGATGTGAATATGCCCATCCTTCTTAATACTTATTATCATTGGGCCTACCCACTCAAACTCTTACATAGGGTAAATAACCCTTACAACTAGCATAACATCAATCTCTATTTTCACCTTGGCATGAAGGTTGGGATTCATCTGGTAGGGGTCCTTTTTAACTAGTCTTACACCATCGATTATCTTTATGCACATATTCAATAGACATGGGTGGACCCTTCATATCCTGATAAGTCCTAGGGAATAAATATTTGAATTCTTTTAGGAGGTTTATGATTCACACCAGCTCTGTATCAGACCAATATGCACCTAGAGTAGCCATATTTAGCTATCCTTCTACACTAATGTCCACTTTGATGGTCTTAAGTGGGGTAATATGGATCATTCTTCTCCTAGTGTAAGTCCTTGACTTGCCTAGTTCCCTATGTTGACTCAATGTGAAGATAAGTGGGGTATTCTTCACCAAGAGTGCTATCATTGACTTGGATCACAAGCTTCCATCTAGCAGTTAGGGTTTTCTAGTAGTGTTCCTTCCAAATTTCATCATCTTCCTTGCTTGAGTCATTGTTTAGCATCTAGTCTTGAAATAAGGTTAGGTTTACTAGCCCTTTTTATCTAAAAATGTCTTTCAAATACTCCTTGAGGATGGTAGTGTCTTCAAACACTGCCCTCAAAATTACTTGAAATGGTTTGACCAATTCCAAGTTATGTGAAGAAAAGGAGAAGGTATACACAAACTTCTCTTTAAGTGGATCCTAAATGGATATCTCTTGGTGCATCTTGTTGACCACATACCATGCTTATGCCCATGTCTTCAAAGTCTTTTAAAATGCATGAACCATATTTTTTTGGGATAGTTGCACTATAGTCATTACATGTTTAGAGTCATTAGAGTACACTAAGATATCCAAGTTCTCATTTATCCTCCTAAATTTGGTGCACATGGCTACCTTTACCTCTAGCCAAGTTGGAAATTTAAACCTTTGCACTGCCCACCAACATGTGGCAGTGCTCCTCAAAGTATACACAAATAAATCCATTCTATCTATCTCTTTGAAGATGCATGCTTCAAGGTTATGGGCATATCGTTCCATCAAGTTATACCCTTCAAATTTTAGGATCACTTCAATCTTATATTTGTGTAGACACTTAAAAACCACACATAATGGTTTTACATGTCAAAATACCCCTAGATTCCCAAACTACCATTCGTACCCTTTCGATCGCAAACCTGAGTCAAAACACTCTTTGACCAACTCCCCTTCTAACCTACCTTGACCAAACTTAACCCTTTGACCCTCAACCCTTCAATCCTTGATTATTGATGATCACTCTAACCACCAACTTTCAGCACTCTAACTACTGATGGTCACTTTGACTACCAATGATCGGCACTCTAACCACCGATGGTCAGCACCTAAACTTACTTGATTTATGTGTGAGCTAATGCATCAAAAAATTAAATGTAGTAATCAATCTATCACATCACAAACATTAAATTTAGGCAACCAAATCTCTTATGGAACCTTCTACCTCCATATTTCTTTGCCTATAAAAAAGAGAGAAAGACCATGAAAGAGGATCGATAAATAAATAGGTTTTCATTATTCTAGCAGCTACAATAAGGACCCAAACCTTTACCAAATTATTATTTGAGAAAAGTATCGTTACTCTACCTAAATCATTCTAGACTTCACCAATATCACCCAAACATTACTCTATTGAAATTTCTCTAGACTCTTCACAAGTCAAACAATCTTCTATCAAAAGCTAAGTATTTGTTTTCATGTATTCATTTACCTTGCTCCTTATTTCAACAACCTATTGTAACTATCTACCATTTATCCTCTGATCTCTAAACTTGTAGATCCAGCCTTTTTCCTTAACCAGACTTGGTAACAATAATCATTAATGGTCATCTTAATCATTGATGGTCGACTGTCAAAGTACCAACAGTCACCCTAACCATTGATAATTGACTATCACACTGTTATTAGTCACTCAACCACTAAAAATTACTCTAACCATTGATGGTCATCCTAACCACCAATGATCACTATGTGAACTAAACCAACAAGCATCAATTAACCCCAAACCTCAACTAAAACCCTATTTATTGACCTCTATCACATCATGGATTAGAAACAACAACCTGACCATACTTGAACCATTCTTTGAAAGCTTAACATTTACCTTAATGTTATTTTGTTATAACACTATCATTCATTTTAAATTATTTATTTATTTAGATATAGTACTTTTATGTTATGTTATCTTTCTTATCAGCATCTTTTATCAATGACTTGTCTTATAAGGTATATTGATAGCTTCTGAGGAAGTCACGTACTTCTTGAATTTAACTTACTAGGCAATCCACCCAACCTACTTAACTAACCAACCCTTTTCTAGTTCTCTCTTATTGTAGGTCATCATACCAAGCTAAAGATGAGTATCTACAACCATCTAGATTACAGATCACACATCCATCTAGGTTCTACCAACCTCTACTCCTCATTCATTTTTACCTTTCTTGTATAAATAGATAAAAATCAAAATTTGAGTAAAACATTTTGGCATGCCTTGTGGGACCTAGTTACATCTAGTCCCCTTTTATTATTTATTCTTGCTCATATAATGAAATTGAAATTTATTTTGGGTATAAAATTAACTACATACATTGACTTCTTACATATTTAACTCATTTAGTTAAATTAAAATCAGAGTAATCAATCATAGCTTCACCTCTTTATCACACACCATACCAAACCACTTATCAATCAATACATCTTAACACCTAACATAAGGCTCGACTAGGATTTCATCACCTAATGGTAAACCTTCACCCTTTGTCTATCTTAATTGGACTTCACTACCAAGGGGAGAAACCAAAAATTAACTCTTTGGTTGATTCTAAACTCTATAAATTAGTCTATACTGGCGAAGCACCTGACACCCTTATTGCTATGATGTGTGAAGTGAAGGGGTAGGCCCTAATACCAAGCCATGTACTAACTTTTAATACAGATTTTGAGAGACTAAACTAACCTAAAACCAATAATAGACTTATTTTTTAGTTCCCACTCTATAATCCAAGTCTTCCAACATTATTTCTAACTTTAGGCATAAGCCAAAAGAGATACTAAAAAGAACCCTATGACTTAATGTACTTTACTGTGTATTTTACCTTTTTGACTTTTTATTATCTACTCTTTGTTTTGAGTTGTAAGAAATATAACTTCCACCATCTTCCCTCCATTGTATTTTACAATGGATAAACAACCTATATTTTCTCTTAGATATCTTAACATTGCTAGGATCTTGGAGAAAAACCATCTCTCCTTAGAGCGATACCTTGCATCATAAGCCACTTGTTCTCCTAACCTACCCTACAACTAACCTAACCTTACCTACAACCAACCTAAGCTACCCTAAAACCAACCTAACCTTACCTACAACCAACCTAACCTCATCAACAACCAACCTAACCTCACCCATAATCTATCAAACCCTACCTATTTCCTATCAAACCTTAACTATAACTAACCAATAAATTGTTAACTACCACCTAAGCTGGTTACAATGTTAATAGACTCGATAATCAAGTAGAGTCATCTATTTTTAGTATCCATAACCAATCAACCCTCACCTAAAACTAATCAAATATCAACTATAACCAATGAACAATCTATCAATGACCATTTAACCATCATCATACCCAACCAATAACCCATCAAAACAAACTTAACAATTATCATAACCAACCTTGACTTAAACTTATCCAACCTCATCAACTATTGGGTCTCCTACTCCAACAATCATATCAACTACCCCAAACTATTTTGGGGTAGCCCTCTTTATCTCAACACTGAGATTTGGTCGATCCTCTTTTCCATGCAACCAATAACTATCAGACCAACTTATCAACCTTACCCAAGCAATCAAACCCACCCAATCTATCAACTCAACCAAACCTATCAAACCAACTAACCTCATCAAATCAATTGATTAGCTCACAAAATCAAGATAAATCCATCATTGAACCTCTTTTTTCACCCATTATTGTGCACACTAATAACCAAAGCCCTCAATATAATGAGGCCCCCATTAGATTCAATTATTATTCAACCTATAACTAAGGAAACCATAATCTAACCCTTAATCAAGCCACCTATTAACCAAGTGGAACCTTCTCAAATTTTCTTGAAAATCAAAATCAAGGAAACCAACTAACCTCTTCTAATTACCCATGTGGAACCAACCAACCAACCTCTTCCACTTATCCATTTGGAACAAATCAACCAACCTTTTCCACTCTCCCATATGGAACCAACCAATAAACCTCTTCCACTTAGCCATGTGGAACCAACCAACCTACCTCTTCCACTCACCCATGTGGAACCAACTAATCAACTTATTCCACTTACCCATTTAGAACCAACCAAAAAACCTCTTCCACTTACCCATATGGAACTAACCAATCAACCTCTTCCACTTATCCATGTTGAACCAACTAACCTACCTTTTCCACTTACCCATGTGGAACCAACCAATCAAACTCTTCCACTTACCCATGTGGAACCAACCAACTAACCTCTTCCACTTGTGATCTAAGAATATGACTTAAGAGAGGATGGTTAGTATGGTGTTAGTTCCAAAATGATAAATAAAATGAAATACACACACTAATAGCATAACGTCTCTAGGCCTAAAAACTAGGGAGAGCTTAGTTAACAAAATAAAATGACAAACACAACTAAAAATCAAGGAATCAAACACAGGAATTCCTTCACCTTCCTTGGATGCTACAAATGCCTTGTAATGGTGGCTTTCTGGGTTTGTGCTCATGAAGTCCTTGGCAATGGAAGCTTGACTACCTCCATCTCTTCTTGGCACCTTTAGATTGTGACTTGGATTGGCTTGGAATAAATTTGGCATGGTAACACTAGTTTCAATGGCTTCTTGAATATATTTGTGCATTATAACTTTACATCAAAATAGCTTAGAAATGATGTTCTTGGCCTCTCTATTTATAGATTTTTGAGAATGTCTAAAATCAACTTGAACCATCTATTTCAAGATTGAGAAGTGGCTAAGGATTAATCCAATTTTGAAATTAAAATTGATAAATATGCTCATCAATATTTTGGATAGAGGAGCAATTAAGAGGCATGGAGGGCATCATGGAAGGAATTAATGAGGCATGGAGGGCATGAATCCTGATATTTGTGGCATTTATGGCCTAGGGATGTCTTCCCAAGAAATGAGGTCACCTGATGATGTAGATATTCAATATTCATTTCCAAAACAAAGTATTCAACAAGTTTCCATGGAATTCTTGAGTAAGCCTTAATTTGAGCCAATTAGCTCTTAATCATGATTAAGCACTTTATGCACAAATTACTCAAATTGATCAAAATGCCTTATTATTGGTCAAAATTTTGAATGGATTAGAATTAGAAGGTGATGTCAAATGCATTGGATCTATTATCCCATTTAGGATGTTATTAATAGCAAATAATAAAGGCACATGTCTCATGTAAGAGTTTTGATAGGAAAAAGCAATCCAGAGCACTCAGGTACAAAATTGGCATTTTGATTCAAAATGATCTGATCAAAGTTAGTTGGCCCATAAATTACATTATCCCATTTAGTGATACCCTAGCCAAAATTGGCACTTGACTATGTCAGTTTGACATCATTTAGCATGTTTTAGTGTTTTTAGGTGAAATTGTGCATTTTATGTAGAAATTGGTCAAAATCTTGATTAGAGGTTATCGGTGGTTAGATTTAGGTGTTTACAGTTTTCCCCTATTTGGGAAGGCATTGCAAGATATAAGCGCAGTAACAAATTTTCAAAGAATGAAAAGGTCCTATATGCCTACAATTTCAATAATGATAAACTAACTATATGATGCCCCCTCAAGGGAATGGTTGGCACAAGTAGGTTGATAAATAGTCCCTCAAAAAGAAAGAAGTGAAATGAGGGGACCAAAGAAAGGAAAGATGATGGGGTGAACAGACAATGATATTGAAAAATTAGTTAAAATCATTGAGAATACAAGTGGGATGATGTATAATGGTTTGGCCAAAGGTAGTTATAAGAATTATACCTTAATAGTGGCAACGTGGTATGATAACATAATTATTTGTTCAAAGGCAATTATAATCATTGAGAGGATGGAGCTGCCCCAGTTAGGACAAACAAATAAGATAATAACTTGCTAATAAATAGGCAGAAAAAGGAAAGTGGTGACAACATAATGATTTTCCCAAAGGTGGTTATAATCATTGAGAAATGCAGGTGGGATGATGTGCAATGATTTACCCATAGATGGTTATAATCATTAGACCCTGATTATGGAAAACATGATAAAATTGGCCAAGGATGATGATAACTTAACATAGAGAGTAATGATGAATTGGAATAACTTAATAGTAAGGAGATGCTCGTCTGAGTTAATAAATGTTGAAATTCTTTCATGGTTAATTACTTTATTTGGGATATGATTGGGAGTGAATTAGGATGTCGATACCGAAGAGATGTCATTATTGTTGATTAGACTTTTTGAATCTTAGGTTTATTGTAACACGTGTCGATAGGCATCATGGTATAACATCATGAGGACTTGGCCAAAATATGCATGAGGATTGACTCCTGTAATCCAATACTTAATAGAAAATAGTGAACCAATGATAGAAACCATGATGACAATGTAAACATATGAATAGGGATGGATTCAAGTGTAAGTGTCAAGAATCTAGAACATAAAGCTCTGATACCACTTGTCAGGATTAGGAGCACAATTGATTACTTTGTAAAAGCAACTAAACACATAATCTAACCAGAAGTAAAGAGTAACTAGAATTCAGAAATAGCACATAATATGAGAGACAATACCCAATTGTATTAATACTCCTCTAGAAGGAAATACAATAAAGAGATCACACTCTTCCCAATAATTCTCCCTCAAGAGTTCTCTCTCACTTGCCCAGTTACAAGAAAACAATCAACTCACACACAAAGTTATTGTTTCAACCAGTTAGTAACCATACTATGAGTACAACCAAGTACTCAAGGTACTCCAAGTAGATCTCTACCAGATCTTGCTCTTGTTGTGTTACTGATCTCCTTTGACCTTGCTATCCCACAGATCTCCTTTGACCTTGCACACACACACACACCTACATATCAACTGACCTTACTTACCCATGAAGAACCCTTGTCCTTACCTCACCAAGTCCTTATGATTCTCCAAACCAGCACCCCTGTGGATCTTTTACAAGATCTTGTAACAACCTGTAGATCTACCTAATCATAACACACTTGGTACTGTGGCACTACAAGGAGCCAACCTTGCTCTCTCTATCTAGCACCTTGGGGATCCCTGCTTTGATCCCTCTCTTGGATAGAACTCTGATTCTACAAAATTGATTCTATCGAATCCTTGAGAGTCTACCCCTGTGAGTGACCTGTAATCAATAAACACTTAACACACTCTAAAACCAAGGTGTTAGTGAACCAAGCTCTGATACCACTTGTTGGGATCTAGCAAGCATAATTGATTACTCTTGCAAGCAACTAAACACAGAATTAAACCAAAATCACAAGTAACTAGAAATCAAAATCAATAAAGAATAAGAGATACAAGAAACAATGAAAACTTGTATTAAACTCATCTAAAAGGAAATACAATTGAATAAATCTCTCTTTCTTCCACACCTCTCAAATGTATAGATCTCTTTCCCTCAAGAGTTCTCTCTCTCACAATTACAAGCACAATTTAGCTACTTGAATTGTCTTCCTCATCATGATTCAAGCTATGAAGATCTATCCTTTATATAGAATTAGGGATCATGAGCTATGCACTCTCCACTATTAAATGCACCTCTTAATCAAGGGTTCAAATTAGTCCTACTAAAGATAGAGATGTAGACTCACAACTAACAGTGAAACTTATCATGCAAACAATCTGTTTCATCCTCAAAAATAGACTTTTGGAATGCACAGGTGATCGACGTCGGTCCCTGTCTACCTGCACATGACTGACGTCAGCCGATCCATAACCAACATTGGCAGCCTCCAATTGATCTATGACCGACATCAGTGACTGCGTAGATCTACAACTTCTACATTCGCTCATCCAAGTGAAGCTATTTATTTCCAAATGGGAGATTGTTGAGTTATGGAGCTAAAAGTTTCACCTAGATGAGCGAATGTAGAAGTTCTAGATCTACACAGTCACTAACATCGGTCATAAATTGACTGGAGACTATCGATGTCGATTATGGATCGATTGACGTCGGTCATGTGCAGGTAGATAGGGACTGACGTCGGTCACCTGTGCATTTCAAAAGTCTATTTTTGAGGACAAAATAGATTGTTTGCATGATAAGTTTCACTGTTAGTTGTGAGTCCATGTCTCTATCTTTAGTAAGACTAATTTGAACCCTTGATTAAGAGGTGCATCTAACGGTGGAGATTGCATAGCTCATGATCCTTAATTATATATAAAGGATAGATCTTCATAGCTCATGATCCCTAATTCTATATAAAGGAAGACAATTCAAGTAGCTGAATTGTGGTTGTAATTGTGAGAGAGAGAACTGTTGAGGGAAAGAGATCTGTACATCTAAGAGGTGTGGAAGAAAGAGAGATTTATTCAATTGTATTTCCTTCTAGAAGAGTTTCATACAAGTTTTTATTGTTTCTTGTATCTCTTATTCTTTACTGATTCTGATTTCTAGTTACTTGTGATTTTGGTTTAATTTCATGTTTAGTTGCTTGCAAGAGTAATCAATTGTGCTTGCTAGATCCCAACAGTAAGTGTGGACAAGGAATCACCCAATGAACACACATAAAATAAATCAAGGTAACAGTCTTGAAAGAAAAAAATAAGTAGAATAAAAAAAGTATAAATAAACAAATAAATAAAGTAATAGAAACCATACGAACATTGCCCCTAGAAAATAGGTGAAAACTTAAAAAATGAATATAATGGAGGAATAGAATAAAAAGAAGGGGGTGGCTGAGTTGTCTCCATATGCACTAGGCAAGTGGATGCTACCTACATAGTTCCATGGATGTAATATCTAATAAAAAAAACTTTGGGCCACATTTAGTTCTCCTAGGGAATGGGAAGATTGTGATGACCAAAGAAAATAAACAAAATAGATGTGATAGAAGAAGATAAATGGTCTTGAAAAATGGCAAGGGCATGAGGGAAAAAGGCCAAAATGGATGGGGAAACTAAATGACAAGTGATTTTCTTGTAAGTTAGTAAGGGTTCCCAAAATCCTTAAGGCAAAGAAGTGGTCAATGTTTTTGTTATTTTCTAATGATTTTTCAAATGTTTTCATAATTATTTTGGAGTGTCTTAACCCAATCGAGAATGATGAGACACTAGATGGTTCAAGATCACAAAATGGTGAGAGCATGGCTTAGGTTGCTCACAAAATGGTGAGAGCATAGATTAGGGTGCCTGAGCTGACCTCAACAAGTATTGAACACTACCTACATAGTCCTAGAGTAGGACCTCAAGTCACTATAGTTCCACCCTTACAATGGAGGAATTTGACTAGTGTAGCAGTCAATTCAAACAAAATAGGCACAATTGGTAAAAATACATAAGAAGTGGAAAGTTGGTACATCAAGGCTTAATATTTCCCCTAGTTTTCCCATAGGTAGTTATATCTAGGACATAAAGGCATAGATCAAAGGTACTAATTTGCCTAAAGGTAGTTATAATTAGTAGCAAGACTGATGGTAAGAAAGGAATAACAAATGAAGGATGCAACTACCAAAACTTCTATCACAATATCCCAAAATATGATCTCTATTTGAAGTAATTAATCCCACTGATGAAACTAATAAAAAACCTTGATGCTAAAAATGCGTAATGAATGGAAAAAAAACCAAGGTCAAATAGACTAGGCCTTAAAACACACTAGGTTGATAGGTCAAAAATGGAAGATAGATACGGTAGATAAAGATGGATAAGGATGGTTTTATGTACAAATAAGAATAGTGATAAAATGGAATAACTAAAATGGTCCTTATAAATAATTCACCTTGGCACTCAATCATAGTACCACTTGAGATGAATGATATTCATCAGCTTAAGAAGTTCATCTCCATCTGGTGTGGCAAGCCTATATGCTCATGATCCATAATCTGTAATAATGATGAAAGGTCCTATCCAGTTTGGTTTGAATTTCACTTTATGCTTCTTTTCAGTAGTGGTATTATTTAAGAACAAGATCATCAAGTTCAAATGTTCTATGCTTAACATGTTGATTATAGTGGCCTTGGTCTCAATTCTGATATGCTTGAAGATTGTTGAGTGTAGCTATGCATTTCTCATCAAGTAGGTCTAGCTCTTATAGGCGAACTACTTGATAGTCATGATCATCTAGGACATGCTTAAAAGAGATGCAGAGTGAAGGAAATTCAACCTCAATGGGAAGGATAGCTTCAATACCATAAATAAGTGAGTATGGAGTGGTTCTTATGGGGGTATGATGATTGGTATGGTATGCCTAAAGGGTAGGAAATATTTAAAGGTACCAATCATGATCAACATCATTAACAATCTTTTTGAGAATATTAACAATGGTTTTATTGGATGCCTTGTCTTGGCCATTACCTTGATGGTAATATGTTGTAGAAAAATGTTATGTGATGTTATATTCAGTACATAGCGAGTGAGCATCTTTGTTCTTGAATGATCCTCCATTATCAGATATAATGTTAGAGGGAATACAATAGCGGCAAATGAGATGGTTAAAGATGAAATGGGGAATTTGATTTCCAATCACGTGAGAGGTATAGCTTAAACCCACTTAGTGAAATATTCAGTGATGGTAAGGATATGTTTATGGTCATTAGATGAATTAGGGTTAATCTTCTAAATGAGGTCAAGTCCCCATGTAGAAAATGGCCATGATGTCAACATCGATTTCAGAGTGTGGCATGAATCATATTAGCATGTTGTTGACATTTGTCATACTTTTTTACATATGCAGTGGGATCTACATCCATTATGGGCCAATAGTAACCAATAAATAAGAGATTTTTGGATAGGACTGCCCCAATAAGATGGGCTCCACATACTCCATGAACTTCTATTAACATTAATATAGACTCTATCGAAGTTAAACAATGAAGTAGAGTTCTATAAAATATACAATGGTAAAGGGTGGATATAAGTAGAGTATAATGAGTGAAATGATGAATAAAGGCTTTGGTTTGTTTTTGAGATAGGTTAGGTGGTAGAACTTGGTCATGAAGGCAATTTTAAAGGTCTGAGTACCAGATAGAATTAGGACCAACAATATCACAAATCATAGCAACAGTTGAAGGTTCATGAGTTGGTGTTAAAAAATTCTCAATGAGGAACTGATACTCTCTATCTTTATCTATTTATCAAATTAGAGAACCAATAATAGCCATAGATTTTGTAGTTCTGTTACTAGCCCTTGGTATGTGCTCAAAATGAATGTTGCCAATTTGTTGTTTAAGAGTGTCAACCATGGATTTATATAGAGCTAGCTTGTCATCTTTGGTCTGGAAATGATTTATAACTTGATTGATGATTAATTGAGAATCACCATAAACTTGGAGATGAGATATATTCCACTGCACTACTTTTTGAATAGATACAAGTGCTTCATACTCAACCATTTTATTTGTACAAGAAAAGCTAATTCTAAATGATTTAGGGATTAGATCCCTTTGTGGTGTAATAAATAATAGGCCTACCCCTGATCCATGCATAGTGAATGAACCATCAAAATACAACTTCTAGGGCTACTCCTCAAGGGGTGTGTCAATGATGGTCATTATGTATTCATCAGGAAATTGAAATGTGAGTGGCTATGTATCTATGAGAGGTGCTTTAGCTAGTTGATCTCTAAGAACTTGTACTTTGATTGCCTTTTGATTGACATACTCTATGTCAAACTCATTGAAAAGAATGATCCATTTACCTTCTAAATCTATTTTAGATAATAGATACTTGAGTGGATCTACTTTTGCAATGACCATGGTTTTATTATTCAACATGTAATGGCATAGTTTCTGAGCTATGAAGACTATGGCTAGACAAGTTTTTTCAATAGGTGCATAATTATGTTAATATGTAACCAAGGTATGACTTAGGTAGTATACAACTTGATATTTTCCATTTTCATCATGTTGAGCCAAGAGTGTCTCCAAATCATGGTTGGTAGCTGATAGGTTTAAAAAAATGGTTTTCCTGGCATAGGAGGTAATAAAATAGGAAGATTAGCAAGACAATCTTTGAGTTATTGAAAAGCTATTTGGCAATGATCATCTTAGTGAAATGTAACTCCCTTCTTCAAAAGGTGTGTAAATGGATGACACTTTTCTACTAAGAGATGAAGCATTGAATTGACTGGATCTTCCCTTCCAAACTATAGAGTTGCTTTAAATTGGTTGGTGGTGACATCTCAATTATAGCATGGAATTTAGCCAGATCAACTTAAATACCTCTATGAGACATGATGAAGCTATTTAATTTGCTTGAAGTTACATTTAACACACATTTATTTGGATTGAGTCTAACTTTTTACTCCCTTAATCTTTCAAATATCTTATTCAACACTATTAGATGGTCAGCCCTAGTTTTGGATTTCCCTAATATGTCATTGACATAGTCTTCAACAATATCATGCATCACATCATGTAATATGATAGTCATGACCCTTTGATATGTAGCTCCAACATATTTAATACCAAAATTACATCACCTGATAACAAAATGTTCCACATGGAATGGTGAATGCTATTTTATGCCAATCTTTTGGCATGATTCTAATCTAGTTATATCCTAAAAAGCCATCCATGAGTGAAAGCATTTCATAACCAGCCATGGATTCAATGATCATGCCAATATTAGGCAAGGGAGAACCATATTTAGGACAAGCTTTCTTGATGTCTCAAAAATCAGTACAAATTCTTATCCCTTCAAGCTTTTTACTAATAGGCACCACATTAGAAATCCATTTTGAGTAGTCAATGGATCAGATACATCCTGATTCTAAGAATTTTTCTAACTCTTTCTTTACCAATATAGCAATGTGAGGGTGCATCTTATGTAGCTTTTGTTTTATTGGTTTGGTGTCAAGATTAACCACAAGGGGGTGCAGAACCAAGGTGGGGTCTAAACTTGGCGTGTCAAAATAAGCCCATGCAAAGATATCTACAAATCCTCTCAATAGAGTTGTAAGTCATCATATTCCTCTTTGGTGAGGAACGTGCCTAATTTTATCCATTTCAAGTCTGATGGAGTCCCAATGTTGACCTTTATTGTATCTTTAACTAGAAGGGTTGAACCATCTTCTAGGATACTAGACAATGACTTGAATTGTTGGATTATGTCAGGGTCCTCCGTTAGGACTTGCTCTTCAACCTATCCTAGGCATAATGAATCTGAGTCCCCTAATGGGAGATTTGGCCATGTGACAAAAATAATAAAAATTTATTGAGGAATTTGATCAAATACTTGTTTTTACTCAAATCTTAACTTGGATCCATAGGCAAGTTCATCATTGGTGGTCTCCTAGTCTAAATTCAAAGAAGAATGAACACCCCCATCTAATGGTGCCTAAAATAAGTTTTCACCACTAGAATAGCCTTTAGCTTTACTTTTTCCATAGTTAGAAAGTTCCTAAAAGAGGTTTTCACTTTGGAACCTCATTATTTTACTTATTTATATTTTGGCTAAAGGTGTTCACTCACTCTCCAAAATAGGCTACTAGATCCAATGTGATTGAAAATATTGATTTGTGATCTCCCAATAGAACATTGTCTCTAAGGCCTAAGAAATCAAAAAATGCCTCATCATTCTAGAACTCATCAATCAATAGATTGGATTCTTGTTGGTCTCAGTCTATCAATTGGGGATAATATAATGGTAATGGGTTGTGATGAATGGCAAGGGTAAGGGTACAAATGGCATTATTATTAAACAAGTTGGTTTCAGCTAGGTTATCAAAGGTGAGGCTCTGATTAGACTTTGCTTCATTATCGACATCATCATCACTAGTAACTAGTGATGGAGTCTGAATAAGATATGTGGGGTCACCCACAGGTAGTTTAAATCTAAGTCCATAAGGTCTTTCATACTTAGTCATAGAAATTAGCTCGATGGTTCCTTATTGATTTGATCTAAGACCTCTCCCTTCATAATTGTGACACTCCATGATCCTATTAGGAATATGATACTTTGAAATTTTATAACAATCAACTTCATTGTCATTGTATAAACATGATTCATCCCCTTCAAGAGGGTTATCTTTTAGGCTAGATGTTGGTACAAATGTGACAGGTCCCTTATCTTTGTTCTTTTATTGTCAATGCATATGTGGGGTGACTTTAGGTCACCCAAAGGTTTTTGGATTCTAAGATTAGAAATATGAAATGTATCATGGGTCACATACTCTCCTAGTCCATTATCTAAAATGGTGAAATTATTGGAAGCTTTAGGAGGTGACATGTGGGAAAGGGAATCTAAGGTATTAGGATCTATGCAATTATCTGGTGAAGGATCAATAAGTATAGCCTTTTCTTTATCCTACTTGGAACTTGGATTCATGTTTTACTGATAATTATGGCTTTGAAACTCAACCTCAAGATGTTTGTAGTGTTCATATGGGTGTAAATATCTTGGAATATTCACTTCCATCCTTGAGTGGGAAAACTCGATACACTAGTGCAGTGTTGATGGGACTAAATGAATCTCATGTAACCAAGGCCTATCTAGAAGCATATTTTATGATAACTCAAGATCAAGCACATGGAAAAGTGTATCATGGGTCAAAGGCCCAATTATAACTAGCAAACTAATGGTGCCTTATGATTCTCTTTCTTGATTATCATAAACTTTGATAGTTATTGTCTTTGGCTGGAGATATGCCATTGTGTGCCCAAGAAGCTTGATGAGATTTAGGGACACTATGTTGAGGCAGAATCCATTTTCTATAAGGACACATTTCACTTTATACCATTTTATATAAACTTCTATGTATAATGGATTATTAAGGAGTGGGCCAAGGGAAGACATATCACTTTGGTTGAATATGACTTGTTGGGTTGGAGCTAGGTGTTCAATCAAAGCTTGAAATTTATCAGGGGATATGTCGCTAGCAACAGTGGATCAAGTCAAAAACTCATTCAATATGTTCTTGTGGATTATTGACGTTCATAGAAAATCTAAAATAAAAATTTATGCTGGTGTCTTTTGTAATTGTTCCACAATATCAAACTTCTTATCTTGGTCAGTAGTGAATGGTTTATTCTAAGGTTGAATGGTTGGTTAGATGATAGGAAATATCATAGATGGTTGTGGGATTGGGATAGTAATCTTTGACCTCCAAGTTGTGATTTCATAATCAAGATTACATATTGGAACATTATTTCTAACAAATGTTGGAAATGGTGTGGGACCAGATAGGACAAGCTTTGGTTGCTGATGCACTTGCATATGGTCATGTGGCAAAAACAAGTTGTCGATATAAGGTCCAAAAGGGGAAGTCCTAATTTGATGGTTTGCATGTATGCACTCCCAAGTCAAAGAAGGATTATCCATATAATTTAACTGAATATTATTGTTTAGCAATGGTCTAGATAGATTAGTACTTGGTCTAGGATTAATAGAGATGGTATTAATGATACCCCCTGTAATATGACCTAAAACCCTATTGTAGTCATGTGTAAATGCATGGTAGATTTGTTGGTTGTTACCATTTTGACCTTGTTTTCATATATTATTCTATCATTATGGGTTATGGTACTGATTTTGTTGATTCTACTGGTTTGGCCTTTGATTTTGCTACTGCACTAGCTGTTGTTATTATTGTTGATTATTTTATTGTTACATATTGTTATGTCAAGGAAAGGGGTTTTGATAAATTCCCAAAGTTTTATTAGAAGTGGAAGCACCATTATTTAATTTTATCTCCCCATTCTCCAGCATATTCTTAATTAAATACTTGATTTGGACATATCTACATAGATTATGCCTGTTGACCCGATGATAGTCACATAATTCATTTTCATGATACCAATCAAGATAAGGAATGCCTTGTAGATAATGCTTTGTTATAGGCCAAATAATCAAATTATCAACAATAATATTGTGAAATACAAACTCAATAGGTTCTCCTAGGTCACTAAAGGCATGATGTGTAGGGATGGTTCTCCTAGGAGGAGGGGTTTGTAATGGTAAAGGCTGTTGTATTTATTGTATAGGTTTTGGTTGTTGAGCTTATGGCATTAGTTGGAGATATTATTGGGTAGGAGTAAGCTAAAAATGTGGTGCAAATGAAATTTTCACCATTTGGACATGATGGGATTTGCTTACTCCATTTTCCACAACACTTTTATTGCGGTTGAATTACTTCAGTCTTTCTTGGTTATTGGCCTATGCTGGTTGTGTTGATTGCACTTGAATAGGATGTTGTTGGCAATTTCCTTGATTGGTACCTTGATTTTGAATATTTAAATTAAGCTTGATGACTCTTTTATTGATGAGTGCTTGCTTGATTAACAAACCTTTATCAATAATCTCTTTGAACATATGTGCACAATGTAGTTCTAGATGGTAAGCTATCTCACTATGCAAATTTTAAGTAAACACAATGGTTAATTGTTTATCTAGTAAAATATGGGTGAAATAGCTTGTAAGGGCTCTCCATCACTGTATATAACTTGTAAAACTCTCTACAGCTTTTTTTTTTGCTTGCATTAAGTCCACTAATGAAATCTCATGCTCAAGATTATAAGAAAAGTGTTGCACAAATTTATCAGAAAGATCATCAAAATCTATTACTAAATTCTTAGGCAACTTTGAAAACCACTCCAAGGCTTGTCCAACCAAGCTCCTTGGAAAAAACAACAAAGGTATGTATCACTATATGCCACTGGTTGACATGTGACAAATAATTTAGTCAAATGAGCCTTAGGGTCACCTTTCCCTTTGTATTTATCAAATTTGGGTGGTTCATATCTTGGAGAAAATGATATCTATAAATACTCCATGTTGAATGGATAAGAACACAACTCATCTAATTTGAACTTTTTAGTCTACTTCCCAGCTTGAATGGTAACAATTGCATCCTTCATTTGTTGTAATTATTGGGATAGGAAACTGGAAGGAACATTGGTTTGAGGGAGAATATTGGTTTGGGTAAATGTCTAAGAGGTCACAAGTGGGGCACTTTGACCAAGGTATGATGGAGATACATGTTGGGGTATATTGTATTGGTTGGAGAATGGACTAGGAATACACATACGTGGATTAGGATTTACATGAAATTACATATTTGGTTACATAATATTATAGTTTGGGTTGGTAATAAAGGTTTGACTTGGAGGATTTTATGGTTGGGATGAAGGGATATAATTATACTAGGCCTATTGTGGTTAGAAAGGGACATGCCCCTGACTAATCAAACCTTGATGTAGAGTGGGAACTTGTGGACCAAGAGCCTATCTCTGAATTTATGGCACATTTTGAACCAACAGTTGTCTAGTAGGTATTTGAGAACCATGGGGACTTCCTTGTTGCATGAATCTCTGTGAGGAAGTGAGAGCAAGTTATAAATTTGACATCTATCATTGACCAATATTTGTACATTGTTGACTAATCATTGCTTTGTTTTGAATTGGCATATTAGTCTATGACTGAAGAGGTATGTTTGTCATTACCTAGTGAGGTGGAACATTATTACCCCTGATTGAGGTGGTAATGTATTTTTCCTCTATTGCATTGATACACTAGATTGTGTTTATTATTGTGGAATAATACTCACTACTTGTTGAGGAGGAGTAGGTTTCATCAGATTTTGTCATTGAGGCATGACATTAGCCATTTTTTGATTACCTAACCCTGTAGGTTATACACTTGAGGAAGAAACTAGTTAAGGCTGGGGTGTATAAATTTTTATTCCTTGGTATGATGATCTACTCATGGGATCAAGTATAGGCACATGTTGTTGGCTAGTTGTTTGTGCATTAGTACCACTTTGATTAAGATTGGACACTATTTGCACATTGTCTACTACGTTTGGCTCACTATTCTATGTAGAGGTTGAAGACACTTATTCGTTAACGAGCATATGTATCAAGTTATCTATCAAAGAAGTTGGTGAAAATGGGTCAAAACTCATATTATCTTATCTAGTTAACTCTATCAACACTATTGTTGAAGGAACTAGGTCAATAAGAGGTTTACTCACCATGTTCATCTGATTGAAATCATGTGCTAGATTTAGGTAGGTTTGATATGCTACCTACATTTAGTTAAAGTGATATTTCATGATGTTTTTGCCTTGATTGGATATATTAGGGTCGTGATACATCATTTGGATTAGATCCATAGGATTGCTACAAGAAGCATGGTTATCATAAATGATATTGTGGGGCACTCTTACTAGACTTGGTAAATTTTCATGGGGGAAGTCTGCTAGAAACTTGGCCCCTACCTCTATGGCTCTAACCAAAATTTCATCTTTGTTCTCTAATAAATGTCACTCAAACAAAAATGGATCATACATGGAAGCTGTATTAGTAGAATATGACTGTTGAAGAACTGACTGATCCACTATGGGTATTGTAGCTAGGTATTGCATAGTTTATTATTGGTCCTATTTTGAATGAGGTGGTGTGTTAACCAGATACTTAGAAAATGGATCTTGGCTTTGTGCCCCTGATTGAGTATTATATGAGGGATAAGAATCCATCTCATAAGCAATATTATCTGTATAGGGGTCTTGCACCATTTCTTCTTATGAGACTACATTATTAATCCCTAGATTGTACATGAGTCCACTATGAGTGTAGGAATGCATGTTGAGATCCATAGTCAATGCTTCATGATAAAAGGCCAAAGAGTTATACAAACTCTAAAAAGGACAAAATCTAAAACAAATGATATTTCAACTTGGTCTAGATTTGTCAAAAGGATCTAAAGGTTTATGCAAAGATTTTTGAGGAAATAAGCTAGCATAAAGTATCTAACATTTCACTATTCACACAAAGATAAGCAAGTAAATGGACCAAAAATTAAAATACCAAAATATAAGGTCGAAGTATTTCAAATCAATCTAATCTAGGAATTTAAAAGTTGCTAGGTCTTTTGGCCAAACGCGACATCAAAATCTAGGCTCAAACAAGGCATGTGCTAGGACTCTTGGCCAAATGACATCAAAGGATAGACTTTGAAATAGATGAAAGTTTTAATCTAATGGATTTGAAACACTTCTAACAAACACTAGGCATTTGATTCTTGGACATGAAGTTGATCAACTAGGTATAAGGTATGAAACCAAAGGCACTTTAGAAATAGTTTATTTTCTCATAAATAATGGTATAAAATTTGGTTCTTTTGACAAATAAACTAGACAAAAGTGAATGGTATAAATCTATTTTATACATAGTGTCACAAAGGAACACTTGGATTGGTATGAAAATATAGGAAAAATTTTGGAAATCTATGTAAGAGGGTTTATGAAATAATAATAAAAATGTTTTGGGTAGCATAACGATGTTATACTACCCAAAAGGTGTGACAAATAAATTTATTTTAAAAACTCTCTAAGGCAAAGACATTTTCCCACAATTTTGATAGCATAACACTACTTTTCTTGATTCAAAATGTTGTGGCACATAGACTCAAAGTGTAAGTGTTTATCATAAAATAGCTTAAGTCTATCAAATTATGGTAGTGATTATGAGTCTCAAATGACCTTCAACCCAATTTGGAAATTAAACCTAAGTTCCCTCAAGTTTAGTGCAAATGGAAAACCCACTTAACACATCAACCCTATGAACTTATAAAGGTGTAATTATAAATTTAGATTATAAGTGAAGTACTTAAAAAACTTTGGTAAAGGTCTAGACTCAATTGGGTAGCATAACTATACCAAAGTGGATGATATGACTCTCAATCTTTTGATGAACTTTTGAACAAGATAAATTGATGATCTCATGCGGGAAGCATAACACCTCTTTGTTGAAAGGAAAATTTAGACTATGTGTTTGGTTTGGATTATTTGTTTACACTAAGTTTTGACTTTAAACAAGACTTTAAACTAGGACAAGACCAACTAATTAATCACCCCTAGGTCCTAAACTGACAAGGTTTCTTGGTATTGTTGGAATCCATCAATATACATCATTTGATAGGATTTTAAGTGTTCATCCAAAAGTAAATGCACATTATATAGTAGGGTTTTTACACCCCCCTTCTCTCAAATGACAGTACTGTGACATGGACCTTGAGGTGCACCTTGCACCAACAATAATTCTGTGACAATTGGGGATTTGTCTAAGATCTAACAAGTTTCCAAATGATCTAGGAAAATCAATTGCATAATGACTTTCACATCAAACAATGCAAAATAAAAGCATAGATTTTGGGTCTATATCACTTGGCTTGTTGCAAAAAGGTCTTGTCCTTTTTGTAACCACTACATCCTATTGTTCGCTCAATATAGTGCAATGTCCAAAGTGCCACTACATCCTATGTGCAATTCCAAAGGAGCGAAATGAAGTCAATGGTAGGAGATGAAACCATGGGTCAAAGCTTCCTTAAAGAACTTGTGGGAGGTGATGAATTCCCCCTCTCAAGCCAAGATGTATAAAAAATAAAGGAAGCATGAAAGTAGAAAGACTTTAAGGTCATTTTCAAGGTCACCCAAACTTTGACAAGTTTTTAGGGGGTGTTTTAGATGACTTTATTTCTAAGACTTGGACTAGGCTATTTGAAATAGGAATGGAACTTTTTATTCTAAGGGTTCCCTATAGGGGAAAAATGGAAGAGAATATATGAAATATCCCTCTTTTTACCAAACCAAATCTGATCTAAACAACTATTACAAACAAGAATTGATAAGTGTGTTCAAATTTAAGCCCAAATGAAAGGTTTGGTGGTGTTCATTTAACCCTTTGGTATTAGTTGCAAACTTTGAAAACATTCACCAAAAACATCTAAATTCTTTATTAAACACTAAAACAAGGTTCTTAATTGATTTTTAAACATGCAAAAGGTGATCTAAACATGTTTTGAGCAAATTTCAAGCTTGGTTCTACAACAAAAATGTTAGCATGTCCTTTAGCTTTGAAGTTTTTTTTAGTTTGAAATAATAAACTTTGGAAAAATAGCTCTTAGGTCTATGTTTCTGGAAAAAACACAATGACTGACATTGCTTATTACAACTGATGATGATTACTTTAGATAACCGATGTTAGTTACCTAACCAATTTCGATTAAACCATACAACTAATGTTGGCCTTACTTGTCGATGTTGGTTACTGTGTAAAACCATGGCAAAAAAATGGCAAAATAAAGTTAGAAAATCAATTTACAAGAGTTTTAAAGGTCCTAATAAATATTTTAGAGTTTCCAAATGATCTTCTTCAGGGGTGAGATGCATCTAGTCCCACTGCGCATGCCATAATGTGATTTAGGAATTTGACTCAAGAGAGAATGGTTAGTATGGTGTTAATTCCAAAATGACAAACAAAACAAAATAAACACACTAATAACATAACATCTCTAGGCCTAGACACTAAGGAGAGCTTAGTTAACAAAATCAAATGACAAACACAACTAAAAAGCAAGGAATCAAACACAATAATTCCTTCACCTTCCCTGGATGTTCCAAATGCCTTTGTAATGGTGGCTTGCTCAGTTTGTGCTCATGAATTCCTTCGCAATGGAAACTTGACTACCTCCATCTCTCCTTGGCACCTTTGGCTTGTGACTTGGCTTGGCTTGGAATTAATTTGGCATGGTAACACTAGTTTCAATGGCTTCTTGAAGATATTTTTGCATTATAACTTTTCACCAAAATAGCTTAGAAATGATGTTCTTGGCCTCTCTATTTATATATTTTTGAGAATGTCTAGAATCAACCTGAATCGTCTATCTCAAGATTGAGATGTGTGGCTAAGGATTAATCTAATTTTGAAATTAAAATTGATAAATAGGCTCATCAATAATTGGGATAGAGGAGAAATTAAGAGGCATGGAGGGCATCATAGAAGGCATTGATGAGGCATGGAGGGCATGAATCTTGATATTTGTGGTATTTATGGCCTAGGGATGTCTTCCCAAGAAATAAGGTTACCTGATGATGAAAATATTCAATATTCATTTCCAAAACAAATTATTCAACAAGTTTCCATGGAATTCTTGATTAGGCCTTGATTTGAGTTAATTATCTCTTAAGCATGATTAAGATATTTGTGCACAAATTACTCAAATTGATCATAATTCCTTGTTATTGGTCCAAAATTTGACTGGATTGGAATTGGAAGGTGATGTCAGATGCATTAGATCCATTATCCTATTTAATATGTTATCAAGAAAAAATAACAAAGACACGTGTCTAGTGTAAGAGTTTTGATAGGAAAAAGCAATCCATAGCACTCAGGTGCAAAATTGGCATTTTGACTTGGAATGATCTGATAAAAGTTAGCTAGCCCATAAATTGCATTATCCCATTTAGTGATACCCTGGCCAAAATTAGCACTTGACTATGTTATTTTCACATCATTTATCATGTTTTAGGGTTTTTAGGCCAAATTATGCATTTTAGGTAGAAATTAGTCAAAAGTTTGATTGGAGGTTATCGATGACCAAATTTAAGTATCTACACCACTTACCAATTCTATGGAACCTACCATCAACCCTACCTTACCATCCATTAACCCAAACTTAATAAACATTAACCCTATCGCACCTACCATTAACCTAACTCTACCTATCATTAACCCAACCTTACCTAACATCTACTCAACCTTACCAACTAAGAACCCAAACCAATA
This sequence comes from Torreya grandis, assembly GCA_037957365.1. Taxonomy (NCBI): domain Eukaryota; kingdom Viridiplantae; phylum Streptophyta; class Pinopsida; order Cupressales; family Taxaceae; genus Torreya; species Torreya grandis. Next base: position 6,228,699 of record JARHVA010000204.1, on the reverse strand, counting down.
TCAAATCATCAAACCAACCAAACCTATCTTAACCTACCTAGATCAGATCTAACAACAATTTCATAGCCTTGGTACAATAGAAGAAATTCCACCTAAACCACTACCTACAAACTTGACCTACAAACCATTAACAACTAACAACTCCTTTTGAGAGGTGGATGGAGTCATCTTCACCCCTCCTAAATCCTCTTATTAACCAACACCTCACCTTAGGATCATTTCCCATCTTCAACCATCCATGGAAAGAGCAAACTGGGGAGGATTTTCCCTCTATAATGCTTTGACCATTTATCACTACAAACCATACCTTAAATAATTAATCAAACTAACACTTGGAATTTTTTTTCCTCAACTATCAAACCAAATTATCAACCTTAACTAACCTATCAAACCCACCCATACCTATCAACCAACCAACCTTGAACTATTAGAGATTACCTTTCTCCTTGACCCAATCACACTTATTAGAGAATCACCTTTTCCCCTACCTAGTGGAGTCACCTTCTCCACCAACCTACCTAACCTTTAGAGATTACCCTTCTCCACCTTACCAACCATATATTATTTCTCAGGATCACATCCTACCTTAGATACCTGAGAACTCACTAACCAACCACCTTACTTTAACCATGAAACCATTGGAGATTACCCTTCTCCATCAACCAACCAACCAACCAACTAAATGACTTTAACCTTAGTCATTTTGGGCCACCTTTTTCACATTTTATGCAATCACCAAGAATTTTTGAATTACCTTCTCCCCCAACCATTAGAGATTACCCATCTCCACTGACCATTTGGGACTCACCTTCTACCCCAACCTTTGGAGAGTACCTTCTCCACTAACCCAACCTAAACCAAGTGGTATACTAAATTGGGGAAACCCATTTGGACACCACCTAACCTATTTGAGAGTCACCTTTTCCCCCAACCTTTGAAGATTACCTTCTCCACAAACCCAACATAAACTAAGTGGTATACCAAAATGGGGCAACCCATTTAGACACCACCCAACCTATTTGGGAGTCACTTTCTCCCCTAACCATTGGACATTACCCTTCTCCACCACCCAATGAACCATTAAAGATTACCCTTCTCCACCAAACTAGCACCTAAAAACCTCGCCTATTTATCTTTCTAAATATTTTTCCCATCTAATCAAGTGTTGAAAAGTAACTAGGGGACATTTACTCTCCTGATTGACATCAACCATTTACACAAGCATAAATCTGGGGCATATCAGAACCTCAACCTCCTCAAATAATTTTACATTTATATGCATGTTTTTTGGTTAAACCAAGTTCCTTATCATCTTATGTCTAACTTAGGCTCATCCCTTATTTTAAATCACCTTCTTATCCTTATCTTTAAGGATAACCAATTAAAAATAGGATCATGTGATTATCCATCATAACATTAGCCTAATCCTAAGCATGGATACCATGGCTCTACCCATGACATGATCCTTATGGTACTTTATAACCTTTTTAGGATGGATTTCCATGGTCATTATCACTTAAACCACCTCGTTTACCCATCTTAACCCTCCTTGTGGTATGGATTTGCCTCCATAAAGGAAAACCTTAGGCCTATATGGATAGTCTATGTCTAAACTAACATATAAATAATTTGGGATACCAAACTATCACTTATGTCAACATCTCTAGCATGCAGACTACTCCCTTGAAGGACAACTACCCCAAAACAATTAAAATTGATTGAACTTAAGATATATTGCTCCCTTGAAGGATAAATACAAAAACAAACAAATCCAAACTTAGACCACTCTCTTGAAGGATGGCTAAGTCAACTTTGTCAAAATAATCATTTGAAGCTTCCCATATTGATCAGCTTCCCAAACCTATCAAACTAATAAATAATAGAACCTATATCAAAATCAAATACTAATCAATCTCCAAAAACTTGCAATCAATTTTCACAATAGCATCAGTAGACTTCTCGCATCAATCAAATTTCACAAATCAAGGGATTTTTTATCTTACTTGACACCATGTGATCAAGCTACCTTTTTTTTTAACCATCAAACTAAAAAAAAAGCAAAAGCATGATAGGGGTTTATGTTCATAAACTCACTTATCCTACCATCATAGTCTTTTGTCAATATAAGCATTTATCCTCCTCCTTATACTTTCATGACCAATTAAGAAGATGTATCTTCCCCCTTGTGAGTCATTGAAACTAACCCATCAAACTAACCAATCAATGAAATTATTTAGGAGTCATCTTCCCCACCCTTTGGATATTACCCTTCTTCACCTACCTACACTTACCTTAACCATAAACCTTTGGAGATTACCCTTCTCCAACCACCTTACCTTAACCGTAAACCATTGGAGATTACCCTTATCATACCAAACCCAAACTAAATGGTACATCAGATTGGGGAAACCCATTTAAAATACACCCAACCATTAGGGAGTCACCTTCTCCCCAACCTTTGGAGATTACCTTTCTCTTTAAAACATTAACCTTTAGAGACTACATTTCTTTGAAAACCTTCAACCAAACCAAACCAAGTGGTACACCCAATTAGGGCAACCCATTTGAACACCACTAACTAACCTTTGGAGAGCACCTATTCTCTACAAACTAACCATGAACCATTGGAGAACACCCTCTCCAACTAAAAAACCAACCATCTGACCACGTCCACCTCGGCATTGGCCATTTTTTGACCCAAACCATTTGCATATTTTTTGATGACCTTGACTTAGTCATTTTGACCACACCAATTACATCACCATGTTGAACATTTTAATTTGCACCACCTAGTGTACACCAAACCATTTGTTTTTTTCTTGAGAACACTTCCTACCTCAGATACTTGTGAAAACACTGACCCTATCTAGGAGACTTATAGAGTAACCCAATCATCTATGCCTAATGTTGGGGCCTAATTACCCTGTCACTTGTCCTTCTAGAACTGAGCTTATTTTTTTTACCAACAATGGTAATCTAGTATATGCATGATTTTGACTATCATACTTAGTCACACTTTATGTGCATGTTTCTGACTTAATTCCCAAGCTCACCTACGACCCTTATTACCTACCTTTTCACCCACATAACCACTCATTAAACTCGTACCTGATTCTAATTTACCTCATCAATTCTTGCTTTAAGAGGGATCACCTCCTCCCATACTCAAGGCAACTAAACCTTTAACCCAAAATCCATTTTTATTTTACAGCTTGTTGATACAAACTTTGTCAAGAATCTAGAACAACAAACATGCTCTGATTCCACTGTTAGGACCTAGGAAGCACAACTAATTACCAAGAAACTAAATGCAAAATTTAACCAGAAGTAACAAGTAACTAGAATTCAAAAACAACACAGAATATGAGAGACAATACCCAATTGTATTAATTATACTCTTCTAGAAGGAAATACAACAAAGAAGATGCCACAGTCTTCTTCCTTACACTCCTCTAGGGCTCCCACACCTCTAGGGCATAAACAGTAAATCTCTTCAAGAGTTCTCTCTCACTTGCACAATTATAAGCAAACAATCAACTCACAAACAAAGTTGTTATTTCAACCAGTCAGTACAAAACTGCTAGTACAACCAAGCATGCTACGTACTCCAAGTCGATCTCCTGATCTTGCTCCTATTTTGTTGCTGTCACCTTTGACCTTGATACCCCGTAGATCACCTTAGAACTCGGACACACACACCTACAGATCAATGATCTTACTAACCAACATGTAGATCAACTCTACATCTTAAAGAACCCTTGTCCTTGCCTCACCAAGTCCTTGTGATTCTTCAACTAGTACCCCAATGGATATTCTACCTGATCTTGCACACCTGTAGACCAACCTGATCATACACTTTCAGCACCCCTATGAAACTAGGAGGAACACACCTTGCTCTCTTCACTCTGAAGGAGCTAACCTTGCTCTCTCAACTAGCATGGTGGGAATCCCTACTTTGATCCCTCACACTTTAAAATACAACCCATGAGTCTCTTATATAGATCCCATGCAAACAATAATTAGACATCCAATTACAATAATTAGATCTGCTACTCAAGACTAAAATTAGCCTTTCAACATGCAAACAACTAGTTTGTTAACTAACTATCTATGAACTAGTAGTTCTAGAACCGCACAAGTGATCAACGTCAGTCCCTGTCTACCTAGGGATGATCGATGTCAGCCGATCCCTAACCATCATCGATTTCTTCCTGTCTGCACCCTACTGATGTCGATTGGCCTGACTGACGCCGGTGACTGTGACTTCAAAATCCTCCTCCATGTCTACATCCAAGTGAAGCTTTTAGCTCCACAACCTAACAATCTCCCACTTGGAGATAAATAGCTGCACCTGTACTTGTACCTATACAACATCTAATCTATTTCCTGGCTTGTATCCCTCTTCAAGCTCAATCTTGAAGACCAACCACCACACAACCTATGGTGCAACACCTATCATCCAAGTAACCTACCACATTCAAAGTGCTTAACCCTACATAGCATGTATACCTGTTGTTGGTCCCTCTCAGATACCTGAGAACCCACTGAAATGCTTTCCAGTGATTCCTTCACGGATTGACTACAAACTTTCTGACAGCACCCACTGTTGGGGCAAACTTAGGGAGTACACATTTACTCAACCTCATCATGTGATTGGGGACCCTATTTTGTGAACTGTCCATCCAGAGGTGTGTTGCCCATCTCTGCATCCTACACTACCTTCACACAATCATCCTGTGACAACATCAACTTGTGATCTTCCCTATCTCTAGAATTACTCATGCCAAAGAATTTCGCTCCTCTAAATTATTCATGACACACCTCTGAACTAACTTTACCTTTAGCTCAAAAAAACCTTATATGTGTAACCCTACATCAAGCAAACACACAACATACAGTAATAGGATGATGTAGCTATCATCATCCACCTAGTAAAGAAACCACAGTAGTTACAATGACATTGACTAAAGCCATGCTTTGTCATCCACCTATCAAACTTGTACCACTATCTTAGAGCTTCCTCAAGACCATATGACTTGGCCTTCTGTCTCACGTGTCCATTCTCTCTATTCTTTAACTAAGGTATCCATTCGTCTTTAGTTCTTTCATATCAGCTGGCAACCCTACCAAATGTCCCATTTGGTTCTACATCCTAAGAATCAAATTCCTCATTCATGCCATGCTCCCATTGTTTCTTGGATCCTTCTTGCTTTACAGTGAGCAATAAGTATAAAGAAGAGGAATAATGAATTTGAGGCTTACTTACCCTTTTAGTCTTCCATATGGGCATTTGAGACTCCTTGACAGCTTGCTATTTGCCCAAAATCCATTCCAGTGACCAACCTCAATCACCACATAGTCTACATCTAATCAACGTCAGTTTCATGCGACTATCCAAGTCACCAATGCCGGTTATCCTACTGATGTCAATCTCCACATACCTGACAACATCAACTCCTCTAGTCTGCACATGACTGACATCGGTGCCTATTTGTTCAATGTCAGTTACCCCTGACTGACGCTGATACCTGTGTTCACCTATGAGTGATGAATTTTTACTTGTGAGCTCTCCATGGATCAAAACCTTGTCCAAACTGCCCTGCTCAGAGATGTCTAGCCTTCTCCACTGATCTCTATCCATCATCTCCTCTAGAAAGACCAAAGCTTTCCAGTTCTTAAGTTTGTCAAACACATCTAACTTCCTCTTAAGAACATGCATCTCCTTCTTGCTCATGTGACCAAGCCTATAAAGCCACATCCTTGCAACAGAAGAAGAATCAGTAATACAAGCAGGTAGATAAAGAGTACCTACTTTCTTACCACATACTAATTCAAGTGCATCCGCTGTGAGAGTTCCTGTGCATCTCTCATCACCCAACTTTCCTGAAGTAATTAGCTGCATCTTCAAAACTGGGACCTGCATGACCTCCTTCAACACCCATGTGTTGGCCATCTATAATTTCAACTACACTTCCCCTTTGCCAATACTTTGACAAGGCTCACCAACCCCTCTATTTGGGGCTGCATGGAAAGAGGCAATAGAATCTATAAACCAAGATTCTACTTTATCCAAGGAACATCCCAGAGCATCCTGTGCAACAACACCTGCAACATCTGATTCTTCAGTTCCTTCATGGTGATCTTCTACCAACCAACAATTTTTCTTTTCCTGCCCTTTCTTTCCATAACTCCGTAATTGGCGATTCATGCTTTTCAATTCCTCCATTCTTAGTGTACTTTCCTTTGCCATTGCTATACTCCCACTCAATCAAAAACCCCTGAGAGTGACCTGTAATCAAACACAAAACCTACTTCCTACAACCTTGGCTCTGATACCACTTGTCAAGAATCTAGAACAACAAACATGCTCTGATTCCACTGTTAGGACCTAGGAAGCACAACTAATTACCAAGTAACTAAATGTGGAATTTAACTAGAAGTAACAAGTAACTAGAATTCAGAAACAACACAGAATATGAGAGACAATACCCAATTGTATTAATTATACTCTTCAAGAAGGAAATACAACAAAAAAGATGCCATAATCTTCTTCCTTACACTCCTCTAGGGCTCGCACACCTCTAGGGCATAAACAATAAATATCTTTAAGAGTTCTCTCTCACTTACACAATTAAAAGTAAACAATCAACTCACAAATAGAGTTGTTGTTTCAACCAGTCAGTACAATACTACCAGTACAACCGAGCATGCTACGTACTCCAAGTAGATCTCTTGATCTTGCTCTTGTTATGTTGTTGTCACCTTTGACCTTGCTACCTCGCATATCACCTTAGACCTCGCACACACACACACACACACACACACACACACACACACACACACACACACCTATAGATCAATGATCTTACTTACCAACATGTAGATCAACTCTACATCCTAAAGAACCCTTGTCCTTGCCTCACCAAGTCCTTATGATTCTTCAACTAGTACCCCAGTGGATCTTCTACCTGATCTTACACATCTACAGACCAACCTGATCATACACTCTCGACACCCCTGTGGAACTAGGAGGAACACACCTTGCTCTCTTCACTTTGAAGGAGCTAACCTTGCTCTCTCAACTAGCACAGTGGGAATCCCTACTTTGATCCCTCACACTTTACAATATAGCCCATGAGTCTCTTATATAGATCCCATGCAAACAATAATTAGACATCTAATTACAATAATTAGATCCATAGCTCAAGACTAAAATTAGCCTTTCAACATGTAAACAACTGGTTCATTAACTAACTATCTGTGAACTAGCAGTTCTGGAACCACAGAGGTGACTGATGTCAGTCCCCGTCTGCCTGGGGATGATCGACATCAGCTGATCCCTGACCGTCATCGATTTCTTCCTGTCTGCACCCTATTGATGTTAGTTGGCCTGATCGACACTGGTGACTGTGACTTCAGCATCCTCCTCCATGTCTGCATTTGGGTTAAGCTTTTAGCTCCAAAACCTAACAATAATTAACATGTGTGGATGAGTCAGGGGGAGTTGTTCATATGGTTGTGATAAAATTAGTCCCAATTTTCTATGGTCCAAGACTTAATTCATGTGATGAAGCTTAGCCAAAGATATGTGTGTGTGCAAATTTGGGATTCCAGACATTTTGATAGTTTTTTCCATGTTCAAATGACTACACACATATGAACATGACACTAAAAAACTACACATAAGGGTTATAGATGTCAAAATACACCTATATGTCCAACCTATCATTTTCACCCTTTTAACTACAAAATTGAGTCAAAACACTCTTTAACTAACTTCCTTTCTAACCCACCTTGACCAAACTTAACCCTTTGATCCTTGACCCTTCACCCTTCGACCGTCAACCACTGATGATCACTATGACTACCGAAGGTTGGCACTCTGACCATTGATGATCTTCTAACTACCAACAGTTGACACTCTAACTACCAAAGGTCAACACCTGAACTTACTTGATCTATGTGTGAGTTAATGCAAACTAAAATTTAAATACAAGCAACAAGCTAATGTATTACAAACATTAACTTTAGGTAACCAAACCTCCTATGGAACCTTCTACCTCCATCTCTCTTTACCTATAAAAGAAAGAGAGCATTACCATGAAAGAGGATTGACAAATAATTATGTTTTCATTCTTATAGTAGTTATAATAGGGACCCAAACCTCTACCAAAATTATTATTCAAGTAAAGTATTGTTACTCTACCCAAATCATTCCAGACTTCACCAATATCACCTAGTCATTACTCTACTAAAATTGATCTAGACTCTTTAGCAAGTCAAACAACCTTATATCACGAGCTAAGTATTTATTTTCATGTATTCATTTACCTTGATCCTATTTTGACAACCTATTTTTCTTATTTTCCATTTGTCCTCTGACCTCTAAACCTATAGATCCAACCTTATTCCTTAACCAAACTTGGTAACAATAACCACCAATGGTCATCTTGACCATTAAAAGTTGGCTGTCTAACTGTCGATAGTCACCTTGATCATCAATGGTCAACTATCAAATTGTTATTAGTCACCTAAAAATTAAAGGTTACTCTAACCACTGATTATTACCCTAACCACTGATGGTCATTATGTGAACCAAACCAGTAACCAAACTAAAAAACATTAGTTGACCCCAAACCTCAACTAAAACCCTATTTTCTTGACCTCTATCACCTCATGAATTAGAAACAACCTAACCATACCTAAACCATTCTCTAATATCTTATCATTTACTTTAATGTTATTTTGTTAGAACACTAGCATTTATTTGTAAATTATTTATTTCTTTAGATTTAGATGTTATGTTATCTTTATTATTAACATCTTTTATCAATAATGACTTGTCTTATAAGGTGTATTGACAACCTCCAAGGAAGTTATGTACTTCTTGGATCTATCTTTCTAGGCAATCCACCCAACCTACTTAACTAACCAACCCTTTTCTAGTTCTCTCCTATTATAGGTCATCTTCCCAAGCCAAATAAGACTATCTACAACCGTCTAGATTAAAAATTTTACACCCATCCAAGTTATACTAACCTCTACCCCTATTTTAGTTTTACCTTTATTCTATAAACAAATAAAAATCAAAATTTGAGTAAAACACTTTGCTCTAGTAGAGTATCCTCTTTCCTTTATTTTCTTGGTGTACGACCCATTATTTTAGAGCGTGGTCAATCTAGATCTATCTAGTTTTCATGGGCTTAGGTGTCTTTGTGCACACTAAGTGACATCTGTGACTAGTGATCTCATAAGCCTCTTTAATCCATCATTTTCGAGAGACATTGGTGGTTTTTAAGGTTGATTTCCCATATTCCTAAGAGATCACTTCTTGATTTTAAGGGTTGATATTCTTGGTGCCTTGCACCATGATGTTATAAATATGATTGATCTCATCCTCTAGATTAATGTTCTCCATATTGGGGGGTCCTTGGTCACTTTAAATGGTAATCACTACCCTTTCCTTACCATTTTTGAATGTCATGTACCAATTATTGAAGCACATATTTACATTGTTGACATAACACTAAGGCCTACCTAGAATCACTAGGTAGTTATCCTATTTGGCCAACTCAATAACCTCAAAGTTAGTGTGGAATTTGGTGCCCAAAATATCTATAATGGTTCCCTACAAAATTTTGATTAGATACATTTGGGTCTTATTTTCCATGAAAATTACATGGGTAGAAGGTCTCAAGGCTAGCCTACCTACCTTCTCCCATGCATTCTTGGTCAAGATATTGACCTCTGCACCAGTCTCAATCAACACCTCACAAACAGACCACCCATCGATAGTGGTATTGACTAGTAATTATTGGTCATACTATGCATTCTGAGTATGCCTTACTTCATGCACCCACTCCATATGTAATGCAATAACCTCAATTATCTGGGGCTTAACAACTTCATTGGGATTTCTCCCTGCATGCTCCAAGAATGAATTTTTCAACAAGGGAAACACCTTATCTATTTGTAGAAGGCACAAGATCTTTATCAGATCCTATAATTTAACCTCTTGGTTATCTTACTTTCTACATGAGGTAGTAGCCTACACTTCTAGATCTCTGGTTAGTTGGAGTTCTACCTAATAATTTTGTATTACACTCATGGTTTGTTGTAGGATGTCTTTTTGGCATGTTGGGTCAAGGTAGGGTACAACTTTTGGCTTTAGCCATATTATGCACTCAATGTGTCTTGGTTTACCTTATTATAGGCATAGCTCTTATTTTAGCACAATTAGTGGCTAAGTAGTGAACCCACTCCATGTGGTTTCCTGCACCTTGATTAGATCTGTGCATGTTGGTTTTAACTTTGAATCCCATTTCATATCCTTAAGCATGTGCCTAATCATTCCTACACCCCTATCAATACCCATTTTTCCTTGGGTCATCTTTTTATACAAGTTGGGGCACTCTTCAACCACATGTGGTCCTCGATAATACCTACACATTATATGCATCAAGTAGTTACACTGATGGTGCTCAATTGACTAATAATTGTAGCATGATCATGGTGGGAATCCTCCTCCATTATGTCCTCCACCTCATCCTCTAGTGACTCTTTAGTTCCCATAGCTAGAATTATGATGGACATAACCCTTATTTACTTAGTTTTCCTACCCTTTGATTGTTGTAGTTGTGTACCATGTTCCTCTCTCTATGTTTTGGTGCACCTCATCAATTACTCAGTAGTCAGTTGTGTTATGAGTATAAGCTTTACATAACTTATAGTAGGTGGTTATGCTAACCTAATTGGCACATTGAAATAAAGGATAATTGTGAATATCATGCACCTCATGACACACTTCACAATTAAAAAGTAATGCATACATATTCCTCCTAGGGAAATTATTTATATTATGACCCTCCATCTTTCACTTGGTGAACCACAACCCACTTCAAGCATCTTGCAATAAACTAATGGTTAGCTTCTATATTTGGGAGGCCATAGACATAATTTGTGCCTCCATGAATGGGACAATGCCTATATTGGTGCTCCCAACCACCTTGGCTCTTAGTGTGGCTTTAAGCACTTCCTAAGGATCTGTGAATATTTTCATGGATAACACCTTTATAAAATGCACTAATAGTCCTCCAACAAACCATTGTTGGGAGGGGTAAATGTTGTAAGGAAGCATGGAATAGACCATATTAAATATAACATATTATAATTACATGCTCTTAGATAATCCTTTACTTATCTCTTTAAGCATGATGATGCTCTACTACTCAAACTCAAGTATATTAAACTCCTTTAGGAAGGCTCCCTTAAAGGTGTCATAATCAACCATAGCTTGGTTAGGATCAAACCTCCTATACCAAGTATGGGTGAGATTAAGCAAGGTTGTCATGAATTGAGTTGACTTGCACTTATATTGAGTTATTCCTCAAGCACACCATTGTAACTCACACTTGAGTACATGATCTATGATGTTTTGCCTTGATATTTTGGTAGGTGCATAGCCATATCATAATAGATCTAGCGTGAGGGAGTAGTTGGTGCCCAAGGTGCTTGTCCTCTTGGTGCTTGTCTTGGTGTCGGTCCTCTAACACCTCCAGCCACTAGGTTAGGCACTAGTTTGGTGGTTACTTCTAGTGTTATAGATGATGATGGTGCCATACTACTAACTAGTGGTGTAGGGCCACTTCTTAAAGGTTGTTGTCTAGGATGTGCCACTGACATTGGTTGAACTGAGGTACTTATGATCACATTCTATCTAATCAGGTTGGCACTTCATGGTCTATAGGTATCTTATCTTACCTCTTCATATGGAATGACTTATTTAGTCATAAGGTTTTTGTCCAAGTTTGCAAAGTGATCAAAATCCATGTTAACAATAGGGTCAATTATCAATATTCTATTTTCCTTTGGGGAATATAGCACATGAGCTCATGCCACATGTTCAAATGGGGTAAATGCATTTGGCACATCACCAATGGTCAAATTTTAAAAGGGACCCCAAGCATTCACCCATCAACTATGGAGATTGTTCTAAGGTTTCAAGGGATCCTTCCTCTAGGAGTGGCTATTATTCAAGAGATACTTCCCCATACCCTTCCTGTGTGCTATATGTATTCTCAACACTTATAGGTTCTAGATATTCAATTAGTCCACACCTCTTATTATAAGCTTATCACATAATATCTTAATTGTCAATTTGATCATCTCCTTCCATTGTGCCTCACCTATATATCCCCTTATTCCTCATTACATTTCTCATACATGAAACAACTTTAGCCTTCCATCCTCATTGTTTCAAATTTTTAGTCTACCATCAACTTCTTGATTTTGGTGTTGAGTTCTTTCATAAATGCACCTCTAGGATCATGTAATAACTAGTACTCTAATTCTTTAGGGTAGGAGTACATCAAGATCATGAACTCAAGTAGATAGATATTCATTTCCCCTTACTACCATTTGTCTATGGCTCTAGTCTAGGTGGAATCTAAATTTTCAAGCCTCTCTAGGTACTATGTTGTCCACTCAAGGCACTATCCATATCTTTGGTTCTTATGGGTTGCATAAGAAACAAACTAATGGTACACTTTCTCCAAAAGAACACCTCATACAGGGCATCATACAAGTGGTTTTGGACCCACTTCCTTGGGTTCTACCCTCTACAAGTTAGATGCCTCAATGTAAATCTATCTTCCACCCATTCTAGCTAGTGCTCAGTGTTCTCAAGGGAGTGTCAGAGCATTATCTTGGTACACCATTACAATAAAAAAATCAACTATCCTGGCAATAGAACCAAAATAATATAGTAAATTAGGTCTTTTAGGTCATGGGCCTAGTCATGCACCTACCTAGCTCTCTAAGTCAGATTTAGGCATGTTCTAGGGGGTGTAGGCCCTGATGATTCCTATGGCACTCAACATTTAGCGCTCAATTGTGATATAATCAATATACGTAAGGTGTAATCCTTATGTTCTCACCTAAAGCAAAACAAAGAAGGGACCAAGGTCTATTGGGATAGTTATGCCATGACACAACATAAGTCTTAAAGGGCTTGAGTTAACGTAATGATGGTTGGGAATTCATAGGCTCAATGGCATTCAAGTGCTTGAGGACCAATTGGGTGTGAAGTTAAGGGACTTAGGCATGGTTTTTCACTTAGGCATGGGTTTCATTTTGAGTACAGGGTCTCAACCACACTTAGTATATTTCTTATTTTGGGTGTAAGACTCATTGTCATCTATAGGTCCACTATGAATGAACCAATTTAGAATCTCATGAGGGCTCAATCACACATTTGAAAAAATATAACATGTACTCAATAAACATTTAAAGGCTTAAACATTAATCCATTAGATATTTATGAAAATCATTCTTAATTAATCCCTTAAAAAATAATACATACATAATCCATATAAACTGAGCAAGTGCTCAACCTAAACTACTAAGTCATAAACTCACAAGAGAGCTTGGGTGTTACAAAGGGGAGCATAAAAATGCATCCTAAGATAATTTATAAGCTTAAGATAATATTATAGCATCAATTCACTAGAGCTTCACTACTCTAGTTTGCCTCCTTTCTTTAGCTAAACTCATCTTCCTTTTACAGGTTTTGAAGCATCCTAGGTTCATGGTAAATGGGGCACATTGACTGCTAAGCTGGCACTCAAGATACACATCTCACTACCTCCAATATGATTTGCCTTTAATGTTCAATAGTTATCCCAAATACCCACTTTATAATGCTACATGATTTTAAAAGAGGTAATTGTCTTTAATGGTTGGTCACTATCTCATGCACCCAGTTCTTGATGTTGCTTGGAGTTGTTTGTAGCTAGCCAACTGGCACCACTAGGAGATAAAAATAAAAACCATACACATAGTTGCCTTGCACTTAGGTGTCTCTTAAGTTAGTGTAGATCCACTACTTAACATGAAATGGAGCTCAAAAATTTTGAAGGAAACCTAATGATTCTTCTAAGTTTGATATCAAGTTGAATACAAGGTACGCATGTTTATATACTAGTCCTTGAGTATGAGGTTCTTGAGAAGCCTAGTCACAATAAGCATAGTCATATCATGAGCATGAAGAAGTGTGTATAGTTTTATGCTACCATATAAGGAGAATGAAAGGAATTTAAGCAAGATTTAGAAACATCAAATAATGTTTCAAGACCAGTTGTCAAGTCTTTGGATTTAGTGGGAGACTTGAGAAGGCTTGTGCATAGGATGCCTAGTCTTAGGAAAAAATGGACATGATCGCTTAGTAAGATAAATTCACATAAGCATAAGAAGATGTTTGAGGACACTTGAGCATGTATATGAAGCCTTAAAGCACTCAATATAATTTCAAGGTAAGTCCATAGGGATAGATTGTACAGGGCTAGCATTTACATAGACTAGTTCTAAACTATGTTTTACATAATAAGGGGTCATGAGGTGTTTTGAAGACCTAGTAAGGATGCAAAGTAGTGGTAGAGCATGGGAATTATTGCTTGAGCATGTGAGTGAGGTGAAGATTTCATGGAAAAAAGATAGTAGGTCATATTCAAGGATTAATGTGACTTATAGGTCAAGTTTCAAGCAAGCAAAGAGAGAGAAGGTGACCAAATGGGGTATGAGGTTTAATTTCTAAGGAAATAATGGACAAATAAGCATTGATAGAGGTATTCCATGATATTTTAGGTATGTTGACCGAGTTTGAGGTTAAAGTATGAAATAAAAGTCATGGAATGTAGTTTTGAGGTTTTTTGTGTGTAGAGGACTCTCCCAAGTACCTCCAAGTGGAATTGGTTTATCAAGTGAGTAGACACTATATAAAAATCCATTTTTCTTAGAAATTTGATGTACCAGACATAGTTGGCCAAGTCAAAGTTTCTAAGTAGATGGAGTTTAAATATTGATACTTATATCTTATGTCCATAGTGGTTTATGAATATGTTTTAGACCTCAAATATGCTAAACCAATCATGGAAATTGACCTATTTCTAAAAGGACTAGTGATGAAAATAGTGAGAAAACTAGGCAGAAATGGGAATGAGATTAGGGATGTGTTGTCATGGATTAGGGATGGGTCCAAATGCATGGGGTTATTTTTCAATACCTTTAATAAAAATTCATATTGATTATATGTTTTAGAGGTCAGTAGATATGTTGATAATGTTACTTAAAAGTTGACATGTCTAGTATAGATGAGACAATCAAGGTGTAAGGGT
This sequence comes from Torreya grandis, assembly GCA_037957365.1. NCBI lineage: Eukaryota > Viridiplantae > Streptophyta > Pinopsida > Cupressales > Taxaceae > Torreya > Torreya grandis. The sequence goes on along the minus strand of JARHVA010000204.1, from coordinate 6,213,529 downwards.
ATTATTGGCCATTTTGGCCCACATATCAAGCTTCTTCATAGTTTACAAAGTTGAGTAGGGTCCCAACAATTGATGAATGGATCGAGTGGTTTTGAAGCAGGCTCAATGTCATAAGTGAAGGAATTTAGGCAAGGTTTTCGTGGTGTCGAGTAGTCATAGGAATAGATCCATAAAAGCCCTAAGCTCATACTTTTCCAACCTTTGCCTAAGTTATAACATTTAGATTTCTTTTAGAGGAAATGTAAAAGGATTAATCCCTTTAGGATCTTTTATTTCAATCTTTTAGCTAAGTGTCTTCTCTTCAAACTTTTTTTTCAAGTGTCAAGGAAAATTTTTGGACTTTCTGTCCAAAACAATTTCCTCAAAGGGGTCTTTTCTTTTCGAAGTAAACTTTTCAAGATTTTTGAGGGGTGTTTTTCCAAAGGAAAAGGAATAATTCCTTTATAAAAATGTTTGAGGCAAAAGTAAACATAAATATCTTTTGAGGAAATTATCCAAACAAATTTCTCAAAAGAATTCTTTTACAAGAAAGGGCCCCTTTCAATTTTCTAGGGGATATCTTTCAGATAAATTATTCCAAAATAGAAATCTTGAAGGATGTATTTTCATGCAAAGTGTCCTATGCACTTTCCCCAAAAGTTCCCTTTTATGAGCAAGTTCCCTTGAACATTTTCTTCGAAGGGCTCTTCCCTAAGAAAAGTGTCCCAAACTATTTCCCCAAAAGGTATGTTTCTCAGGGAAATAGTACACTTCAAGGTTTCAAAGGGAATTTTCTAAGAAAATTTTCCTACACACTTTCTCCAAAGGATCTTTCTATAGTGAGGTGGACCAAGTCAAAATTTTGAAGGACACTTTTCAAAGGGAAAGGAGGGGGGTTATTTTGTCAAGGCCAAGACCCTATAAGATGCCAATAATGCTTGAAATGGCTTAGAAGTACATGGGATCCATATGGTTCTTAATTTTATTGATTGAGACACTTGGGCCTCATAATAGGAACTCTAAGTAGGCACTTTGATGACATCACCATTTCCATGTGTGGATGAGTCAAAGAGACTTGATCAAATAGGTCTATTCAGTTTTGATCCTAAAATGTATGCACTAAGTCTTAGGTCCTCTGATGACTCAACAATAGAGTTATGCATGTGGAAATTTGGATCCTTAGTCACTTTCTATGTGTTTTCCCATACTTATCCATTTTCAAGAAGTTCCAACAAAGCTAAGTGAGCATCTTCATAAAGTTATATCTCACACATGTGATAGTTGAAAGAGAAAGTAGTCACATGGGTTTGTCCCTTTTGACCTTAGGAACATATTCTAAAAATTTGATGCCTCTATGATTCTCATGCTTTGAGATCTAGGCCTTCAAATTTGATCAAAATAAACTTGTAACATTGGATGCTCGCACGAATGTCAAGTTAAAGCTCAACCAAAACTCTATCTATGCTTAAATTTGATGGTCTATGGGACATCAATCATATTCTATGGAATGATGAATGATAGTCATTTGAATGTCAAACTTAAAGATAGAGAAAGACAATATTATTGAGCTTAAATTTGATAGTCTTGTGACCATCAATGATGATCATGAAAACATCAAATGATGGGAGAAAGGATGTCATTTTTAAGACAATGGACTAGCAATTGGATTTAAATCAATGGGTCCCAATAAGATCAATGGTCCTTGATCAAACATCTCAATCTAACAGAGAAAGCCAATTCAAATTATTAATTATTCGAGTTAAATTGTTGATAACCAATTAATAAAGAACCAAGTTGGGATTCTTTTTTTACTAGGGTTGATGGAGAAAATTGACTTAAAAAAAGTAATAAATATGACCCAATATGGAAGTGTGCATGGAATGAGGCTAATTTTGATCTGAGTTGGATCAGGATGCATAAACATAAGTGCTAAGCATTTCTAGTTGGGATTTGTAGAGATATGTTTAGTTCTTTTAGAATTAACACAAATCAAAATTTGATGTCTTGTTGATAAAATAGAACCAAAGCAAGAAATCATAAATGGAGCCAAGCTCGAGCACATTTTAGTTTGAGCTAGGAGAAGATATTTTGAGATCAAATGATGTCATTGAAAACATGTAGAGATAGGCATGTAGACTTAAACGATCATCTCCAAAGCTAGATACATGAAAATGACATCTATCCCCACTTGAGAACATATCAACAAACTAATCATGAGTAGTTTCACATTAAGATAAGATGAAAATGACTTGATCCCACTATTGCAGCTATCATGAAGCATCATAGAGAAGATATTATAATAATTTAATGGGTTGGAGTGACCTAAATCAATCAGGAAAGGTGTGAGTGAAATTGATTCATGGAGGTAGTTTTAATAGCTTTTCAAATGGATTTAAATTCATGTGATCCCCTTTTGAGTGCCAAAATCCCCTTTTTATTACTTTCCTTTTGTTATAAATATAGGCTCTGAGCTATTATTTTGTATCCCTTAGGCTAGTAGGACTAGACTCTACCATAATTGTCTTCAACACCTCTTGGAGTAGTGAATAGAATATTTTTTAGTCATTTACTAATCTATATTTAGTGTTGTATGTTTGTTTAACATGTGAATGTGCATTTCATCTTCCTTTTACATATCTAGACTCAACCTAAGTGTTAAAGGGTTTCTTTTTAGGTCCTCTAGTGTCTTGACGTTGATTTTTCAAAGATATAGTGGATAGTTAAATTTAAAGTGTCTTTCACCAAACCTTATTTTCATTATTCCCTAGTTTGAGTATATCAAATAGACCTCTATATGAAATATTATTTCATATAAACTACAATAAGCATTGCATTAGTTTTTGTCATGGTCCATTAGTGTGTTAAGGAGTCCAAACTTATGAGTGGATCTATTAAATTCTTGGTGCATCACCATAGTTGAGATTAGGTTCCCATTTTATGCATTTATTCCCCATTTTCACTCTAACCAGTCTTAGATTTAGAAGTAAAGGTCTAAATAATAGAATCTAAAGAGCTATCCTCATAAAAAATACTAGATGTCTAGTCTAAATATAGGTAACCCACAACCTTAGACCATTCCCATGTTAGTCCAAGTTTGATATAAGAACTTGAACACTTCTCCTTTCAACAAAGGTGTTATGTGGAGTTCTAACAGTTTTGGCACATCCGATGGGACCACTAATCTTGCATATCTAATTATAGTAATAAGTTTCAAATTTTCATTTCTAGGCTTGCATAATCTTTTATGCCCCCAAGTTTATCACAAGATCCTCCATAAAAGGGAAGGGAAAATATTTGTCTAATCTACCTTTACAATCGATAAAGAAAAAGAAGGCCCCTCAGCTAAAGCCTACACCTACCCCTAAAGTTCCAAGCACAAACCAACCTCAAAATGTTGTCCCTCCTTCTAAAGTTGTAAATCCTCCCCCATTTTATTTTCCATTCATCATAAGGGATCGTTTGGTACATAACTACATGATTGACTTAGGTGCTTTAACCTCAGTGATGCCTAAAGCCATAATAGATTAGCTTGGGCTCAAATATGTACCTATTAAAAAAGGTGTTCTTCAATTGGGTAGTTCCCCTACTAAGATAGTAGGTATCTTTAAATATCTTAAAATCACACTAGCTGTATGTCCAAATTGTATCATTACTCAAGATTTGATGGTGGTAGACATTACCCCCTATTTTGCCCTATGCTTATCTATAGACTTCACTACTAATATTGGGGGATATATATATCATCTGATTGGTCATACATGGTTTTCAGAACTAGGTATGGAACCAAAGTCACCATAAGGTTAGAGCCCATCACTAGGTTCCACCTAGGACCCTGCATGAAGAAGTTGAAGAGGTTATTGAATGAGAACCCCATAGTCATCTAGAAAGCATCTCAAACTTATATTTAAATGAGTGGGTAGCTGATAACCATGGATTTGATCCATATAACATCATTGAAGAGATAAACTTGGGAGTGTATTATATGCATGAGGAAGGTGTTGTAATGCCTTCCTTAACTAGCACTCAAGAAGAAGATGGTATATGGATTTTGTTCTTAATGGCTTAAGGTCAAAGAATGAAAGTGGAGTGGGAGCCATGTTGGTTTCACCCTTAGGAAAAATTTACCATTATAATGCAAGACTCTAATTCATTTGCACCTAAAATACAATTAAAAATGAATCTCTTTTATATGGTTTGCAAGATGCAAGGAAGAGAGGTATCCAGCTCCTTAAAGTCAAGGGTGACAGTGAACTTGTATTACAGCAAGTGGGAGGCCTAAGTATAGTCAAGAGTCAACATCTAAAATCCTATAAGCACTAAGTATGGGACCTCATGGAGGATTTCTTGGCATTTGATATCTAGTCCATACCAAGAGAACCAAACTAGCATGCAAATAGGCTTACTACCATTGGTGCCTAGTATGAGATAGCAGGAGTCAAAGGCAACTAAGGCCAAAATAAGTTCAACATTTTATGAAAACTAGTTGTACCTAAAAATGAGGTGAGATGGTAAGTGTTTGACAATGATGATCAAATCATATGTTTTCTAATGCAAGAGGTAGATTTCTACCATAGGAACCAAGATAAGTTCCAAAATCAATATGATGATCAAATAGTATAGTTGAGATCAAACAAGCTTCCCAAAGGACTTGTGACATTGAAGAGAATCTTTAATGACTATGACCAAGTAATAAAAGGGAAGACATGCATCCCAACTAAATATTGTTCTTTGCAAGTGTTATGTTTATAAGTTTCTACATTTAATCCATTGAAATATAAAAGCATACCATCATCTTGTGTGTGTGTTCTTGTGTAGGTAAAAATTGAAGGTGTAGTCCATAGTTCTCATTAAGTTCTATTGTAATGAAGGACTTGGGTGAAAACAAGTGGTGCCGCACAATTTCTAGCTTAGGCAAAAATGTTTCTCTAAAATTGTGTCTATTTCAAATTTAAATAAAAACAAAGAAGAAGGATAGGGATGAGTGATTAGAATGAACTTGAATTGGTTTGCATGCCATATCTAGATGTTGTGAGCACTCCTCTTTGGCTGGGGAGGACTACCTACAAGTAAGAAAGTACTACCACAAAATGTTTGTTAGTAAATATATGAGTGGGCTGTCAAGCTATGCACTTGTTCTAGGAAGTGTCAAAATTCCTTAGAGATGACAACCCACTTCTGAGAAATAAAAGAGTAATAAATAACAAAGAGAGTGGAAAAGGGAGAGTAAAAGAGAGATTATGTTACCATTATTCACAACCTAAGTGCAACAGAGAGTAATAAGGTGTAGGTGGTATATTCAGTTTGTATTTTGAAAGTTGTTTGGGTAGGTTTTAGAAGGGTTACTAGAAATCCATAGTACCAATGTCGATTAGGCTACCGAGCTCAGTGAGAAAGTGTGACTGATATCGGTTAGGCTACTGAGGTTGGTGAGAAAGTGTAGCTAATATCGATTGAGTGATCGATGTTAGTAGGGGAAATAATTGCCTAAGAGCTTATAGAATGATTTTTTGGGTCTGGTAAATGGTTTTGGTTAGGTTTGGAAGGTTGGGGAGAGTAGTGAAAGAGAGAGTATTATTTGGATGGATTTGGTTAGAGGTTTGGTATGTTGGAACAAGGGGAAACAAGTAGGGAAGCTTTATAACTCCTTCACAGGGGTTCAATCAAGAACGTGTAAAATAATAAATAGTATATATAAAGTTATTTTAAAGTAACTACTTAAAGACTTATAGAATAAGTGATGTACTTAGTTATAGAGGTGATTGAATGATAAGTGTTGAATGGATGGCTCCTATAAGACTTAACAAACTAAATCCTTGAATAAAGAAAATAAGTGTGTGCCATTGGATCTCAAGAGATTGGTTCCTAATCTGGATTTGACTTATGCAAGATAATAGTAAGCCAAGATGTGAAAAGTTGGATGCTAAAAGCTTGCATGCAAATAAGAATGAGTTTTCTTTTTTTTTATTGACCTGAATATTAGTTTGAAGTTTGGATTAAATAATCGACGTCGATGACCTCGCTGACATTGGCCATGGGTTGACCAATGTTGGTAGCATGAGAATAGGTAAAAGTACTATTTTTAATCTATTTTTCTTTGTTTCTCATGCCAAGTGTGGTATCCATTAAGAAATGATAGAAATAAGAGGTTAAGAAGGATGTAGTTGGTTAAAAAAAAAATTTTGGGGTGAGAACAAGTCATGGGTAGTTAGGATAAGGGGACTAAGTCTTTAGATGACTCAGAGGGTAAGACTTAGTCTTAGGATGACGTGGCTAGGTAAGGTGGCATAAGTGGTTTTTAATTAACTTAATTAAATATTTTAAATTAATTAAATGTGTGAGGGGTAAAACCATTGGTTAGGGAGGCTAATTAGTTTTGTTGAAAAGGGGCTCAAGGGGGGTTTTGACATAGGGAGTTATGCACATCTATGACATAATTTTGGTATCTATGTTTACCCATTTTTGTCTTGTAATTTATACTAACAAGTTGTAAGACAAAATTAGGAGTTAGATGCTCCAAGTATTGGATGAGGTGTCCCCCCTCAAAATGGGAAGCGATGGAGGAGAAACTAAAATTAGGTGCCAATTTGATAAGAAGTGAATTGGGTGAGTGGAGGAAAATGTGGTATAATTACTTGTGTTTATACTTCTACAAGCTATATTTGACAAAATCTAGAATAGGTAAGATGGAGAAGGACTCGAATAGAAATAACTAAAGTACAGTTTGTAAGTAACAACTGATAAGGTCAAAACAATCAAAGTTGAAGCTTGAATGGTCCATGTGTGCTAGGTATCTAAGATAAGAAGTGCCCCTAAGAAACATAAAAGGTTGCAGGTGATAGGTTAAGCTTGGTCACCATCCAAAACACCTAATATACATGTGCGTGTACAATAACCAACTGTAGAAGAATAACATAAATGGTCAAGATAAGCAATGCAAGGTTGGTGTAAAAGGGTAATGATCGAGGAGATATTCATGATCTCCAATCAAAGTCATCATGTGTGGAGATTTTAGTGATCTCCAAAGGTAGTTGTCATGGTTGGGTAGATATACATGATTTTTGAGTTGCCCCAGATTAGGGGTAGAGTCTAAAGGATTGGGGTTGTTGGTGGAAACTCTAATGCAAGGGTACTGACATTGGTTATGTCACTGATATTGATAGGAAATAGTGCCAAAATCAGTGGCTTAAGTCAAGGTTACTAACATTAGTGGTAAATAATTCTAATTTTGATAGCTTAGGTTAAGGATGTTAACATTAGTGGGTAACCAAACCTGACAAAAGGGGTTTGAAAAACCATCAAAATTCATTTTAAACATTTGACTAGAGATAAAAAGAGCTATGAATGTGATTGAGATGGTAGAGTTAAGAGGGGACCTAGTAAGAGGCATGCCACCATAAGGACCAGTTATTCCAGCTCGAAGGAGATAGAGAAATGAGGTAAGATCACCTTTGATTTGAATTTGAATTTTAACTTTATTAGTTTGCTTTTTTAGGCTAATTTTGAAGTTGGGGGGAAAGAATGCTAGTACATTGGTAGAAAATGAGGTGAGGGTAGGTTTAGATGAATTTAGGAGGGGTTTAAGGGTAGGTTGTAGGTTAAAATGTAATGTTTAGAAATGGGTCATTCAACCCTAGGGCTAAACCAATCACCAATGTTGGTGGGGTCTATCGACATCGATCGACATAGTGCCAATGGCAGTAGGGTTCTATCGATGTTGATTGACGCCAAGTGCTAATGTCATCATATAAAACTGACATTAGTGCCCTTGAAAAACCCAAAATAGGAGAAAAGATCAATTTTGGATTCCTAATTAGAGTAGTCAACAAACCTAATGGCCAAGCTAGCCTTAGATGACCCCATGTCAACTGAGTTTTGCCTACATAGCCTAGTTGAGGGACTCAAGCCAATGTAGTTCTCCTAATGCATAGGGAAAAAGGTATAAGGTATGATTAAAATTGTGTTAATGGAAATGGTTATGAAAAGGTAGGTTAAATTAGGTTAGGAGACCTAAGGCTTAAAATATAGGCCATAGGGTCGAAGGTTAGGGATATAAGATGTGAGGCCTAGAGTTATGATAGGTAGTTGGGCCTCAGGTGGAGATGGGAGAGTAGGTTAGATAGTTAGGTGGGTATATTGCTAAGCTAACCTTAGAAGACCCCATGTCAGCTGAGTGCTACCTACATAGCCTAGTTGAGGGCCTCAGACCAATGTAGTTCTCCTAGAGAGAATGGAAAAAGGTAGTGGTAGGTTATATTATAAATTATGTGACTTAGGTGTGTGTATGGATGGAAGTTAGGTAGGAATTGACACTATGGGATCACCTACCTACATTGCTAATGTAGATGAGGAGGGATGTCACCCTAGATGATTTGGAACACATGGTAGCTATAGGTTTAGGGGGAGTGTGATAATATTGTAGAGTTACACAGGATGTGAGTTTGATGATAGCATTAATCGAGAGGTGGGATCACACCACCAACACCTTCCATTTGGTGACTGGAGAGTTGAAAGTGACCCAAGAGGATGTGTATAGGATTTTATGATTACCATTCTAGTGTGAGTAGGTCTTTTCATGTTTGAGAGAGGAGCATGATATTCACATGGTGGCATTATGTGGAGAACATGTTAACAAGGTGAATTATCACTCAGTGAGCTTTGCCTATGAGCCACTGTATATTGCTAATGAGGAGTAACATCAATTGAGCTTCTTGATGATGATAGGGATTATAGTGTATAAACTATTAGATGTAGATGTTGGGAGATTTCCTATTCCATTGATAGGTGTTTTAACATAGTTGGTTGATCAGCAAACCATGTTTGCATGCAGACCAAATTTTTTGGTACAGTTATACAAAGAGTTGTAGGGGTTGAGACTATGATGATGATATAGTTTATGTGTCAATAATTTACTCCACTATTGGGCATATGATCATATCATAGTGACATGACCATTGGGGTTACCTACCATGATTGTAGTTAGTTTTAGGGTTGGTTTCATCTGATGGAGAGATGGTATGGCCAAGACCTGAGTAGATAACATAGTGTGAGATATTGACCATTATAGGCACATGATAGAGGGATTGATCCCTATAGATATTGTGTGGAGAACTTACTTGACATACCTTACATTTATATGATAGACAGAGCAACTTGTTGGCTTATATAGCACATTGTGGATTAGAGGGAGATGAGTTAGTGAGTTAGAGATGGTACCCATGGCACGAGTTAGGAGATAGTTTGAGTTGTTATAGGATGTACCACCTACCTTCCATCAATATAGGAGGGATGATATAGAGACACCCTTACCCTTACCCTAGGAGATAAATGGACCATATTTCAAGGAGTTACCATTAGGGTCAGGTGTAGTAGATCTTGGATGCACAGTGGCATTTCTTACTTGGTGGATAAGTTTGCATCTCATGGTTCAAGTCAGGAGGCCACCACTATATTTATAGGGGTTGATGAGAGAGATATATATAATCATATAGGTTTGAGATGTAGTGATACAAGCACAAGATGTTATTATATAGGCCTAAGATGTGATAGTGCAGGCTTGATATGCAACTCAGGTACATGTATTAGTTTTATAGGGATAGGTGGTGACATTACAAGGCTAGGTTAGGGAATTACAGGGCTAGGTTAGGGTATTACAGGGCTAGGTTAGGGTATTACAGGGTCAAGTTACTATACTAATAGTAGAGAGGGATAGTTTGAAAGCAGCAGGTTAGGCTACTCCTCCACCACAGGGACCATTACAGGTCAAGCCTTTAGTAGGTGTGATGGGACCATCATAGATTATATCTCTACCAAGGTATAACACTACCCTTGATGAGATTTATTATTATGAGAGGGCCATTAGAGAGTTCCCATATATCAGCTTCATACGACCTCAACATTGTTATCAAAGGGAATTTTATTTCCCTTTGATAACAAAGCTTAGCCTAGCCATCCTTCAAAGGAGTGGTCTAAGCATTTGTTTTTGAATTTAAATAGTTATCCTTCAAGGGAGTAGTTTATTGATAGTATCAAAGAGAATTTACGTAGCTATCCTTTAAGGGAGTAGTCTATGTTGAGAATCATGACCTGAGAGATTTTAACTTGTCTACATATCCCATTTTTTTTGTAGTCAAGGACAAGACTATAGAGGATTAGGAGTTTTCCAATTTGAGGGTAAAACCATAGCACTTCATAAGTTAACTAAGTGTGTATGAGTAAGGGTTAAGAGGAAGGGAGATGAATGTAATAGGGGTATTCAAGGGATGAGCTCAAGTGAAACATGAGGTGAAGCGTTACTTGGTTAACAAAAGAATGGTCATAAGTGGAATGGATTTAAAGGCTCAAGTTCTAGCTTTCCTTCAAGAGAACATAAATGATAAGTTCCTGAGCCATACTTGTGAGTTATGATGTAGGGTCCAAGCCAATTAGGAGTAAACTTACCCCATTTTATTTTCTCTATGTTCATCACATGTTGATATTCTTTTAAGACGAGATCTCCAATATTGAAATCTCACTCTTTGAGGTTTTTGTTGTAATCACATTTGATACACTCTTGATATATTTAGAGGTGGTTAAGGGCTATGAGATGGCACTCATCAAGCAAATTGATTTGAACCAAATGTTATTGGTGAAAGTCATCATTAGTAAGTATGTCTTTTAGAGAAATGTGAAGAGAAGGAATATGAACCTCAAGAGGCAAAACAACCCCCATCCCATACACCAAGGAAAAAGGTGTAGCACCCGTAGGGGTTCAAATGCTAGTGCAATAAGCCCATAAAGCAAAGGGAATGTGTGTGTGCCAATCTTTGCCCATATCATTGACTACCTTCATGAGAATTATGGTCAATGTTTTGTTAGAAGCTTTTACATGTCCATTTACTTGTGGATAGTATGGCAATGAGAAGCTTAATTTGATTCCAAATATATCACAAAGACTTTGGATAGTATTATTTTTGACAGATTTTCTATTATCTATTATAATTTTATGTGGGACACCAAAACAATAGATGATGTGATGGTTGATAAAGTCAATAATTTTGTCAGCCTTAGTGGAGATAAGAGGAATGACCTCAATCCACTTGGTTAAGTATTCAATGGTAGTAATGATAGAATGGTGATGGAGGGATGAATGAGGGTTAACCTCATTGATTAGATCTAAGCCCCATTAGGAAAAGGGCTAGAAGTCTTTCGTGACTTTTAATGCATTACTTAAAACATGAAGGAGGTTAGTGTGTTGTTGACATTTGATGCAACACTGAATGTAATCACCACAGTCTTGATGGAGTGTTAGCCAATAATATTTGAGTTGAAGGATGTGCTTGGAAACTATGTGACCATTAAAATGTCCACCATAAATCCCATCTTGGACTTCCTTAATAAAGAAGGGAGTCTCAATGTTAGTGAGGCATCTAACGAGGAGACCATCAAAACTGTGCTTATAGAAAATTCCCCCTAGCATAGTGTAACAAATGGCACATTTTATGAAGGCACATCTCCTATTATTGGAGAGATTAGAAGGGGTAATAGAAAAGGAAAGATAATCCATGAGTTTCTTGTACCATAAGTCATGTGGGTTGGATGTTACATTTTCGATAAAAAGGATGTTAGTTGATACATAGGAAGGTAATGTTAAGTAATGCATGGTGACATAGATTTTTGAAGAAGAGGGTGAAGAGGGTATGTGTGAAACAAGTGAAGCCATTGTGCTAGAAAACTTGTTTATAGATTGAGGAATAGTTTGTAAGAGATAAGAGTCAAATGATCCAAATAGTGTATCTATATGATGTTTATACCACTGTAAAATTTTGTTTTTGTATAGGTATGAACCATTAACCTAATCAACCACTAGTTGAGAATCACCAAAAATGGTTATTGATTTGATACCCAAGAAGATAGTCATTTGAAGCCCTAATATCAAAGCCTCATATTCAGCCATAGTGTTAGTACATTCAAAATCTAGTTTAAATGATAAAGGCATAGGCCCTCCATCCAAAGGAATAATAATGACCCCCACACCCCTACTATATTAATTTATACCCATCAAATAACATCATCATTTGATAGGAAATGTCATAGATAGATAGCATTACAATGGATTCATTAGGGAATTCAAGGTTTGAACATTGGTTGTCAGGTAAAGGGGTAGTAATTAACTGGTCAGTGATCATTTTCCCTTAATAGACTTTTGTTGAATAAACTCTAAGTCAAATTCAATAAGGAGCATGATCCAATAAGCTACAAATTGGTTGTGATATGGCTTGGAATGCATGTATTTAAGGGGATCAATATGGGTGACCACATAGGTTTTGTGATTTAGAAGATAATGGTAGAGCTTGGACGCTAAAAATACCAACGTGAGGAAAAGATTTTTTGTATGGGTATATCGAGTCTCATAATCAATAAGTGTGTATCTTATGTAGTAAACCACCTATTCTCGATGGTGATCATCTCAATGTGCAATCATAACACCTAGAGAATGGTTTGTTATAGAGATGTAAAGGTAGAAAGGTTAATTTTCCTTAGGTGTAATAAGAACTAGTGGAGAAAGGAGATACTATTGGAGTGTGTCAAAAGCTTCCTAGCAATCTATGTTCTAATGGAAGGAGACATCCTTTTTGAGGAGATGGTGAAAGGGTTGGCAATGATTTGATAATTAGGAGATGAAGTGGTGGATTGACTCAAGTTTGCCTTGTAGGTTGCAGATTTTTTTGATATTAGTAGGTGGAGGCATCTCTAGTATTTCTCTAACCTTAACAGGTTCAACTTCAATACCATGGAGAGAAATGATAAATCCTAAGAGCTTACCACTAAGGACACCAAAGACACATTTCTTTGGGTTTAATCAGATTTTATATTGGAGGAGATGAGTAAATATGATTTTGAGAATCATCAAGTGATCTTAGAAAAGTTTAGACTTGCCGAGTAAGTCATCCACATAATATTCCATAATTTTGTCTAGGAGATCATGGAAGATGTAAGTCATAGTGCATTGGTAGGTTGTACCGGCATTCTTTAGATCAAAATGCATGACCTAATAACAAAAAGTCCCCCATAAGGTAATGAAGGTTATCTTATGTTGATCCTCAAGAGAAACTAGGATTTGATTATATCTAGAGAACCCATCCATAAGTGATAGCATCTCATGGCTGGCTATTAGATCAATAAGTTGGTTGATACTTGGAAATTTGAAGTCATCTTTTAGACAACTAAGGTTTAAGTCACGGTAGTCGGTGTAAATACAGATTCCTCTGATCACTTTTATGATAGGAACAATATTGTAAATCCATTGTAGGGAGCCGATGGGTTGGATAAAGTTAATAAAAATGAGGTGTTGGAGCTCTTATTTGATAAGGAGAGAAATACGAGGATGCATTTTATAAAGCTTCTACTTAATAGGTTTAACATCTTGATTGGTGACAATGTTATGGGTGACAATAGAGGGGTCAATACCAAGCATGTAATTATAAGACCAAGTGAAGGCTTTGCTATGGTTATTAAGAAATATGGCATAATTAGCTTGCTCAAAGGAATCTAAAGATTGGCCAATATTGAAGATGTGAGGGTTATCATGAGAGGGAAAATTAATGTCAATGGTTGATTCATTGAACATAGCTTATGTTTCAAATGGGAGCAATTATTAGATATAGGAATCATCTGCACCCAAGTATGTGAGAATAGCATCATCATCTTAACATTGGATAGTGTTAATATTGGGAGAGTCTTCATCAATTATTTTAGGATCAATAAGAGGAGGGACCTTGTTTCCTTACCCTAGTGATAGGTGAGAGGCCCCAAATGGATGGCATTTATTGAAAAAAAAATTAGGAGGTATAGATACCTCCGATTTGGTAGGTGATGGTGGAGAAGAAAGTGGAGAAGGGGAGACTGGCTCTTTAATAATTGGTATATGGGAAGTTTTTATGAGTTTAGTAGGTTTGTAATAACCCACTCCATGCCTCTTTTTGGCATTTTCAATGGTTTTGTTAGTGGGATATTCAATGGGTGTATGAACACCCTACTCATAATGACCCAAACCAAATCCTTTCCAAGTATACCTATAAAGATAGGTGTGAGTGAAACTAGGCTTGCTCAAGAAAGAGAAGTCACAAGTAAATGGTTGTGGTGAAGAGGATGGATTACTAATAGTGGGAGCCTGATCAATTCCTCCATATGTGAAATTAGTTTGAAGGTTAGGGGGCCTATAAGGGATGACCATCCCAATACAAGAATCATAATTTGGGTGAATATGAAGCTTTCCATACTCTTGTGGAGTATGGAACATGTCGAGCATCAATAAATGATATTATCTGAGTGATAAATGTTTAAAAGTTTCCTCCATGGGATCTTTGTCAGGAATTTTTGTTGCTTATATCTATGTAACTAGGGTAGTGGAACTTGTGGAAGCTTTATAAGTATCATGTAGAGAATGTTATGTCTTTAATGGAATGAGTAAATCATTGGGACTATAAGTCATGTTGCATGTTTTAAATGGAGGTGGGTTGGTAGGTATAACATGCACTTGCCCATCATGCTCAAACTTGATGTAGTGGTGTAAAGTTGAGGGTACACATGCCATAACACATATCTAAGGTCATCCAAGTAGTATGTTATATTGGAACTCTCCCTCTACAACATATAAGAGCTCAAGAATTGTGCAGGGACCTACATGGATATGTAAGACAATAGTTCCCACTGTAGTAGTTATGGTATTATTAAAGGAGCAAATCATTGCATTGGTTTGAGACATGCAATTATTGATAAGAGCTAGCTATTTGTAGGCATAGGTGGAAATTATATTAATACTAGCTCCCCCATCGATCATGATTCTCTTGACATGAGTTTGATCAATATATGCAGTAATAAATAGGGCAAAATCCTAATCTTTAGGGTGTTGAAGTAGAATTTCCAAATTACTATAGGAAATCAGGGAGATGGAATTAAGAGAGCTGACCAAAGCTATAAGAGGTTGGGGATCATTAGGTTGTACCTCAACCACTTGTAAGGCACTAATCAAAGCTTAATGGTGTTGGGGTGAGTCTTAGATTAACTCATATAAGGAAATTTTCATAAGAGTTTGGTGAAGCTATTTCACCATTGAGATTTGAATAATGTCCAAAGATGTTGGTTTTGGGACACCCAAGATGGAAATATTGGGATTTGGAGGAGGAGTGTCTTTGGAAAATGGATGAGCCCAAGGAGCAATGACTTTTTCCTAACCTTTATCTTTTTGGTTTTATGACCGCGTGGCCATATTAACTATGTTGATGTAAAATATAGATGAAGGAGGTGGCAAAGGGGGTAAAATAACATTTTTGGGTTTGAATTTAGGTGGAATAGTATGAGGCATTATGGATGCTATAGGTGGAATAATAGGGAAGTTAATAATATTATCAACAAAGAGAGTGTCAACATCAAAGTGTTGTTGAATGATTGTTGTGAGAGCTTTAAAACTCTCAATATCATGTCTAAGTGAATGATGATATAGACACACTTGTGTATCATCAAACCAAGATGGCTTCTATCTAAGAGGAATATAAGGCTTAATGGGGGGAAGAGTTATTACAAAATATTACAACAACTGATGTAGTAAAAATCTCTAAGATCCTACGAGTGGGATTGCACTTGTCATGGTAATAAGAGTGGACACCTTCTTTTGTTTAGGAGTTGTAGGGGTGATTTTTTGTGGTGCCTTGTTTGGTGGTGGTGGAGTTACATGTTTTTCTGACACTTTCTTGGTGTTAGGTATCATGGTGTTAGATGTGAAAGACCTACTAGGTGGTAGAGGTAGTAGTGGAGGTAACTTAGCTTTTTGTTTTACTTGGATTGATGAGACTCCATCTAAAGTAGAGGGGTACAATCCCAAAATTGATGGTAAAGTTAAGGGTTTAAGAGGGAAGGATCAGTGAGATCTAGGAAGATTAATATTTTTTTTATAGTTTAGGCCACAAAACTCCAATTTGTGGTTGGAGAGTTAGATCTAATTTCACCTATGGATGAATTAGATTAGAGATGGGGAATATGCCTAAAGACTTGATCTACTTTAATGTGGTGGATACCTATGAGGGTGAGAGTTTTGACATAGATGGATGAGCTTCTGGTGATTTTGGTGAAGAAGCTCTGGCTTTATCAAAGACCTTAGTGTAAAGGGTAGTGAGAGGGTTGGTGGTAAATTTTGACACTCATTATGTTAGATAAGAAGTTTAAATTCAATCAAAAAATGTCATGTGAACTAACTTCATAGAGTCAAGAAATTCTAGACTTTTCACCAATCATGAGAAGGGTTTAAATGAAGTTGATGTAGGCCTTACAGTTTCTTCTTTATAAGGTTGAGGTGATTGAGAAAGATGGAAATTGTTAGTCTCTATTACTTTGGGCTGAAGATGAGAAAGAGCTACAATAGGGCCTTCTTCGATAGAAATAGGAGAAGAGGCATGGTCTTCCATGGGTGGAGGGGACATAGGCAAAGAGGGTTCCTCGATGGGGTAGAGCATAAGTATAATTGATTCCTCAACATGTGGGTGAGGAATAGGTAAAGTATGATCCTCCATAGGTAAAAGAAGTGGTAAGAGTGGTAGAGTTGGATTAAGCACAATAGGTCTCTTGTCTAATGTAGGAGTAGATAACACTGACTCTTCTAGGTGTAAAGGTGGAGTGGATGGGGTATTACTCTCTATCAATGGAGGAGAGGTAGGTGAATGGGGTTCCTCAAGAGGGTATAACATAAGAATGATGTTCCCCTCAACATGTGGCTATGAAACAGGTAAGGATAGGTAACATTGGTGCAAAAGGAACTAGAAATCTAGGATCCTTTGATGGCAAAAGGAGTGGTAAAGGAGGTTCTTCCTCATGCAGGAGTGGAATGGGTGAAATAGGATCTTCTTCCTAAGGAGGAAGAGTGGGAAAAATAAATTCCATTGAC
The DNA here is from genome assembly GCA_037957365.1 of Torreya grandis. Lineage (NCBI taxonomy): Eukaryota > Viridiplantae > Streptophyta > Pinopsida > Cupressales > Taxaceae > Torreya > Torreya grandis. The sequence goes on along the minus strand of JARHVA010000204.1, from coordinate 6,196,635 downwards.
TATGGGGGAGGATTCGATCAAATAGGTGCCTCTTGTTGAGGCAAAGGTCGATAAAATGGGTGCCTCTTGTTGAGGAGTCAATTAATCATATGTATATTATGATCACATGATTTAGTCATGATCTGAAAAATATTTTGATTGGGTGAATGATTAGGAAAAGGCTATTTGAACACATCCATAATTTTATTAGTAGGTGCATTAGAATTATCCAAGTTGAGATCACCCCTATCAAGCATGTCTTGAACAATGTTCTTGAATGTTTATAGTTATTAGAATTGTGGCCTTTAACTTGATGGTAGCCTCAAAACTCATCCTCCTTGTACTAAGTTGGAATAGGATGGGAGGGGTCAAACTGTATATGAGGTTTAATTTAAGGGTTATGACACCTTATTGCAATAGTTTTTCTAAAATGGATGTATATGACTCCCCAATGGGAGTGTATTATCTTTATTTATACCATTGTTGGAATTGCTTGGTCAAATTTTGGGAAGTCAAATAATTAGGTTGGTTTGTGGTTTTGGAAGAATCTGATTTAATGACCATTGTATTAGTGGTGCCTTTATATTTTTTTTTTGGAAGCAAAATTTTTAGAAGAAGAGGAGTCATTCGATTTGGAATTGGCATTCTTACTACACAACTTGACTCTGCCTTCATATATAACCCAAACATTGAGTTTATATGCCATTTTAAAGGCCTTGTCAAATGTGCAAAAAGTTTGTACTCAAAGTGTGATGAAAAATGCTTATTGCATGCCCTTGAGAAGAGCTCAATAAGCTCAAGTTGGGGTAAGGAAAAGGAGAGTTGATTGATTAAGCCTCTCTAGTGAGAGACAAAATCTATGATAAACTCATCATCAAATTGTCTAATAGAATAAAGGTTTGTAATAGATACCTTTTTAGAAATGTTAATAGAGAAATTCTCTAGGAATTTTTGTGTGATTTGGGTAAATGAGAAAAGGCAGTACTAAGTTATAGAGCTATACCAATCTAGGGCAACACCCAAAAGAGACATAGGGAAAGTGTGAAGTAATAATGCATCATCATGCCCTATTAAATAAAAAGAATGTCTAAATACTCAAAAATGCTATTGTGGGTCCTCTCTAGAAATGAGCAAATTTGGGGAGTTTCCATTGGCTTGGATAAGGATGAATAGGCACAGAAGAATGGATGGGTTCATTACATATCTGATCATAAGATAACACATTCTTTGAACCTAAAATGGATGTCTCTAGATTAGACATCTTGTCCATCAGCATATTAATGAGGTTTGGATGGGGATTAGTTTGGGAGATACCTCCTAAGTTATAGAGAACTTGATAGGAAGTAAAGGGAGTGTATGGCATAGCTTGTTGAGGTTTTGTTGGCACAACATAAGGATAATGAGTCATAGGCTAAAGGTGTAAAGAAAAGTAGGTTGGGTTATTGGCATGGTTAGACTAGATGAAGGGTGAGTTATAACTCAAGTAATTATAGGTGTGAGAGCAGATGGAATAGGTACCACCAAATTTTGAAATGGGATGAGACTTTACTGAACAACTTGTGGTTGTGAAAGTAGGGAATTTATGTTAGGATTTAGGTGGGATTTGGTAGTTGGCAATGCTAAAATTTGGACATTATTTATGGTTGGTTTACTTGTCAAAGTGGTGGTTTGAGTAACCATAGGGAAAATAGTGGAGACAATTGAAACTAAAGTTATCTCCATTAGAGAGGTTAGCATACCATAGAGTGGGTCACCTAAATAATTGTGGGTTTGGCTCATGGAAAGGTAATACTGAAGGGATATGACATTATGATCAAGAAATTTAGAAAAATCCTGGTCCCCTTTAGGCACAATGGAAATTTGGTTGGTGCTAGAAACATGCTTTGTATCTAAAGTATGATCCATGATAGAATCAATGACAAGAGGGTAAGGTGGAAGTGGTTGTCAATTTGCATAATCAGCTAGAATTTTAGCTTGGGCTCACATTAATACCATGCAAGAAGAAGTATAAATAGTCTCAATACTCTGTATTAGTGACAAAATAAGGAAAAACTAGGTTCAAGTGTAGGTAAGCAGGTTATTTTAGCTTGTTATTTTGAGAAAATTAAAATTACATAGTCATCGGCATCGATCACTTAACTGATGTCAATAGCAAAATGTTGTCGATGTTAGTGGGATTAACTGATGTTGATAGTCTAAAGTTTACCGATGTCAGTGTAATTAACTGATTTTGATCACTTTGATATCCTAGGAGATGGAAAATCCAACATTTTAGAAACCCAGAGGTAGAATCTAGGTAAAGTAGAGGATGTAAGAGGTCTATGTAAGAAGAAAGAACACTCAAAAAACTTGATATAATAGGTTATACAAACTAAGTATTATGAATAGTGTTAATGTTATGAATTAATAAAAAAACATCCTTACCAACTCCAAAATGTAGAAGGTAATAGAAAAGAAGAAAAATAACATAAAAATGCTAACTATTAACTCCTTGAGATTAATTTTAGTCTCATGTTGGCTTATGCCTTAATCAAATAGTGAGAAGAGAATTTGGTTAGCGAAGGTAATAGAAAGCAATCTAGAGATAGTTTTAGGTTAGTTTTAGTTCTCAATAGGAAATCTATGTTAGACCAAGTATGTGGCTTGTTATAGGAGCTTTCTCCCCACACTTCATGGACCTAAAGCCTGTAGACACCTAAAACTAGCCATTGATAACCTCCTATTAGTCTTTTGGGTAGTTTCCACCTAAAATTCATAATTTGGCCTAAAAACACTAAAACATGCTAAATGATGTGAAACTAACATATTAAAGTGCCAATTTTCTCTAGGGTATCCTTAAATGAGGTAATGCAATTTATGGGCTAGCTAACTTTGATCAGTTTATTTCGAGTCAAAATGCCAAATTTACACTTGGGTGCTCTAGATAGCTCTTCCCTATCAAATATTTTGTACAAGGCATGTGCTTTTGTTATTTGTTTTTGGAAACATCCTAAATGAAAATATAATTCCAACACATCTGACATCACTATCTAATTCTAATCCAGTCAAATTTTGGACCAATAACAAGATATTATGATCAATTTGGGTAATTTGTGTATAAAGTGCTTAATCATGCTTAAGAGCTAATTAACCCAAATCAAGGCCTCATTAATAAATACATGGAAACTTGTTGAATAATTATCTTTGGAAGTGAATATTGAATATCTGCATCATCAAGTGACCTCATTTCTTGGGAATACATCCCTAGGCCATAAATGCCATAAATATCAGGATTCATGCCCTCCATGCCTCTTAATTGCCCATTTTTCCAATGTCATGAGGAGGATAATTACAAACTTAATTCAAAAAATTGATTTAATCCTCAACCACACATTTAAATATTGATATGGATGGTTCAAGTTGATTCTGATCAAATCTAAAAATCTATAAATAGGAGGCCTCACAACATCATTTCTAAGCTTAATTAATGTAAAGTTATAATGCAGGATTGGTTCCAAAAGCTTCAAGAAACTAGTGTTACCATGCCAAATTGATTCCAATACAATCTAATCCAAATCCAAAGGTGCCAAGGAGAGGTAGAGGTAGATAATCTTCCATTTCCAAGGAATTCATGAGCACAAGCCGAACAAGCCACCACTACAAAGGCATTTGGAGCATCCAAGGAAGGTGAAGGAATTCTTGTGTTTTCATTCCTTGATTTCTAGTTGTGTTTGTCATTTGATTTTGTTAACTAAGCTCTCCCTAGTGTCTAAGCCTAGAGAAGTTATGATATTAGTGTATTTGTTTCATTTTAGAAATAACGCCATACTCACCATCCTCTCTTGAGTCAAATTCCTAGAGCACATAATGGCATGCCCAGTGGGACTAGACACATCTCACACCTAAAGGAGATCCTTTTGAAACTCTAAAATATTTATTTGAGCTCTTAAAACTCTTGAAAATTGATTTTCTAACTTTATTTTGCCATTTTTGTTGCCATGATTTTACACAGTAACCAATGTCAGTAGGAAATACTGGCATTGGTTACCTGACTTAACTGACATCGGTCAGCCAAACCAACATCTGTTAGATCTTGATTAGACATAATCAACGTTGGTGGCAATAACTGATGCTAGTCACTATGTTTTTCAAAAAATATAGACTTGAGAGCTACTTTTCCAAAGTTTATTGTTTCAAGCTAAAAAGAGCTTCAAAGGTAAAAGACATGCTAATAATTTTGCTGCATGACCAAGCGGGATATTTTCTCAAAACATGTTTAAATCACTTTGGCATGATTAAAAATTGATTATGAACTTGTTTTAGATGTTCAACAAAGAATTTAGGTGTTTTTGGTGAATGTTTTCAAAGTTTGCAATTAATACCAAGGGGTCAAATAAATACCACCAAACATTTTATTTGGGTTTAAAATTGAACGCATTTGTCAATTCTTGTTTGCAATAGTTGTTTAATCAAATTTTGTTTGGAAAAAGAGGATTTTTTCATGTATGCTCTTCCATTTTTCCCCTATAGGGAACCCTTGGAATCAAAAGTTCCATTCCTATTACAAGTATCCTAGTCCAAGGCTTAGAAATAAATCATTTGAAGCACTCCCCAAAAACTCGTCAAAGTTTGGGTGACCTTGAAAATGACCCTAAAGTCTTTCTACTTTCATGTTTTATTTGTTTATGCATCTTAGCTTGTGAGGGAGAATTCATCACCTCTTGTAAGTTTATTAGGGAAACTTTGACCCAAGGTTTTAGCTCTTGACATTGACTTCATTTGGTTCCTTTGAAGTTGCACATGGGATGTAGTGGCACTTTGGACATCACACTACACTGAGCAAACAACAGGATGCAGTGGTTACAAAAAGGACTAGACCTTTTTGCAACAAGCCAAGTGATATAGACCCAAAATCTATGCTTTTATTTTACATTATTTGGCATGAAATTCATTGTGCAATTGATTCCCCTAGATCATTCAAAAACTTGTTAAATTTTAAACAAATCCCCACTTGCCATAGAAGTATTGTTGATGCAAGGTACACCTCAAGGTCCATGTCATAGTAATGTCATTTGAGAGAAGGGTGGTATAAAAACCCTACTATATAATGTGTATTTACTTTTGGATGAACACTTAAAATCCTCTCAAATGACATATATTGATGGATTCCAATAGTACCAAACAACCTTGTCAGTTTAGGATCTAAGTGTGATTAATTAGTTGGTCTTGTCCTAGATTAATGTCTTGTTTGGAGTCAAACAATTTTGTAAACAAATAATACCCAACCAAACACATAGTCCAAATTTCCCTTAAAATAAAGAGGCATTATGCTGCCCACGTGAGATCATCAATTTGCCTTATTCAAAGTTCATCAATAGCATGAGAGTCATATCATCCACTTTGGCATAGTTATTCTACCCAATTGAATCTAGACCTTTACCAAAGTTGTCTAAGTCCTTCACTTATAATCTAAATTTGGAATTTCACCTTTACAATTTCATAGGGTTGATGTGTTAAGTGGGTTTGCCATTTCACTGAACTTGAGGGAACTTAGGTTTAATTTCCAATTTAGGTTGAAGGACATTTAATACTCATAATAATTGTCATCACTTAATATAATTAAGCCATTTGGTGCTAAACACTTGCACTTTGAGTCTATATACCACAATATTTTGAGTCAAGAAAAGTAGTGTTATGTTGTCAAAATTATGGAAAAGCATATTTGCCTTAGAGAGCTTTTGAAACAAACTTTCTATCACACCTTTTGGGTAGTATAACACCATTATACTACCCAAATCATTTCAAATTTTGTTTCATAGACCATTTTACATAAAATTCCAAAAATTTTCCTATGTTTTTTAGGCCAATGCAAGTGTACTTTTGATCCTTGTCTAAAGCATAGTTATACCATTCAACTTTGTCTAGCTTGTTTGTCAAAAAAACTAAGTTTTAAAACTTCAATAGGAGTGTTTATAGAATTAAATAGACAATAAAATATGAGTTCTGACCCATTTATACAAACCACTTCAATAGATAAATTGATACATATGCCAATTATTGAAAAAGTGTCTTCAACCTCTACACTAAATAGTGAGCCCAACGTAGTAGACAATGTGTAAACGACATCTAATCTTGACTAAAGCATAAAAAACTAGCCAAAAACATGTGCCTATAGTTAATCCCATGAGTAGATCATCATACCAAGGAATAGGGTTTTCTACACCCCAACCTCAACCAGCTACTTCTTCAAGTGTATAACCTACAAGATTGGGTAATTAAATAATGGTTACTGTTATGCCTCAATGACAAAATGTGATGAACCCTACTCCTCCTCAATAATTAGCGAGAAGTATTCCACAACAATAGACATAGTCTAGTGTATCAATGCAATGGAGGATAAATATATAGCTACCTTAATTAGGGGTAACTAATATCCCACCTTGCCAAGTAATGATGAACATACCTTTTCAGACGTAGACTAATATTCTAGTTCAAAACCAAGAAATGACTAGTCCATAGTGTGCAGATATTGGTCAATGACAAATTATAAATCTATAACCTAATTTTACTTCTTCACAAGGAGTCATGAAACAAGGAGGTCCCCATGTTTCTCAAGTACCTATTAGACAACCGATGGTTCAAAATGTGCCCCAAATTTAGAGACAAGGTCTTGGTCCACAAGTTCCTACTCAACAACAAGGTTTGATTAGTCGACAGCATGTCCCTTTTCAACCATAGTAGGCACAATATAGTTATATCCCTCCATCCCAACCATAAATTCCTTCAAGTCAAACCTTTATCACCAACCCAAACTAGAACATTGCATAGCCAAATGTGCAATTTCATGTACATCCTAATCTATGTATGTGTATTCTTGGTCCATTCCCAAACCAAGCTAATATACCACAATAGGTGTCTCCATCATACCCCAGTCAAAGTGTGCCACTTGTGACCTCTCAACCATTTACCCAAACCAACATTCTCCCTCAAACCAATATCTCTTCTAGTTCCTATCCCAAAAATTAAAATAGATGAAGGATGTAATTGCTACCATTCAAGTGGGGAAGTAGACTAAAAAGTTCAAATTGCATGACATATGTTCTTATCCATTCAACATGGGTTATTTGTAAATACCATTTCCTCAAGGATATGAACCACCCAAATTTAACAAATATAAAGGGAAAGGTGACCCTAAGGCCCATTTGACTAAATTCTTTATTGCATGTCAACTAGTGGTATATACCTTTTGTTTTTGTTTCCAAAGACTTGGCTAGACAAGCCTTAGAGTGGTTTTTAAAGTTTCCCAAGAATTTAGTACTAAACTTTGATGATCTTTTTGATAAATTTGTACAACACTTTTCCTATAATTTTAAACATGAGATTTCATTAGTGGACCTGACACAAGCAAATTAAAAATCTGGGGAGAATTTTTCAAGTTATTTATAGTGATGAAGATCCCTTGCAAGCCATTTCACCCATAGTTTACCAAATAAACAATTAGCCATTGTGTTACTAAAAATTTGCATAGTCAGATAGCTTATCATCTAGAGTTACAATGTACACATACGTTCAAAGAGATCATTGATAAAGGTTTGTTGATTGAGTAGTCACTCATCAATAAAGGAGTCATCAAACTTAATTCTGCCAATCAAGGAAATAACTAATAATAACTTCCTAATCAAATGCAAGCATCACAATTGGCACAAGCCAATAACTAAGAAAGACCAAAATAATTTAACCAAAATAGGAATGTTGTGGGAAATGGAGTAACTAAATCACGTTATGTCCAAGTTATGCAGACACCATCCACACCACATTTTTAGCTGACTCCTACCCAACAACCTATCCAACCAATGTTGCAAGCTTAACAACTAAAACCTATATAGAAATCTTTATCATTAAAAACCCCTCCTCCTAAGAGAACCATGCCTACATGTCGTGTCTTTAGTGACCTAGGATAATCTATTAAATTTGTATTTTACAAGATTACTTCCACTAATTTGATTAGTTGGCATATACCAAAGCATTATCCATAAGGCATTCCCTACCCTGATTGGTACTGTGAAAATGAATTTTGTGACTATCATCGGGTCAATAGGCATAATCTATGAATATGTGTACAAATCAAGCATTTAATTGAAAATATGTTAGAGAATGGGAAGATAACATTGGGTAATGGTGCTTCCACTTCCAATCAAACTCTTAGGATTTATCAAAACCCCTTTCTTTCACATAAAAATTAGTAAAAATAAAATAATTAGTAATAACAACAACAATGGCCAGTATAGCAGCAAAATCAAAGGACAAACTAGTAGAATCAACAAAATCAATAGCAAAATCTACAATGATAGAAAAATAGACAAAACTAAGGTTAGAATGGTAAAAACCAAAAAACCTACCATGTAGTTGCACATGAATACAACAGGGTTGTAGGTCATATTATAGGGGGTAGCATTAATACCATCTCCATTAATCCTAAACCAAGCACTAATCAACCTAGACCATTATTAAATAATACTATTCATCTAATTTACATAGATAATCTTTTGTTGACCTGGGAGTGCATATAGGCAAACCAACAAATTAGGACTTCCACTTTTGGATCTTATTGCGACAACTCATTCTTGCCACATGACCACATGCAAGTGCACTAGCAACTGAGACTTGTCCTATCTAGTCCCACACCATTTCCAACATCAGTTAGCAATAATGGTTTAGTATTTAATCTTGATTATGTAATCATAAATTAGAAGTCAAAGATTACTATCCTAGGCCCACAACCATCTACCACTTTAATTTTCATCCAACCAACTATTTAGCTTTCACATAAACCATTCACTACTAACCAAGACAAGAATTTTGATATTGTGGAACAATTATAGAAGACATTAGCATAAATTTCTATTTTAGATTTACTGTGAATGTCAATAATCCATAAGAACATCTTGAATGAGTTTTTGACCCAATCCACTATTTCTAGTGATATGTCCCATAATAAATTTCAAGCATTTGGGTAGACACCTAGCTCCATCCCAACAAGTCACATTCAACCAAAGTGATATGTCTTCTCTTGGCCCACTCCATAACAATCCATTATACATAGAAGTTTATATAAGATGGAATAAAGTGAAACATGTCCTTATAGACAATGGATCTATCCTGAATATAGTGTCTCTAAAGCTCATCAAGATTCTTAGGTACACAATGATATATCTCTAGCCAAAAATAATAACTATCAAAGCCTATGATAATCAGGAAAGAGAATCATTAGGCACCATTAGTTTGCTAGTTATCATTGGGCCTTTGACCCATGATACACTCTACCATGTGTGTGATCTTGAGTTATCATACAATATGCTTTTAGGTAGGCCTTGTTTACATGAGATTCATGTAGTCCCATGAACACTACACCAATGTATCAAGTTTTCCCACTCAGGGATGGAGGTGAATATTCTAAGAGATTTACACCTATATGAACACTGCAACCATCTTGAGGCTGAGTTTAAAATCTATAATTATCAGTATGGCATGAATCTAAGTTCCAAGTAGGATAAAGGAAAGGCTATACTTATTGATCCTTCACCAGATAATTTCATAGATCCTAATACCTTGGATTCCTTTTTTGGCATGCTACCTCTTGAAGCTTCCAATCATTTCACCATTTTAGATAATTGACCAGGAGAATATGTGACCCATGATACATTTCATATTATTGATCTTCGTCAGAATCCAAAAACCTTCAGGTGACCTAAAGTCACCTCACATAGGTATTGGCAACAAAAGAGTAAATATATAGGACCTATCACATTTGTACTAGCATCTAGCTTAGAACCTGATCCTCTTAAAGGAGATGAATCATGGTTATACAATGACAAATAGTTTGATTGTTATAAAAGTGTAAAGTATCCTATTCCCAATAAGATCATGGAGCATCACAAATATGAAGGAAGAGGTCTCAAACTAAATCATCAAGGGACCATTGAGCCAATTACCATGAGTAAGTATGAAATACCTTATTGACTTGGATTTAAACTACCTAGGGATGACCCCACATATCTTACTCAAACTCTATCACCAATGACTAGTGATGATGATGTCGACAGGAAAGCAGAGTCCAATCCTAGACTCACCTTTAATAACCTAGTTGAAACTAATATGTTTGATAAAAATGCCATTTGTACCCTTACCCTGATCATTCATCACAACCTTTTGCCATTATATTATCCCCAACTGATATATTGGGACCAACAAGAATATATTTTACCAATTGATGATTTCTAAAATGATGAGGCATTTTGTGATTTCTTAGGCCTTAGAGACAATATTCCATTAGGAGATCACAAATTAGGATTCTTAATCACATTGGATCCTATATCCTAGTTTGGAGAGTGAGTGAACACCCTTAGCCAAAAAAATAAATGAAACATTGAGGTTCCAAAGTGAAAACCTCTTTGAGGCACTTTTTGACCAGGGAAAAAGTAAAGATAAAGGCTAGTCTAGTGGTGAAAACCTATGTTAGGTGCCATTAGATGGGGGTGTTTATTCTTCTTCAAATTTAGACTAGGAGACCACCAATGATGAACTTGCCTGTAGATCTAAGTTTAATTTTTAGAAACAAGTATTTGATTAAATTCTTCAAGAATTTTTGACTATTTTTGTTACATGACCAGATATCTCATTAGGGGACTCAGATTCATCATACTTAGGAGAATTTGAGGAGAAAGTCCTAACAGAGGATCCTGACATAATCCAATAGTTCTAACTATTGCCTACTATCTTATAAGATGGTTTAACCCTTCTAGTTTAAGATACAATAAAGGGAAACATTGAGATTTCATCAGACTTGAAATGGATAAAATTAGGTGTATCCCTCACTGAGGAAGAATGTGAGATCTTTACAACTCTATTGAGAGAATTTATAGATATCTTTACATGGGCTTCTTCTGATATGCTAAGTTTGGACCCCACCTTGGTTCTCCACCACCTTGTAGTTAATCCTGATGTTAAACTAGTAAAACATAAGATACATAAGATACATCCTCACTTTGTTAAATTGATAAAGAAAAAGTTGGAAAATTTTAAAAATCAAGATGTATTTGATCAATTGACTACTCAAAATGGATCTCTAATGTGGTGCCTGTTAGTTAAAAACTTGAAGGAATCAAAATTTGTACTGATTTTCAAGACATTAACAAAGCTTGTCCTAAAGATGATTTTCCATTTCCTAATATCGACATGATCATCGATTCCATGGTAGGTTATGAAATGCTTTCACTCATGGATGGATTTTCAGGATACAATCAGATCAGAATAACACTAGAAGATTATCATAAAACAACATTCACCACTCCATGGAGAACATTTTACTATTAGGTGATTCCATTTGGTCTCAATTAGAGCCACATATCAAAGGGCCATGATTATTATATTCCATGATATGATGCATGATATTGTTGAAGACTATGTTAATGACATATTAGGAAAATCCAAAACTAAGGCTGACCATCCAATAGTGTTGTGTAAGATATTTGAAAGATTATGAGAATACAAAGTCAGACTCAATCCAAATAAATGTGTGTTTGGTGTAACTTTAGGAAAATTACTTGGCTTCATCATGTCTCATAGGGGTATTGAAGTCGATCCAACTAAAGTCCATGTTATAACCAAGATGCCACCACTAACCAGTTTAAAGCAAATCTATAGTTTACAGGATAAGATCCACTTAATCAGATGCTTCATCTCTTAGTTATTATACAAGTGCCATCCATTTACACATATTTTGAAGAAAGGAGTTGCTTTTCACTAGGATGATCACTACCAAATAGTTTTTCAACAACTCAAAGATTATCTTGTCGATCCACCTATTTTATTACCTCCTATGCTAGGAAATCCATTCTTGTTATACCTATCAGCCATTGATCATGCTCTGGGGGTACTCTTGGCTCAACATGATGACAATGGAAAAGAGCATGTTGTATACTAATTAAGTTATACCTTGATTACATATGAACATAACTATGCACCTATTGAAAAAGCTTGTCTATCCATGGTTTTCATAGCTCAAAAATTACATCATTACATGTTAAATAATAAAACCATGGACATTTCAAAATTAGATCCACTCAAGTATCTACTATCTAAAATAGCTTTTCAAGGTAGAATGGCTAAATAGATCATGCTTTTCAGTGAGTTTGACATAGATTATGTCAATCAAAACGTAATCAAGGGATACGTTCTTGCAGATTAACTTGCTGAAGTACCTCTCATAGACACATAGCCACTCACATTCCAATTTCTTGATGAATCCATAATGATCATCATTGATACACCCCTTAAATAGCAACCCTAGAAGCTTTATTTTTATGGTTCATTCATTGAACATGGATCAGGGGTAGGCCTGTTGTTTATTACACCATAAGGGGATCTAATCCCTAAATCATTTAAAATTAGATTTCCTTATACAAACAATATGGCCAAGTATGAATCACTTGTTGTAGGAATTTGAAAATTAGTGAAATGGAATATATCTCATCTTCAAGTTTATGATGATTCTATGTTAGTCATCAATTAGGTCACAAATTATTTTCAAACCAAAGATGACAAGTTAGTTCCATATAAAGCCATGGTCAACAGTCTTAAACAAAAAATTTCCAACATTCAATTTGAGCACATACCAAAGGCTAGTAACATAATTGTAGATACCATGGATACTATTGGTTCTCTAATTCAACAAATAGATAAAGATAGAGAGAATTAATTCTTCATCGAGAATTTATTAGCACCATCTCATGAACCTTTAACTATTGCTATGATTTATGTTATTGTTGGTCCTAATCTATCTAGTCCTCAGACCTTTATAACTACTTTCATGACCAATTTATACCACCTAACCTTTCTCAAAAAAAAATCAAAGCCTTCATTCATCATTTCACTTGTTATACTCTACTTGGATCTACCCTTTACTATCATAGTTTTTATGGAACTCTGCTTCATTATTTAACTTTGACAGAGTCTACATTAGCATTAAAATAAGTTCACAAAGGAGTATGTGGAGCCCATTATAGTGGGGAAATCCTTTCCAAAAATATCTTGCATACTATTTATTATTGGCCCACAATGGATGTAAATACCACTGCATATGTAAAGAAGTGTGATAAATTTCAATGACATGCTAATCTGATTCATGCCCTATCAAAAATGCTGAAACTAATGTTGACACCATGGCCATTTTCTACATAGGGACTTGACCTCATTGGGAAGATCAACCCCACTTCATCTAATGTCCATAAACATATCCTTACCACCATTGAATATTTTACTAAGTGGGTTGAAGCTATACCCCTCACTTATGTGACTAGAAAGCAAATTTCCAAATTCATCTTTAACCATCTCATCTACAACTATGGTATCCCTTCTAAAATTATATCTGATAATGGAGGACCATTCAAGAACAAAGATGTAGACCAGCTATGTACTAAATATAACATCACACAACATTTTTCTACAGCATATTGCCCTCAAGATAATGGTCACGCTGAGGCATCCAACAAAACTATTGTCAATATTCTCAAAAATATTGTTAATGATGTTGGTCATGATTAGCACCTCCAGATATTCCCTACCCTTTTGGCATACCATACCAATCATTATACCCCATAGGAACCACTCCATACTCATGTTTTTATGGTACTAAATCCATCCTTCCTATTGAGGTTGAATTGCCTTCATTATATCAGAGGATTCGCCAAGGTCTGAATAACAAGGATGCATGAGTCATGGTTGCACGGGACGAAGCAAGTGAATACCATAAAATGCTAAAGTAAATGAAATCAAACAAGAGACAATTGCATAGATAATTTGGAGAAAAGCCAATATTCCATTAACATAAGATGGCTAAAGTGAAGAATACATATAGGAGAGCACGTAAGTAACTCCTCCAAAAAAGGTGGTCAAAGCACCCCAAGAATAGACTGTAACTCCTCCATGAAAGGTGGTGACAGGGTGCTAAGAATAGAGAAGTAACTCCCATACCCAAAATAGCTAGTCAAAGGAGTTACTTATGACATTCTTATGACACCTATGACACATCTATGACACACATCTCCACATAAGCTAGCCTATCCCACGAATGTAGGAAAAATCCATGTATGCACAAATATATAATTTCCATAATTAAATAATAGGGAAAAATAAAAACCTACACTAACACACTATTCATCTCTTTCAAGAAATTCCTAGATGATCATGACTCTGGGACTATGTAGGCAACACTCAATACTTATTGAGGTCAGCTCAGGCACCCTTTTCCCAATGCTTTCACTATTTTGTGAGCAACCTAAGTAATGCTCTCACCATTTTTTGAGCAACCTCAGCCACGCTCTCATCATTTTGTGAGCAACTTAATCCACACTTTTACCTTTTTGTAAGCTTGAACCATTTAGTGTCTCATTATTATCAATTAAGTTGAGACACTCCAAAACACTTCCAAAAAATTTTGAAAATTGTTAGAAAAGCACAAAAACATTGACCACTTTTTGCCTTAAGGATTCTGGGAACCTTTACTAAGTTATAAGAAAATCACTTGTTATTTAGTTTCCACATCCTTTTTGGACTTTTTCTCTTACACACTTTCCATTTTTCAAGAACATTCCTCTTCTTCTCTCACATCCATTCTATTTGTTTTCATCAATTATCACATTCTTGCCATTCCCTGGGAGAACTACATTTGGCCTAAAGTTTTTAATTGGATATTACATCCATGAAACTATGTAAGTATAATTCACTTACATAGTACATATGGAGCCAGCTCGGCCACCCCCTTTTCTTTTATTCCCCCATTTTGTTTGTTTGTTAAGTTGTCACCTATTTTCTAAGGGAAATGTTCATAGGGTTTTTATTGCATTATTTGTTTATTTATTTCTGCTTATGTTGTTTGTCTACCTATTTGTTTGCTTTCAACACTGTTTCCTTGATTCAATTTATGTGTGTTCATTGGGTGATTCCTTGCCCACACTTACACTTGAATCTATCTATATTCATAGATTTACATTATCATCATGGTTTCTATCATTGGTGCATTATTTTCTATTGCGTATTGGATTACGGGAGTCAGTCCTCATGCATATTTTAGCCAAGTCTTTATGGTGTTCTATCATAAAGCCTACCATCATATACTAAAACAAACCTTAGCTTCAAAAAGTCTATCCAACAATGGTAGCATCTTTTCAACACTGACATCCCAATTCACTCCCAATCATATCCCAAATAGAGTAATTAACTACAAAAAAATTTTAACCTTTATTATTTTGGATGAGCATCTCCATAATAGTACGTTGTTCCAATTCATCATTACCCTCTATGTTAAATTATCATCATCCTCAGCCAAGATTATCATGTTTTCCATAATCAAGGTCCAATGATTATAACTGCCTATGGAAAAATCATTGCACACCATCCCACCTGCATTTCTCAATGATTATAACCACCTTTGGGCAAATCGTTATGTTGTCACCAATTTACTTTTTTTTCCCATATAGGGGCATGTTTTTATCTTGTTTGTCTATCATAACTAGGGTAGCTCCATCTTCTCAATGATTATGAATACCTTCAGGCAAATCATTGTGTTATCATACCATATTGCCACTATCAAGATGTAATGCTTATAACCACCTTTAGGCAAACCATTGTACACCGTCCCACTTGCATTCTCAATGATTTTGACTAATTTTTCAATATTATTGTGTTTTCACCTCATCATCTTTCCTTTCTTTGGTCCCATCATTTTCTTCTTTTTGAGGGACTATTTGTCGACCTACTTGTGCCAACTATTCCCTCGAGGGGGCATCATATAGTTAGTTTATCATAATTGCAGTTGTAGGTATACATGACCTTTTCATTCTTTGAGAAGATGTTACTATGTTTATATCTTGCAATGCCTTCCTAAATAGGGGAAAACTATAGACACCTAAAACTAGTCATGAATAACCTCTAATCAGGGTTTTGGCTAGTTTTTACCTAAAATGTACAATTTGGCCTAAAAACACTAAAACATGCTAAATGATGTGAAACTGACATATTCAAGTGCCAATTTTGGATAGGGTATCCCTAAATGGGGAAATATAATTTATGATCTAGTTAACTTTGATCAGTTTATTTCGAGTCAAAATGCCAAATTTGCACTTGGGTACTCTAGATTGCTCTTCCCTATCAAATCTTTTGCACAAGGCATCTGCCTTTGTTATTTGTTGTTGGCAACATCCTAAATGATAATATGGTTCTAACATATTTGACATCACTTTTTAATTCTAATCCAGTGAAATTTTGGACCAATAACAAGATATTCTAATCAATTTGGGTAATTTATGCACAAAGTGCTTAATCATGCTTAAGATCTAATTAACCCAAGTCAATGCCTAATTAATAAATCCATGGAAACTTATTGAATATTTATCTTTGGAAATGAATATTGAATATCTACATCATCAAGTGACCTCATTTCTTAGGAAGACATCCTTAGGCCATAAATGCCATAAATATCAAGATTCATGCCCTCTATGCCTCATCAATGCCTTCCATGATGCCCTCCATGCCTCTTAATTGCACCTTTTTCCAATTCCATGATGAGGATAATTGAAAACTTAATTCCAAAAATTTAATTAATCCTCAACCACACATCTTAATCTTGAGATGGATGGTTCAAGTTGATTTTTATCAAATCTAAAAATCTATAAATAGGAGGCCTCACAACATCATTTATAAGCTTAATTGATGCAATGTTATAATGAAAGCTTGGTTCTAAAAGCTTCAAGAAACTAGTTTTACCATGCCAAATTTAATCCAAGTCAAGCTAAGCTAAAGCCATATGTGCCAAGGAGAGGTGGAGGTAGTCAAGCTTCCATTGCCAAGGAATTTATGAGCAAAAGCCTAGCAAGCCACCACTATAAAGGCATTTGGATCATCCAAGGAAGGTGAAGGAATTATTGTGTTTTCATTTCTTGATTTCTAGTTGTGTTTGTCATTTTATTTTTTTAACTAAGCTCTCCTTAGTGTCTAGGTCTAGAGATGTTACGCTATTAGTATGTTTATTTTTTTTATTTTTTTTTTCATTTTAGAACTAACACCATACTAACCATCCTCTCTTGAGTCAAATTCCTAGATCACAAATCCAAGCTAGGACACTTAGTCAAACTTACCTTTTGCCTAGAGTTTATACTCCACTAGAAAATGGAGTGGGTTCTCTCCTTGGTGGTGAAATCTAAGTAGGATAGTCAGGTTGGGTAAGGTGATCCACCAGGTGATGAAATATTGATGGGATTTATCTTAGGTGAGTTTAGATGTTTATTTTTGTGAGTGTAATCTGGTTGTGTAGCATAGGTGCACTACAATTCATTCATAATGCTTGTAATTAACTAAGTGAGCTAATATGTAGTAAACAAATAATGAAATGTAGTAAGTTTTAAACCCAAATCTGAAATGTTTAGATTCAAATGAAAACAATGATGAAAATAGGAGTAGAGAATGAAATTCACTATCCTAATGTGCATGCAAGAAAGGAATAAATAAGAGATTATTTTAACTTGTAATAAAAATGATAAATTACTTTTAGAGGAAAAGAAAAAATAAGAGTGGCAAGGAAAAAGAAATTTTAGTTTATTGTCCTTAAATAGAAAATAAAATGTTTAGTGTTTCATTTTGAGGGAGAAAAGAAGGAAAAAGTGCAAAAAATGAAATTTTCACTATAATTCACCTATATGAATCCTTAAAACAAGCAATGAACCTAAGGAAAACTCTAGGGTCCCATCGGGCATGCCAGAAATGTTTTTCTAAAATTGTGTCTATTTCAAATTTAAATAAAAATAGAGAAGGATAGGGATAAGTGATTAAAATGAACCTAGATTGGTTTGCGTTCCATATCTAGACATTATGAGCACTCCTCTTTAGCTAGGGAGGACTACTTCTAAGTAAGAAAGCACTACCAGAATATGTCTATTAGTAGATACATGAGTGGGTTGCCAAGCTACGTGCTTGTTCTAGGAAGTGTCAAACTTCCTTAGAGATGATAGTCCACTTTTGAGAAACAAAAGAGTAATAAATAAAAAAGAGAATGGAAAAGAGAGAGTAAAAAAGAGATTATGTTACTGTTATTCACAACCTGAGTGTAGTAGAGAGTAACAAGGTGCAGGTGGTATATTCAATTTGTATTTTGAAAGTTGTTTAGTTAAGTTTTAAAAGGGTTACTAGAAATCCATAATTTTTTATGTTGGTTAGGCTATCGAGGTTAGTCAAAAAGTGTGACCGATATTGGTTAAGCTGCTAAGGTCGGTGAGAAAGTGTGACTAATATCGGTTGAGCGATCGATGTCGGTAGGGGAAATAATTGGATAAGAGCTTGTAAAAGGCTTTTTTGGGTCTAGGAAATGGTTTTCATCAGGTCTGGATGGTTGGGGAGAGTTATGTGGGAGAGAGTATTATTTGGATGGATCTGGTCAGAGGTTTTGTGTGTTAGAACAAGGGAAAACAAGTGGAGAATCTTTATAACTCCTTCATGAGGGTTCGATCAGGAATGTGTAAAACAATAAATAATAGATATAAAGTGATTGTAAAGTAACTGCTTAAATACTTATAGAATAAGTGATGTACTTAGCTACAAAGGTGATTAAATGATAAGTTTTTAATGGATGGCTCCTATAAGAATTACCAAATCAATACCTTGAATAGATAAAATAAGCATGTGTCATTGATTCTCAAGAGTTTGGTTCCTGATCTAGATTTAACTTATGCAAGGTAATAATAAGTCAAGATGTGAAAATTTGGATGCCAAAAGCCTGCATGTGAATAAGAATGAGTTTTCTTGATTTTTTCTGACCTAAACATTAATTTGAAGTTTGGCTTAAATAACCAATGTCAATGATCCCACCAATATTGGGCATGGGTTGACTGATGTCAGTAGCATGAGAATAGGTTAAAGTACTATTTTTACTCTATTTTTTATTGTTTATCATACCAAGTGTGGTATTCATTAGGAAATGGTAGAAATGGGATGTTACGAAGGACATAGTTGGTTAGGAATTTTTTTGGGGGATGAGAACAAGTCATGGGTAGTTAGGATAAGTGGATTAAGTTTTGAGGTGACTCAGAGGGTAAGACTTAGTCTTAGGATGAGGTGGCCAAGTATGGTGGCATAAGTGGTTTTTAATTAACTTAATTAAATATTATAAATTATTTAAATGTGTGAGGGGTAAAAGCATGGATTAGGGAGGCTAATTAGTTTTATTAAAAAGGGTCTCAAAAGGGGTTTTGACATAAGAAGTTACACATGTGTGTGATGTAATTTTTGTTTCTACAAATACAATAGAAGAAAGAGTTGTATTTATTATGTTATGCCAAGAATTTTCCAATATTTTTGCTTGGGAGTACAAAGACTTGAAGGGATTTGACCCCAAGCTTACACAGTACACCATTGAATTAGAAAGCAATGCCAAACTAGTTAGTCAAAAGCAGAGGCCTATCAACCCAAGAGTGGAGGATCGCATGAGAAGAGAAATCTATAAATTGATTGAATCCAATATAATATTTCTAATTAAACATTCCTCTTAGGTGATAAACCTTGTGCCAGTGAGAGGAGAGATTCAGTTATGTGTTGAATTTAGGGACCTCAATAAGGTGTCCCTAAAATATCATTACCTACTACCCTCCATAGATCAAATTATGCAAAAGGTGGTAGGTTATCAAAGGTTCTAATTATTTTATGGCTATTTTGGCTATAATCATATCATGGTAAAAGAAGAAGATAAGCATAAGATTACCTTCACTACAAAATGGGGTGCCTATGAATATTGTAAAATGACTTTTAGAATCTCCAATGCTGGAGCCACCTTCCAAAGAGCAATGGATGTTACTTTTCATGGTATTTTGAATGATATGGTTTTAGTTTACCTTGATGATATAATAGTTTTCTCAAAAGACCCCAAGATCATCTAACATATTTGAGATCTATTTTTGATAAATGCAGATAGTTTGGGATTTCTTTGAATATAAAGAAATGCATCTTTTAGTGTATGAGGGAAGACTTTTGGGACATGTGGTGTCTAAAGTTGGTCTATCCATTGATCTAGAAAGGATAGAGGCAATATTTTCTCTATCACTACCCAAACACAAGAAAGGGTTACATAGCTTCTTGGGTAAGATCAACTTCATCAGGAGGTTCATTCCAGGATTTGCAGAGATGGTCAAGCTACTCACTCATATGCTAAGAAAAGGAAAAGAGTTCACATGGACAAGATAAGGAAAGAAGATATTTGAGGCCATCAAGGAGGCCATATCTCATACCCCCATTCAGTTAAATCTAGATTTCAACAAGGACTTCTATCTGTATGCCTTTTCCACATTAGATGCAATTTTTTCCATGCTCATGCAATAGAATAATCAAGGTCTAGAGCAACCCATGGATTTATTCATCCAATCTTTGAAGGGTTATGAAAAAAGATATAGATTTGTTAAAAAGCATGTGCTTGTTGTTGTTAGAAGTTTGAAGAAATTCAGGCATCTAGTTTCAAACAATAAAATCATACTAATGGTGGCTCACCCAAGTGTGAAGGATTTTATCCTCAATAGAGATTTGAATGAAAAGAGAGTGGGATGGGTCACCAAGTGTATGGAATATGACATTGAAGTTAGGGTCACAAAGCTAGTTCAAGGAAAGGGATTATGTGAATATCTTGCTAAATATGTGAAACAAGAAAAAGAGACAATCCTGGTAATCCAAGACACCTAAAAAGAAGATGAGGACACTCTTCCATCCAACTGGACATATCATATTACAAGATTTCTCCAAATAGGAGAGTGTCCAATGGGTTTCAATTCATCATAAAGAAGACACTTCAGGATGCAATCAATGCCATACATTTTAATCAATG
Organism: Torreya grandis; assembly: GCA_037957365.1. Taxonomy (NCBI): domain Eukaryota; kingdom Viridiplantae; phylum Streptophyta; class Pinopsida; order Cupressales; family Taxaceae; genus Torreya; species Torreya grandis. Next base: position 6,175,763 of record JARHVA010000204.1, on the reverse strand, counting down.
GAGTGTTATTCAAAAAGGACATTATAAGTATGCTCTTAAGATGTGTTGAAACTAACCAATTTGATAATCTTCTCCAATAATTCCATGACAATCCTCAAAGAGGCCATTTTTCAACCAAGACCAAAACTACAAAAATCATCAAATTTGGTTAATTTTATCCCAATTTATTTCGAGATGCACATGCATGGGTGAGGAACTGTTCAAAATGTGTCATTTTTATAGGGAAATAGAAGCTAGTCGCTATGCCACTAAAGCCTATTCAAGTTGAGTAACCTTTCATGCAATGGGGCTTAGAATTCATTAGCATGATTAATCCTCCATCTAGTTATGAACATAAGTGGGTCTTAATAGCCACAAAATGATTCACCAAGTGGGTGGAAGCATTCCCCTTGAAGGAAGCAAATGATAACTCTATTATTGAGTACTATGAAAGCCTAGTCACCCATTTTGGAGTACCATCCACCATAATATCAGATAATGCTTTGGCATTTAGCAACATGAAGGTATGTGAGTGGGATCTTAAGAAGTGTATTTATCTAACATATTCATCTAATTATTATTTGTAGGGTAATGGATTAGCTGAGTCTACTAATAAGAACCTGATTTAAATCATTAAGAAAATGCTGGAAGATAATCAAAGATCTTGGCACACAAAATTGAAGACTGCCTTATGGACTGGCAGGGTCACCCCCAAGAAGGCCATTAATAACACCCCTTATCTCTTAGTTTATCGAAAAGAAATAAGGCTACTCATTTCATTGGAGCTTCCAACTTTGGAACTTGCACACCAACTAGAGCTTCTAGAAAGTGATGCAATGAAGGTCAAGATGAATGAACTAAGAAATCTAGAGGAAATAAGGGATGATGTCATGCATGACATGTGGTCTAACCAATAATAAGTCAAGATGACCTTTGATAAAAGAGATTCATCAAATATATTACAATAAGGTGACATAGTCCTCAAATGGGATGCGGACCATGCAAAACTAGGAAAACACTCCAAGGTTGATAATATTTGGAGTGGACCCTATGACATCATAGGTTGTAAAGAATGCAATGATTTTGAGCTTGAAAAATTAAATGGAGAGAATCTCCCCATCCCTATCAATAGGAGTTATCTCAAGTTCTAATACTAGTCCTATATCTCACTTCTTATACATAAGTAGATAGATTTTTTCTTTTAACCCATGTAATTTTGCACATTACTATTGTTATTCATTCTATTTGTAGTTTAGGTTGTTGCTTTGTCTTTTATTTATTCATCATTGTTTTACCTCCCCATTACTCCAAGAAATGTTTCCAAAAGTTAAGAAGAGTCTATTTGTAATCAATTTTAATTTGAGCAAGTTTGATCAATGTCTAAGTTCCGTGACCAGTAGGCTAGTCAAACCAGCTAAGTTGTCAAAATTGTTGGCCATTTTGGCCCACATATCAATCTTCTACCTAGTTTATATAATTTAGCAAGGTCCTAATAGTTGATGAATGGATCAGATGGCTTTGAAGTAGGATCAATGTTGAAAGTGAAGGGATCCAAGCAAGGTTTTCATGGTGTCAAGTAGTCACATAAATAGATCCAGAAAAGGCCTAAGTTTATACTTTTCCAACATGGAACATTTAGATTTCCTTCAGAGGAAATGTACAAGGCTTAATCCCTTTAGGATATTTTGTTTCAATATTTTGGATAAGTGTCTTCTCTTTGGACTTTTTATTCAAGTGTCAAGGATTTATTTTAGACTTTTTGTCCAAAATAATTTTCTCAAAGGGGTCTTTTCTTTTTGAAGTACACTTTTTAATATTTTTGAGGGGTGTTTTTCCAAATTAAAGGACTAATTCCTTTGAAAAAATGTTTGATAAAAAAAGGTAACACAAATATCTTTCGATAAAATTATCCAAATGATTTTATCAAAAGAATTATTCTATAGGAAAGGGCCCCTTTCAAAGTTCTGAGGGATATCTTTTGGATAAATTGTTCCAAAATATAAATCCTAAAGGATGTATTTTCATGCAAAGTGTCCTATGTACTTTCCCCAAAAAGTCATTTTTGTAATCAAGTGCCCCCAAAAATTTCCTCTGAAGGGCTTCTCCCCAAGTAAATTATTCCAAACTATTTCCCTAAAGGGTAGTTTCTTAGGGAAATAGTCCACTTCAATGTTCCAAAGGGCATTTTCTCATTAAAGTGTCCTACACACTTTCTCTGAAGGATCTTTCTGCAATAAGGTGGACCAAATCAAAATTTTGAAGGAAATTTTTCAAAGGGCAAGGAGGGGGGTTATTTCACCAAGGCTAAAACCTTATGGGATGCCAAGAATGCTTGGAATGGCTTAGAAGTGCATGGGATCCATTTGGTTCTTCATTTTATTGATTGAGACATTTGGACCTAATAATAAGAAATCTGAGTAGGCACTTTGCTAAAATCACCATTGCCACGTGTGGAAAATTTAGAGAGACTCGATCAAATGGGTTTGTTTAGTTTTGAGCCTAGAATGTATGCGCTAAGTTTTGAGTAATTTGATGACTCAAGCATGGAGCTGTTCATGTGAAAATTTGGATCCTTAGTCAATTTGTGCATGTTTCCCCATACTTAGCCATTTTCAAATAATTCCAATAGATCCAAGTGATCATCTTCACAATGCTATATCCTATACATATGATAGTTACAAGAGAAATTAGTCACATGGGTTTTGTCCATTTTGACCTTAAGAACATATTCTAAAAATTTGATGCCTCCATGATTTCATGCTTCAAGAACCAAGCCTTCAAAGATGATCAAAATGAACCTGTAACATGAGACGCTTGCTGAACATCAAGTTAAATCTCAGGTAAAAATCTATCTATGTTTAAATTTAATGATCTACAAGATGTCAATCACATTCTACAGAATGATTAATGATGGTTGCATGAATGTCAAATTTAAATATAGAACAAGATAATCCTATTGAGCTTAAATTTTATGGTCGCACAACCGTCAATGATGATCATGTGAATGTCAAATGACAATATCATGGACATCATTTATAAGACCATACACTAGCCATTAGCTTCAAATAATGGGTCCCATCAAGATCAATGGTCCTTTCTCGATTGAACATCTTAATAAAAAAGAGAGATTCAAGTCAAATTATCAATTATCCAAGTCAAATTGTTGATAACCAATGAATGAAGAACCAAACTAGGATACCTTTTTGACTAGGGTTGATGGAGTAACTTAACTTAGGCAAAGTAATAAATATGACCTAAAATAGAAGCATGCATAGAACCAAGGTCAAACTCAATCCAAGTTGGACTAGGAAACATAACATAAGGACTAAGCATTGCCATCGAGGCTCTGTAGAGATATGTTTAGGTATTTTAGACTTAATATAAATCAAAGGTTGAGGTCTTATCAATAAAATAAGACCAAAGCAAGCAAGAATGAATGGATCTAAGATTGAGCACATTTTAGTTTGTGCCATGAGTGGATATTTTGGGATTAGATGGTTCCATTGAGAACCTACAGAGATAGACACATAGACTTCAATGATGGTCAATAAAGCCAGTTGTATGAAAATAACCTCCTTCCCCACTTGAGCACATATCAACAAACTAATCATGAGAATTTTCACATTAGGACAAGATGAAAATGACTTAATCCCACCATTATAACCACCATGAAGCATCATAGATAATATATTATAATAATGCAATGCACTGGAGTGACCTGGATCAATCAGGAAGGGTGTGAGTGAGCTTGACTCATGGATGCAATTGTAATAGCTTTTCAAATGGATTTAAATTCATTTGATCCCCTTTTGAGCACTAAAACCCCCTCTCTCTTACTTCCCTTCTGCTATAAATATAGCCTTCAATCTATTATTTGTATCCCTCATGCTTGTATAACTAGACTCTACCAGAATTATATTTGACACCTCTTAGAGTAGTGAATATAATATTTTACAGTCATTTACTAATCTATATTTAGTGTTTTATGTTTATTCAATGTGTGAATGTGAATGTCATATTCCTTTTGCATGTCCAAAGTAAACCTAAGTGTTAAAGGGTTTCTTTGTAGGTCTTATAATGTGTCTCAACATTGATTTGTTAAAGATATAGTGGACAACTAAATTTAAAGTGTCTTTAAGTTAAAGACATTATTTTCATTGTTCCCTAATCTAAGTCTATCAAACCAAACTCTATATGAAATATTATTGCATAGAAACTATAGTAAGCATTACATTAGTTTATATCATGGTTCATTAGTGTGTTAAGGAGTCCAAGCTTATGATTGGCTCTATTAAATTCTTCGTTCATCACCATAGCTTAGAGTAGCTTCCCATTTTATGCATTTCTTCCCCCTTTTCACCCCAAGTAGTCTTAGATTTAGAAGTAAAGGTCCAAATCATATAATATGAGAAGATATCCTCATAAAAAATCCTAGAGGTCTGGTCAAAATATAGGTAACCCATAGCCTTAGACCATTCCCATATTAGTCTAAGTTTGATAGAAGGACTTAAACACTCCTTTAAGCAAGGATGCTACTTGGAGTACTAACAGGTATGATATTGGTTTGCAAGACCAATATTTTCAATTAAATATGATATCTTTATATCTAATAATTACCTAATGATCTCATAGGATCATCCACATGCATTAGGTGTCTCCAAAAGTATCTAGACAAGATTTAAAAATCATTCTCACCATAACTATGTTTGAAGGTGTATTGACAAGTCTGAGTAAGCATATTATTGGAGGCTATCTAACCTAAGTTAAAGCATCCAATGAATATATTATTGTTGTTTTTTAATACATGTTTGTTATATTCATGATTTTAAAAATATTGGAAGTCAGTAGAAGAGGATTGGATCATATAATCCAAAATCGCTTGTCTGACTGAGTAAGGTTTGTGAGAAAGGAGGTCAATAGGTTGGTTTGTAAGACCAATAGTTGCCATTTGTGATTATTATCCTTTTGATGTAATTTTATCTAAGGATGATTTAATATCATAATCATTCATTTAAATACCTTAATATTGTTCCTACATATGTCAAAATTTCAAGGTTCCATGACTATGTTTTAAGACCAATTGACAGTTCTGAGTAAGGTACTTGCAGAGAAATATTTGAGCACTTTTGCCTTGATTTTTAAGGTCTAATACACATAGTGATGACCTTGATGTCATAAGGATTTTATGTATATGTTTTTTTTCCAAGGTTTTTTGGGAAATTTTTTTTTATACTTCAATTATTTTAAACAGACTTTTTGGGTATACACAAGGCTAATATGAACTGTTCTAATGATGTGCTCCAAGTAGTGGCTTGAGATAAAAGATGTTTTAGAGAATAGATAAAATTATAAGAGGTATTTTTTTAATACATATGATGTGCCTCTTTCATGTTAAATTTTTTAGTGTTGTCCAATAATATCAAAGGGTAACGTGTGTTAATTAGGCCTTGTAGGATTAGGTATCCACAAGACCTAAAAGAGAGTTAATACTTATTTGAGAAAGTTAAAACCTAAAGGGACTCAAAATAATGTTTGATCCATGTCTATTAATTTTTTTAAGATCCATTCCATGGCCTGCCTATGAGTATAATATTTCTTGGATGACTAAGAAGGTCATGAACAAGAAAGTTGTGTATATATACTAGGCATTTTTAGGCCTAAAGATGTGAGGTGTGTGTGTAGATGTGAAGTGAAGAAGAAGAATATTGTGTGAAATTACATAGGTATGGAAACATATCAAATAAATGATATGAATAAATCATAGACATCTACAGGGTTTTATGAGTGCTTTCATGATAGTTTCAAGCCATAGAAAGGTTATTTGAGTGAAGAAGGCAAAGGACAATTTTAGCTTGTTTGAAAGGTAGATCTGAGTATGATAGAATAAAAGAAGACCATCATTAATTTTGATAGGTAAAAAATAACAAGGTGGATATTATCATAGTGTTTATTGAGTGGGTGCTTGATCAACAAATGGGTTGTTGCCTCCTAGTAAGTTGGTGCTTGATAAATTTAGGTGTTGGTGCTTCTTATTGGGTTGGTGCTCAAATAAATTTGATTAATTGTATTATAGGATAAGTTTTCCAAGCTAAGTTTTAGTGGGTTTTATTCCCCTTGAGGTTTTACTACTTACATATTGTGTTCATGTGTTTCATTCTCTTGAGAATAGATGCTTATGCTTGTTAAAGATGAATATGCTTGTCTAAATGATCTATGATTGCTTAAGTAATATTTTTTAAAGTATTGAAGACTAATTCATCCACCCCATCTCAATCATTTTCATTCCAATATTTGGTATTATATCTTGGTCTTTTGAAGTAGATTTAAAGACCTAAAGGAAGATCTTAGAAGATAGATTGGCTAGTTAACAAACTCAATGTGGTTTCTCTACCAGTAAGGCTCCATTTTTCAATGGATATAACTATTCCTTTTAGAGTGTCAAAATGAGTATATATTTGATGTCATCAAAACATGATATTTGGTAGACAGTTTTGGATGGTTATACTGCTCCTTTTATTCCACCAATAGATGTAGCAGGTAAGAAGGCTAGTGAAAACAACTCCAAGACAATGAATGTCATTCTTTATGGCCTATCGAAGGTAGAGTTGGTGAAGGTAATGAATTATGTTTTATCCAAAAATATATGGGTAAAATTGAAAACCATCTATGAATGTGACACCAAGGTAAATATGGCCAAATTCTAGACTCGTAAAAGACAGTTTGAAACCCTGAAATTGAATGAATATGAAACCATTACATCATACCTATTTAAGGTTGAGGAAGTTATCAATATCATTAGAGGATTGGGTGAATAAGTCACATAATCTACTATTTTTCAAAAAGTGTTGAGATCACTAACATATAAGTTTGACTCTAAGGTATCTATAGTAGAAGAGATGCAAGATTTGGACAAACTAGAGATGGATGGGTTTCATGGAATTTTGATTGCATATGATATGAAAACCAATGAAGGAAGGCCTCCTAAGAAATAATTAGCTTTCAAATTTTATAATAAATCAAAATCCAAGAAGATCAAGGATGAGGAATGCTCAAATGTTGATGATGATCAACTGATAGCTATGTTTGCACAGAATTTGAGGTTTGGATCTTATAAGTACAAAGGTAAGTTGTCATTCAAATGTTTCAACTATGGAAATATTGGTCACTTTGCATCCAAGTGTCCTACCAAGGATAAATATAAGCATAATGAAGAAAATCATGAACATCATGAATATGACAAGAAGACCTATAAGCCTAATAAAAACAAGGAATTTAGGAAGTATGAAGGAAAGAAAGGAACATTCAAGAACAAGAAAATCTTATACGCTAAGGAAGATAACCCTTTTGATGTAAGTGACTTAAGTGAATCTGATAGTGATGATGGAAGTCATGAACCTAAACATGACAATAATGAAACCTTATTTATGGCCATATAATCATAAAATGAGGGTTATTTAAGTGGGAAAGGATTTATGGTTGATGAGGATTAGATGAAGAAGAAGTTGAAGTAGATCTTGAGGTAGAATTGGTAAGTTCACTAGAGGAATTGAAGTTATAGATGAAAAATAATCACAAACTAAAATCACTAGTTAAGGACTAAGAGTAATATATTAGCTTGTTTGGGGAAAGGTTGAGTAATGCTTCCAAGGAGTATGATGAGATCATCAATTAAGTTGAGGCATAGATAGAGGTAGTCAATGCAAGCCTAAAGGCTAAAGTGGAAGAGTGTATTAGGTGTAAAAATAAAGTGGAATCCTTAAAATTTAAGTTGAATCAAGCATCTAATAAGGTGAGGAGGTTTTTGAAGTTTGAAAATAGCACTGAGGCTCTAGATGACATATTGAGTAGCAAGAAGTCTATAAGTAACAAGATTGGTCTTAGTTTCAAAGAAGACCAAAAAGAGGCACCTCAATTCAAGGAGAATACTATTAAAGATAAGAAGGTCAACATGAAAATACCTATAAAATAGCCAAATGCTATAAGGTATGCTAATTCATTCAATGGTTACTATTATGTGTGCAATCAGTTTGGTCATAGAGCAAGAGAATGTAGAAGACCCTTAAAGAATGAGTATTCATGGGACTATGGAAGGAGTCATAGCTCACAATTTACAAAAATTATGTATAAGGTGGTTTTCTACATTTTTCATGATGTAAAACACATTAAAAAATTCTATTCTAACAAGGTCGGAGGGTCATCAAGTCAAAATAGGAGTTTTGAAGCCTCTAGAGTGCTAGAGAGAAGACAAATGAATGTTTGAAAACCAAAGATAATGAAGATGAGTCATGATCAGTCCACAAGTTCAAGTGGAATAATTACTATGATAGAGTATGATTCAAATGAGAAAATAAGTCAAAAATGCCTATTATCAGCCCATATTGATCAAATGGATTATGAAGAGATCAAACATATAATGTAGATCAAACCTAAAAGGGTATTAAAGGACATCTAATCAGATGAGATCATGAATATCTAGGAATACATTAAACTTGTAATGTTTTAATTCCCTATAATAAGTGGTGAATCCATTAGGCTTCATGGAGACACTAGTCAGGAAACAGAAGTATAATGGATGCTTGGTTTAAGGGAGAGCTATTCAAGTTCATGACTAAGTTTATTCTACATTGAGAAGTAGTCTTATTATCAAGATTCATCTAAAGAAATTATGATTGTACTAAGGGGGAGCTATTGGAGAGTTTTCAATGATGTCATGGAGGTGTCCATGTGATTAGATGAAGTGTCTTGATAGTATATGTATCAATGATAAAGTTGGCATAGACTTGATAGCCTAGTATGTAAGCATGGATCATCTGTATATGCTTAGATAAGAAGTTTATGAATGTTATGGATGATGAGATCATGTTAAGGGGTCCTATCATAAATCCATGATGATTGAAGAGCTTATGGAAGTGCATGGTATTTATCCAGTTCTTCATTATGTTCAACTAGGTATAGTTCACTCTGTGGTATAAAATCTAAGTAATAATATTGATGATGTCATATTTCATGCATGTGAAGGTTCTAAGAGCAGCATGATATATGGATAGATTCCACTATGTGAGGAGATCATATGGTCCAAGTTTTAGGTCATGTGATCAAGTGAAACAAAATTTATTAAGGTGAAAACTTGGCCCCTCAAATAAAATTTCACTAAGCTCCAATAGTTAGCCAAATTTGTAAGGTAGGTTTAATGATCCATGTTTAATCACATTGAAGATCGATGGTGCAAAATTAATCTAAGCTCAACTACATTATTTATCTAAGTTTAAGAAATAGCTAAGTAAATAGTTTGGTGATGGAATATATTGCATGCATGAAGGTTTTAGGAGGAAATGCTCATATGGGTTTATTCAGTAATATGCCTAGTTTTTATGGTTCAAATTTTAGGACATGCGATTGAGTGAAGTAAAAGATATAGCTATGCAAAGTTGGACTTCGAAGCAGATTGAAATGGTTCCCATAGTAATTTTTTCATAAGGTAAAGATCAAGATGAAATGGAGATCCCATGGTTTATGGGAATTTTTATAGTAGAGATAAATGGCATGTATTGATTCAAAGAGGTCAAAATGTTTGATGGTTAATAGGTTAAATATTAAGTTATTTCAAAGAGATTCACAGAGTGTGTTTATTCCAAATTATTATGAAGAAACAAGATGATGACAAGTGTTTGATTTGTAATAGTAAAAGTGAAAAAAAGGAATGTGAGGGTGAAAAGTGTCATGATCATGGGGGTTCTATGTAAGATTAAATGATTATCACTATAATATAAAGACATGGTTGATCCGTAGAGATCGATGGTGCACATTAAGTCAATATTACAAGATTACACAAGATGAGGTCAAGTATTTGAGGTTTAATGTTTAGGAAGTGGCACACTATGAGTTAAATTTTGAATAAGATCGATGATGTGTATTTAATCTAAGATGTGAGGGCACAAGATGCGAGCAAAGTGGCTGAGGTTTAACTGTGACCATTTGAATTTGAATATTCAAAATTAACAAAGGAAAGACCAGTGTTTGGTTTTTAAACCATATCTTTTGATCCATGCAGAATTTGATCATTGTGTAAAAATAAAATTTTTAGAGGACTCCAAAATTCATTTGAAAATATATATTTAAAGATCTGAAAGTGTGTACAATTAAATATATTTAGGTTCAAAATTCATTATGTGTTTGTGCATTTACTGCAAGTAACCCGATAAGGGTAACTAAGTTATTCTTGATGGTTTTGAGAATTTAAAGATCAAAAAATAGTTTGAGTGTTTTATGAATACTATATACCATCTATGTACATTATGAATGTTTTACCAATCATATGTAGTATGAGCAAAGGGTTAGAAGTTGACTATGTATTCGTTCATGGTGATTGTATGCACAGAATGTTGTTTAAGTGAGTTGAGCTTTAGTAAAAGGGTGTTATGAAGGTAGTTATCACTTAAGGGGGACCTATAAATCATGTGGCATGGGTCCATGTTTTTTAAATTGATATAATATTCTTATTGTTCTCAAATAAGTGTGAAAGAGTTGAATAGGTCTCCATAAGACCTAAAAGGTGACTTAGGCCTATTTGAAAGTGGGTACTACTTAAAGGTGACCCATGTAAGATTCCTTAAGGGTGAATGCATGTGTTGCAGCTAAAAAGGAAGATTGTGGACATGATAATTCATGATGGCTCTATAAAATGTGCAATCAAAGATGTTTATTTCTAGACTTAGTGAAGGCAAGTTAGAAGACTGAGCGAAGGAAAAAAGAGAGTAAGTGTGCCCAATGGATGGGTTGATTAGTAGAGTAGATTGACGATCATATGTATGACATGTAGGTCATAATTATATTAGATAAATAGTGATATTTTATGTTTAAGATGGTTAAAGTAGTCTAGGTTGATCCAAAAGGCTATTTTGGATGTTTGTATGTGAGCTTAGTGGTTGATTTGAGAGGCATATCAGAAGTGTGCTATATGTGTATGAAAATTTGGTAATGTTGTTGTGGTTTTGATAGAGTTGTTGTTGAGAAGTGTAGAGTGATAAAAAATGTGGTTTTGGATGCTTTTTGATTGTGTCAATAAGTAAAGGGGGTTGTGTTATTAGAGGTCTATCATTAGGTGTTGAAGATATTAGTTCAAAGGTGGGGGTGATCATTTAATACGAGGTTATAAAGACTTGATCTTCCTTAGGGGTAGGCCCTTATTATGAAACATGTGTTTTAATAAATTCCTTAGGTCATAAGCACTTGATCATCTTAGGGGTATGTGCTCCTTATGAAATTGGCATTTTACTAAATTTTGGTCATAAGGACTTGACCAGTCTCTTATTTGTAATATATTATGGGATAAGTAGTCCATGTTTTACAAGATTGAGAGTGGGTTTTATTCCCCAAGAGGGTTTCCCACATAGATCTTGTGTTATGTGTGTGATCTTGATTATTTTTCTTGTTCATTACTATAAATGATGTGTATGCTTCATGAATTCTTGTGGTAATTATTTAAGAGTTTGAAAGGATTGTAATTGAAGTTGGATTATCTAGGCTCACAGATTCACCCCGCCTCTTAGTGATTGTACCTCTAACAATTGGTATTAGAGCTGGTCCTTTAGTAAAGGCTTGACAATTTTAAGGTGATCCAAGGTACAATATGGGTAGTCATCAAATTCAAGAAGGTTTCTCTACTAAACAAGCACCAATGTTTAATATATTCAATTATGCTTTTTTGGAGTGCAAATACGAGGACCTAAATCATGTCCCTAAGATTTGACACTTGGAAATATATTGTGGATGGTTATTCTATATTTACTATTCCTCCATCTCTTGTTGTAGATAAGAAGTTGTTTGAGAAAACTTCTAAGGCAATGAATGTTATCACATGTGGTCTTTCAAAGACTAAATACACTAAGGTAATCCATTTCATATATGCCAAGGAACTGTGGGATAAATTGAAGACTATTTATGAAGGATATTCAAAGGTTAAGTTGGTAAAGTTGTAGACTCATCGAAGATAATTTGAGAGTCTTAAGATAAAGAAAAAAGACTTTGTGGCATCCTTTCTACAAGTTGATGAGATTATGAACATCATCAGAGGTATTGGAGAGAATATTGAAGAAGCTAATATAGTTCAAAAGGTATTAAGGTCCCTCTCTCTTAAGTTTTATCCTAAAGTATCTATTATAGAAGAAAGTCATGATCTTACTCAATTGAATATGGATGAATTGCATGGCATTATTACTACCTATGAGATGAGGAAGAATGATGATATACCACCAAAGAAGGAAGCAACATTCAAGATAGAAATGAAGCCAAAAAATAAATTATAAGGTAATAAACTCAATGAAGATGACACATTTTATATTGATTAATATGAACTAATTATTTTGTTTATAAGGAAATTGAAAATAGGGTCAGGGAAGTATAAGGGTAAGCTACCCTTTAAATGCTTCAGTTATGGTTAGATAGGACATTTTTCTAATAATTTCCCTCATAAGCATAATAATAATGATGATGAATATCATGGTGAAAACCAAGATGAAGACAAGAAGACATATAGGTCTGATAAAAGGAAGAAAGGTTTCAAAAAGTATGACAACAAAAAGAAGTCCTTCAAGAACAAGAAGAGTCTCTACACTAATAAATATTGCATCTCATCAAATGAAAGTGAAGATAGTGACTCAGAGTATGATCATGAAGATGATGGTCCTATTGAAAATGAATCCCTTTTCATGGCTTAGGAAGGAATTTATTCGCATAAAAAAGAGTCTACTTAGAGTGATTTAGATGATGATAAAGATGAGGTGGACTCTGAGACTGCATTTATGAATGCTCTTGAGGAACTAAAGATTGAAAAGAAGATGAAGTCTCAACTCAAAGACTATGAGGGACAATTCAATGTGTATGAGGTAAAAATGAATGAAGACACCAAGGAGCATGAAGATATAGTCAAAAATCTTAGTTGTCAATTTGAAATATTATCTAAAATACTGAAATCTAAATAAGATGAATGTTTCTAAAAATGAGTATTTGAAATATGAGTTAGATAAGTCTATAATGAAGGTGAAATCATTTGTCAAGTTTGATGAGAGTTCTAATGATCTGGATAATCTCATAAATAGTCAAAAGTCTACTAGAGACAGATCTAGATTGAGTTTTAATGAAGAGCCCAAAATTAATTCTCAAATTGACATGAAGTTCAATGAGAACAAGGTGGTTTAGCCCTTGAAGGTCACCAATTAGTCTTGAAATGATGGTGCAAATAGATTGAAGACAAGACAAATTAGACAACCTAATGCCATGAGGTATGCAATTTTCAATGGTTATTATTACATAAGTAATCAATTTGGGCATAAAGTTGGAGAATACAAGAGACCTGTTAGAAATGAGTTTGCATGAAACAATGATGGGGGTCATCAGTTAAAAGGTGAATCTTCTTTAAAAGGATTAGTTTGTTTCAATTATCAAAATAATGGACATATTTCAAGATTTTATTCTAATCAGAAAAGGTAGGATATGCTTCTTGTAAAAGGTATAGTGTGCTTTGATTATCAATAAAGAGGTCACCTTCCTAGATTCTACAAGTAAAGGCCTACAAGATAGAATAAGTTTAATCAGGCTCCTAGATGCAAGAAAATAGGCAAGTTACCTCATGGAAAACAAAGGTGGTAAGTATGATTCATGATGAGTTTGCAAGTCCAAGTAATTTTTTTTCTATGGTGGAGAATACTAAAAAATTTGGAGAATGCCAAGAGCTCTTATTATCTATTCATGTTGTGAAGGAAGAGACCAAACTCAAGGAGAAGACCAAGGTTTTGGTTGAGGCTAGTTCTAAGGTGTGTTTGGATGTTAATGAGAAACTTGTTGTGTGTGATCAAGCTTTAATATTGGTTCCTATTTTGACAAGATCTAAATGTGATGTTTTATAATGCAAAGAAGCAAATATAGTGATCAAGGTATGTCAAGATTCTATAGTTGCTCTAAATTTTGTATATCCTATCTTAAAAGAGAAAGTGAGTGATGTAGAAAAGGAATAAGTTACCAAAGTTTAGACTAAGAAGAAAAACAAGGAGTCTTATATCTATAAAATTATTCTAATTATTACTGAGGAGATGTGGGCCACTCCTAGCTTCACTTTGTTTTAGAACATTGTGGTGTAGAGGAGGTCTCTATATATGCTTTTTAAGAGACTCCTTTCAATGGAGAAACAAGTGTTGTTGTGGCATTCTTCAGAAGGTCTTAGAAGGAAAGAGATGCATGTATCTAGTTGGAGGTGGTGTGTCAAGATGGGAGAAGTGCTTTGATACTATCAAAATTATGTCATGGTATGTTTTTAACCTTTTGACATGTTGATAATTATGTATGCTCAGTCTACAAGGTTAGATTAAAGGTTTTTAGGTAGCAAAGGAAGATTTGTGAGTTTTCAAGATGATATTTTGCATAAAAAGGTGTGTTGACCTTATTATGACATGTTACAAGTGGGTTTTTGGTCTGAAGGTATGTTGAAGTCAAATTGGATATTTTTGAGTGCTCTCAGTTTTCTTAGTTTTGTCTTAAGGGCAAGCAGGCCTAAAAATGGGTTTTAGTATGTATGGGTTCCCAAACATATGGAGGCTCAAATTTTGGCCCAATAATGTGTGATGGTTGTCTCCAAATGTGTAAGAATATTCAGAGGTGGTATTGACCAGAAGGAGGATTGTTGACCTTGTTTGTTTTGAGATTCTAAAATTTTGGGATATGCTAGAAAAGTGGTTTGCCTTATGATTTGAGGTCTAAGGATTATTAATAGGTTGAATGGTCCAAATGGGTTGTCAAATAAAGATTCACAGAGATTTTAAGGTTTGTGGTTTTTATGTTATTCAATTTTTTGTCGAGATGGAGGCCTAATTGGCTAGTAGGTTTGTGAAGGAAGTATGTCTTAGAGGATGAGCTAGGTGATGAAAATTGGTATGCTTGAGGGAAAATATTATATTACTCTATATATGAGGTCTCAAGTTTTGAAAGTTTATTTAATGAAATTTGTGTGCTCTGCAAGTTCTAGGTAGGGCTATAAAGAGTCTAGATAGGCCTAGTATGAAGATTTTGATGTTTTTGATTAGTTTTTCAAAAATAGCAAGGCATGAGTGTTTCAAGGTGATTTATAAAGTTTTTTTATATCATGTTTCTTATTTTTTGAGTGGCATAAATTTTTGTTAGTGGTCCCAGAGGTGGCTTGAGAGAGAAGGCTAGTAAGCCTATGTGATGGTTCTTCATGATGTATGGAGATCTAAAGATGATCAAAATCATAAATGGATCAAATATATTAATGGGAGTCCCTATTATATGTTTATTTTTGATTTAAATCAATTTTTTGTGTCCTTGTGTGTTATTTCTTCATTAGTTGAAGAGATTATTGACATGTAGCAAGAGGAAGTTGTCAAAGCAAAGAAGAGGTAGGCTCAAGGTAAGGGGAAGTTTGTATCATCTTTATAAGGTGGTCCTCTCTTATTTATGGTCTTTTTATGTTCTAAAGATAAATTTGGTTCCCACTTTGTCATTGTGTTAAAGGAGGAGAAGATTCTTATTGTGAGAGTGCATGAAGAGAGAAAAGGAAGGTGAGTTGTATATTATTTCATGTTGGGTATTGACATCAATGATAAAGGGGGAGATTATTGGAGAGTTTTTAATGATGTCATATATTTGTATAGGTGAGTGGATGAAGTATCTTGATATTTTATTTATCAATGGAGAAGTTGGCATAGGCTTGGTAGCCTAGTATGTAAGCATGGATCTTCAATATATGCTTGGATAGGAAGTTAATGAATGTTATGGATGATGAGATCATGTTGAGGAGTCCTATCAGAAGTCCATGATGATTGGAGAACTTGTGAAAGTGCATGGTATTCATCTAGTTCTTCATTATTTTCATCTAGGCATAGTTGGCTATGTGGTAAAAAATCTGAGTAGGCATATTGATGATGTCATATTTCACACATGTGAAGGTTCTAGGAGCAACATGATATATGGATAGATTAACCTATGTGAGGAGATCATATTTATAGGTTTTAGGTCATGCATTGAAGTAAAAAAAATTTATTAATGTGCAAGGTTATCCCCTCAGAAAAAATTTCACTAAGTTTCAACACAAACAAATTTGCAAGGCAAATCTAACAATCTGTGTTTAATCACATTGAAGATCCACAACGCAAAATGAATCTAAGATCAACTATGCTATTTATCTAAGTTCAAGAAAGATCCAAGTAATTATTTTGGTGATGGAATATCTCACATGCATGAAGGTTTTAGGAGTAAATGGTCATATGGGTTTGTTCAGTATTATTCTTACTTTCTATGGTTTAAATTTTAGGACATGAGATTGAGCAAAGCAAAATATATAGCTATGCAAAGTTGGAATTCTGAGCAAATTGAAATGGTTCCCATTCTTAGTCATTTTTTCATAAGGTAAAGATCAATACCAAATGGATATCTAATAGTTTTTGGGTGTTTACATAGTGGATATCAATGGCACACATTGAGTCAAAGAGGTTAAAGTGTTTAATGGTTAACAAGTTAAGGACCAAGCTATTTCTAAGAGATAGATGAAGCGTGTTTGTTCCAAATTGTCAAGAAGCAGTGAGATGATGACAAGTGTTTGATTTTTAAAATTAAAAGTGATTATAATGCATGTAAGGGTGCCAAGTTTCATAATCATGGGAATTATAATCAAGATCAAATGGTGAGCACTATAAGATAAAGACCTAGCTGATCCGTAGAGATTGATAATGCACGTTGAGTCAATATTACAAGACTACGTGAAATGAGGTCAATTACTTAAGGTTTAATGCTTGGGTAGTGGAAAATTTTGAGTTAAATTTAAAATAATATCAATGGTGCATATTTAATCTAAGATGCAAGGACATGAGATGCGAGAAAAGTGATCGAGGTTTAACTATGACCGTTTGAATTTGAATATTGAAAATTAACAAATGAAAGACTAGTGTCTAGTTTTTAGGCCATATATTTTGATCCAAGTAAAATTTGATTATGGTGTAAAAATTGAATTTTTATAGGACTCCAAGGAATTTTTTTGAAATATATATTTAAATATTTGAAAGTGTGTACAATCAAATATATTGAGGTTCAAAGTTGACTATGTGTTTGTGCATGTTCTACAAGTTACTTGAGAAGGGTAATTAAGTTTTTCTTGATGGTTTCAAGATATTTAAAGATGAGAAAATAGTCTTAGAGTGTTTTATACTCAATGGGGACCATTTGTGTGTATTATTAATGTTTTAACAATCATATGTAGTATGAATAAGGGGTTAAAAGTTGACTATGTATTCATTCATGGTGACTGTATGTAAAAAATGTTGTTTGAGAAAATTGAGCTTTAGCAAAAGGGTGATATGAATGTTGTTATCACTTCATGGGGACCTATAAATCATGTGGAATGGGTACATGTGTTGTAAAGTGATATTGTATTGTTATTGTGCTTGGATAAATGTGAAAGAATTGAATGGGTCTCTATAGGACCTAAAAAGTGACTTAGGCCTATTTGAAAGTGGGTACTGCTTACAGGTGATCCATGTAATATGCCTTAAGGGTGAAGGCATGTGTTGTGTTAGGTAAGGAATATTGTGGACATGATAATTCACGATGGATCTATAAAATGTGAAATCAAATATGATGATTTCTAAACTTAGTAAAGGCAAGTGAGAAGACTGAGTGAAGGAAAAAGGAAAGTAAGTGTGCCCAGTGGATGGGTTGATGAGAAGAGCATATTAAGGATTGTATGTATGACCTATAGCTCATAATTTTATTTTATAAATAGTGATCTTGTAGGTTTAGGATGAGTGAAGTGGTATAGGTTTATCTAAAAGTCTATTTTGGATGTTTGTATGTGAGCTTGGTGGTTGATTTGAGAAGCAGATCAGAAGAATGGTCTGTGTGTATGACAATTTCGTCATGTTATTGTAATCATGATAGAGTTATTACTGAGAAGTGTATAGTGATCCAAAATGTGTTTTTACATGCATTGTGATTTTGTGAAGATGTAAAGGGGGTAGTGTTATTAGAGGCTCATCATCAAATGTTGAAGAAATCAATTCAAAAGTGGAGGTGATCATTTCATAGGAGGTCAAAAGGACTTGATATTCCTTAGCGGTAGGTGCTCCTTTTGAAACAAGGGTTTCACTAAAGGACTTAGGTCAAAATGACTTAACCAAGGGTTTTGATCAATATTAATTGACCAATAGGTGGTCAAAAGGACTTGATCATCTTAGGAGCAGGTGCTCCTTGTGAAATTGGCGTTTCACTAAATTTTGGTCAGAAGGACTTGACTAGTCTCTTTTTTGTAATCTCTTATAGGATAAGTAGTCTATGTGTTATAGGCCTGAGAGGGGGTTTAATTCTCTAAGAGGGTTTTCCACATATATCTTGTGTTATGTGTGTGATCTTTATTATATTTCTTGTTCATTTCTATAAATGATGTGTATGCTTCATGAATGCTTACGGTAATTGTTTAAGAGTTTGAAAGGATTGGAATTGAAGTTGGATTATATGGGTTCACTGATTCACCCCACCCCATATTAGTTATTATACCTTTAACAATAGCATGTTGCCTTGTTGGTTCAAATTATATGTGTTGATCTCCTTTAACAAGAAGGAATGACTTCATATGACAGTTGTGAAGGACCCTTTGTCATTAATGTCAAAGGAGGATGTAACAACCCTACTAGGTTAGACATAGAAACTCAAGACTTTTTTATTTAAACACAAATACCATAAATATGTTTCACTTAAGAATCTAAAATTTATCATATATATACTCAACAATAATTACACATTACAACTTATATCATAGATCTCTAATGTCATAAGAACACTAAATAAAATGAATATAAAAAGTAATACAAATCAGTCATGGCTGATACAACTCTACCATCACTATTATCAATATAAAATAATAATTAATTATAAATATTCATAAAAATACTCATAACAATATACAAATTAGTATAATATACATAATTTAGATACCTGGCTCTTTGGAGCATGACTTCCTTAGACTCTCCAGTATCTGTGGCAATCTCAAGTGTCATCTCAATAGCAATACTATTATGGGGAGGGAGAGCACCATATGATAAATTTTCCACACCAACCATATACCAAAAATACCTTGCAATAACCCATCAATAAATGGCTCTCCCTTCATAGATGATTATATAGTGACAACGTAGCAATTGATAGAGACAAGCAAGTACCCATGTGTTGTATGATTTTAAACAAAACATGCAAGATATCACAAAACATGTGAATCACACTCAGGAAATGATAATGTCTCACTAAACATACTTTGTCCCAAATTTTTAAAAATATTAAATGATAAAGATCTAGATCAATCAAATTTATACACACCACTTGATCGGACTGCCTTCACCTGTCACTGTGAGACTAGTAAGCCAATAAAATCCATCTCACTCCTTAATCAACAATGAATTTTGGTAAAATAAAATTCAATCATAAGATTCATTTAATTTAAATCCTATTAACACATACAATCAAACTAGATGCTAAACATAGGAGTAACCAAGGCATATATTTATTCTATCAAATGTATGAATGAACTTTACATTGTTTTCTATCCCATACTAGAAATAATGACTATAGTCTATAATACTCAAGTAAAATATACATAATTTTAGATTTCAACTACCACAAAAATTTTCCAAACATACTACATCTATGATAACCCATATTACCATAGTCTAGTATTCTAAGACATAACTATTAATTTTCCCAAAATAGTCATATAAAGTAGTCTTAACATGGAAATATAAGTAATTATACAAGTAGCTATATATAACAAAGTAAGTCATAGTTACCACAAAATAGAATAATATACAAAGTTACCACATAACATTTGTTAAACTCTTAGAATTGCATGCATATATAAAGTCTTACCAACTGTTACCAAACATATTATCCCTAGCAATAACTAGTATGTATACAATAAACCAGTCAAATTCATATATGAGTTTAGGTATAATAATTATAGTATGTACCATCTATGTACAACATACTTTTACACTTTAGTATCCTATGATATTCCATACTATCATAGGTTCCTAACTACATAATAACACATAATCCAAACTTATGATTTCAAGAATCAAATGATCCATACAGATAATAACAAGCAAAAAATACAAAATTATATCACCCAAGCATACCCTAAATTAAAATTCATACCAAAATTTTAAAGTAACACAAAATATAAATGCATCACGATGTGCCATTATGTGTTAAGTATAGCTACTCATATTAACACACTCATAGTACGTACTGCACATGAGTATTTCATATTTACTACATATGACTAACAGTAAATCATATTATTAGTAGTGATTCAAATAATTCATAAATCCATTATGATTTTTCATTTTAACAACTCATTTACTTCTAGGAGACTGCTCCAAAAAGTTATATTTTTTGGGTTTCAAGAAACTTAATGACCAACTTTAGTCACCTATTAAACCATAGGCATAATTCTTATATAAGATTACATATACATCATAAACTGACACCTCATATAAGTGATTTAAATTTTATGCCAAAACAAACCCACTATTCACTTATGTGTTTTAATCAAGAATCTTTCATGACCTAACGCCAACTAGAAGCTTATGTTTATTTTGACTCTATTTCATAACCCTGAGGCCCCATGACCAGATGTGCTTATCTTTGTCAACAATTTAGAGGTATACAAAACAATATACCCCAATGTATATAAATTCTTACAATGACTCGTAAATCCTTGGATACATTTCTTTCCATTTTACAAAGTTATGAAAAAAATATAGACATCATTAGCCTTTACTAATCATTGAAAAATATTCGGTCAGTGTAACTTTATTGATAGCTAGACATAACAATATTTTTTCTGTAATTAAACACTCTGATAATAAATTATAGATGCATATCTTTTATAATGTTTTACTTCATGTGATAGCTTTTGTATTGCATAAAACATACAACTAGCAAATTTAATATTCTACAAGTTATCTCATAATACCAAATTTGATATTTTTACCTAAGGCACCATTACTTCTTAATAAGAAGGTTTATAATAAAATGTATATTATTTCCACTTGATTTTAAATCAACCATCAATGACATAAATGCATGGAATAATCTAACTATGGTTTTATGTAAATCAATTATAGTTCAAACACATGACGACTTCACATATGTATCTTAGTAAAGATCTCTCTACGAGACTTAAGTTTTTCAAATCTTTTTACCAATTTGCATTCATGTTATATATGAACTAAGGCACTTTTTCAACCATCTCATGCCTGCATTTATGGTTAATGTGACACTATTCAAAATACATAGTATATAATTAGATATTATGGTAAACTAAATAGGGAATGATTTCCTAATAGAATAAAGACGCCTCAGCTTGGCATGGTTTACTAGTATAAATTCAAAATTCAATAGAAATTAAATAAATTCATATAAATAATTGATTTACATAATTATTTTTGTATGTCATGGCTAGGAAATGGGTTATATAATGTTTATTGTACTTCTATAAATATTTTATTCACACTCCTCTCATGAATATCTTTCATTAAGTAAGATCCATCATAAAATAAACTTATGAAATCACCACAAATTGGTGTTATGCAAATCATTTCTATCTATAAATATATCTTGAATAACTATAACAAAAAAATCAATCATAAGGTTTATACTTATGTCATTCTATGTTGCACAAAATTTTAACTAGTCATTTGGAATGCCATATAGATAAAATGCTACAGCCACTAAAATCTACATAGGGGAAATCAAATTTAGTATGCCTTACTTTTGTTGTTTTACTTTCCCAAATCATTGTTTTCTAAGTAGATCATTGTTTTCAAAATTTCCATCTGATAATCCATGAAATAATCATTATTGAACTGTATATCACTATTATTTATATATATATATATATATATATATATATATATATATAACAACACTATGGCTTGTTTTAGGTAGAAATTTAGGATAACAACTATTATCAAGTAGAGGGTAATGTACAGATCTTATATTTATTTACAGAGTATGCTTTTTTTTTATACATACAATATATTATTTGTATGTACTAATCAAGATATAAGCAGTAATTATTATCTTAAAAACATATTCCCATTTTTAGGCTAAGTTGTACTAAACTTGGCAGATGGAAAAATGCAATGATTCAATAATATGCATTAATCCATAGGTTAGATGAAGTAATGCCTCAGAACTTGGAATTATATAAGTCACTATATAATTCATCATAAATATAAGTAACACATTAATATATGGTAAATTATGCATTACTTCTTACTTCATTTTTTTTTTAAGTAATTCCTAACCTATGAAATTATTTAAGCTGTTGCATTCACTTTTAGAAGTTGTTTCTCTTAGTACAAAATGTTGTGTTGTTTGCTAAGATGCTTCTAAATAGTTTAGGTCATATTTTTTACATAAGTTAAAAATTTCTTAATGGAAGTAATCACTATAGTAGAGAATCTAAAATTGTTATATATAGAAAGAAGTGACTTGTTATTTTTTGAGCGAACACACAAGCATTATATTCCCTTTTTTGACAAGTCGCTTAGTAGTATGTTAATAATAAGTTTCTTAATTGGATTAATCTTATTACCCAAACACCCAACACACACACACACACACACACACACACACACACACACACACACACACACACACACACACACACACACACACACACAAAGTTTAGCTATATGTATATTTATATAACTGTCAAACTATATAAAAGTGAGAAGTCAATGATAAATAAATTTATCCTAGATCTTGGTAATAAGTTGATAATAAATATCTCAATAGGTATATCATCTCTTATGGATGTCCTTTAGGATTAGTGTAATTCTTATTTATAGATCCCTTGAGTAGTAATTTCCCTGATAATAACGTTCGCAATAAATAAATCCTTGTGTTAGTATTATTATTATATGCCTATTGCTCACATAATCAACAACTAAATCACTTATAAGAAATTGTCACATACAAGTATCTCATAAATAATGGGCCATCTAAAGAGAAACAAATTAATTAACTATCCAGAATTTGATTACAAAACTAACCTAGAAAAACCTATTGCTTTTTCCTTTCTTTTACTTCCTTCCTTATCTTCATTCCCCTCTCTTCCATTCCTTTTTCTGGTTATGCTCCTCTCCTGTTTATAATTTTTCCCATTCCATATTATGAAAATAGAGTGTGGCTTCTATATTTTTAAATATGGGTTTTTTTTTAATTAGCTTTATTTATTTTTATATTTTTATGTTTTTTTGCTTTATTAAAATATTTATTTTTATTTTAAGACTTTCTCTTTTTGTTTTATTTTATTTTTTCATTTGCTTATTCTTTTTTATAGATTTTCTCTCAAATGAAATTTTTTAGATTATAAAAATCTATAATTTAATTATTTAATTATCATCTTCCTAATGTCATTGTTAAGCATGGGATATATTGAGAGGAGGGGTAGTGAATCAGTATATCATATATCTTATAAAACTTTCCCTTAACCAAATTCCACTTAATCAAACATTCATGATATGCAATAAAACTCAAACAATAAACACCACACAAGATAGAGAGAGACACTAGATATAACGTGGAAACCCAATGTGAGAAAAACCATAGAGAACATTCTCAAGTATATGAATGAGTACCAACCCAAACAATATTCACAAGTACCAACTTGCAGGGGCACCAACCTAGCAACTATTCATGAGCACCAACCCATAGGAGCACCAACCCCTTTGCCAAGCACCAACTTAGCAACTATTCATGAGCACCAACCACAGGAACACCAACCCAACAACTATTCATGAGCATCAACCCCTTTGTGTATACCACACAACTATCTCTCAATGTTGTTATCTCAACAAATGATAGTTCATTACAAAATCTCTTTCCTCTCTCTCACCTTTGCTCTTCTAAGCTAGATATTACAAATACAAATCATATTCATCTCTCACAAATGCTCTTCTAAGCTAGATAA
Source organism: Torreya grandis (assembly GCA_037957365.1). Taxonomy (NCBI): domain Eukaryota; kingdom Viridiplantae; phylum Streptophyta; class Pinopsida; order Cupressales; family Taxaceae; genus Torreya; species Torreya grandis. The sequence continues at coordinate 6,151,750 of JARHVA010000204.1, read as the reverse complement.
TATAATATCAAATCAACCTCTCTCTCACCTTTGCTCTTCTAAGCTAGATATAACAAATACAAATCATATTCGTCTCTCATAATTGCTCTTCTAAGCTAGATATTACAATATCAAATCAACCTCTCTCTCACATTTTACAAATGGCTTCTCAAGCCTTTATTTATAGCTTTCCAGATGACCTTTGGCCTTCCCCCTTTGTGACCCTTCAATCCTCATGGAAAATGGTGCCAAACTTATATGACCCTTCATATCCTTGCCTTTGAAAAGTCATGTGGTGACCCTTCATGATCAAAAACATCCTTCCCTCTTTTGTCCTTATCTTGGTGACTTTTCACATTCCTCAAAGTGTCCCTTCATGAGAAATTGTGCCTTTCCTCTTTTGTCTGCACTTGGTGACTCTTGAAATTCCCCAAGATGACTCTTCATGGGAAAATGCATCCCATCCTTCTTTTGTCTTTACCCCGTGGCTCTTTGACTTCTCCATGGGCCTTTCTTTTGTCTCTTATGCAACCAAAAATATATTCATTAATATTAAATAAATATTAACTCACATTAGCCAAGATATATCTATTACAAATATCATTAAATGCAATGGGGCCTTTATCACCAAAAATGCTAGACTTTTGACATCAATGACAATATTTCCAACAATATCCCCCTTTGTCATTGATGGTAACCTCAATCCTGAAACTACCACATCTTTTCACCTGCACATACTGTCATCTGAAAACATACAGTAACTCCCCCTTACTGTAGCAACTTGTACCTATTCCATGTACCTATTTCTACACCTATACCTGTACCTATTATTCTCCCCCTTTGACATCAATGGCAAAGGGCATACCTGGAGCTAACACTTAGATCTCCCTCAATTGATGTTGAACATCAATGGCAGGAAGTAATAGAAATTACTCCCAAATCCTATTGTAGATCTTTGAATGTATCCTTTGATCGTGCCTTGGAGAAGATATCTGATAAATCATTGCCTATCCTTTGAGAATCTACAATCAACTCATTTGAATATTTTCTTCTAATCTCACAACCTTTTTCATAAAACTTTAATGTGTATCCCTGAACACATATTTGACTTGCACTCAATAGATTATGCTTACAAAACATTCTTAGCTTTGGTCTTGCTAATATCCAAACTTAAAGTGCCTTTTCTGGCTATCCTGGCAGTGGTTTTATCTTCAAATTTCACTATTCCACCATTGATCTTCTTTACTCTTATCTCCTATCATATGCCTCAAACATCCACTATCAATGAACCATGGCTGATCTTTATTTCTTACATGCAAAGTTGTTTACACCAACATAGAATATTTAGGTTGTTTCTTCTGCCATGAACATGTCTGAACCTTCTTCCTGATGAATGGAGCTTTGAAACATTGATCCTTCTTCATTGAATCTGCATGAGTATCCTTCTTATTTATAAAATTGTTAGCTCTTTTTCAACATTCTAATTTCTTATGATGATAATCATTTGAAACACTGTATATACGAGAATCATTCTAATAGCCTCAAACCTTAACACCAGTGCAAAAATTTCTTCAAAAATCTATTCCCTTAAAAGATATACAAATTAATCTATCAACTCACCTTCTTGTCATGCAACATAGCCAAGACCCAATAGCATCCACCAGGCTTCAATTTTTTTCTTACAAGTGTCTCCTTGAAGCCTAGAAGAGACACCCCACACAAAGGGTCCTAGAAATAAATCTCAAGAGATTCCCACATCTCCTCTATTTCTTCCTTGTGTCTTTCTCTTAGAATCTGCTTAAGCATGTCTAACCTTTTTGATTTACTAACCTTATCATTTATGATGTTTTTCATCTTCTTAACTTTTGCAACTATCTTATCTTGACAAAGCTCATGCTCAAATGTAACAAGAGATTCTACACAATTCTTCCTATCTGATTCTTTATCTACTATAGAAAGTAATTCATTTGCACTCTTAAACTCAACCTAATCAACCTTTAATATTTTAGGTCTCCAAACCTTAATTTGACTCTTCTCATATCTTTTAGGGGCTCTATAACCTTTGACATACTGTAAAGATCTCTTTACTTGTTTTGGACATAATTTAGCAATATGGCTAACCTAACAATAAAATCAAACAACATTTCTCATACCTTCTTTTTGAATGTGACTGAGATCTCCCTTTGACTAATTTCTTTTCCTCATATAGTCTCTTGCCCTATGACCAACATAATGACAAACAAAACAATGGCCATGAAAAGAATTTGATAACTTAAAAGCATTGGGCTGCCTGATCAGCTTCTTTGATTTGCCTTCAAAACTTGCATCCTTCTTTCCTTGGACTAATATTTCATGATCTTTCTCAACCTTGATTATAATCTTCTCATGATTATCCTTTAAAGAACCTAACTCAACCTTCAACTGATTACACTCTTCTTCTCTAGATGTTAAAATTGAATTTTCAACCTCTAACTGATTCTTAAGATCTTGAATAAATATCTTATTTTCTTTTACTTATATAGACAACTTAGAATCCAAGATACAAACCTATTCCTTAAGAGCCTCAACCATAGATTTCAACTCTTGATTGTCCTTCTTTAGCTACTTGGCCATCTTATGCTTTTCTTTGATCTACCTCCAAGCTGTTAAACCCTTTCTAAAGGAACATGCTCTGATATCAATTATTAAGCATGAGATATACTGAGAGGGGGATGAATCAGTATATCATATATCTTATAAAACTTTCCCTTAACCAAATTCTACTTAATCAAACATTCAAGATATTTAATAAAACTCAAACAATAAACACCACACAAGATAGAGAAGGACACCAGATATAATGTGGAAACCCAATGTGGGAAAAACCACAGAGAACAATCTCAAGTATATGAATGAGCACCAACCCAAACAATATTTGCAAGCACCAGCTTATAGGAGCACCAACCCCTTTGTTGAACACCAACCCAACAACTATTCATGAGCACCAACCCATAGGAGCACCAACCCCTTTACTGAGCACCAACCTAGCAACTATTTGTGAGCACCAACCCACAGGAGCACCAACCCCTTTATCAAGCATCAACCCAACAACAATTTGTGAGCACCAAACCACAAGAGCACCAACCCCTTTGCTGAGCACCAACCCATAAATTATTCATGATCACCAACCCATTTGCCAAGCACTAACCTAGTAACTATTCATGAGCACCAACCCATAAGAGCACCAACCCGCTTGTGTATACCACACAATTATCTCTCAATGTTGCTATCTCAACAAATGATAGTTCATTACAACATCTCTTTCCTCTCTCTCACCTTTGCTCTTCTAAGCTAGATATAACAAACACAAATCATATTCATCTCTCACAAATGCTCTTCTAAGCTAGATATTACAATATCAAATCAACCTCTCTCTCACCTTTGCTCTTCTAAGCTATATATAACAAATACAAATCATATTCATCTCACACAATTTCTCTTCTAAGCTAGATATTACAATATCAAATCAACCTCTCTCTCACATTTTACAAATGGCTTCTCAAGCCTTTATTTATAGCTTTCCAAATGACATTTGGCCTTCCCCCTTTGTGACCCTTCAATCCTCATGGAAAATGGTACCAAACTTATATGACCCTTCATATCCTTGCCTTTGAAAAGTCATGTGGTGACCCTTCATGATCAAAAACGGCCTTCCCTCTTTTGTCCTTATCTTGGTGACTTTTCGTATTCCTCAAAGTGTCCCTTCATGAGAAATTGTGCCCTTCCTCTTTTGTCTTCACTTGGTGACTCTTGGAATTCCCCAATATGACTCTTCATGGGAAAATGCGTCCCATCCTTATTTTGTCTTTACCCCGTGGCTCTTTGACTTCTCCATGGGCCCTTATTTTGTCTCATATGCAACCAAAAATATATTCCTTAATATTAAATAAATATTAACTCACATTAGCCAAGATATATCTATGACAAATATCATTAAATGCAATGGGGCCTTTATCACCAAAAATGCTAGACCTTTGACATCAATGACAATATTTCCAATAGTCATATATTTTTAATGACATTTTCAAAAATTAATAACTCAAATTAAAATTTAATTACATTAGTAATGTTTCTCCTAACATTATTAATTATATTTATTAATCATGCAAAATGAGTTTCATTAAGTCATTTAAACTATGCAGATAAACTCATTGAAATCAACTTTTCAATGCAAGTAAAAATAAACACATCATGAGCAAACCACTTTTAATGCATTCTACCAGGCACTAACTATAGTGGTGTGTATATAGTACAAGTCAAATGCTTTGTCATCTTTTGACATCTTGATCTATGTCACCCTCTCCAATGATGTTCTCCCTCTGACACAATCTAAGGGGTCAGTTTTCATACATCAACCTCACTACATAACATGTAGTTAGAATTTAATAGTCATTATATGCATTTATCATAAATAGGGTTGAAATGAAAAATTGACATGATCATAAGGTAAAGATATACTTACAACTAACTCATATAAATGTGATCATGTAGTTTATATTTACAACATATATCTCACAACTTAGATTAAAAAAAATAGCTAAATTTATATTTATCAACTACAAATAATACAACAAGTTTGCCTGGTGAAGAATCATGATGTAACATTTTTCCCCCCTAAATTTAGTCATCATCCTTGATGACTCTTATTTAAACATAAGTTTTGAATTAAAACATTATTTAACAAAGCAATAATATGGTACATAATATCAAATTATGTAAATAAATGAAAAAATACCTGTAAAACTGATCGTAGTTACTCTTAGTTGGACTATTCCTAGAGTATCAATCCCACAAGACCCTACTCTGTGACATCTCTTAATTTTTACAAACATGGTTTGTGAGTATTATCCAATACAAACATGGTTTGTGAGTATTATCCAATATGATTGATTCTATCATGACCTCCCTAGGGTCTAGAATCATCAAGACAAGCTTATATACTATAAGACTAACCACTTCTTGTTACCTTGAAGGGTTTCATAAAATATTCCAGTCCCCTGTACATCTTTCTAACTTAGAGAGTGTTTTTCTCATTCTAGAGAAGTAATTAAGAAGTCTAGCAAGAATAATGTGTATAAGTTAATACTATTGCTACTCTGCATAACTCTTGATAAGTATAACATGTCAGTACTATCACTACTCCATAGATATTCTGACAAGTATGATGGCAAATAGGAACTATAAATGTTATATTTCCATTGTATACAAAACTATGGAATACTCATCCATAGTATACATGTGTATAGCCATACAATTGAATTTGACAAGTCCGTCTATCAAATCTTGTGTTTGATAAGTCCATCTATTAGATCTAACTCAGTAAAAATCAAGTCAATGTGAGTCTAAGTAATATATCGATCTACCATTTAGAACTTGCATTCTTAATTCACCACTCTTCCCTCAAGTCTTCATGACTTGGTGATCTCAAAAAAAATGTGTGCACAATTTAATGACATAAAATCATTACTAATAGATCATAGAAAGCATTATTTCATGATAAATATTTTTATATGTATTATCATACATACTAAAGGTATCATATAATCAATCCATAATTATAATAAGTTACTACTAGTTAAACATACTAGCATCATATTTCACAACTTAACCTATAGTGTTATGTTCATAGTTAAGAGGAAATAATGTTAAAATTATCACAACACACAAAGGCCGAGGATCTCATCATCATTCAACCTTATAAGGGAATAACCAAACAATATCTCCCTTCTTGCTTGACTAGAATGCAATAAGTTAAAAGTTTATTCCAACCCCTAGATTGACAAAATGTTTTGTATCTCCTATACCCTACTCGTTTCTAATGAAAGGTATAAGAATATATGTTCTAAACAATATGCATTAAGAAAAAGAGAACAATATCAATCTAATCAAGGGTGAATAATAACATAGTAATTACAATCATATTAAATAAAATTTAATATATATCAAGGTTTACCACCTCACATGGTCTAAAATCACAAGTTAGATAAAGTAGTGTCTCTAAAGATTCATAAGAAAAAAGTAGAGAACCATCATCTCAAAAACTCCTACATACCCTCACAACATAAAAAGAGAACACTACAACTCTATGCTACCAAAATGCTACCTACGTACCAAATATGTAAGTAGAGTATCAAAAACTATTTCAAAAACTGAGAGGGAAATAAAATACTAATTACAAGATATATCAATTTATCTAATCCTATAATTTCTCTCTATACAAGGATTAGAAAAAATTTATATCATGAACTTCAAGTAATATGGTCTAACAACATTCAGAGATAACTCCCATTTAAGAGAAAACTAAATCAACATTATACAAATAAAACTCCTTTTAGCAACATCATAATAATGTCAAAAGAGATTGAGATAATAAAAATTCACCTCGAAGCTAACTAAGAGAAATGACACTTCTTCCTAAACCTAATATCTTAAGAGTGAAAATTCCATAAACAAACTCGTTACATAAATTAATTATCAAACGATGCAACAACACTCTACTAAGAATATTTCCATCACCCTAGGTGGCACTAAAAGAAAATGGTCTTATAAGATTTTCCACTCCTAGGATCTATAGACACAAAACTAAAGCACCTAAATTTAAATGAGAAGCATTCCAAGATTATTAAACACTAATAAAACAAAAAACATAATGACAAATATGAATTAATAATCAATAATGATGTGATCATACTCGAGGTGTTTGATCTAAGTGATCAAACTATGGTACAAATCTCTTGTTTATAACTCATGAACTATGTTGTATATTCTCCCACCCAAACCTTATATACAACCATCACTAATGGAATACTTGATAAATCAATAATCCCCTATACAACTCAAAAGGGTAAAATAACTCCTAAGGGTACATAATCAATGGTTCCCACACACATTACACAAATGTCTCAAAATAACAATAGTCACCAAGCCATACTAGAGAATCTATCAAGTCTCAAAAATCCAATCATAACATAGTATGGTTTTGCACTAAAGTAATACTAATCCAAAATACTAGTGTAATACTTCAAGTCACTAGGTTTACACTAGTGAATAGAAAAGACATGAAAATGCTAATGGACTCATTAGGTCCTAGAATTCAAACTATAGCTCTGATACCACATTTAACAATCCCACTTGGTTAGACATAGACACACAAGATTTTTTATTTATTTAAACATAAATTCCATAAATAGATTTCACTCAAGAATATAAAAGAGATCATATATATACTCAACAATAACTACACATTACAACTTATATCACAGATATCTAATGTCATGAGAATGCTACATAAAATGAATATAGAAGTAATATAGCAAGTTAGTCATGGTTGATACAACTCTATCATCACTGTTGTCAATATAAAATAATAAGTAATTATAACTCTTAATGACGATACTCATAAATATATACAAAATAGTATAATATACATAATTTAGATACCTAGCTCTCTAGAGCATGAGTTCCCTAGACTCTCTAGTATCTATGGTAATCTCAAGTGTCATCTTAATAGTAGTAATATTTTAGGGAGGGAGAGCATCATCTAAGTGATTTTCCACACCAACCACAGACCAATGATCTTCACACTAACCCATTAGAAAATGGCCCTCCCTTTATGGATAAGTAGATAGTGATGGTGCAGGAATCCAAAGAGACAAGTAAGTATCTGTGTGTTGTATGATTCTAAACTAAACATGCAATGTATCAAATAAATTCATTCTATTTCAAGATATTACACAACATGTGAATCACACTCATGAAATGATAATGTATCACTAAACATACTTTGACCTAAGGTTTTAAAAATATTAAACTAATAAATATCTAGATCAATCAAATTCATACACACCACTTGATCAGACTGCTTTCATCTATCATTACGAGACTAGTAAGTCAATGAAGTCCATCTCACTCCTTACTTCGAATCAATAATGCAGATTGGTCAAATACAATTTAACCACAAGATTCATTTAATTTGCATCATATTAACATATATAATTAAACTAGATGTTAAACATAGGAGTAACCAAGGCATACATTTATTCTATAAAATGTATGAATAAGCCTTACATTATTTTCTATCCCATAATATAAATAATGACTACAATCTATACCACTCAGGTAAAATATATATAACTATAGATTTCAACTACCACAATATGTTTCTAAACATACTACACTTACGATAACCCATATTACCATAGTCTAGTATTCTAAGACATAACTACTAGTTTTCCCAAAATAGGCATATAAAGTAGTCTTAAAATCATGGAAACATAAGAAATTACACAAGTAACTATATATAATGAAACAAGTTATAGTTCCCATGGAACATAATAACATACCAGCATGACATTTGTTAAACTCTTAGAATTGTATGCACGCATACACAAAGTCTTACCAACTGTTACCAAACACGCTATCCATAAAAATAACTAGTATTATACAATAAACCAATCAAATCTAGATATGAGTTTAGGCATAATAATTATAGTATGTACCATATGGGTATAACATAATTTTATACTTTAGTATCCTATGATATCCCATACTATCATAGGTTCCCAACTACATAATAACACATAATCCAAACTTATGATTTCAAGAATCAAATGATCTATACAGATAATAACAAACGAACAATATAGAATTATACCACCCAAGTATACCTTAAATTAAAATTGATACCAACATTATAAAGTAACACAACATATAAATTCATCATGATGCACCATTATACACTAAGTATAGATACTCGTATTAACACACTCATATTACGTACTAAACATGAGTATTCCATATTGAATACATATGACTAAAAATAAATCATATTATTAGTAATGAGTCAAATAATTCATATATTCATTATGACTTTTCATTCTAACAACTCATTTACATCGGGGAGACTGCTCCAAAAGATTATAGTTTTTGGGTTCTAAGAAACTTAATGACCAAATTTTGTCACCTATAAAACCATAGGAATAATTCTTATATAGGATTACATATACATCATAAATTGACACCACATGTAATTGATTTCAATTTTTGTGTTTTAATCAAGAATCTTTCATGACCTAATGCTAGCTAGAAGCTTATGTTTATTTTGACTCCATTTCACAACCCTGAGGCCCCGTGACCAATTGTGTTTATCTTTGTCAACAACTTAGAGGTATACAAACTAACATACCCCAATGTATATAAATTCTTAAAATGAATCCTAAATCCTTAGATACATTTCTTTCCATTTTACATAGTTATGAAATTTATATATATATATACATCATTAGCCTTTAAGAATCATGGAAAAATATTTGGTCAATGTAACTTTATTGATAGCTAGACATAACAACATTTTTTTCTATAATTAATCTCTTCGTTAATAAATCATAAATACATATATTTTATAATTTTTTGCTTCATGTGATAGGTTCTATATTGCAAAAAGCATACAACAAGTAAATTTAATATTCTGCAAATTATCTCATAATACTAGACTTGATATTTTTACCTAAGGCACCATTACTTCTAAATAAGAAGGTTTATAATAAAAAGTATATTATTTATACTTGATTTTAAATCAACCATCAATGACACCAATATGTGGAATAATCTAATTATGGTTTTATGTAAATCAATTATGGTTTGAACACATGATGACTTCACATATGTATCTTAGTAAAGATCTCTCTACAAGACTTAAGTTTTTCAAAGATTTTTACCAATTTAGGTCCATGTTATATATGATCTAAGGCACTTTTATAACCATCTCATGCCTACATTTATGATTAATGTGATACTATAAAGAATACATAGTATATAATTAAATATTATGGTAAACTAAATAGGGAATAATTTCCTCATAGAATAAAGTGCTTGGTATGGTTTACCTATCTAAATTTAGAATTCAATAAAAAATAAATGTATTCATATAAAAAATAAGTAAGATCCATTATAAAATAAACTTATGAAATTACCACAAATCGGTGCTATGCAAATCATTTCTATCTATAAATATATCTTGAAGAACTGTAACAAAACAATCAATCATAAGATTTATACTTGTCATTTTATGTTCCACAAAATTTTAACCAGTCATTTGGAATGCCACATAAATAGAATGCTATAGCCACTAGGATCTACCTAGTGAAAATTAAATTTATTATGCCTTACTTGTGTTGTTTTACTTTCCCAAATCATTGATTTCTAGGTAGATCATTATTTTCAAAATTGCCATATGATAATCAATTAAATAATTATTATTGAATTGTATATCACTATAGTGTGTGTGTGTGTGTGTGTGTGTGTGTGTGTGTGTGTGTGTGTGTGTGTGTGTGTGTGTGTGTGTGTGTGTGTGTGTGTGTGTATTACAGAACTGTGGCTTGTTGTAGGTAGAAATTTAGGATAACAACTATTGTCAAGTAGAGGATAATGTACAGATCTTATATTTCTTTATAGAGTATTTTTTTAAATACATCCAATATCTTCTTCATATATATTAATCGAGATATAAGAAGTAATTATTAATTTATCTTAATAACATATCACCATTTTTAGGCTAAGTCATTGTACTAAACTTGGTAGATGGAGAAATGCAATGATTCAATAATATGCATTAATCCATAGGTCAGATGAAGTAATGCCTCGAAACTTGGCATTATATAAGTCACTATATAATTCACCATAAATATAAGTAACACATTAATCTATGGTAGATTATGAATTAATTATTACTTCATATTTGTTTAAGTAATTCCTCACCTATGAAATTATTTAAGCTGTTGCACTCACTTTTAGAAGTCGTTGCTCTCAATACAAAATGTTATGTCAAATGTATAAATGAACCTTACATTATTTTCTATCCCATACTTTAAATAATAACTACAGTCTATACCACTCAGGTAAAACATACATAATTGTATATTTCAACTACCACAATATGTTTCCAAACATACTACACCTATGATAACCCATATTACCATAGTCTAGTATTCTAAGACATAACTACTAGTTTTCCTAAAATAGTCATATAAAGTAGTCTTAAAATCATGGAAACATAAGCAATTATACAAGTAACTATATATAATGAATTAAGTCATAGTTCCCATAAAACATAATAACATACCAACACAACATTTATTAAACTCTCAGAATTGCATGCACGCATATATAAAGTCTTGCCAACTGTTACCAAACACGCTATCCATAGCAATAACCAGTATGTATACAGTAAACATATCAAATGTAGATATGAGTTTAGGTATAATAATTATAGTATGTACCATATGGGTATAACATAATTTTATACTTTAGTATCCTATGATATTCCATACTATCATAGGTTACTAACTACATAATAACACATAATCCAAACTTATGATTTCAATAATCAAATGATCTATACAGATAATAACAAGCAAATAATATAAAATTATACCACCCAGGTATACCCTAAATTAAACTTCATACTATAATTCTAAAGCAACACAACATATAAATGCATCATGTTGCACTATTATGTGCTAAGTATAGCTAATTGTATTAACATACTCATAGTATGTATTATACACGGGTATTCTATATTGAATACATATGACTAACAGTAAATCATATTATTAGTAATGAGTTAAATAATTCATAAATCCATTATGATTTTTTATTCTAAAGACTCATTCACTTCTAGGATACTACTCCAAAAGGTTATAGTTTTTGGGTTGTAAAAAACTTAACAACCAACTTTAGTCACCTATTAAACCATAGGCATTATTCCTATATAGGAGTACATATACATCATAAATTGACACCACATGTAATTTATTTAAATATTATGCCAAAACTAATCCATTATTCACTTATTTTTTTAATCAAGAATCTTTCATGACCCAATGCTAGGTAGAAGCTTATGTTTATTTTGACTCTGTTTCACAACCCTAAGGCCCTATGACCAAACGTGTTTATCTTTGTCAATAAATTAGAGGTATTCAAACTACCCTAATATATATAAATTATTTCAATGACTCCTAAATCTTTGGATAGATTTCTTTCCATTTTACATAGTTATGAAAAACAATATATAGACATCATCAGCCTTTACAAATCATGGAAAAATATTCGGTCAGTGTAACTTTATTGACAGCTAAACATAACAAATTTTTTTCTATAATTAAACACTCTGATAATAAATCATAAATGCTATATTTTATAATGTTTTATTTCATGCGACAGGTTCCATACCACAGAAAACATACAGCCAGTAAATTGAATATTTTACAAGTTATCTCATAATACTAGATTTGATATTTTTACCTAAGGCACCATTACTTCTAAATAAGAATGTTTATAATAAAATGTATATTATTTCCACTTAGTTTTAAATTAATCATCAATGACACCAATACATGGAATAATCTAATTGCAGTTTTATTTAAATTAATTATGGTTCAAACACATGATGACTTTACATATGTATCTTAGTAAAGAGCTCTCTAAGAGACTTGAGTTTTTCAAAGCTTTTTACCAATTTAGGTCCATTTTATATATGAATTAAGGTGATTTTAAAATCTCATGCCCATATTTATGGTTAATATGATACTATTTAGAATACATAGTATATAATTAGATATTATGGTAATCTAAACAGGGAATGATTTCCTCATAGAACAAAGACACCTTAGCTTGGTATGGTTTACCGGTCTTAATTCATATTTCAAAAAAATTGAATATATTCATATAAAGAATTGATTTACACAATTACTTTTGTATGGCATGGATAGAAAATGGGTTATATAATTTTTACAATACTTCCATAAATATTTTATTCACACTCCACTCATGAATATCTTTCATTAAGTAAGATCCATTATAAAATAAACTTATGAAATCACCACAAATCGGTGCTACACAAATCATTTATATCTATAAATATCGATTGAAGAAATGTAACAAAACAATCAATCATAAGTTTTATACTTATGTCATTATATGTTCCATGAAATTTCAACCAGTCATTTGGAATGCCATATAGATAGAACACTACAGCCACTGAGATCTGCCTAGGGAAAATTAAATTTAGTATGCCGTAACTTGTGTTGCTTCACTTTCCCAAATCATTGATTTATAAGTAGATAATTGTTTTCAAAATTGTTATTTGATAATCCATTAAATAATCATTATTGAACTATATATATATATATATATATATATATATATATATATATATATATATATATATATATATATATATATATATATATATATAACATTGTGGCTTGATATATGTATAAATTTAGGATAACAACTTTTGGCAAGTAGAGGGTATTGTACAAATCTTATATTTATTTATAGAGCATGATTTTTTTAATACATATAATATCTTCTTCATATCTATTAATCAATATGTAATAAATAATTATTAATTTATCGTAATAACAAGTCAATATTTTTAGATGAAATTATTTTAATAAACTTGGCAGATGGAAAAATGCAACGATTCAACAATATGAATTAATCCATAGGTTAGATGAAGTAATACATCAGAACTTGGCATTATCTAAGTCACTATATAATTCACCATAAATTTAAGTAACACATTAATCTATGGTATATTTTGCATTACTTCTTACTTCATATGTGTTTAAGTAATTCCTCACCTTTGAAATTATTTAAGTTGTTGCACTGACTTTTAGAAGTTGTTGCTCTCAGTACAAAATGCTACAGTATTTATTAAGATGCTTCTAAATAGTTTAAGTCATTTTTTTTAGAGAAGTTAAAAACTTCTCAATGGAGGTAATCACTGCAATAGAGAATCTAAAATTGTTATATATAGAAAGAAGTGACTTGTTATTTTCCAAATGAACACACAAGCATTGCATTCCCTTTTTGACAAGTCGCTTAGTAGTATGTTAATAATAAGTCACTTGACTAGATTAATCTTATTTCCCAAATGATTTGTGTGTGTGTGTGTGTGTGTGTGTCTAATTTAGCAATATATATATATATATATATATATATATATATATATATATATATATATATATATATATATCAATTTGTACAAAAGTGTGAAGTCAGTGATAAATAAATTTATCCTATATTTTGGTAATAAGTTGCTAATAAACATCTTAATAGGTACATCATATTTTATGGATATCCTTTAGGATTAGCATAATAATTAATTACAGATCCTCGAGTAATAATCTCCCAGGTAATAATTTTCTCAATAAATAAATCATTATATTAATATTATTATTATATGCCTACCATTCACATACTTAAGAACTCAATCACTTATAAGGAATTATCACATACATGTATGTCATAAATAATGGGACATCTAAAAATAAATAGATCAGTTAATTATCTAAAATTTGAATACAAAACTAACCTGGCAAGACTTCTTACTTGTTCCCTTCTTTTACTTCTTTATCTTCATTCCCCTCTCTTTCATTCCTTTTTCTAGTTACACTCCTCTCCTCTTTATAAATTTTCCCATTCCATATTAAGAAAAAGAGTGTGGCTTTTATATTTTTTAAGTTGGCTTTTTTTTCTCAATTTTATTCTTTTTTCTATTTTTATGGGTTTTTTTTGCTTTATTAAAATCTTTCTTTTATTTTTTATTTTCTTATTATTTTTCTAGATTTTCTCTCAAATGATAATTTTTAAATTATAAAAATCCATAATTTCTTTATTTAATTATCATTTTCCTAATGCCATAGATTTTTAATGACATTTTCAAAAATTAATAATCTAGATTAAAATCTAATTACATTAGTAATGTTTCCACTAACATTATTAATCAGACGTACTAATCATGTAAAATGAGTTCCATTAAGTCATTTAAGCTATGCAGGCAAACTCATTGAAATCAAATTTCCAATGCAAGTAAAAATAAACACATCATGAGAAAACCACTTTTAATGCATTCTATGAGGTGCTAATTATAGTGGTGTGTGTAGGGTACCATCATCTTTTGACATATCAATCTACATCATCCTCTCCACTGATGCTCTCCCTCCAGCACACTCTGAGGGTTCTATTTTCCTACGTCAACCTCAAAAAACAACATATAGTTATATTTTAATAGTCATGATATTCATTTACCATAAATAAGGTAAAAAATGACAAATCAACATGATCATAAGCTAAACATATACTTATAGCTAACTCATAGAAATGTGATCATGTAGTCTAATCAATATCATATTGTCCCATAAAACACATATCTCATAGCTTAAATAAAAATAGCAAAATTTATATTTATTAACTACAAATAATCTAATAAGTTTCCCTGGTGAGGTATCACAATGTAACAAGGGATAAATTCCAAGATGTAAGGATTAACCAAATTTGGGGAGTTGAAAGTGGGAAGTTTGAGGAATGTTTTACCATTAATAATAAATTGGGAGTTTGTTGAGAGAAGTGTTTTCATTAATGTCAAGGTCAAGATGGATGTCATTGATGTCAAGGTGTATCTGGTAAAGAGGCATGGTGAAGTGGTATGTGTCAAGGAATCCAAGTGATAAAGTGACAAGAGAGAATTTGAAGGCAACATGATGATGCTTCTAAGGTTAATATCAAGGTTCAGTATAAGGTAAGCATGTTTATGTACTAGTCCTTCAGTATGAAGTTCTTGAGAATCCTCATCATAACAATTTTAGTCATATCATGAACATATGCTGAATAAGGATGAATAAGTGTGTACAATTATATGCTAATATCTAAGGATCATGAAAGGAATTTAAGTAAGGTTTATAAGCATCAAATAAGTTTTCAAGACTAGTTATCAAGTTGTCAAGTCTTTGGACTTAGAAGGACACTTGAGAAGGCTTGTGCATAGGATGCCTAGTCTTGTGCATAAAGGATCATGGTGGCTCAATAAGATAAATTAAAATAATTATAATAGGATTTTTTAGGACACCTGAGCATGTATATGAATCCTTGGATCACTTAGGATAACTTTAAGATAAGTCAACAGGGATAGATCCAACAGGTTTAGCATGTAAATAGACTAGTTCAAGACTCTACCTAACCTAATAAGGGGTCATGAGGTGTTTTCAAGACCTATTAAGGATGAAAAGTAGTGGTACAACATGGTAATTATTTCTTGATCATGTGAGGTTAAGAATGCATGAACAAAGTCTAGTAGGTCAGCTTCAAGGCCTAATGTGACCTACAAGTCAAGGTTCAACCAAGAAAAGAGAGATAAGGTGACCAAATGGGATATGAGGTTCATTTTATAAGGAAATAATGGAAAAATAATATTTTACATAGGTATACCATGATATTTTAGGTATGTTGACCAAGTCTAAGGTCAAAATATGCAATAAAAGGCATGGAATGTGGTTTTGAGGTTTCTTATGTATACAGAATGAGGGTTTCTTAACTCAATAAGAACTTTCATGTACTCATTGGAAAATATAACCTATGCATTATATCCTAATCCATTTATGGTAAATGGGGAAGGTTCTTAGCTCAAATTTCCAAACATTGGTTTCTAAAATAAGGGCTTAAGCTTTATGAATGATCGTTAGGATTATAAGGTGGTTTAAACCTCTCTAAAACCCTAAACTTGGATTTTAATGGATTTGATGACCTAATATGATGATTTCATAATGTATAATACTCTCCCAAGTACCTTTATGTGGCATTGGTTTGTCAAGTGAATGAGTGGACCCTACAAGAAAAGCCATGTTTCTCAAAAATTTATATAACATGTAGAGTTGACCAAGTCAAAGTTACTAAGTGAATGGAGGTTAAACCTTGATAATTATATCTTATGTCCAAAATGGTTTATAAACATTTTATATACCTCAAATATGTTAAACCATCATGGAAATTGACCTATCACTAAAAGGGATAGTGATGCAAATAGTGAGAAAAACTAGACAAAAGTGGGAATGAGATTAGGGATGTGTTATCATGTATTAGGGATGGATCCAAATACCGGGGGTTGTTTTTTAAATAACTATAATACACATTCATATTTATTAGATGATTTTGAGGCTAGTGGATATGTTGAAAATATTGCTTATAAGTTGACCTATCTAGTACAGATGAGACAATGAAGGTGTAAGGGTGTGAGATTGGTATGCAAGACCAATATTTTCACTTGAATATGATATATTTATTTATAAGAGTTACCTTATTATCTCATAGGATAATCCACATGTGTCATGTTTCTCTACAATTATCTAGACAAGAGTTAAAAATCATTCTCACCATGGCTGTGTTTGAAGGTGTATTGACAAGTCTGAGTAAGCAAGTGGGAGTGATGAGTTAGAGGTTATTTGACCTTATTTGAAGCATAAAATGAATATATTATTGTTTTTTAATACAGGTTTTTTATATCTATGCTTTAGTTAGTACAAGAGGATTGGACATAGAAGCCAAAATGGCTTGTCTGATTGCATAAGGTCTATGAGAGAGGAGGTCAACATATTGTGTTGTAAGACCAATAGTTGTCATTTTTTATTATGATAATTTTGATTTAATTTGATATAAGGATGATTTAAGATCATAATAATTCATTGGAATACCTTAATATTGTTCCTATATATGTTAAAATTTCAAGGTTTCATGACTATGTTTTGAGACCAATTGACAATTCTGAGTAAGCTACTTGTAGAAAACAAATTGAGCACTTTTGACTTGAGTTGTAAGTTCAATTAACATGGTGATGACATTTAGGTCATTAATATTATGTTTATATTTTTTTCCATGGTTTTTCAAAAAAAATGTGTTTATACTTTAATTATCTTAAATAGATTTTTTGGGTATACACAGGGCTAATATGAATTATTCTAATGATGTGCTCCAAGTAGTGGTTTGAGCTAGAAGATGTTTTGGAACTTAGATGAACTTATAAGAGGTATTTTGGAATGACATATTATGTGTCTCTACCTTTTTAAATGTTTTAATGTTCTCCAATAAGATCAAAGGGTAATGTGTGCTAATTAGGCCTAATAGGATTAGGTCTCCATGAGACCTAAAAGAGAGATAAGACCTATTTGAGAAAGGTCAGACCTAAATTGACTCAAAAGCACATTTGATCCATGTTTATGAAATGTTTTAAGATCAATTACATTTATAAACTAAGAGGATAAGAGTGCTTAGCTAATTAATAAGGTCATGAATAATAAAGTCTTGTATATATACTAGGCATTTTTAAGCCTAAAGATGTGAGGTGTGTGTGTAGATGTGAAGCAAAGAAGAAGATGATTGTGTGAGCTTACATAGGTGGTGAAACATATCAAATAAATGATATGAATTCATAGACATCTACAAGGTTTTATGAGTGCTTTCATTATAGTTTTTAGCCATAGAAAAGTTAATTATGTAAAGAAGGCAAATGATAGTTTTAGCTTATGTGAAAGGTAGATCTGAGTGTGACATAGCAAAAGAATACCATCATCAATTGCGAGAGGGAAATAAGAACAAAGTATATAGTATTACATTATTGATTTAGTGTGTTCTTGATCATCAAGGGGGTTTTAGACTCCTATAAATTTGGTGCTTACTAAAATCATGTTGGTGCTTGATAAATTTAAGGGTTGGTGTTCCTTGTTGAGTTGGTGCTCAACTAAATTTGATTCATGGTATTATAGGAAACGTTTTCCAATTTGTGTTTTAGTGGGTTTTATTCTCTTTGAGGGTTTCCCACATACATATTGTGTTCATGTGTTTCATGCACTTTAGAATTGATGCTTATGCTTGCTAAATATGAACATGATTGTCTAAATTATCTATGATTTCTTAAGTAATATTGTTTAAAGTATTTAATACTGATTCACCCCCCCTCAATCATTTTGCTTCCAAAAAAACACAAAATTCTAAGACATAAATGTTGGAAGTCCATATGCCCTTTTAAATACATGTTTATAGGTAAAACATGTATTTCAAATGGTGTATGCCCTTTGAAAGACACTTTTTACAAGGGAAGGTTAGTGAGATTAAGTTCTTATAAGGGTGTGTATATTTAGATTTTAGTGAGCATATGCATTATCTTAGTGAGATTAAGTAGGTTTGAGTTATAAGAGGTTTTGTTAGTGAGAGTATATATTTAATAAAATAAATGTTAAGTTTACATTTAATTTATATTACATTTTATATTCTTATACTTTAAATTTTTTTTAATAAACATAAAAAATTAGGATGACTCTGCATCTTATGAAATTGATTCTAGCGCTATAAGAGTTACCATTTAAATTTAAATTTTTTAAAATCCAATCTGATCAATACTTAGTTTTTATAATTTCAGGATTGGAAGATATAATGAGAAATAAAGTTTCAAATCATGTTACATTTGTAATAGACCTATACCATTAATTATTCCCCCTATTTTACCTAATTTATTATGCCCTAACTACTTTACCTACTTGAGTATGCCCTCCCTAATTGAATACATGAACTTGAAGGTGAATTCCTTAATAATTTGTAGGCTTTTCAATCAATGGGTCTATCAATATGCATAAAAGATTGCCCTGTAACATGTAACTTGTAACATACCTATAGTCATGATAGAATCACTCATACATGGCATATACCAAATACCTATTACAACATGTATATATTCAATCACTCATTTATGAAATATACTTGTATTCATGATATGATAACATATACCAGACATGAATGTAGCTAGTCACCCTAATACACTCCAGTAAAAATAGAATGAATTCAAAACACCATTCAAAATTCATCCCAAAAAGACACCATTCACTCTAAAAAAAATGTCAAATAGATAGGTCAATCCACATATTCTTAAATTATAATTTTATGCATTATTCTAAAGTCACATAGAATAGTCATTATAGCATTCCAAATTCACATAAGACACTCCCTCATCAAACATCATCATCCTTAATCACTCCCTTGTTGACCCTCATGTTCCCTTATCATCCCTCATCATCTCTCATTTTACCTCATTGTCCCTAATCACTCCCTCATTGTCTATCATCATCCTTCATTATATTAATCACTCCATCAACCTGCATCATCCCTATTCATTCCCTCGTCATATTTGATCATCCCTCATTACCCCTAATCATCCCAAAACACTCCCTCATCAACCCTAATCATCCATAATCATACCTAATCACTCTCTCATCATCCCTTATCATCCCTCACAATCTCATCATCCTTAATAACTCCCTCATTAACCATCATCATTTCTCATCATCCCTAGTTAATCCTTCATCATATCTCATTATCTGTAATCATCCCTAATCACTCCCTCTTTATTCATCCTCATTCCTCATTATCCTTAACCATTCCCTCATTGGACCTCATGATACCTAATCACTCCCTCATCATCCCTAGTTACTCCCTCATCTAGTAGAGTGTGTTTCAATCCAAGAGTTAGTAGAAATTTGTTCTAGATTGAATGGCATCTTTTTAGATGGATATTTAATGGTGTTTTGAATATTTTTGTTCTGATAGGAGTGTACTAGGGTGATTATTCTCATTCAGGTATGGTAGATTATGTAAGGCCATAATAGATTACTCTAGGGAGATTTGTGAATGATTTCCATGGTGAAAATAAGATAATATACTATTTGCACTTGCATGGAATAAATTCAATTTGAATGATGAGGGATGATGGTAAATGATGATAAATCAAAAAATTTCTCTTTGTGCTTGCTTTATATAATTTGATTTGGAAAATGAGTTATAAAAAGGAAACTATGTTTCATCCTCAATGCAAAAAAATGATGTCGGTATGCCTTTTGGATGTGGGGATGTATGTGTGGCTTAGAAAATGAGTTAATATGATGCAAATCAATGCTAAATTGATACAATAATGGTAATGAAAATGGGATACATTATGATCTTGAGATGCATTTTGTTCTCAAATTATATTATAAGCATGCATTACATTATGAGCTCATATTGCATTGAAAGCCTGAGTTGCATTTCTATCTCAAGTTACATTTTAAGCCTGAGTTTCATCGAGCTCCCAAGTTTCATTTCCATCCCAAGTTGCATTGGGAGCCTAAGTTGTATTGGGATCCTAATTGCATTGCTATCTTAAGTTACATTGCAAGATTCAATTGCATTTTGTGCCCAAGTTGCATTTTGAGCTCGATTTGTATTCATAACCCAAGTTGCATTCTGATTTGCATTAGGATCATGAGTCTCATTGCTAATGATGCATTTTTTAAAATTATCATGATTATCATGGGATCTTTATGAGAATCATGAAATGTATTTTAACTTATAACCACTATGGAGGAAGATGTTCTTTGAATTCTTATGTGGGAAAATAAGTTACAACAAAGGAAGCTTTGTAATTCCCCCTTGATTTGAAATCAATGTCAAAATGCACCATATACTTGGGTTTAGAAATAAATGGTAAATATATGAAGAAACTATGTTTATTATTTGATACAAGATCCAATGTTAACTTGAACTTTATTTTTTCCTCAAATTTGCATATCACAGTTTATTCCAACTTAAATCTCTTATTATTCTATGAAAAGTGGCAGGTTTATGTTTGGGTCTTTTGAGTTAGTCTGAGATTTAGCCTCAGTATACTATAAGGTATGTCAATACCTCGATCCTAACTCACCCACCTAGTAATAGACCTTATGACAAGTGTTTTGGCATTTCTTGATGGTTCCCAAATTTGACCTTCAAAATTGTTAGATCTCATCCCCTTATCACCTTTGACCTATATATGTTGATGAGTGTATAGCTTGTGTCAGTTCCTCATTTGCATTCATATAATTTTACAAAGAAGAGGTGAAATCCTTCTATCCATAGTTATTTTTTCTATTTGGGTTATAGATATTAAGTGAAAAAGCTAGAGCATTTTGGATCTTCCCATATTTGTGAATTATTCTCAAATAATGATGTGGGTCACAAGTATAAATTATCAACATTTATGTCATGGACTTTAATATGGTGTGTTTTATTCTTACATTTAAATATTTTTACTTGCATGGGAATTAATGATAGGAAAGTGGAGAGGGGGTTGACCAGAACTACCAATGCTTGCATCATTCCTCCATGGTGTGGTCTCTATAATGTATTTTTTTTCCTAAAGTTATTGAAATAGTCATAGTGGAGGATTTAATGGGAGTGGGTTATGGAAATGAGAATTTTATTTGAGGGTATGGCCTTGAAAGGTATGGCCAAGCAGTTCATGTGTAGAGGTTAAAACCTTTATACCCTGTGTTCATGTTTAGGGCTTATTTTTTGGGGTTAAGGGGTTTAGGGTTTTGAGATTAAATTTATGGGTGTAGGGCTTAGGTTTTATTATTCAAGGTTTTGGGTTTAAATATTTTGATTTAGGGTTTTGGGTTTGGTGTCAAGTTTTAATGTTTATATTTTGGGGTTTAGGGTTTAGGATTTTATAGATTAGGATTAGAGTTTAGGTTTTGGATTTTGGTTTTGAGGTTCAATATTTAGGGTTTATGGCTTAGTGTTTATGTTTAGTTTTCATTGTTTAGGTTTCAATTTCAAGGTTTGGGTTTAAGTGTTTAGGGTTCAAAGTTTATAGTCTAGTGTTTGGGGTTGAGTATGGGTTCTAGCATTTAGGTTTTAAGTTTTAGGGTTTATGGTTTTAGGATTTAGGTTCTATGGTTTTAGGTTTAGGGTTTAGGGTTTAAATTTCAAGGTTTATAGTTTATTTCTTAGGGTTTATAGATTAGGGTTCAGGGTTAAGAGTTTAAGGATCAAGGTTCTGGGTTTAGGGTTTAAGGTTCATGATTCTAAATTTTATGTTTAGGTTTAGTGTTTAAGATTGAGGGTATAGGGCTAAGGTTTTATGGTTTAGTGTTTATGATTTAGGATTTTAGTCTTATGGTTTGGACTTTAGACTTAAGGGCTTAAAATTTAGTTTTTGGGGTTTAGGGTATAAAGTCTAGGGTTTAAGGGTTTAAGGTTATATGTTTAGGTTCTAGGGTTTAGGGTTTAGGTATTATTATTTTGGGTTTAGGTCTAATGTATTAGGGTTAAGCATTTAATTTTTAAGGTGTTAAGGGTTTAGTTATATGATATAGTTTTCATGGTTTAGGGTTTATGGCTTAAGGTTTGAGGTTTAAGGTTTAGGGTTCAAGGATTAAGGTGTAGTGTTTGGGGTTTGGGGTTAAGGGTTAATGGTTTAGGTGGAAATGGAGTGTACTAGGGTGATTAGTTTCATGTGTCTGGTATGAGTGACTATATCATGACTATAGGAATATGCCATGTATGAGTGATAACATACATGTAGTAATAGTATGGGGTAGATGTGATGTATGAATGACTATATCATTACTATATGTATGATATAGATTGCATGCTTTTAGTATTTGGTTGTTAGGGTTTTGATGTTTAGGTTTTATGGTTTAGGGTTTATAGTTTTAGGATTTAGGGTTTATGGTTTTGAGTTTGAGGTTTTATGGTTATGGTTTTGTGGTTTAGGGTTCAACATTAAATTTTTAGGGTTTAGTGCTTAGGGTTTTAGGATTATAGTTTAGGGGTCAAGGTTTTGAGTTTTAAGGTTAGGGATTAGGGATTAGGGTTCAATGTTTAGAGTTTAAGGTTCATGATTTTGAATCTTTTTTATGGTTTAGTGTTTAAAATTGAGGGTATAAGGTTAAGGTTTTATGGTTTAGTGTTTAAGATTTAGGATTTTAGGTTTATTATTTGGGATTAAGGTTAAGGTCTTAAAGTCTAGGTTTTAGGGTTTAGGGTTTAGGGTATAAAGTCTAGGGTTTAAGGTTTTAAGGTTATGTGTTTAGGGTCTATGATTTAGTTATTATTATTTTGGGTTTAGGGATAATTTATTAGGATTAAGCATTCATTGTTTAGGGTATTTAGGGTTTAGTTATATGATTTAGTATTCATGGTTTAGGGTTTATGGCTTAGGGTTTGGGTTTAAGGTTTAGTGTTTAGAGTTAATGATTTAGGTGGAAATGGAGTATACTAGGGTGATTAGTTTCATTCATTTTCATTATGAGTGACCATATCATGACTATAGGGATATGTCATGTATGATTGACAACATACCTACATATAGTAATGGGTATGGGGTAGATGTAATAAATGAATGATTGTATCATTATATGTAGGATACAGGTTATATGATACATGTTAGTAATTTATGCATACTGATAGACCCATTGATTAAAAAACCCATAAATTATTTAGGAATTCATATTGAATCCACCTTCAAGTCTTTTATATGAATTTCCCTAGTCACTCATTTCTTTATATAAGTGAGAATGCCCCCTCTCCTTTTAAGAAATGGCTCATCTAATACCCCCTCTCTTTTATTTGTAAAGGTGATAATTCAATATTATGGTTTATGGTATAGTTTTAGGCTTTAGAAATTTAGGGTTTAAGGTTTATGGTTGATGGTTCAAGATTCGAAGTTTAGGATTTAGGGTGTAGGGATTAGTGTTTAGGGTTCAAATTTTAGTTTTATGACTTAGGGATTACAATTTAGGGTTTATAATTTATATTTTATGCTTAAAGTCTAGGATATATGGTTTGTGGTTGAAGGTCAAGGGTTTAAATTTTATGGTTTGGGATTAGGG
Organism: Torreya grandis; assembly: GCA_037957365.1. Lineage (NCBI taxonomy): Eukaryota > Viridiplantae > Streptophyta > Pinopsida > Cupressales > Taxaceae > Torreya > Torreya grandis. The sequence continues at coordinate 6,127,220 of JARHVA010000204.1, read as the reverse complement.
TTTTGGGTTTCTAGTTTCACACTTAAGGTTTAGGGTTTAAGGTTCATGGTTTTGGTCTTAGGGATTATGGTTGAGGGTTTGGGGTTTGGAACTTTGTGTTTAGTATTTAGGGTTTAAGATTTAGTGTTTGTGGATTAGTGCTTAGGGTTTATGATTTGGGGTTTATGTTTATGGTTTAGAGTTTTTAGTTTTGGGTTTATGGTTTTAGTTTTAGGGTTAAGGTTAAGGATTTAGGTTTAGTGTTTAAGGTTTGGGATTATGGGTTTGGGTTTATAATTTTGGGTTTAGGAGTTAATTTTTAGGGTTTATGACTTATGGTTTATGGTTTTAGGCTTGGGGTTAAGAGTCTAGGGATTAACTATAAGGGTTTATGGCTTAGTTTTGAAGTTTAGAATTTAGGATTTAGAGTTTAGGGTTTATGTTTTGGCATTTAAGGTTAGGGATTAAACATTTAAGGTTTAGTAATTTGTGTTTTGGGTTTAAGGTTAGGGGTTTAGGTTTTAGGGTCTAAATATTAGGATTTGGGTGTACGGCCTAGATTTTTAATTTAGGGTTTTGGGTTTGGTGTTAAGTTTATTTGTTTAAGGTTTAGGGTTTAATAGATTAGGGCTTAGAGTTTAGGATTTGGGATTTAGGTTTTAAGGTTTAGGGTTTAGTTTTTAGTTTTTAGGTTTAGTGTTCATGTTTTAGGATTCATTTTTTATGGTTTGGGGTGAAGAGTTTAGGGTTTAATGTTTATATTTTAGTGTTTAGGGTTGGTTATTTAGGTTCTGGTGTTTAGGTTTTAAGGTTTGGGGTTTAGAGTTTATGGTTTTAGGATTTAGGGTTTATGGTTTTGAGTTTGAGGTTTTACAATTATGAGTTTGGGGTTTAGGGTTCAAATTTCAAAATTTAGGGTTTAGTGCTTAGGGTTTTAAGATTAGGGTTAAGAGTTTAGGGGTCAAGGTTTTGGGTTTTGATTTAGGGTTTGGGGTTTGCGGTTTAATGTTTAGGGTTTAGGGTTCATGATTTTGAATTATTTTTAGGGTTTAGTGTTTAAAACTAAGGGTATAAGGTTAAGGGTTTATGGTTTAGTATTTAGTATGCAGGATTTTAGGTTTATAGTTTGGGGTTTAGGGTTAAGGGCTTACAATTTAGGTTTTAGGGTTTAGGTTTATAGTTTAGGTTTTAGGGTTTAGTGTCTATGGTATAAAGTCTAGGGTTTAATGTTTTAAGGTTATATGTTTAGGATATAGGTTTTAGGGATTAGGGATTATTATTTTGGGTTTAGGGATAATGTATAAGGGTTAAGAGTTCAATTTTTAGGGTTTAGGGTTTAGGGTTTAAGTTTCAACATTTAGGTTTTAATGTTTAGGATTTGGGGTTTAGGATTAATGGTTTAGGTGGAAATGGAATGTACTAGGGTGATTAGTTGTATTCCTATCTAATATGAGTGATCATATCATGACCATGGGAAGATGCCATGTATGAGTGACTGCATACTTACATGTAGTACTATGTATGTGGTAGATGTAATTTATGAATGATTATATTATATATATTTTGTGTGTGTGTGTGTGTGTGTGTGTGTGTGTGTGTGTGTGTGTGTGTGTGTGTGTGTGTGTGTGTGTGTGTTAGAGATTGCCTACTACAAGATATTCATTTATGCATATTGATACACCCATTAATTGAAGTTTAATTTCTAAGTTGAGAACAAGGTTGTTAAGAAGATTCCAAGGCAAAGATAGAAAACTCCAAGTATAGTACATCTCCAAAAAATTTATCAACTTTGAACCTATAAAAAAAAGGAATATAAGGTTAGAACAAGATTAAAAAGTAAAGAACTTCATGATTGCAAGAAGAGTTGATAGTCTGCCAAGATAGAATAGGGGTCTATGTAGTCAAAAGAATCATTTTGTTATGAATAAAATGTGTGTTGTTACTTAATTTTTTGTATTCGCAAAGTTATTGCATGTGTGAATTAAATCCAACTTCATTTGAAGATGATTTTTACTTCATCCAAGGTTCATATCATTGAAACCTTATAAACCCTATTTTATATGTATTTATAACCACTTGTAGTCTATTATATCACATAGAAAAATTTGCATGAGTTTATTTAGAAGATTGTAAAATTTGAGGGAGGTATTCAAGACTCTGTTCCAAGTGTTAGTTCTTGAAAATAGTCTTTAAGTTGTATAAATAATCAATTTGAAGCTGTCAGGCTCTATGTGCATAGTTAAACCTTATAACAGGGTTTTCGATACAAAAAAAACATAAATTACATTTGAACAGATAAAATATCCTCAAACTCATAGGTAAACTGATAGAGAGGTTTTCTAACATATTCCAATAGGTATCATTCTCAAACTCACCTAGTTCTTATAAATATATAGGATTATGTTTCAATCTGCATATTAGTCAAAGAAAAGCTCAGTCATGAGAAACTTCAAGTGTTTTACTTTGTTGATTGAGTCTAAACATCTTATGAAGGTCCAGTATTATTTTTGAAACACTATAGAATACTTAATTAATGTGATTTAAATAATTTGGTAGTTAATCCAAGTTGATATCCTTCCAAATAGGTAGATTGTACCACCTAGACCTAAAGAGCAGAGTTGGATTTGAAGTCTAATTCTTAAGAAACCAATAAAGTAAATTGGTTTCTCATCCTCAGGATAGTCTCCAAATATATTAATAAATATATATAAGAATCCTTTTATGAACTTATATTAAGAACATCTTTTCAAAACCAAATAGGCCTATATACAATACTATAATAGTTTTTAGGAATGAGTCAACATTTTGTGCACTTTAGTGATCAAATTGGTATTTTGAACTTGTGTAAAAACACCTATGAGTCTTATATCATTATCTTGAGGTTTTCATTGATTTTATTAAGTGAATTATTCCATGAAAAAATTTAGTTATAGACCTCTTTGTATAAAATCCTTGAGAGGCATAATTTTGACTAATAGGCCTATAAAGGGTAGAGTTATTGTCCTTTGAGTTTTTAGTTGAATTTATTCATGCACTAAGAAGCTTGAGGTAAATCATTGGTGAAATCCTCGTAGTCATGTTCAAAGATGTGAGGATGTACAATTGAGTGATTTATGAGTCAAAGAAGGATTTTTATTGAAGGGAGATTATTGTCTTAGGATTAAGTACTATGTTTTAAGTCATTGAAAATATCTTTTAATATGAATATAGGGGCTAATAAGTCAAAATATAATAATAAATAATAAGGTCATTTGTATTTCAATACCAATGCTCAGAAGACCTTTTATGATAGACTAAGAGATAGTTTATGGTTAGGAAGAGACCTAATTACAAGTAAGTTTCTAGAAGACCTTGATGTATATTAGGTGGAGTAAGTGGACACTTAATTTGACACTAGAAGGGAATAGTAAAGATAAAGATATGATTGTGTATTTATTTACGTCTACTCATTGAGATAAAGATATGGCTCATTTATTCAATTAGGTAGGGCATACTCAAGTAGCTAAAGTAGGTAGGGAATAATCAAGTAGGCAAAGTAGACATTTAATCCTCAATGGTATAGATTTATTACATATGTAACATGATTCAAAACTTTGTTTATCATTCTATCTTATGATCTTGAAATTATGAAAACTAAGTATTGACCATAATAGATTTTGAAAAACTAACTTCTAAATGGTAACTCTTACAGCTCTATAATCAATTTAGAAGATGCAAAGTGGCCCCTAATTTATTATATTTATTAAAATAAATTTAAAGTATAATAATATAAAATTAAATGTAAATTTATACTTATTACATTTATTTTACTAAATATATCCTTGCAAACAAAAAAATATATATATAGCTTAAAGTGTACACACAAACAAAAAAATACAGGTCAAAGGGCAGATCAAAGTGTACACATGAACAAAAACACAATAAAAATATATATGTCACTCCAAATGGCATACACCCTTAGGCTCTAGACCAACCCTTATGATATTTGCATTGGTTTTTTAAAAAAAAAGGGGTGTGCACCCTTTTTAAAAGGGTGTATGCCCTTTACAAAAAAAGTTGTGTTTTTCATTGTGTCAACTTTTTTGTCCCCCAACTTTGTGCATCCACCGTTTGCACCAAATGCATATAGGGAACATGATGACTATAATATAGAAAACATAACAACACACAAATTTAAAAAGCATACTTTATATATTGTTGAAGACATATTAATTCATTTTTTCGTGCAAGTTATTTATATCACAATTTTTAGACACTCTACATATGCTTGTTACTAAATCTTCAATTTGATGCTACAACTAGTATTGTTAGAACTGCATATTTTTCTTGATGGCCAAATTATGATTGGCATTTGTATGGATCTTGAAACTAGTATTGTTAAGTAGAATGTTCTCATATTTTTCACTCTTGAAGGGAACTATTGCATAAAAATGCATATTTTAATAAGTTATGTTAGGCCTATAGTTATTTTTTAAAATATCTAATTTTTGTTGCATTTATAGCTAGTGTTTGATTTATGTCATTTAAATTCCTTGTACTGAACTCTTTTATTTAGGGGATACTTCTAGCACTCTCTTTTGATCATTTTATTTGAGCACATGGTATAATTTGCTATGTTATTTTACTAAATGAGATTTCTTGAATTTATTTTAGGTGTTTTTTTAGTAACCCTTATTTAGGAGGGAGGCATCTAAGATTCTGAAAATTTGGATTTGTAAATCATATTCAATTTTGTTTCTTT